>CM075979.1:62442576-62782877 GCA_038087875.1 Malacoraja senta
CACAAAAGCTGTGAACAGATGACATTCCGGTATGAAATGGCCATAACTTTCTTAAAAATTAAGAGAACTGAAAGAAATGTTCAGTTATTATAGATTGAAGAATTCTGAAACAAATATGAAACAATCTTACTTAGATGACATGAAATTAAAGCATATAATTAGTTAGTTACCTAATTGTAGCTAATTACAAAATTCAATTACTAGATCTAAACATCTATCAATTTCTTAAGAATAGATTAACATTTTTAAATAGCCTAAGTGTCCAAATAACATTCACACATGAATTCACAATATAACATAATTTTTAAATCTCATTGTCATGGATTTATAGTCCAAATGGAAGGAATTTAATGTTTAATACCTGTAAATTAATGGGCATTTAAATCATCTTGCGAGTGGGATTTTCTGGAACGCGATCATTTGGAACGTTGATTTGCGATGAATTTAACCCCGAATCCGCATGAAAAATACTGCCGTTAGTTCGGGGAAAAGAATCACCGTTTCGCATTTTAAAATGTGAATTAAAGGCCTCTTAAGAAGCACCTTTATACATAAAATAAACAGCTTTCGTTTACCTGTCCCATGCGTGAAATCCGTCCCCGTTGTTGGCGTTGACGGCTTTCGAAGCTGATTTTAAAATAACTCCAGCGCTGAACTTGTGGGGCGAATAAAAATAAAAAATACACAGAACGCCCATTGGAACGATTCTTCAGCAAAAGGTTGCACTCCAACGAAATATAATTCAGGACAAGGTAGGAGAAACCCGCGTTTTAACCCCGCCCCCCCCCCCAAAGGCGCCAAAATCGCGCACACGGCCAGTGGCAGAATTGTAACATACCTACTGCCTGACCCACTGAGTTACTCCAGTTTTTTGTGTCTATCTTCGGTACAAACCAGTATCTGGTTGCCAAGCCGGGCAAAATGACTCGGTGTTTAGGTTGCCCGGCGGCACTTTGAGTGGTCAGTGGCACCCGGGCAACCGCTAATTTCGAGCCCTGAAACTGGACAGGTCTTTTCCACCTGTGCGCTTCTTGAACAGCTCATCCAACTGTGATATCAATAAAGACCAAAACCCTGCCTCTGCGGCCACTGATTCTCCTTTGATTCTCTCTGTTGATGAACATCACACTTTTCAATGAGCAACAATGCTAAAGTAATAGCCAACACATACTAAGTAGTTCCAAAGACAAATTTACAGATCAAGATCTGCTGTTCAGCGTATCTTGATGCAAGATTCGAAGGAAGGGCCCCGACTTAAACAACACCTATCTATGTCCACCAGAGATGCTACCTGGTTCGCTGAATTACTCCAGCACTTTGTGGGCTTTTTTCTACTATACAGTATGAAGATATAATTCATCACTAAGAGCATAAAACTTTGTGCACCTTTCCCTGTTCTCATATCCTGCTCATCAATGCTCCAATGACTTCAGCATGGCTGATGGATGCTGATGATTGAGTGGAGGTAGCTGTATCAGGGCTCTCGCTTAACTTTTTTTCCCTGTTGCCAGCCGGGCAACCGTGGCAGCTTCTTAAGTTGCCAAATGACAGTTTAGGTGGTCATTTAAGACGGCTTGCATGACGCGTGCGATAATGTGCTCAGACAAAGTGCGTAGTTACCAGTCGGAATTATGCTCAATGAAGCATTCACATATTTCAAATAAAGTCACAAACTAAACATATTCACCAATCAAGACATGATATATACCACAATGACATGCAGCAAAATTATAATACAGTATCTCAACTCTTTTTACACATTGCAATTAATGCAATTTTTATTATTTCTTTCCACTTCCAAACAAAAATGTGGTTGGATTATTCAGCGTATGATCAACTTATGTCAACTTGTGTAAAACCTGGATAAATCCAACGTATAGTTGTGAATGTTGCTCATTAAATAACTACAGTACTGATATTCCATATTAAGAGCATTGATTTGCCGTCAAAATGAATTCTGTAATAACGTGTCAACGGTAGCAGTGACAATCGAACACTGCGGTTTTAATGCATCTTTATGGATTAAAACAAATAATAACATTGGGAATTAAAACATATTTGATTGCATTCCGTTATCAAACATAGTCAATGTTTGCTCTGAAGACATTTCCAGCACAATAGGGTCGGGAGGGGGGGGGGGGGGGGGGTTGAGAAGGCAATCAGTGTGGAATTGATGGATTGAGGCAGGGGAATTAGTGTGTGTTGGTTGGAGTAGGTAAAATTGTGAGGGGAGAGCGGGCGGATGACAGTGGGGTTGAATGGAGGGGATCTGTGCAGGATGGATGGGAGGAGCAGTGCAGGATGAAGGGGTGGAGCAGTGCAGGATGGTTGGGAAGGGGGGGGGGGTCAGTACAGGATGAATTGGGGGACCAGTGTAGGATTGATGGGGAGAGGCAGGAGAATCAATGCGAGGTGGATAGGGAGATCAGTGCGGGATGAATAGATGGGGGGGGGGGGAAGTAGATGAGGTGGGGAACACACGGATGTCAGTGAGGACTGAATAGTGGTAGGAATGGGGATCAGTGCGGGATGGAGAGGAGGGGTCTCAGGATAAGGGGGGTGGAGGGGGGCGTACAAGAGAGAGAGGAAGGGGCAGAGGAAGTGGGAAGAAAGGTCAGCGCTCCTCGGACAACACCGGCATCATCGCTGCCTTGGCCGTCCCTGTCAGGCATGGAAATCGCTATCAAAATATGGAGGGGACCGGGGCAGGGGGGACACAATATCTTGGCGGCCGCGCGCACATGCGCACACTCACACACACGCGCATAAATCCAGGCAGGGCTGTAGGTTAACCTGGCGGGACAGGCAGAGTTGAGCTGGGTTTAGCGCTGCTTCTCTGCGCTGGCTGTGGGCCTGGGGGCACCGCTCCCGTCTGACTCCGACGTCTCTGGCCACCCTCGGGCGTGGAGGGCTCTCGGGTGGGGACCTCTCAAAACAGGGGGGGGACGTGTCCCCCACCCGGATTTCCGCCCCCGATTCCCCGTCCATCGCCAATGCCGCCGCCAAAGGGGGAGGCAGTTGGGATCTCCTCGCCACCACCTCCCCTCCTCCGCCAACCAACAAGGTGGTGCGGGGCCGAGCGGTGCAGACGCTTCAGACGGCGGAAGGGGGCTCCCCCTTCCTCCCTCCTCGGTGTGCGAGAGGGTTTGTTTTGAAAGCGCCGTTGACCGAGTGGCAGGCGATGGAGGAGATGGAGCCGCCGCTGCCGTCGCCGCTGCTGTGCGGGGCCCGTCATTCGCTCCGACCCTCCGTCATGCCACACTTACAGCCGTCGCCGACACAAAACGTCATGTTCCTTTTCTCCAGAGATGCTGCCTGACCCGCTGAGTTACTCCAGTTTTTTTGTGTCTATCTTCGTATAAATCAGTATCTGCAGTGCCAAGCCGGGCAAAATTACTCGGCGTTTAGGTTGCCCGGCGGCACTTTGGGTGGTCAGTGGCACCCGGGCAACAGCTAATTTCAAGCCCAGTTGTATACGCCGTTGAACAGTATGGTTGCAATCTGACCTTGCACAACAAAGGTTTGAGCATCCTCTGCAACACTCTGGCTATCTCAGCTTCTGAGATACGGCCTTCAATGCTGCATCATAACTGGTTTCGGCAATCTGTGAATGGAATACTGGAATGTTAACTTGATATTAACCTGGCTTCCTGATGGAAGAAGGTGAGGTGCATTTGTGGAAGTGCACAGTTTACGTCATCCACTTCTAATAAATCAGCAAAAATCATGGAATTGGGCTGAAGGTGGGAGATGGGCTAAAGGTGGCAGAAAAATTGACTTGAGTACTATTACTGGCACGATTGAATAGTTGGCAATGTGAGCAAAATGCAGGGGGGAGGGAGGGGAGTGGATGGTTTAAAACAGTAGTAAACTGTGAGAATTTGTATCAACCCTGCCTGGTAGAGATTTTTGAAGGGTAAACAATACAGATGTGGTGTGTTGAGCAATATCTGGGTGCAGTGCTGCAGTTGGCAGGGTATTGCATTTTAAGATGCATTCACTGATCTTGTTCATCCATGCAAAGTGACTGAAATTATTGCTTACTCCATGTAGCTCCTTATGACTTAAAACCTGACCACAACCATCACAACTGATTGATTTTAATCCCTGGGGAGTATTTGTCCAACAGACCTTGAAGTTAGATCACATTTCTCCTGCACTCCATTTTCTTCAGATCCTCGGTGCAGCATTTAAAAATCTTGGAGTTCAACTTCCACAATATGGTGTTATTCTTTGATGCCTTCCTGTTTAGAATAGCCCCTGAACATTTGCCAGCTCTTGTTGAATCAAAATGTACCACCACTGAAAGTGGTGCACATTGGCTTGCAGTGTTGCTAGCTACTAAAAAACAGCCTCTCTGCTTAAGCACGCGATGCATGCTGTTGGTGTTAGCTGCATGCAAGCATCAATAGAAGAAATGACAGGTATGTTTTGAGTTGATCATACTTCCGGGTCACTGTAACCATTTTCAGATACTCAACCAATTTAGTTCCCCTCTGAATTATTACTTAACATTACTTAAGATAATTAGACATTGGTTATAACACCCAGGACTGCCTCAATAACTCCTGGTAAAATGCTCAAGCAAACCACTGCTTAAGATTCACTTGTTCTCTCCTCCCCAATATTTATTATCTGAACTCCAAGTAGCTATGTTCTCCTACAATCCCTCTGCCCTGGCCTCACAATTACAAATATTACTTTTATTGGCATAATGGTGAGAAGCTCCTCCACTTTATTTCCAATCCATGTGAATTTAGCACGTGATAGATACTTGATAATGGGGTGAAATGCAATCAGGGGTAATTAGCAATGTGGAGTTGAGCTGACAATCAATCAACCATAGCACAGTAGGCTTGAGGGCCCGAGTGGCTTCTCCTGTTCCTAATTTGTAAGTTTCTATGACACTGGGACCCAAGAAAATAGTGCCCTGACAGCTTTCTAACAAACTTAATTACCAAAAATTTCAAAAATCGCTCCTGTTTGAAAATGAGAGAAATCATACTGGAAAATGGCGTATTTAATTTTCAGTTAAATTATTTCCTTTAGTTTACTTCTTTTTTCCTTTAAACTTAACATCCCTGAAGTAGTTCTGTGTTGTTTATTGTCCTGGCTAAAAATCTGTGCTTGAGAATGTTTTTCCCGTCGGTGCTAATCATCAGCTCGTACTACAGTAAGAATGTAATTGTTCTTGGACGTGGAAATGATTTAAATGCACTTGAAAGTACTTCTACAAAAACATTAGCAGACATAAAAGCACTTTCATTGCAAAACTATTTCAGATATTTGATACTGTGCCGCCGCTTCAGTCTACGTTTTGTAGAATGTTGGATTTAAATTAATTCAGATAGCAATTCAATCTTCATTCATGCCAGCAACATAACTGTTTTCTATGAAAATATTTTTTAATTACCATTGTCTTGCACTAATCTGTAATACATGGTAATTTTTTAAAAGCTGGGTGTGCATTTTACACTAGTCATTTTGGCAGAAAAACAGCCTGTAATATGACTGATAGATACAGAATTAGAAAAAGCCAAAACCTGAACTCCAGTCAAGTATTATTATGTCCTTGTAGTTTAAAAAAACTTTCTAGGTTGCATGTACACAGCCTTCCAGCAGAAATGGCTAGATCTATAGGGGGTTAATAATCTAGTGATTTTTTTTTTGGTATATTATATGTATATCGTGTTTACAAACTTGTTATGTTACTACAAGGAAGAATTTCATTGTTCCCTGGTCAGTACATATGACAATTAAATACTTTTGACTCTTAACACAGGAGAAAAGTTTGTTGCATTCAATATTCTTCCAAATCCAAAGATTTCCCACAGGTTCATAGATGACATACTTCCTAATAAACAGCAATAGGTAAAATGGTAAAAGCCATAAGGAATTCATGAGAATGCAGAGAGAATAAAATGTGATTGATGTAAATGAGTTCCTGATGGATAGCGTGGACCAAAGGGTCTGTTTCCATGCTGCATAACTCAATGGACAACACTTTTGCCTGCAACTAATGTGACATGTTAGTCTGGGAAGATGATCAAATTGCTGGAACCTGGGAAGATCTAGTCATGTATTCAGGACTAAAGAAATAACAGGTCATGTGTTTATGGAGACAGGGTAGAAGTGTTGAAACACAGCAGAAGTGTACAGTTCCACATGTCAGTGGACTGCTAAAACCTGCAACAACATTACATTATTTAAGCATTTTGTTCAGCTTCTTCACTCAAATTTTGGCTTTTCCAACTATCTAAAACAGTCAATAATAAGGATAGGACCAAGTGCCGAAGAAGCTCAGGGGTCAGGCAGCATCTCTGGAGAACATGGACAGGTGACATGTCAGGTCAGGACTCTTCTTCAAACTTATTGTGGTGGAGGGGAGAGGGGAGAAAGCTGGAAGAGTGGTGTGGGCAGGCGCAACCCAAAACTATTAATGTTCTTCAATAGATGCCGCCTGACCCATTGAGTTACTCCAGCATTTTGTCTTTGTTTGTAAACCATCATCCGTAGTTCCTCGGGACTCAATAATAAGGATAGGGATTCACTGAAGAAGCATAATGATTTTCTTCAGGAAAAAGTACCAGATAATAAGTTCTAAATAATTAATATGCAATCATGCTACCATTTTTACACTTGGAACATAGAACAATAGAGCATAGGAGCAGGCCCTTCGATCCACAATGTCTGTGCTGAACATGATAGCAAATTAAACTACTCACCACTGCCTGCACATGATCCCTCCATTCACTTGCATATCAAAAACCCTCTTAAATACCACTATCATGCCCGCCGCCACCACCATCACTATCGTGTTCCAGGCACCCACCACTCTCTCTGTAAAAAACATGTCCCGTACATCTCCTTTAAACTTTGCCCCTTTCACCTTAAAAAAGGTGAGCAGTAAACATCCTCGTCTTCTGCCAATCCAAGACTTTTTCATTCTTGGTAATGCCAGATGCTGTATCATATACCACTTAATGACGAACACTGGACTCAACTTCTAAAATGGGAAACATGTGGCAGTGTAATTTTATCTCTGAAGTTTAAAGCGAAAATTCCTATGGGAATGGTTCCACAATTACCTATTTTTGTCACTACATTCAACGGCAACTTTCTTTGCTCTGACAATGATTAAACCATTGCTAGATAGCAAGTTCATGATGCTGCTGCAAATAGGATTTTCATTATACCTGTACCTTACCGTACTTGCGCATATGACAATGAACTCAACGTGACGTGATATGATAATAAACTCAACTTTGCATGGTGATCCAGAAGAAAATCCACTTTCATCCATACTGAAACAGCACCAGCTGTCGAAGCTAGAAAGGTGCATTTTTAACAGCTGGATATATTTTACCTAATGTCTGTTACATCCAGATTATTGAATTAGAACTTAGAACCACATTAGAACTCAAGGACATTTTTACAAAGGCTACTCATCAAAATGATCATCATCAGTTGTGTTTCAGCAACCTGAGTGCATGCTTTAATTATTTTTGTTTTCCTTGATGACAACTCATTTGAGCTCTCCAAGTCATTTGTCCATACAGCCCATGTCTAATTAAGCATGACATCAGTTCATGAGGCCTTATTTTATAACAAACATTTAAGTTTAAAAGCTCGTTCAGAGTGCAGTAATATCATAAAATCTTAGAATATGATGGAGACATGAAATATTTGATGTATTTTGTAATAGCACCACCTGTGCTTTAATTAAATGTGTTGTCAGTCAGTCAGTCATTAGGTGAAGACTATTCAACAAAATTACACAGTCCAGCTTCAACACCAATCAGTCAGGTTGCTGTGAATAAAAGCAAAGTTTTAAAGAAAGTGTGCTGTCAGCCTGCCGATCCATTTGAGAGAAAAAATAACATAACCACACACACAAGCCCCACTGCACAGACTTGTAGCTTTTGCATTACGCCCACACAACCTTTTTTTGTGAGTGTGTGATTAGAAGGGCTGATGCATGATCACATCGAATTCCTTCCTTCAGCTCACACATCAAGAACTTGCCCTCTTGGCTGCATTCTTCTCCTAACAGCCTTGGTAACCCTGGCAACCAAGCACTCCTATTATGACCAGCTGGTCTTTTAAGCTGTCTATGCTACCATCTGAACTTTTGTATCACTTCAAACAGGGCCAAGAGTTTACTTCAACTCCCACATCATTTTTTCAGAAGCGAAACAGGGGTCTAGTTTACACCGACGTTGGGTCACCACTGACACCAAAAGGAAAAGGCTGCATTTCCTTGAACCTTGGGTCAGACATAGTGCCGTGCTACATATATTGTGCATGCAGTTGTGTTTAGCTTGGGTTTAAACTGTTACGGAAAAAAAAAGTTGTCCGAATTTGTGATTGTTGGCAAAGCATATTCTCGGCCTGTTCCTCATGGTAAAGCAAGCTCTCAAACTAACCTCTTCTGAAGCAGCCGTCAGCGTATCCAGAACCTTCCACATTGCCTAAAATGAATTCCAACTGTGTCAGCATTTGAAAGTACTGTTTGAGCAGACTTTCAGCAGGACAAACTATAGCCCTGTTGCCTTCAAAAAGGTATAAAAGAAGACACATTCATACTACTGAAGTACAGATGACTGCAGACGCCCAGGTCTCCCTCTATAAACGGGCCTCAGTTCCAGAAACCAATGTGGCTGTGTGATTTCACTGGATGTGAGCCAATTTCATTTATGCAATCCAGAGAACTGGCACTTGCATTCTGTGGGCCAGTGTATAAAAATCCCAAAGCCCAGTTCGCCTGTGGAAACTGCCTCCCTCGTCGGACATTAAAGCACAAAGGCAATGAAAGGTACTTGTTCCCTTGAAGAGAATGTAGTGACAACACAGGGATTAGGCTCTTGAATAACACGTCTCAACACTTCAGATGCAATTCCTCGCAAACAAAACTGATTTATATATTTGAACTAATAAAATCTAAACAAGATCTAAAGTTATTAACTCAATATTCGGTGTTCCTGCTAAAAACCGGTGGAGTCAATATTTGTAATAATTTGTATAATGCTGGAGTTGAGCTGTGTTTCGCCTACCGCCACACTAGGTCCATGGACGATGCCAAACCTCTAGCCCTACACTCATCCCTGAAACACCAGGATTAGAGAGACTGAAGTCTGAAGAGGGGTCTCGACCCAAAATGTCACCCATTCCTTCTCTCCTGAGATGCTGCCGGTCCCGCTGAGTTACTCCAGCATTTTGTGTCTATCTTCAAGAGAGAGACACCTACATCAGACTCCTAGTCATAGCTCTCCCTTTATCACCATTATACCATCCTTTGCTTATCACCAAACTCACGAGACTTGGTGTCAGCACTCATCTCTGCAACTGGATCCTTAACTTCCCGACCAACAGACCCCAATCAGTGAGGATCGGGGACAAATCATCCTCCACGATAATCTTAAACACTGGTGCTCCACAAGGCTGAGTTCTCAGCCCCCTTCTTTACTCCTTGTAGGCCATGTACAAATCTAATTTTCAAATTAGCAGACGACACCACCATTGTGGGTCAGATATCAAATAATGATGAGACGGAGTACAGGAAGGAGATTGAGAAACTCGTGTCCTGGTTACGATTTATACCTCACGCTGCCTTGGCAAGGCCAGCAGCATGATCAAGGACGAGTTGCACCCTGGCCACTCTCTCTTCTCCTCTCCCGCATCAGGCAAAAAGGTATAGATGTGTGAAAACACACACCTCCAGTTTCTGGGACAGTTTCCTCCCAGCTGTTATCAGGCAACTGAATCATCCTACCACATCCAGAGAGCAGTCCTGAACTACTGCCTACCTCACTGCTGACCCTCAAACTATCCATGTTTGGACTTTGCTGGCTTTACTTTGCACTTAACATTATTCACTTATCATGTATCTACACACTGCTGTGGCTTGATTGTAATCATGTATTGTCTTTCCGCTTACTGGATAGCACGCAACAAAAGCTTTTCACTGTACCTTGGTACACGTGACAATAAACTAAACTGAACCGAACTATAGTTTCAGTTGTGTATATTTTAGATTAAATTGACCGTTTGGCATACACTATAGGTATACATATAAATACATAATGCATTGGTAGAAGCTCACTTTACTGTGCTGAGTACTTTACCTTCATTCGATGACCATAATTTATTTTGAATATTTGTATGACATGCAATTATGCTGAATATATGCAACTTTTTCCATGTCATTTTTCTACTGATGTCATCACTTAAATTAGAATGCAAATTCATTCAAAATTATTAACTGAGTAATTCCAGGTTACAGGAGTAAACATGCCACATAAGGTAAATAGCTTCAAGACACAGTATGAATCGGGAAGCAGCGCCCAACACTCTCAGACTGAAACAAGTGACATTTACGTAGGAAAAAGTCGTTCAACAAGTCCATCGTTGAGAAACAAAACACATACTGGATTACTTCGGTTTCTCCAAAGATGCCATCTGACTTGTTGGGTATTTCCAGCTATATTTTTGATTTTGCAAAACTATCCGTTGGAGGAACTCAGCGGGTCAGGTAGCTTCTGCGAATGGGAATGGAGAGCCGGTGTTTTGGGTCAGGAACCTTCATTTGGTCTGAAAAGGTAGAGTGGAGATAGCCAGTACAAAGAGGTTGGGGTGGCTCAGAAGCACCCTTCGATAAGTGGATCCACTTGCAGAGTTAATTGGCAGATACAGTCAGGTGGGGGAGGGAAGAGTGAAATTAGTGACAGAAGTGATAAATGGAGGCAGATGATGGAATCTGATACGAAAGGAAGGTGAAGCGCAGATCCAAATTAGGGTGAATAGATGGGACCGGGGGGCGGGGGCGGGGGGCAGGAGAGAAGTGTGTAGGTGATGGACAGAGAAGTGTAGGGAACAAAAATTAAAACTCAATGATAGGGGGCTGAGTTGTGAAATACATGGTGTGTGCAAGAGCACCTTGGTAGATCAGGTGAAAGAAAGGGACAGAGGTGGCAGCAGGTTACCTGAAATTAGAAAATTCAATGTTCATGCCATCAAGTTAAAGACTGCACAGATGTAATATGAGGTGCTGTTTTTCTTGTTGGCGTTTGGCCACGTCCTGCTGGTGGAGATGGCTGAGGACAGACAGTTTGGGAAAGGAATTTAAATGGCTAACTAACCAGGAGATCCAGATGGCTATGATGGACAGAGTATTTGTGTTCAGCAAAAGAGTTGCCTTGTCTCTACTTGGTCTCATCGATATATAGGAGGCAACGTTAAGAGCACAAAAGGGTATAAATGTCAAATACTAGGTGGCTTAGACTTCTGCTGAGAGAAGGGGGGAGTTTAAAGGTGATTTGCAAGGGATTATTTTTCCTTGGAGAGCGGTGGGTGTCTGAAACACACTGCCAGGGGAAATGGTGGCAGCAAATACAACAGCAACTTTTAAGAGGCATTTAGACAGACATCTGAATAGGCAGGAGATGAAGGGATATGGACCACAAGCTGGGACATGGGATTAGTTTAAATTGGCATCATGGTTGGCACAGAGATTGTGGGACGAAGGCCTTGTTTTAAAACTGTTCTGTTCTATGGGATGCAACGCGCTAACTGCTTCCTAAAAATAAGATAATATCAGATCCAATATTTCTGTCACCAATTCTCAATTTTGAAAATGCAAAATGCTGTGGATTCTGGTCATCTCAAATAGAACAAAATGTTGATTAGAACAAAATGTTGCTTTTTTCCTCTCCTGTTATTGCAATAGATTCCACAGCAAAATTATAAGATTACATTTATATAAACCAAAATTGGTTTTGAAAATTAATTGCACTGGATATAATCTCTGTACAACTGTAATCTTTTTTTTTAATTTAGATGCATCTGTTAAAAACTCTGACATTCCCAAATGTCTTCATTATTTCTTTATTTAAAAGTTCATGCAAACAGTATCATTAGAGAAAAAGTTCAAAGATAGTAAATTACCCAGTAATGCAAAATGTTTCTGCCTCTGATTTCATGCAATTAAGCAAATGTATTTCATAATGCATAGTATTGTTTCAAACATCCAATCTAGATTCATATTACATGACTCAATTTCTTAAATTGAGTCTAAATTCAAAGCAGCTCTGCATTGGTGATCAAGCAACTATATAATATGTGGGCATGGCCAGAAAGGCCACCACTAATTGCCCATTCGTAATTATCCATTGATCAGGTGGTGAATTCCCTTCTTGAACCAACGTTGTGTTTAAGTGAAGATATTTCCACCAGACTGTTGAGTACGAAGTTCTGGAATTTCATTTGAACAGCTCTCAAGTAACAGTGAAAAAGCTACATCGTGTCTGCTTTTATGGGAAACTAACACGTGATAGTGCCATACACTGTGATAGAGGTTGGTAGCTTGGAAAATGTTGTTGAAGAAGTCCTTCATATGGCTACAGTTTCTGGATGTTTCAGGTTCAGGTTAACTCAGGTCAAGAGTTGATCAAACAAACTTTTATCTTCTGTACAATAAAGAACTTCCTTGAAGTTTCCATTGCGAAATTCCTCTCGGAGTATTTCATCACATTATTAATTTATGCCTTGCAGACATTGGAAAAAATTGGAAGTCAGGAGATGAGTCACTTACAAAAGAAACCTACTCACTGATCATTGTCCCAACCACTTCACTCTCAATCCCTGCCTCTTATCTACACCACTGCTGGTACTCTTCTTGTGCAATTCTGATGATATTAGTACAACCTATTTGGTGATATAGCATGTACAAATTGGCAGAATAAAAATGCAGCTGAACTCTCAAATATTATAAGGAAATTAAGCACTCCTGGGAGTAACATAAATGCTCATTGAATGTACATTTTTATTTAAGAATCAACATGGTGGACAATTTCATGTAGTTCTTTTTCCGACATTTGGTTTAATGTTTATTATGCTGTCTTCAAAACTTTTTCTTAAGAGCGAAAGGTTGATTCCTGATATTTTACAAACCTTTAGCATCTTTGGTGTTGCACTTACTTTGTCAAAGACTAATTCAGAAAAGGTCAATAAAACAAAACTCTTAATTCAGTTTCGGAATTAAAGAGAGTGGGGAAAAGAAATTAAGGGAACATTTTGTTTAGGCTTTGCAATGAGTAATCTAGTTGTCTTTACTGCTAGTCCATCAACCAGATGAAGCATCAGTATAGAAAACTGGATTATTCTCTGTTCTCTGACCTCAAATTCAACTCCCATGTCTCAACTGTGATGCTCAATTTCCTGTTTTGAACAAACCTTTCTTCAACAAAACAGATTGTAATGCCCATGTTTGTCAATACCTGACAACAGTTTTTCCCATATCAGCAGACCTTTCCGACCTGTCTCTTGCACCCACACACGAGAAGGATGCCACTCAACTCCAATCTCAGTTCTTCTCTCCCTCCTTTACCTAATTTTGCCTTTTTTCTCAACTCTATTTTAATAATAATACTGTAGTCAGTGATCATCCCCACTTTCCTGTTTTGTCCTTTAGTGTAAATATACCATCAGATTTAATTTACTATTTATTATTTACCTATTATTTACTATAAACCCAATGACTTCCAAACAATTTAGGCTCCACCTTGCAGCATCATCCGTTAGAATGTCATCCCTTTCTCCTAGTTTCTCTATCGCCACCACATCTTCTCTCAAAATGAGGCCTCCTTTTTCAGGAAACATGGCTTCCCTACTTTTGTAGTTGATGAAGCCCTCTCTCATATTTCCTCCATGGCATGGACTTCTGCTCTCTCACACCCTTCCACCAAAACCCTTCTCACCAACATTCACCTGTATCCATGAGATAGCCATGGAGAAATTCAAAATTGTACCAAAAGATGATCCTATCTAAATAAATGTCCTGGAGTTCATGAGCTCAGCCAGCATCTATGGTGCAACTTCAGACTGAAGAAGGGCCCCTACTTGAAACGTTGCCTGTACGTCATTCTCTCCATTGATACTGCCTGACATGCTGAATTACTTCAGCATTTTGTGTGTTTTGTTCAAAATTCTAGCATCTGCAGTTCCTTGTGTCTCCATTTTGATGATCCTGACCTGTCTCGGTATCAACACAGCCTGACATAATGTAATAATCCACTTCCCGATATGCTTATCCTATATACTTTATTTGCATGCTGTACATGTCTTATGATCAAGATACAAAAAAAAAATCAGAATGTAATTGTTATTAAGATTGTGGCAATTTGGATATAATTTTGCAAACAGAGTGCCAAATAAAACTGCATTTCAACATTATTTAATCATTTTGCTACATATTGACAGCATAGTTAAGAATTCCACTATGCAGAATTTATTTTGAGAAAAAGTCACTTTGTCATTAAATTCCCACAGAGTATAATGCTCTTTACTGTATTCCACAATTTCCCATTAAGTAATCAGATTTTTTTTGCAATTTTAAGAAAATCCTTTGATTCAGCCTATTATAAGAACTATTGCAAGCACAAGGCCTTTTTTAATAGTTTACATGAGCAAACATTCAATACTCGCCAGTACTATTTTCATTAAACCAAATGAGTTCATTAGGTCATCTAACCCTTGAATAGCATACACTAAAGCAGTATGTCACAAATACAAATAGCAACATACAAATTAGTCAGATTAGGCTCTACCACATAATAAAATTGGGGCTGATCTGACTGCAACCTTAACTCTGCATTCTCATCTATCTGCGGTGATATCTCAACCAATTGATAATCAAGAATCTATCTCCATTGGCCTTAAAAAGTATTGAAATACTCTACAGTCCTTTGAGGGAGGCAGCTACAATGAATCACATACCAAAAAAATTCACCTGATCTATCTTACATGGAGAACCTTTACAGTGTTTTTAAACTGTGACCTTTAGTTCTAGGTTCTGCCGGAATAGGAACCATCCTCTCCATACAATGCTGTCAATACTCCTTAGGATCTTATATGTTTCATTCAAGTCCCATCTCACTCTTCTAAACTCCACTGAAAATAAGCTCAGCCTGTCCTATCATTGGTTATAAGACAAGCAGCTTATTTCAGGTATTAATTTTCAAAACTTCGGAATGTATTCTGCCTATTACCCTTGCCTAAATAAGATCAATACTTAGGATTCCAGACGTGGTCTCACCGATGCTTTATCTGCCTGTACCACAACGTCCCTACTTTTGTATTCAATTCCTTTTGAAATGAGAGGCAACATTCTGTCGGATTTTCTAATGTAATGCTTCAACCTTTGGGAGAAATGCAACCAAAATGTTAATCCCCAACTTACCTGGTGTATCCCATGTTAAGCCAACACAAATAATGCATTTCACTCTTGCTGATATATACATTTTTAGTGCAATTGAAGTTACCAATTTGGCATTGTTTGTCACACACAAAGGTGAAATAATCAACTTTACATTCTTTATATATTCTCTCAATTTACTGGTTACATTTCAGCAATGATTATTTGACCCATGATGCAAAGTAAAAATCTAAAAATCCAGTTGTGCTCATTTATATCATTTGCTATATCAAATGATATAAATGAGAAGCCTGAAAACTGTTTTAATGATACCAGAACAAAGAACTAATCAGATCCCAGTCATTTACCAAGGATCAATTGGATCCAAGACTATTAATAAATGTATGATGAGAATTGGAATCCATTTTGTCATCTTAATTCTTCCTTTTTTACTCTTTTTGCCGTCTTTACCGGAATATCAATGCTGCCTCAATTCAAGTGCGAGCAATCTCACACATATGTAATCCAGAACTCTCTCTAAGAAAGGGGTCGGCAACCTTGTTCTGCATAGGGGCCAGGACGCATGTCTGTGAGCGGATGGCGGACCACATCTATCACGTGTACACATTGGTCCCGCCCCAGATGGCAGGCATCAAATCATGTGTTCACAGAAGGTAGACATAAATGCGGAGGAAACTCAGCGGGTGAGGCAGCCTCATGCAATCCTTGCATGTCTCACCCGCTGAGTTTCTGCAGCATTTTTGTCTACCTTAGATTTTTCCAGCATCTGCAGTTCTTTCTTAAATGTGTTCACAGAGGTGCGCGGCTGTGCTGGCGGCTTTGCGCAGGATGCGGTACAGCCAGAGCTCGGCCGCACTCGGGGTGGGTGCTCGGCTGCGCTCGGGGCGGATGATTTCGGGTTGCGGGCCGCATTTGGCCCGGGGGCCGTAGGTTGCTGACCCCTGCTCTAAGAAGGTGAACCCTTACTACATACAGTACTGGCCTTGAATCCATTCAATGACCTTGTTAATCCTGACCTATTTAATTTGCCAAACACATTATCAGTTAAACTGCAGTTTTTCACTTTTTAGGATCTATAGCCAAGCAAGTATTTTTTTTTAAGACACAAAGAGCTGGAGAAATTCAGCAGGTCAGGCAGCATCTCTGGAGATAACGGATAGCTGACGTTCGGGTCATAACCCTTCTTTAGACCGATTGTCAATTAATCATTTATTGTTGAAATGTAGGCAAATACAGCAGTTAATTTACACTTAGCAAGGTCTCCCTAGAAAATAATGTAATAAATGACCAGAAAATCTGATTTAATTCAGTTGATTTAATTTTAAAGGTAAGTGTATGTCAGTACAAGAAGATCTTATATCTACCTAAGAGAAAGTCAGTGCTATAGGTAAAGTTTAATCTAAAAGAAAATAAACTGCATTTTCTTGGTACCTTACTGGAATGTTACCTTATACCTAAATCTTTAAAATAGAGCTTGAATTCATTTGACCCTGAGATATGGGTACATGTTTGAAATAAAACGGACACTTGAATAAGCTGCAGAAAGTGAACCAGAGATTGCCATCTTTGTGTTTTTTTTCATTTTGAGTATAAACACCATTCTATAAAACCTCAAATCTCATTAGTACCAACATGGATTATTTTGGCTTCTCTCCCTCAATTTCTAGATATTTCCTCAACTATTCTGTGATATTTTTCATCCTGGTTTCGAGGAGGAGGTTTCCCATTTGTAATTCAAGTCACAAGTTCAAAAGGTTTGAAATGAAGACCAAACCTTGAAAGACTTATGTAATCCAAACTGTTGGAACCTTCACTGATTTTTAGGCAGCTCAGTTATGTCAACAAAATCCATTTGGAACAGATAGAATTTATTTGGCCCATTTTCTGATACTCATCACTGTGATCACTATGTTTTCTAAATTTCTTTCTGCCTCGTTTAATGACTGCTTGTGTCATTTAAGGAATGCAAGCCTGAAGCACAGTAGGGCAGAGGTTCAAATGGGAGTCAAACTTAAGAATTAATTCTTAGCTCAGGGAAAATATTTTTGTAATATTTCACCAATGATGGATCCAAATACTAAAAGCGTAACCAACTTTAAAACCAGCATTTATTTAACAGTCACTAAATGGTCTGATTATTAGTCGGACTTGCCTGGAACCACTCTGGCATAATGAAAATATTTCCAATGTCACACAACAGAAATATCTTATTCAACTTATCACAGACATTTCCCTTGTTCATTCTATTGCCCGCCTGTTATGCTGCTTAAACATCTTTGATTCTAACCTTTCCTAGTCTGGTGAATGGCTATCGGTGGTAAATCTTCATTATGTTTCTCTCTCCAAACATGTTTTCTGACCTGCTGGCCATTTTTGGCATTGTCTGCTTATTATTTTCTCTTCGAAAGATGCCAGTTTACATACCTGAAGAACAATTAGCATTTGCAGTGCCCTTCATAATATTTGGGACAAAGACCCATCATTTATTTATTTGCCTTTGTACTCCACATTTGAGATTTGTAATAGAAAAAAATCACATGTGGTTAAAGTGCACATTGTCAGATTTTTTTTTTTTTTTTTAATTTGTATTTTATTAGAAGTACATTACATTACAACCACATACATTAGTACTTGTCATTTATATCTTCTTACAATTAATGTACTGCATTTATTTTTTACACTAGAAAAGGAAAAGATTGAAAGAAAGAAGAAAGTGAAGGAAAAAGTGAAAGTGTAGGAAATGTGACAACAAAAAAGGACGAAGACCCTATAAGAGCAAAATTAAAAACAAAAGAAAAAGAGTTAAGAAATAGACCCTAGGAAAGAAAGAGAGAAAGAGGAAAAAGAGAGAAACAAATATTTTTATAAGCATTACGTAAATGGGACATACCAACTCTTCAACTATCATCCCCCCTTACCTGACCTCAATTTTTTTTTTTTTTTTTTAAGTACTTTTGCACCCTGTTTGTAATAATTCTATAAATGCAGACCACGTCAGGTGGAAATGATCTGGTTTACCTGCCAGGAGGAGTCTTATCTCTTCTAGTGGTTTAAATAAAGGCAATTTTCATACATGTTGGTTTCACCATGTAGAATTTACAGCAGTGTTGATACATAGTCGGCCCCCATTTCAGGACACCATAATGATTGGGACACAGCAATGTAATGCGAGTGAAAGTAGTCATGTTTAGTATTTTGTTGCATATCCTTTGCATGCAATGACTGCATGACGTCTGTGATTCATGGACATTACCAGTTGCTGGGTGTCTTCTCTGTTGATGCTCTGCCAGGCCTGTATTGCAGCCATCTTTAGCTTATGCTTGTTTTGGGGGCTCGTCCCCTTCAGTTTTCTCTTCGGCATATAAAAGGCATGCTCAATTGGGTTTAGATCAGGTGATTGACTTGGCCACTCAAGGATTGACCATTTTTTAGCTTTGTAAAAATCCTTTGTTGCTTTAGCGGTATGTCAGGACGACAGATGGCGCAATGGGCTAAGTGTTCAACTGGCAACCGGAAGGTAGCCGGTTCGAATCCCGCTTGGAGTGCATACTGTCCTTGTGTCCTTGGGCAAGACACTTCACCCACCTTTGCCTGCGTGTGAATGTGTGTGAATGTGTGTGAGTGATTGGTGGTGGTCGGAGGGGCCGTAGGCGCAGATTAGCAGCCACGCTTCCGTCAGTCTGCCCCAGGGCAGCTGTGGCTACAGAAGTAGCTCACCACCACCGAGTGTGACTGAGGAGTGAATGAATAATGTGATGTAAAGCGCCTTGAGTATTAGAAAGGCGCTATATAAATCCCATCCATTATTATTATTATTATGTTTGGGATCATTGTCTTACTGCAGAATGAACCGCCGACCAATAAGTTTTGAGGCATTTGTTTGAACCTGAGCAGATAGGATGTGTCTATACACTTCAGAATTCATTATGCTACTACCATCAGGAGTTGTATCATCAATGAAGATAAATGAGCCAGTACCTTCAGCAGCCTTACATGCCCAGGCCATAACACCCCCACCACTGTATTTCACAGATGAGGTGGTATGCTTTGGATCTTGGACAGTTCCTTCTCTCCTTCATACTTTGCTCTTGCCATCACTCTGATATAAGTTAATCTTCGTCTCATCTGTCCACAAGACCTTTTTCCAGAACTGTGGTTGCTCTTTTTTTGGAAAACTGTAACCTGGCCATCCTATTTTTGCAGCTAACCAGTGGTTTGCATCTTGCAGTGTAGCCTCTGTATTTCTGTACATGAAGTCTTCTGCGAACTGTGGTCATTGACAAATCCACACCTGTCTCCTGACGAGTGTTTCTGATCTGTCGGACAGGTGTTTGGGGATTTTTCTTTATTATAGAGGGAATTCTTTTGTCATCAGCTCTGGAGATCTTCCTTGGCCTGCCAGTCCCTTTGCGATTAGTAAGCTCACCAGTGCTCTCTTTCTTCTTAATGATTTTCCAAACAGTTGATTTTGGTTAGCCAAAGGTTTGGCTGATGTCTCTAACAGTTTTATTCTTGTTTCAGTCTCATAATGGCTTCTTTGATTTTCATTGGCACAACTTTGGTCCTCATGTTGATAAACAGCAATAAAAGTTTCCAAATGTGATGGAAAGACTGGAGGAAAGACGAGGTGCTGAGAGCTCTCTTATACCTGCATTAAGGAGGCAATTAAACACAGCAATTACAAACACCTATGAAGCCATGTGTCCCAAACATTATGGTACCCTGAAATGGGGGGACTATGTATAAACACTGCTGTAATTTCTACATTGTGAAACCAAAATGTATAAAGATACCCTTTAATAACATATGACCATGTGCACTTTAACCACATGTTGGATGATCAGCCATGATCATATTGAGTGGCGGTGCAGGCTCGAAGGGCCGAATGGCCAACTCCTGCACCTATTTTCTATGTTTCTATGTGATTTTTTCTATTGCAAATCTCAAATTGTGGTGTGCAGAGGCAAATAAATAAATGACGGGTCTTTGTCCCAAACATTATGGAGGGCACTGTACATGGCACCTTATTACAGCATCAAACCATTTCAAGGCACTTTACAACCAATGAGTATTTATTACCGAAGGTAGACACAAAATGTTGGAGTATCTCAGCGGGACAGGCAGCATCTCTGAAGAGAAGACATATAAACCTATGAATATTTATTACCAATGAACGGACTAGTAATCAGAATTATGGATCATTGACCCAGACACACAAGTTCAAATCCCACTGTGGGGAACTTAAGTTCAAGGAATTAAATCTGACATTAAAGCTAGTCTCACCATTGGTCCCTGAAACTACTGGGATGCTTAAAAAACGGAACTGTAATCCTTACATGACTGCAGGCACATAAACAGTGGACTCTTAACTTCCTTCTCAGTCAGATGCTATTAGAGAAGAACAATAAATGCTGGCATTTGCAATGATGTCCACATGTCATGTGCAAGTAAATGTTTAAAAAGAATTGTGGCAGTCAGTTTGTGCTTTTATAACAACAGAATTATTACTATTAAAGGTTTTGAAACAAACCTGATTTCTTGAGTTCGTTGACATCCCAATATTTGACTGCATGATTTCATAAGCTTTCTCATTCAAAATAGTATCTTATTGTTACCAAAACTTCAAGTCTACCTGAAGGCCTTCAACCCCACCTATGCCTTTTCATTCTTGACCTCAGGCATTTTCTGGTCTGCTACTGGTAACACAGCCTGCAATTGGTTCAGGACTTCCCTAAAGATCCCCAAACTCTCATACTTGTTACTTCTATTTTGAATTTGTGCTTTCAATCATTTCCTGTTCTTATGAACATATGAAAATTTTGTGACGTTGCTTTGCACATTTTATTAAAAGCAATAAAATGCATGTTAATTATGCTGCTTTGCTGTTGATAACTGACCTACAAGCTTTCTGAATGCTGAAGCTCAATTTTCTTCTTGCTGCACAAAATAACACAACTAAGATTTGGATGTAAACTGTTGACAATTGAAATGTTCTGATATTAATGTTTCACTAGACCAAGTGGGACCCGTTGGAGAGGGGGGGGGGGGGGTGGGCATGGGGGAGCGGCGGCCTTTGGCGTCACACACACACTAACCACCCCCTTGATATTATATTATTCATTCGCTCCTTTTACCCCATTCCCTGCCCTATCCACTCACGCATAACCACCAACTGTGCAGGCGCGGCTAGAGGGGGGTGTAGAGAGGGAGCGGGTGAGGGGGGTAGAGAGGGTGGGGGAGGGGGGTAGAGAGGATGGGGGAGGGGGGTAGAGAGGGTGGGGGAGGGAGGTAGAGAGGGAGAGGGGTAGTGGTTGAGGGGTGGGGGGGGACGCGGCATCACAGGGGAGGACTGGTTCCCAAATGCAATACTCCACCAGACAGGGGGGGCAGAGGGGGGGGGGCAGAGAGGGATGGGGGCAGAGAGGGAGGGGGGGGCAGAGATGGAGGGGAGGCAGAGAGGAAGAGGGGTAGAATGGGAGGGGGTAGAATGGGAGGGGGTAGAGAGGGAGCAGGAGAGAGAGGGGGTAGAGAGGGAAGGGGTAGAGAGGGAGAGGGTGGGGGAGGGGGGGTAGAGGCAGCACCTACCCAGGTCGTAGAGCAGCAGCCTCCCCACCAGGCGCCGGGCCCGAGCGAGGCCGCGGGCGGGCGTCGAGCCGAGGACCCAGAGCGAAGTGATGGGGGATCGTCGAGGGAGGCTGCGGGTGGGCTTCGAGCTGTGCTCGGCCCGCGGCAGCAGCCTCCCCGCCAAGCGCGCTGACGCTGAGCGGGCGGGACCACTCTCCATGCAGCGGAGGGCCGACCGATTGTGGCTTCCGCGAGGGGAAGCCCACCCACCTGCGTGACAGACGATCGGGCAGGGGAGAGGAGGTCGTCCCCCGTGACGGTCAGAGATCGCCTGGTGGGATCGGGATCACCAGCGAGGAAAAGGCGTCACGATTCCCCGAGTCCCTGCGATCGACGGAGGAATCGCAGGTCTCCATAGACGGCCTCTCCCAGATGGAGTAATGGCCGCCACGGTCACCTTCCATTGCGCTGCACTGCCCCGCACCCGCGCCGCGATAACGACCGCCACTGCCATGTTCTAGAACTTCAAGGAGCACAGCGGAGCGCGCAGCGTGACCTGAGCAGCAGTTTAAAAACGCTAAGTGACAAATTTAAAGAAGTGAAAATTAAGAAGCCAAGAAGTACAGAAGACAGAACAGGGGTGACGTCACTCGCAGCGCGTGCAGAGGCAGGCAGTCAGATCCATTGTGATGTCATCAGCGAGACCATCTCGTTTATTTTCTAAGTTATTTGAGATTTGTGAACATTTTCATAAATAACGAAAAATAATGCATGACATTTTCAGATAAGGTGAATTTTGACATCATGGCGTAAATCTCCATCGGAATATGTAAAAACTTCACCGTTAGCGCTTTGTGTTTTCGAGGAGATGTGAAATGCACACGAACGTCACACAAATAAATACACACCCAAGATCAGAGTTTTATAAGTATAGAGATGGAGATAGCTTTATTTGATGATTATTATTTCTCATCCCAAAGGAACAACATTATGTGCTGCTTTATTGGTCCAATTACTTAGAGGAATATATTTACCCATCTGTCAATTAGTTCAGACTTCGTTATAAACAGATAAATGAGTACAACTAATAACATTGTTATATTTGTATTTCTACCACAATTCACTGTGACCCTTTCAAAAGGTTACTCAAAACCAATCAGCCACAAGCTGAGAACATCCCGCTGCTTTGGAGCTTTCAAACTCTTACAATAAATTATTTTATATCTTGCAAAGCTCTGGCTTCAACTCCTGGTAATTGATTGCTCCCCCAAGCTACGATGAGCTGTTGGCACTAGATTACATTACATTGAAATGACATTTGTCCTGAGAAAATACACACTTCAACTCTGATAAGCTCAGTGCTATAATTTGTTCTCACAAATCAGTTATCAGCCTCAGCAGCCCTTTTCAATAATCTCTGCTGTTGATCTACTTCAATTTCTACTCAATATTTTATATTCCCTTCCTTAGTTCCTCCCCAACCTCCTGAATCGCTTGACTACTGCTAGGATAAAATTCTGTTATTAATACGCTACAATACCTGAACCAAGTGATGCATCGGATATGAGCCAGCGAGAATTCACAAATTATTACTGTACTAGGTACAATAAGCAAACAAGCCAAATGAACATAAGACTTGATGATAGAGGGCAACATAAAACATTCTCTATTGAGAATCTCCAAACAAGTTTCCCCTCTTCAGCTCAGGAGCACTTCAGCTAACGGCAACATTTTGCCGAGGACGAGCTAACACTGCACATGCAGGCATTAAACTGAAAGTCAAAAGTTATCATGCAGTATAAGATTTTAGTTAAGACACATTTGATGTGTTGCATGCTGTTCTAGTCACCACACAAGGTTTAGGTTTACTATTGTATTGTACCTATGTACAGCACAAAGCTTTGTTTTGCATGCTATCCAAACAGATTAGATACACCATACAATCCGTTCAAACTTGAGTACAATAGATAGAGCAAAGGGAAAAGTAAAGAGTGCTACAAGATACATTGTAGTGCATCAGTTCCTTAGACAAAGCCAAATGTCCTCAATGGGGGAGTGCAGTACAGTACTCTAGCCTATAGAAAAAACTTTCAGAAGCCTGTTAACAGAGGAGAAGAAACTGTTCCTTAATCTGGTAAAGCTTTTAAGCCCCTGTACCTTCTGCCGAATGGGAACAGTGGAAAGAAGGAATTACAAAGGTGGTAGAAATTTTTCATTATGTTGGCTGCTTTTCCGAGGCAATGTGAAGTGTAGATGGAGTCAATGGTGGAAAGTCTGGTCTGTGTAATGGACCGGGCTACATCTAAAACTCTCTGCAATTTCATGCGGTCTTGGGCAGAGCTGTTCCCAAACCAAGCTTTGATGCAACCTAACAGTATGGTTTCTATGATGAAACTGTAGAAGTTTGTAAGAGTCATTGGAGACATGCCGAATTTCCTCAGTCTCCTCAGGAACTAGAGGCATTGGTGTGCCTTCTTGGCTGTTGCATCAATGTAGTTGGTCCACGACAGATCACTGGTAATATTGACGCTAAGGAACTTGAAGCTCTCAACCATTTCCCCCTCAGCACCATTGATGCGGATTGGAGTATGTATTCCACCATGATTCTTGAAGTCAATAACTAGATCCTTGACCTTGCTGACATTGACGGAGAGGTGTTTGACCTGACACCATGTTACCTAGTTCTAAATGTCCTTCCTATACTCCTTCTCGTCACTACAGGGAAGATGCAAAGGCTTTGGAGTGGGTGCAGAAGAGGTTAACTCAATTGGACAGTATTACCTATAAGGAGAGGTTGGACACACTTGCTTTGTTGGCTTGGGTGCATCAGAGGCTAAGAACCTCTTCTGAAAAAAGTTCATAAAATTATGTGAGGTCAGTCCTTTTTTTCACTGGGGTGGAAATGTCAAATACTGCAGTGTATATGTTTAAGGTGAGAGGCGGGAACGTTTAAAGGAGATGTACTAGGTACGTTTTTTTGCACATAGAGTGGTAGGTGCCTGGAATGCACTACCTGAAAAGGTAGTGGAAGCAGATACAATAGCAATGTTTAAGAGTATTTGGACAGGTATAATGAACAGACAGGGAAGGGAGGATAGACCATGTGCGGAGAGATGGAATTAGTTTAGTCTGGCATTATGGTCAATGCAGATATGGTGGGCTAAATGACCTGTTCGATATTCTAATATTCTCTGACAACCTGCACCACCAAAGAGGGATTAATAATCAATTCCAAGTGGGGTTTGACCTTCAGTTCATAAAATTCCCAGTATAAATTACTTGAGAGATTAATTACATAAAGATTAAGGGAATATATTTATATTTATGATAAATTAATTAACTCCCCCAGTTGTTACCATCTGTATATAACTTGTTCTAAAAGACTCCCAAAATACTTCTTTAGCTTCAAAATATTTCTTGAACGTACCTAATACACAGCAGCCAATTTGTTCAAAGCAAAGTGTAATAAACACAAAACAATAATGATCTAATAAGCGAGTTCGGTATTCTGACTGCGCATGCCCAGGTCATATGTCACTAGTTATAAACAGTCTCGGCAACGGTGGTGCTGCATTATGTGCAGGCTTGCGTTTCCTCCGTGGTCGGGGTTGGGCCCGACTCTCCGTCACTGTTGAGTTGGTGCTGGGCCGTCCCCGTCCCCGTCCCCTTCCCGGTGTCCCATCCCTGTCCGGAGGTGTCCGGGGTGGCCATGGGCTGGCGCGGCGGCCCTGGACTTGCAGCCGGCACTGCAGCTGCTGGCTCCAAGCTCACCTCTGCTTGTCTCGTCGGGTTGGCCAGCAGCCCTCCACCTCCACCCCCCTCCCCTCTGTGCGACACCGAGATCCTGCTGAAGATGGGTAGCCGCCGGCCCAGCTTGAAGATGGGCTACTCGGAGCCGCTGGTGCTGGAGTCGTCCTGGCCGGAGAGAGAGTCCGCGGACGGGCTCCTGCGGCCATGGGCAGGCAGGGTGCCCGCTGGAACTGCTGGTGCTGCTGGCGACAGCAGCAACCTCCTCCCCCTCCTTTGCCCAGCCTCAGGCCCAGAGTCCGGGCCATCTCCAACTCCAGATCGAGGCTGAAGGCCGCCCGCAGCGCGGCCCAGTTGAGCGCCGGGCCGGAGGAGGCTGAGCCCAGGGCCCTCGCTCCTCCTCGGGGTTGTGGATGAAGTGGCAGCGGGTACCGTAGGGGCAGAAGTTGGTGGTGTGCAAGGTACGTCTTATACTTGGGGTGGTGGCTGAGGGAGCGCAGCTCGGCCAGGCCGTGGGCGAACTGGCACTTGTCGCCTTAACGGCCTATCGGGGAGCGGGTTCCTCTGGAGTTAGTGCGGGGTTGGGCTGGAGTTGCCGCTGGCTGTGGGTTTTCTGTGCTGGCTGTGGGCCTGAGGCCGCTGGTCGTCGGATGGGGCTGTCGGTTGGCCCGGCGGGAGAGGCGGAGGTGAGCGGGGTTGGCGCTTGGGGCCGGTGTCCCGTCGGTCCGAACGTTGGGACACTCAACTGGGGGGGGGGGGGGAACTGGGGACGGAAACCGGGGACGGTCCAGTGGCAGTTCAGCAGCGCCTGTGGCGCCAGGGACATGGGTTCGATCCTGGCTGCGGATGAGGCGCGGCAGCTGCCGAGAGCCGGTCCAGTCTCTGAAAAGCCGGTCACTGAAAAAAGACCAAAAAATCTGACCCAAATTATACTCACCGAATCTACAGCTCTTCTTTCGATTTTTATTTATAACGTTCGACCTTTGGCAAATCCCATGATCCCTTTCTTTTTTCGGAATTCCGAACTTGCTTATTAACTATTAGAATAATGTTGGTAGGGATAAATAAGGGGTAACTCTTCCTGCCTTCCTTTGAAATCAGCCAATAGGTCTGAGAGTAGTCAGGATCGTGGTTTAATACCAAGGTGTCTTGGAATGGGTTTGAATCTGGAAGTTCCTGATTCAGAAGCAAGTGTGTATAACTTCAATCAATGCCAACATTTGCAAGTGCAGGTGAAAAATGTAACCCCATGCAAATAATAAAAAGACACAGAGTACCTCAGTAGGGCAGGCACATCTCTGGAGAACATGGACAGGCGACGTTTCGGATCGGGACCTCTCTTTAGACTGGCCCGCTGAGTTACTCCAGCACTTTGGGTCTTTTTTGGTAGACCAGCATATAATGCCAAACACCAGATGCCTATTTTCTAAACTTATAGTTTTACTTTTTTGTAAATATCAAGCAATCCTCAAATAAAATGTTATTTTTTCAAACCATTTGTAACTTGGTAAATAACACTGATAGTGGGAAATTGGTCAACATAAGTAAACAACTTTCTACCAGTACATTTATTCGTAACCAAGAAAACTATTTAATTAACATGTTTAAACAAGCCGGGACCGATTACTTTTCTCAAGAGTGGGATGACCTCGCAGCTCAGTGCTGCCAACCACTTACAATATTCTCAAAATGAACCAGTCTGCAAAAAAATAAAGTAACAAATTTGCTGAGAATATTTTGTAAGGATAAAAGGCACATCTTCAGCAAAGAAAATCAAACACAATTAAGTGTATTATGTATAAAATAAAAAGTACATTTTAAACAATACTTTATTCAAAATAAATTATTTGTGAACCAAATGTAATGAAACTCAGCATCTGGAGATATAATTGGGTTTAGCATCTATAAATCTTTGACTCAATGGAAGCAATTGTGTTTATTTAGAATATCAGAATTAAATTACAATAGCGGTTTTAACAAGCAACATTCACGAGAAACTTTTTACCAAAATTCTTTGATCTTAAATTTTAAAATTGGGGTAGCTGGGCAATAAGATTCAAAGCAATGTTTTGACAAGTACCCCAATTCCATAATTCCTTAATACCCCAGGCTACAGCAAGTTATAACAACCTTTCAAGTTGCTAAAAGAATGCTTGGAATTCACTGTACCTGGTGAGGTTTTGTTTATTCTATGAGTTTACTCAACTGAGATGCCTCTAAAATCAATTCTGAACTAATTTGTATATAAATATATACTGATATTTGGTTTGCTTCAGTGAGCTAACATTATAGCTGTAACATTAGCAATCGTGCCCGGACAGGGGAATATAAGGGAGGAGTTACGATCATTTGAGATCAGAGGAATACATTCATATGTTCATTCCCCCCTCCCCCCAATTTCTTATTTTATAAATAGAATTACCTCTTTGCTTAAGAGTTGAAATAAGTTCACAGACACAAGAGTTTTACTTATTCCTTCCCAGTAGCGTGGCTAAATATTTTTCAATACATAAAAGCTTACATTCTTCTCCAACTCCTGGGTTACAACCAAATTTTGACATTTTGGACGACAAGCAATCCAGTGAACCAGCAATGGAAGAACTCAATTGGTTTATGCCTGAATACATCTATAACATCACTGCACCAAACCATTCAACCACCGAAATTTTCAATCACCAATAGGTGGGATTTCTTAAAATGATGTCCCATGTGATAAAACTAAACTATATCAATGACTTTAAACAGGTTAATAAATACAAGAATAAAACAACTAGAATGTATAGACAAGACATAAAGTACCATAGCTGACAGCTGTAACCAGTCAAAGATTCAAATATAAAATGAAACAAAGAAATCACTAAAGATTAATAAAATAATAAAATCACATGAAATTTCTCACAAACTACCCGGTTGCTTTTTTTTTTAACTGACAAGTTATTCAACCCAGGTCGGCCAGTGGAATTTTCCAGTCATGTCTACAACTGAGCTAATTTATATGTTTTCATTCTTTCATCACAGCACGCATCCCTTCCAGCAAATGATGCTTATATTCAAACTAACATGGGTACAGATTTTCAAACATGCAAATGTACACACCATGAAACTAAGAAAATGTTTCTTTTTCAATCACAAAAAGTGCAATATTCCAGCAGAAAATATAATCAGAAAAAAGTCAGATTTTTTTTCTCCATAAAATATTAGTTGGTCGCTCTTTGGGGTAAAACAGTAACCAATCAAATCTTGTTTGGCTAAAAAATGAAAACTACGGGCACATAACTGACAGGTAGGAAAAGACCTCCAAGACCAGAAAGTGGCATCCCATCATTTAGCCACAGAATTGTTCGAAATATTAAAACACTCAAATTTTTTTTTTCTTAGGTGGTGCAGCTGGTTGAACTGCTGCCTCACGGCACCAGAGACCTGGATTCAATCCTGACCTCGGGTGCTATCTGAGTGGGATTTACACATTTTCCCCTGTGATCGCACAGGTTTTCCCACTGTGCCACCGTTTGCAATCAGACCCAAAAATGTGTAGGTTTATAGGTTGTGGCGTCGATAAATTGCCCCAAAAGTGTGGCGAGTGGATGAGAAAGTTGGATAAGATAGAATTAGTGTGAACGGGTGACTGATGGCCAGAGTGGTCTCAGTGGGACAGTATCCATTTCCATACTGTATCTTTCAATCAATCATTCGTACCTTTTTTTTCATTCTCTTATTCAAATCTTTCTTTCCATCATATTTCTTCCTGTACCAGATTTGACATTCAAGTTCCCATGCTCTAATTCACTGTTCTTCAACTGCTTATTAATTTTATCCTACATCAAAGTCTTAAATGTCCTATTGCCGATCTGATATTATCAGTTTGCACGTGCAGGAACTTGCATAGTGAAATAATTCTCAGCAAAAGAATGCAGGAACACTCTGGAAGATGCATAACAATAAATTCTGGGCCAGTGTCAAAATAACCAAAAATTTAGTCAGAACCCAGCCTTAAAATAAGTTGAGGTGTACTGAAAGTCCCTGAAGGATCTACTTACAGTTTGTTTCAATTCAAAGTTAATTTGAGCCTTGATACCCCAAATGACCCTCCACACCAAGCATTGGTGCAAGCTGAAATCATGATCACCAGCATTAAATGTGTTGTGAGAGCTAAAGCAGCTCTGTGGGAAACTGACAAGAGAAAATAAATTACTTTTTAAAACTGTGAACCAGCTACTGGGCCAGATATTAATACAGTTGTAATTAAACACAGTTTAGCAAAAATTAAAAGGCATAGGTTATTCATTAACTGAAACAAGACCATACACTAGCAGATAAACCACTATGTAAAACCAGAAGAAGACACAAATTGTTGGAGTAACTCAGCAGGTCAGACAGCATCTCAGGACACCATGGAAAAATTGCGTTACGGATCTTGGGGGGGGGGGGGGGGGAAGAAACCTGGAATAGAGGAGAGGAAGGACATAGCCTGGTAAGTAATAGGTGGATACAGGCAAAGAGGGTTACAGGATTGGCGAATGGTTTAACAAAAGCCAGAAATGAAAAGGCAGAAGGTGAGAGAAAAAAGATTGTGGAATTGCAAATTGTGAAGCTAGAGGAATGAATGTAGGTGGAAGGGAGAAGGGCACAGGTGGGGCAGAGCGGGGAAGAGAATGGAGGTTGAAGGAAGAAAGGGGGGGCAGGGAGAAAAAGGGAGGAGCTGAAATTACCTCATATTGGAGAATTTAATGTTCATACCATGGGGTAGTAAGCTACCCAAGTGGAACATGAGGCGCTTTCCCACCAGTTTGCATGTGGCCTCACTGTGGCAATGGAGGAGGCCCAGGACAGAAAAGTCAGTATGGGAATGGGAAGAGGAGTTAAAATAGTTAGCAACCAGAAGATCCAGCAGGCACTATGTAACGTGCAAAACACAGCTTGAAGGCACTTTTTCTTCATTATGAGAGTTTGCTTGTTGTAGCTTTACCTCAGTAAACAAATACAAATAAATATTTTTTTATTTTCCAAAATCATGGAACCCCTTTAGGACTATCTGCTTTCTAACATCTCAAGTGATGTAATTTGTAACTCTATCACTTGAATTAAATGCACACAAGAGGTTTGAATGACTGTTATTATCGCACCAAAATAAGTTCACATCTGTGTAATATTCCTTAAATGAGGCACAAGTGACAAAATAAGTTAGAAACTGAGGAAATAAGAGAAAAACATAAACATAGAAAAAGAACTGAATTGGGATCAATGCAGCTGGCCAAACAATTGCTGCAATATTCCAAGTTGGTAACTTGCCAAAATTCTTTGTTATGCCTTTGCTATAAATAAATGGTGCATGAAAAAAAAAGTTGGATCAGCTTCAGCAGCTTCAGCAGGCCACAGAAAGCCCTGCTTTGGACAATCAATCTATTTCTGTGAATGGAAAGTAGGTGGCACAAACTAAAATTTACTGTCCTGGCGTAATCACTTAGCAGAACAATTGCAATGCAAAGCCAAGCAGTTTTTACATTTGAATGGCAAGATGTCGCAGATGGCAGCTAGCAGCCTTTTGAAATCTAGTGAAATTCCATCAAGTGTTAACCATTTTTGATTGCATGTCGTGACACTATCAAGGCAACAGCAAAATTTCAAGGGCAGTATAAGATGACATTTAAAAAAAATAAACTGGGATATATACTTAATCTTAGTACAGCAAGATATTTTTGTAGACTGTACTTTAATATTCCGATAAAGGAGTCTTTCTCCAACTATTCAAAATCATTTCTGCTAAACAATATGTTGATGAGCTATTGTAGATATTGGATTCTATTGATAAAAATATCTTGATGAGCTATTATAGATATTAGATTCTACTGAAAAATATATCTCGATGATCTATTGTAAATAATAGTTCTGTGGTTGGTCTGTTTATCTCACTGTAATGAAAATGGGCTTGAATTTTGCAACTTTTAACTGAACTTTCAGTTAAAAGTTGCAAAATTCAAGCCCATTTTAAATATAGTGAGATAAACAAACCAACCACAGAACTAATTAAGCCCTTTCACCGCAATTAACTTGAAAGTATTTAGCATAACTTGTTTTTCTGGTTTGATTGAGGTTTTAGCTTCATCTGTGCAGTTTTATGGATGAAAGTAATTCAGGATCTACATTAAAATAAAAGAGGTAATGAGACTTTTAAAGCAAAGAGAATTCTAATTTATTTGTGTTAATACGAAACAGACATTTCAACTTTCAATTGGAAACAAATCAAATACTAATTACCTTTTGGTTTTATATTTTAAGCCTCAAGTTAGAAGGATAATATCTACCTGTACATGTAGCTCTCCCATGCCACTACTGATGAATAGTCAAAATAATGTAGTTGCCAATTTGGACTGCCACTTGAAGGTAATTAATGTTAAATGGGAAATATAATTATTGTAGCTACTTACAAACTGCCAAGAATAATCAGGGAATCTTTGCCAGATCAATCCAAAGATGGAGATTATATTGCATAATTGTCAGAGGGATCTTCTCGCTTAAGAATAAAATCCTACTATCTAGTACTAAACACACTCAGCTATGATGCTGAAGGCCCTATGAAACATCTCAACTACTAGAAAAGACTGGTGCAGACTACACTGTAACTAAACATCTCATTGGAGGTGCTGTCAAATCCTTTCCAAATGAAAAAATGATATAAAGATCTGTGTATGACAACAGTAATGTACACAAGTAATGGAGCACACCACCTCTCTACTACTTGTTGGGGAATAGAGAGCTTGTTTGTTGGAGAATAGAGAGTTAAAGGGCAGCCACTAGCTCACACCTAACGCAAGGTACTGGCTTTGTACCACGTTCATTTATTCATAAAAGAAGCAGTAAGCCTAAGGAAAGAATAATTGCTTTCTGCTTGAAGACTGTTTTATTTCTGTGATAAAGCTAGCATGGCAAATATATATAAAATAATTTCCATGTAACATAGAAACATAGAAAATAGGTGTAGGAGTAGGCCATTCGAGTCAGCAACGCCATTCACTATGATGGTACACAAAAATGCTGGAGAAACTCAGCGGGTGCAGCAGCATCTATGGAGCGAAGGAAATAGGTAACGTTTCGGGCCGAAGATCACACATTCACTATGATCATGGCTGATCATCCAAAATCAGTACCCCATTCCTGTTTTCTCCCCATATCCCTTGATTCCGTTAGCCCTAAGAGCTAAATCTAACTCTCTCTTGAATACATCCAGTAAATTGGCCTGCACTGCCTTCTGAGGCAGAAAATTCCAGATTCAAAACTCTCTGGGTGAAAAAGTTTTTCCTCATCTCAGTCTTAAATGGCCTCTGCCTTATTCTTAAACTCCCCCAACATGGGGAACATTTTTCATGCATCCAGCCTGTCCAATCCCTTAAGAATTGTATATGTTTCTATAAGATCCCCTCTCATACTTCTAAATTCCAGTGAATATAAGCCCAGTCAATCCATTCTTTCATCATATGTCAGTCCCGCCATCCTGGGAATTAACCTGGTGAACCTATGCTGCACTCCTTCAATAGCAAGAATGTTCTTCCTCAAATTAGGAGACCAAAATTGCACACAATATTCCAGGTGTGGTCTCACCAGGGCCCTGTACAACTGCAGTAGGACCTCCTTGCTCTCCATGCAGATCTCTTGACACTACACACAAAGGTTAAGGAATATAAGATATCGATGATCTATTGAAACTGTTTATCTTCCAGGTGATATGCAATGCATTATCAGACCATTTAGATAGGATTACTGAATAAACCAAATTCTGCTTTTATTACAGGGTACTTGGAACATTTTGTAGAAGGCCGACTGTTCTGCAACTGCTTATTACTGTGAAAACCAACGTGATTATTGTAGGTATCAGCTGTCCCTAATGGGTCTGTCCCACTTAAGTGATTTTTAAGCGGACTGACGGCGACTGTCAAGTTGCCAGCAGTCGCCTGAAAAACCGGCAACTGGAACGGCGACTATCAGAGTGGAACGCACACACACACACACACACACACACACAAACACATCGCTTCCTTCACCAGCCCGTTATGCAGGCTGGGGACAGGCAAGCGGGGGGAGCGCTGAGTGAAATTCACACGGTGCAAAGCCAAGGTGAAACAGACACACACAGATGAACAGGAAGGTTGGCCCTGTAAAAAGATGACTAAAGCACAGTTTATGGCAAGTCCTTTAAAAGAGGGGGGGGGAGAGGGGGCAAGAGAGGGGGGGAAGGAGTGGAGACAACTTTTAAGAAGCCAGAGATACACGGCTGTGAAGCTCAACGGACATTTAACATTACCGGTCGGTTATCCTTGGTTCTGAAAACTACTGCTAACCTTTTTTTTCCCAATGAGCCAATGAAATTCACCGGTCAGCACCGGCTACAACCTATGAGAACCTCCGAGAACCTTCGATCTCCTGGCAACCCATTAGGACCTCCTGGCGACCCATCTACAGCTCGAGATTTCTCGCTACTGTCCATGGCGGCTTCATTCTAGTCGCCGCTAATTTTTCAACACGTTGAAAAATTCACGACGAGCATAATGAGGCCGCGACTAGTTCCCAGAATGCGGGAACTCCTCACGACCATGAAGGCGAATCCCAGGCAACCACCTGCGAACATGTGGCGGCTGCATAGTCTCCTGCAGTCGCCAAAAAAGACGCCTAAGTGGGACAGGCCCATTAGCAGCAGCGCTCTGATTTGTGAGTCAGAAGTCACAGCATTAAGCCCCATTCTATACATTTAAATACAAAATCCATCTCAACATTTCAGTGCAGTACTGAGAAAGATGAATTGTCAGAAGTGCCAATTCTTTGGATGAAACATTAATCTTTTGTTTTGTTGGTCTGCATTTTCTGACAATATTTATGCATTAACCTAAATGATTAATGTAGAATATCTAGTCACTTACAGCACGGGATCCTGAGTTGGATGATCAGCCATGATCATATTGAATGGCGGTGCAGGCTCGAAGGGCCGAATGGCCTACTCCTGCACCTATTTTCTATGTATCTATGTATCTATGCTTCCACATTACCTACATTAGTGAAATACTAATGTAGGCACTACATAGATTAAAACCAGACTGAAAGCTTAGATTTCTTACCAGAAAGAAATAAGTAATAAGCGGCTGGAAGACATACTATGAGCCCATAGAGGTGGGCTGCAGAGCCTTTGCAGGACGCTCACTCTGCAAAGTCCTTAACCAGTTGGGCATTACGGGGCTGGCAAAGAAGAGGGCCTTTCAATGCGCAAGCGAAGCCGCAGAGAAAGCCACTAGGTGGCTTTGGATTAAGAGGGCTGATCCGTGGGCGGTTGCTGCTGGGACGCAAGTCAGGGCTTGATCAACCCCGGCTGGGTCACCTGGGCGAGGGTGTCTGATGTTGTGAGACCCGAACCACCCAGGTCACATCACTGAGGATGCATCCCAGCGCATCTAGAATATGTATCTTTCACACTAGAAGATGTATCTTTCACACTATTGCTAACATCGTCAATTTAACCTCTTTGTATTCATTCTGTTGCTACTTTCTCAACAGCAAAAATAAACAACTGGAAGTACGCAAAGGATCAAGCAGCATCTGTGGTGGAAAAGGGACTGTTGGCATTTCGGCTTGAGAGCCTGCATCAGGACTGGCCTGATGCAGGGTCTTAACCTGAAACAACAACCCTTCCTTTTCCTCCACAGATGCTGCATGATCCACTGAGTACTTCCATCAGTTTGGTTTTACTCCAAATTTCAGCATCTGCAGTCTCTTGTCCAAAATGTATACATCTTAGTTTCTTCACATTTTGGCAGCAAGATACTAGATAGGTAATGGAAATGCACCCGGTAAGATAGAGAACACACTGTTTTAGGAGGGTACAAGCATGTTGCCATGTAAAACAAAATAATATCCCACTGCAAAAATGCATAGGTATGTCTTTCCAAAGCTACAAAGTCTAATTGCTGGTATGTAAATAGTGGATTTGTACAGTGGTCAATTAAGAGGCTGCTTTTAAGTAAACACTGGATGAATTCATAAAGCCATCAATTACAAGCCTAGACAGGCTGACTGCTGCATTTTGTATTGCTGAAGATTTCATTTGTACTTTGAAGAAAGATGCAGAACATCAAGTGCCCTACTTTTAAATGTGATTGATATATAGAACTATACTAAGTCAGTAATCAAGAGAAAAAAATATTTTTAACGTGAAAATAAATGTTATGCCTCTTAGAAGCAAAATAATATTTCAACACTTTGGTGGCATAGTAACTCACAGGTTTATGTATCCTACTTCAATTCTGACCACAGTGCTGTCTATGTGGAGTTTGCACATTCTCTATGTGTTTCTCCGGAGTGGTCCAATTTTCTCCAACATTCCCAAAGACACGCCGGTTGGTAAGCTAATTAGCTGCTGTAAATTGCAAATTGCCCCATGTATTGATAATCAGTTAGTGGGGGTGGATGTTGATGGCATACAGTAAAATAAGTGGTGGAATGGAAAAAAAGCACTGACTCAATGGGTGAAATAACCTCCTTCAATGACATAAGGGAATATGAACACTGATATTCCACAATTTTATGCTAAGTTCTTTATTAATGCATGTTAGTGTGCTTTTGATTTAAGTTTGTCAAAATTAATCTTCCATCTTATTAGATTATCATCATACGCTGTTTTTCTCTATCACATGTTCCCATTTGTCCCACCATCTTGCAGTATAGGTGGCCTCTTAGCCAATTTCGCCCATAACTGTTTTGCTCAAGAAAACTGGTTCTTAGAAATTGTATCAGCTCTCATGGTCAGGCGTAGCATAAATTAAGTTCAGAGCATTATAACTTTCAAAAGAATTTTTTTTACTATACTAATGATACATTTTATATTCTCATGTCAGTCTTTTTCAATGAGGAAATTCATTTTTTGTAAATCTGTGGCAAGATTGGTGGCATTTCCTTACAGAAAACAGGGCAGTTTTGATACTATGTTCCAGAGGTAAAATACCATTGCTTAACTCACTATTCCATTTATTCCCGTAATCAAAGTAAGCAATACTACATTAGTAGGCTCTTTGACCAATCAAAAGGCAGCAATTCAAGAATGAAACATAAATTTCTCTGTACAGAGCAAAGGAACTTACATGGCATTACTTAGGACCAACATTTTTTTTAAATGCCACATTTTGTTGCATATTGCATAGAATGTCTGGAAAATTGTAGGACAAACTCTCTTGTGTAACCACCGCAAAGGACACACAAGTTGTGCGACATTTTGGAAATGCTATCGCTTTGAATTGTAACTTGCCCTATCCAGTCTCTAAAAATATATACACTGCACGCTTCTTAAACAAGAGGACGCTGTCATCACTGTATTGGCCCTATACAAATTGCTCTACGATGCACTGATTCCCTCTGGAACACAGTTGAACATCCTCATGGGCCTGTCCCACTTAGGCAGCTTTTTAGGCGACTGCGGGAGACTATGCACTCGCCACATGTTCGCGGGTAGTTGCCGGGGAGTCGCCTTCATGGTCGCGAGGAGTTCCCGCATTCTGGGAACTGTTCGCGGCCTCATTATGGTCGCCGCGAATTTTTCAACATGTTGAAAAATTAGCTGCGACTAGAATGAAGCCTCCATGGAGAGTAGCGAGAATTCTCGTGCTGTATGTGGGTCGCCTGGAGGTCCTAATGGGTTGTCAGGAGATCGAAGATTCTCGGAGGTTCTCGTAGGTTGTAGCCGGTGCTCACCGGTGAATTTCATTGGCTCACTGGGAAAATAAAACGTAAGCAGTAGTTTTCAGAACCAAGGATAACCGATCGGTAATGTTAAATGTCCGCCGAGTTTCACAGCCGTGTATCTCTGGCTTCTTAAAAGTTGTCTCCACTCCTTCTCCCCCCTCCTCTATTAAAGGACTTACTGTACACTGTGCTTTAGCTGTCACAATTACAGCGCCAACCTTCCTGTTCATCGCGGTGTGTGTCTGTATCGCCTTGGCTTTGCACCTTGTGAATTTTTTAGACAGCGCTCCCCCCGCTTGCTCTGTCCCCCGCCTGCATAATGGGCTGGTGAAGGGAGCGATGTGTTTGTGTGTGTGTGTGCGTTCCACTCTGACAGTCGCCGTTCCAGTTGCCGGTTTTACAGGCGACTGCCAGCAACTTGACAGTCAGAGTTGGACAGGCCCACTATTTTGTACAGTCCATTGAATGCAACGAACTAACGTCTTTTGGAAAAGCTCTCTCCCAATCCTCTTCTGATCTTACAAGCATTTTGATCTTACAAGGTCAACTCTGGCAAGACAATTTTCTCAAAATTTTACCAATATCTGCGAAATTGCAATTTGCATGAAAGGGGAAAAAAAGTCAATGAAGTTAAATAAACTAGAATTTTCAATACACTGATCTTTTGCATTAACAATCAGTAAAGGTAACGGTGTCAACTTTCATTGAGCAAGGGAAAGGAAAAATAAAATCAACGATGCTATAAAAATAGAATATTGAATGTCTCTTATCATTCCTTTCCTTTTGGCATGAGTACCACAGAGGAACTTTTCTGTTCTTCCCGGAATAATGCCATGGATATTTTACTATCACCTAAGAGGACAGATGAGGCCTGGCTTAAAGATTCATACAATGCCAGACCCTCAGATAGTGCAATACTCCCACAACCCATTACTAGTCCAAGTACTGTGTTAGAATATACACTTAGGTCTCTGGAACAGGGTTTAAACCCACAACCTTCTGACTCAGAGGCCAAAGTGCTACCACTGAGCCAAAGCTGACAGTCTGGTAAGCTACTTTGTGAGCACAGTGAAAAATATTGACTTTATGATGACTTTTTTCCCACCTCACAAACTATGTAAATTTCTCATTTCTTTTCTGGCAACAAAATACACTGGGTAGAAAATTTGAATTCCACAAAGAAAATTTATACCATTTATGTAGAGTTTTATACTTATGGATTGAAGTAACTATGATAATGTTTTTAATATTTTAATGTGCAGGAAAACATGCAACTTGTTTAGATCTTGCCTGTAGTGAAAAATGAATAAAGCCTAGAAGTAATTATATTGCACAGCACAAATAGCTACCAATTAACAAGCAAGTTAACACCCAATTTTCCTCTTGCAGTACAGTTTAAGTTCCCTGATTTGATCAGTTTTGAGATAAATTTCATCAATCCACCATTACAAATGTCTTCACAAACAAAGTCCTCAAACACTGTGATTAATAGTAATACGCAAGGACACCACAGTAAGTTGATACTCCAAAGCCCTGTGTCAGCAATATCACATGGGTATATATGACTGTTTTCTTACTCTAACAAACACCAAATTTAATTGTGCTGGTAAGTTAAAATCAAACAATGAAACAATGAGTTACCCAGAATATTCAGGGAGATCTCTTAGAGGTCAACGTGGATGGAAATTGCCAAGATCTCCACCATATATTTTAAGTAAAAGAAGTGAGATAGGCTGAATGGCTTTCCTCAGTAACAACCTTCTTACAATTTCCACCTTCTCTACCACATGCTTCCCCTCTCAAGGCATATTTTAAGACCAAGGTCCTTAAGTGTTTTTTGAACAGAAGGAGCACTGCTCTATAGTGGACTTTGGATAGCCAGCAAAGCATTTGGAAAAGTCGCAGTTAATAGGGGCATGAGATGCAACTTGAATGCAGTAAGGCTCCTGGAAGCGAATTGGCGAGTTTGACTGGAACAGGAAAGGCAAAAGAATAAAAATACTTAAGCATCGCGCAATCAGCCCAAGTTCTAAATGTTGGACACATACACGAGCTCTGCAATACAAGGCTGAATGGGAATGCGCCATTGGCTGTGTGCCTTTGTCAGGACAGATTCCGGACAATGTTTGGATTGGATCCAAAAAATATATAGAATAGCCTGGAATAGGAATGGTCAGATTCAGGATGAATTTTAATCTTGTATCTCTGCAAACTTCTAAAGGACACGTCAAGCAAAATCAGACGGGTAATATGAGCAGTCATTGCCCCGGACACAGGTGATTCTGACAAAGGCCATCTTAGTGGTATGTGGAAAATCGAAAAAAGGTAAAAATGATTTCAACAGGGAATAATGAAATGCTCCCATTTCCCAGCCTCCAAATACTTCAGCGGGTCTAAAGTTCTGTGGCCTATATCTTAATTCACATCAGATTCCATTCATCCATCACCCCTATGCTTCCTGACCTACAATAGTTATCTGTGCTTTAATTTTTAAATTCCTACCCTCACGTTCATAATCTCCAAGCTTCCACTGGACTATCATGCTGCACCAATGAAGGTTCTGGTTTTAGCCATCATCTACCTAATCCCTGGAATTTCATCCTCAAATCTCTCCACTTCCTTGTCCTTTTAGATGTTACATACATTTTGACTAAGACGCTTTTTCTTTGCAATCACTTGCCCTCATGTCTCCTCCTTGATGTGATGTGCCTTAGGATATCCTATTATTTTAAATGCATTGTGTGATTGCAATATTGAGCAAAAGGTGGGAAGCCAATGCCAAATTGTGCACCAAGCGTGCACAAATGATTGTACTTTCTAAAAGGTGCTGTGGAACAATAATATATACTATACTTTGCATCTTGCTGTGAAAGATACTGTACAGCAGTCCAAACACTGAGAAGCACTAAATATTATGCTGTTTTGGTGAGCTATATTCAACCGATAATTACAAAATGTTCAATTCCTATCACTGCAACTCAGGAAATGAAGCAATTTATGCCTGTATCGAGACCTACACAATATCCACGGGTTGGGATATTGCATTAACATTATTTGCTATTTAAGTGCCAGTGTATGACCACCTGACATTCAACAAAATTATCATCACGAGGTACCCCACAATCAACATTTTGAAAATCACCATCAAATAGAAACTTAACTGGACCTGCAGTGAGTGACTTATCCCTGACACCCTAAAACCTTTCCACGATCTGTAAGTCTCAAATTAAGAGTGCAATGTAATGCTATCCCTTGTTTGGATAAGTGCAGGCATAACAGTGAAGATCAAAACCATTCAAGAGAGAACAGTCTGTTTCACCTTCACTCAACTTACCAAATGTTCACTCCTTCCATCACCCGTCTACATTGGCTGGGCAACATCTACAGAATGCACAGTAATTATTCATCCACCAAGGCTACTCCAAATAATAGCCCCCCCCCCCCCCCCCAAAAGACAACAACCTATGCTATCAAGAAGTATAAAAACAGAAGCTGGGTGGCAACATCATCACCCACAGCTTTCGCTCCAACCTGTCTTGGCACAATTTGTTTCTTCATCATCAATGGATCCAAACCATGAGATTCCATATGCAACTACACTGGAAGAATACCTTTACCAGCAGTGCATGAAAGTGGCTCACCATGAGCTCTCAAAGGCAATTAGAGATGGATAACAAATGCTGCCCCTTCCAGCAAGTCACAAACAAATAATTAAAAAACTGGTGTAAAGTTGCAATGCATTTCCAAAAGGATTTGGAGTGAAACGTTGTAAATACCAAATACTGAATACTTTGAAAAGATTATGTTGGTCTGATAATTGAACAACCATTTCCTATGGATTTATTATCAGTTGATAGACACACTTGCAATAAAGTTCTCAGCTTAACAGTAATGTTGACAAGATGTTCCTGCATTTACCAAAACAAAGATCAGCAAATTCTTCTACTCTTTATACCAGCACTCATCCGAGAAGCAAATGCCAAGGTGTTCCGTATAGTTGAGAATTAATTTGGTTAATGGCCAGAATCTACAAACATTTTGTCATGTTTTAGCAAATGAAAATTAATCTAGATCAGCAAAATAACCAATATCGCACAAATTAAAATTTACAAGATTAATATTTTTAACACAATTCATTGGCAATTTCTGGAGAAATAATTATCCAATGCCTTAACTTTCAAATCTGAATATGAAAGTGATTTTAGATTTTAAATATTAATTAAGAGTCCTACATTTTTGACATGGCTTTAATTTCTCAGAGATAAAATCCCAAATAAAATTGCATAATTTCCAGTCTTCAAAATGACACAATAAAGGGCTATGGAATCTGAGATACACAAAATATGCACAAGCTCAATTTTATCCAGGAAATCCTGTCATTAAGTATTTGAAGAAAATAGTGGTGGAATGACTGACCGATTTTCTTTTTATACAAGGTATTTTGTATGAAATTCAAGTCATCCTCCAGGTTAAGGAACAAGAGCTTATGGAAACAGTTTTCTTCATTAAGCTCATATATCAACTATGTGGTGTTTACAGCATGCAGGTGTATTGTCTACAACTACAAGAAGATGTCAATGGACACGCTCTCAAGATAGAAATAACTATTAATAATACTACAGTAATAAAAACTCACAGGATCGGATGGGGGCAAAGGGGCAGGGGAGGCAATGGGATTGGGGTTTGGGATGAGTAGGCTAGAGATGGGGCTAAGGGGTGGGATGGGATAGGTGTAGGGTGAGGTTGGGTGGGATGGGACAGGGTATGTTTGGAATAGAGGATGGGACGGGGTGGGGAATAAAGTGTAGAATGGACGTATGGGATGAAGTGAGATGAGATGGGAGTAGGCGGTGGGATGAAATGGGGTTGGAGATGGGATGAAATGGGGTTGGAGATGGGATGTGGGTAAGGATGTGATGAGGTAGGGGATGGGCCGGGTTGAGGATTGGGCAAGGGAGACGGGATGGCGGTAGGGGCACGGAGGTCGGATGAGCAGACGAGGATTCGGGGATGGGATGGGGTTAGGAGGGGGATGGGGCAGCTTGGAGCTCGGACTGGATTGATGCTGGGAGCAGAGCCGGGGCCGGGAGCGCGCTGTGTAGCTGGGGCCGGGTGAGGGGGGGTTCATGGCAGGGAGCGGGGTGTGTGGTTAGGGCCGGGAGGGGGGTGTGTGGTTGGGGGTGTGTGGTTGGGGCCGGGTGTGTAGCCGGGGCCGGGAGCGGGGTGTGTGGTTGGGGCGGGAGCGGGGTGTGTAGCCGGGGCCGGGAGCGGGGTGTGTAGCCGGGGCCGGGAGCGGGGTGTGTAGCCGGGGCCGGGAGCGGGGGTGTGTAGCCGGGGCCGGGAGCGGGGTGTGTAGCCGGGGGCCGGGAGCGGGTGTGTAGTTGGGGCCGGGAGCGGGGGTGTGTAGCCGGGGCCGGGAGCGGGGTGTGTAGCCGGGGCCGGGAGCGGGGGGGTTCATGGCGGGGAGCAGGGGTTGTATCCGAGCTGCTTCACATCTCCCGCAGCCGCAGGAAAACGGCGCCGATCCGCTGTTTACAATGCGCGGTACCTCGCCACCCTCCCTGCCGCGATAATGTGCCCGGTACTCACATCCCTGTTGCGGGCAGCAGAGCGCGTGCGTGCGTGCGGCCGGGCGGGGACAGACCGGGCTGGGCTGGGCTCAGGGAGACGCTCCGGGAGCAGCGGCGGCGGCGGCGGCTCAGCAACAGCAGCAGCAGCGCAGGCCGCGGCACAGCACTCACATTCCCCGGGCTACTGCTTCCGGGGTCACAGAGCGCCGGCAGGGGGGGGAGAGGGGAGGAGGGGAGAGAGGAGGGGGGGGAGGGAGAGAGGAGGGGGGGGAGGGGGAGAGAGGAGTGGAGGAGGGAGGGGGGAGAGAGGGGGGGAGGAGAGGGGGGGGAGGGGGAGAGAGGAGGGGGAGGGGAGAGAGGAGGGGGGGAGGGGGAGAGAGGAGGGGGAGGGGGAGAGAGGGGGGGGGGGAGGGGGAGAGAGGGGGGGGGAGGGGGAGAGAGGAGGGGGGGGAGGGGAGAGAGGAGGGGGGAGGGGAGAGGAGGGGGGGAGGGGGGAGAGAGGAGGAGGGGGAGAGGGGGGAGGCAGGAGAGGGGGGAGGGAGAGAGGGGGAGGGAGAGAGGGGGGAGGGAGAGAGGAGGAGAGGGGGAGGGAGAAGGAGGGGATACAGGGAGGGGAGGGGGAGAGAGGCGGGGTAGGGGGGGGGGAGAGGAGGAGGGGGCAGATAGGAGGGGAGGAGGGGGCAGAGAGGAGGGGGAGGGGGACGGAGAGAGGAGGCGGGGGTAGAGGAGGAGGGGGAGAGAGGAAGAGGCGGTGGGAGAGGAGGAGGGGGGAGAGGAAGAGGCAGGGGTAGAGGAGGAGGGGGGAGAGAGGAGGAAGGGGGAGAGGATGGGGGTAGAGGACGAGGCGGGGGGAGTGGGGAGGAAGAGGGGGAGAGAGGAGGCGGGGGAGAGGGGAGGAGGAGGGGAGAGAGAAGGGAGGGGAGAGAGAAGGGAGGAGAGAGAGAGAGAGAGGGGAGGGGAGAGAGATGGGAGGGGTAGGAGGGGAGAGAGATGGGAGGGGTAGGATGGGAGGGAAAGGGAGGGAAAGGGAGGGAGGGGGGAGAGAGGGGAGGGGGAGAGAGAGGTAGCAGGGAGGAGAGGGGAGAGCGAGGAGCAGGGAGCGGGGGGGGGAGAGAGGAGGAGGGAGCGGGGAATGTGTGGGGAGCGGGTACACGGGGTGGTGGATTGTGTAGGGGGGTTGTGGAGACTGGGGGGGTCAGTAGGACGGGTGTGGGAGAGATGGGTACATGGGGACGGGAGAGAGCAAGTGGATGAGAGGGGGTTACATGTGGAGGAGGGAAGAGGATGTGCATGCGTAGTGGGAGAGACGGGATGAGAGAGAGTATGGGGAACAGTAAAAAGAGAGAGGAGAGGATGGTTTTGAAGGGACCAAAGTGGGGGCAGAGTTGGAAATGGGGTGAGGAAATGGAGGTGTGGGGAGGGGGGCCTGCGTTAAAAGATGGGGAATCAGAGAGAGGGATGAAGGAGCAGGTAAGAAAAGGAGAACCGGAACATAATGTAAAAGACTCGAGGAGGGAAGAATGGGTGTGGAGTGGAGCAGGATGCGGTAGATTGGCTGAGTAAGATAGATGGAGGAGGGGAAGAGAGAGGACGGAATGAGGCAGAAGGCAGCAAGTAGAGAGATTGAGGGAGAAAAATAAATTTAGTGGGAATGAGGAGGTGGATGGGTGAGGGGACATAAGGGAAGATGGAATGGAACAAAAGGGTAGAGGGGGGGGGAGTTGAGGATGGGGCGATGATAATTTAGAAAGAGGATGGAGTGAGATGCAGGAGAATGGTGAGGGGAAAAGGGAGTGGTGGCTGTACAGAGGAAGGTTGAGGTTAAAGGCTGCAGTGTAGTTAGAAACACGAGACAGAGGTGCCATGAGAAAGAGGATAGATTGAGATATCAGTACGGACAGGAATAAATTAGAGATTCGTCCATGCATTGAATGCAAGACTAGCAGCGCTCCCAATTATGTGAGGTACTCATGTGGAGGAAAGGGAGCAGTAATAGAGGGTGAAAGACGGAGATTTATGAAACTGCAATTTTTTTCCAGATAAGAGGTTCCATGGGCATACAAGGATTCGGTATCATTAGGAGAGTATTTACTGTTAGTCCACAGCTGATCACCGTACTGCAGTTCCCAAGTGGTTTCCATGATCAGTTTACTTTTTAAGCAATTGATAAACATTTTTAAGTTTATCTAAATTAAAATAAATATATAGATTCAATTGAAAAGATAAATTCCATGATGGTTTATTCGTTAAATTCATATTGTGGAATTGTGAACCACTGAGATGTGGTCCATAAAGGGGGAACTGTCTGCAGAATACCTTAAATGTGCCTGTACCTGCATGTATAAAGGGGGGGGGGGGGGGTGAGTGAGTGCGAGTGCTGAGGGCTGAATGGGAAACAGAATCTATGAGGAAATGAGAGCAGGTAAATCAGACAGTTTCCTCTCACTGACAACTAGTTGTTGTCAGTGAATGGCTATGCATACCTTTGTGTGTTGGTTCCGAGAAAGAATATGTTCAGAAGTCACAGTCTTCACATATGCAGAATTATCTGACATATGATATCATGTATGATAAATCCATATCTAAGCATCTTTCAGTCCTTTTTATTTGAAGAACAATACAAAGTAAATATATTTGTAAATTAATTATTATGGTAGTATTACATTAGTACTGAAAGTGTTCTACTCAACCACTAAACACTCAATGGATATATTTAAGGTGGAGATTGATAGATTGTTGATTAGTATGGGTGTCAGGGGTAATGGTGAGAAGGCAGGTGAATGGGGTTGAGAGGATAAGATAGATCGGCCATGATTGAATGGCCTAATTCTACTCTTACAACTTCTGAACTAAACCAACAAGTTTATTTTTGATGGAGACACAAGATACTGCAGATGCTGGAATCTTGACTAAAACACAAAGTGCTGGATGAACTCAGCGGGTCAGGCAGCATCTGTGGAGGGAAATGGATAGGTGACGTTTTGTGTTAGGACCCTTCTTTGTCCCCCCATCTCCCAGTCAAACCCTCCCCTCACCTGTATCCACCTATCACTTGCCTGGCTTTGTCCTCCCCACAACTTGTTTTCCAACTTTCCCACCATACTATAATCAGTCTGAAGAAGGGTGCCAATCCGAAACATCGCCTATCCATTCCTCCAGATGCCACCTAAACTGCTGAGTTATTCCCTGCTATTGCTCATCCTGCAATTCCATCTTTTTTAAACAATGTTTCTTAACTGGAATTGGGAATTAACATGGTATCGGTAGCTCCAGTTTAAGAGTACAGATGGACAATTCTTTGTTATTTGAGGAACAGATTGTACTTGACGAAAGCAATGTATGCAATTTTAATGTACTAATTCTGAAGAAGATCGCCACACCCATTGTGTATTGTTCAGTTGTGATTGAGTGTAACCAATACCCTTCTCTGCAGGATAAGCCAAGTAATTCCTGTGGGAGTGTTTCACTTAGGTGCTTGTTTAGAATAATACAGGTCACACAGCATTCAGACTGCCTTTTGTTGACATCGTTGGTGCATACTGGTTTTATGAGGGCATCTAACATATGGTGCCCTGTAGAATTAGTTTCTCTTGATAAATTGTAAATTATCAAACTAGTTTGGAATGCCAGCTTTTCTCTTAAATTGGCAATTATCAATTTTTTTTTACCCTTGTAAATATAAACAGATTCCATCCTATGTTTGAATATTTTTGCGATCTCATCTTCATTCCCTTTAACGAAATTAGTATTTCATCAATATATGCATTATCTGTTCTACTTAGCTGTGAAATATTTAGAAGCCTAGTTTCCAAGGAAAGATATATTTCTCAATTACTTGAAATTTCAAAGATAGACACTTTAGAGATACAGGACAAAACAGGCCCTTTGGCCCACCAAGTCTGCGCCGACCAACAATCACACCGCACACAATGGACAATTTTATAACTTACCCTAGCCAATTAACCTACAAATCTGTATGTCTTTGGAGTGTGGGAGGAAACCGGAGCACCCGGAGAAAACCCAGGCAGTCACCGGGAGAATGTAAAAACTCGATACAGACAGCACTGTACGGCAGCAGTTCTACCACTGCACCACTGTGCTGCCTGTAAAGTACTGGAGTATCTCAGCGGGTCAGGCTACATCACTGGAAAAAATGGATTGATGACGTTTCCGTAGGGACGTTCCACACTTTAAAATTAAGTTGTGTGCTGGCCTGCTTGTGACTGTTATATACACAGTTTCTCCACTGGGCGAACATAAATCAATCTAAAATAAATGGAAATCTTTCACATAATTAATGTGGACACAACTGTGTCCATTCCATTTTCCACACATGTTTTTACCCCTCTGCTCCATCCTGCATCTTGGCTCATTCATGCATCATCAGTAATATCCAAACCCATTCACTTTGTACTTCTGCCTTTCACCTCCCACCATCATCCATTGATCCAAACTGTTTTACCAGGAGTAACAACCATTGATTTATACTTTCAATGTAATATGTTTGCTGCTGGTAATGTTTCTTTGTTGTAGAAGATTGGATTCATATTTATCTCTTTAATTACCTATCCCCGACCTCCCACATTATTCCAAAGAAAGTTGATGAGCAAAGTGCCATCTTTCAACTCAGCATTTTAAGGTTGTTACTATAACTCTGAAGAAAGGTCCTGACCTGACCTAACTCTGAGGATACTGCCTGACCTACTGAGTTACTCCAGCATTTTGTGTATTTTCCTTGGTAAACCAGCATCTGCAGCTCCTTGTTTCTACATTAAAACCTAAATTCAAAACTGAGTTGAATAAATTCACATATTAAACATTAGAACTTTGGTGGAGGGACATTAATTTTATAAGGACAGATCATCCTTAAAAGCCATTTTACCTTGGCGAGATTGCAGTAACTATCGTTTCTGGCTGAAATCATTGTCAGGGCATCAGGTGTGGCAGAGCAGTAGAGTTGCTGCCTTATAGCGCCAGAGACCTGTTTTGATCATGACAATGGGTGCTGTCTGTACGGAGTTTGTACGTTCTTTCTGTGACCACGTGGGTTTTCTCTGGGTGCTCTGGTTTCCTCCCCACACTTTTAAAGAAATACAGGTTTGTAGGTTAATTGGCTTTGGTAAAATTGTAAACTGTCACTAGTCTGTAGGATAGTGCTGGCGAACGGGGTGATTGTTGGTCCACATGGACTCGATGGGCCTGTTTCCGCGCTGTTTCTCTAACGTCTAAAGTAAAGGCATTGAACTGAGGGCTTGTGTGGTATTCATGATAGCAGGCTTGCCATTTTCCTGGCGTTGGAAATATTGCCAATTATATTACTAATTGCATAATGTTTGTTTCTCTCTTGGTGGCAAAGATTATTTCACGCGAGATCATGCTACTTTGTTGCATTTACTTTTATTTAAAGCTCCACTCAGCTGCCACTTGGAATCCTAACTTACAGGCTGCTCAAGCAGTCTCCAAAGTTCACAATCAATGGTGAGTTTTTTTCTCCAGCAACTAGCTGCTGAAATACTGATTCTATGGGTGCCAGAGCTGTGGCCACGCTGACAACAATCTGTCACGACAATGACAGGGCACGTGGGTTGGGGGAGGTTGAGGAATCAGATTTCAGGACAGGAAGTACATCAGAGATATCCTACCTCTATCTTTCTGATGAATAATTTATTCACAGGCTCAGAACTTTCAAGGTTGACATCACAGAAGATTGTGAGTTGCTTCAGGAAGCGATTCAGCCACTCTTTCTTGCCTGCATTGACGGGATGTCAAGGGGACTTTGGGTCTCAACTCTCTCACCTCAAGATCTTTCAAAACCACCGGAGCAGACCATTGTATTTTCTCCCAACTTTGTTTCAGAGAGTTCGCCCAAGACTACTTAGAGATAAATAATTTCATGGCTATCGTGTACATGACAGGAAGATATTGGTAACAGAAATAACCCCTTTTTAAAAATCAGAGATTTAACAATTTATGTGTTTTTAAATGTGCTAAGATTGCACAAATAATGCACATTTATTTGTACAGTTCCTTTTAGCATCTTTATTTCAGGTTTATTCAGTACAGTTTTTACACTCTGCCCGGGTTCACATTTGCCATCCAAGACAATCCAGAAAAATTCCCACTGGTACATTATTTCCATTGGACCTGCAGAAAGTTCAACAGGTTCAACTCTTGAAGATCCTTTGTAAACCATACGCATAATTGAGTTGCTCATTCAGTTATGGGAACTTGAACTTTTAAATCTGAATTCTCTGCTACCTTTAACCTATTACAATACAATCTATATTACTAAAAGTTTGATCTTGACCACTTCCTGTTGTTCTGTATATTGATTTTAGAAAAAATGCTGCCACTTATGGCTGTGATTTTTGGCCATCTTACTCAGAGTCCCCCTCCGCTGTGCAGGACAAGAGGATTTTTCCCATCGATGAAAAATAATAGTTATTAGTGTTTAAAAAATGTTGAGATTCTCTCCTGAAGGCCTCGCCCCTTCCGGAGGGACTATAAAACCCGGAAGTGTGGAGGTGCCTCAGTTCTCTGCAAGATGGGGGAGCGAGAGGTCGCAATTCTCAGTCTGAGCTGTGAATAACACTGAACACATGTCTACTAAACTGTGAGTGGTTTTACTGACCTGTCAGTGCCCTTAATGTGGTTTGAAAATGTAGTTTGAAAATGCAAAAGTGTTTTGGTTTGAAAGTGCTAAAGCTGTGTTGCCTTTGGTTTTGAAAGTGCTAAAGCAAGCTGCGGTGCCTTTGGTTTTGAAAGTGCTAAAGCAAGCTGCGTTGCCTTTGGTTTGAAAGTGCTAAAGCAAGCTGCGTTGCCTTTGGTTTTGAAAGTGCTAAAGCAAGCTGCGTTGCCTTTGGTTTTGAAAGTGCTAAAGCAAGCTGCCTTGCCTTTGGTTTTGAAAGTGCTGAAGCAAGCTGCGTTGCCTTTGGTTTTGAAAGTGCTGAAGCAAGCTGCGTTGCCTTTGGTTTTGAAAGTGCTGAAGCAAGCTGCGTTGCCTTTGGTTTTGAAAGTGCTGAAGCAAGCTGCCTTGCCTTTGGTTTTGAAAGTGCTAAAGCAAGCTGCATTGCCTTTGGTTTTGAAAGTGCTAAAGCAAGCTGCCTTGCCTTTGGTTTTGAAAGTGCTAAAGCAAGCTGCCTTGCCTTTGGTTTTGAAAGTGCTAAAGCAAGCTGCCTTGCCTAATTAGAGCTGTCTTGCCTAATTAGAGTTGCCTTGCTTAATTAGAGCTGCCTTGCCTTCTGTATAATTAAAAGTCTAATCTTGACCACTTCCTGTTTGGGCTTTATATTGATTTTAGAAAAACACTACCAAGTATGGCCATCTTACTCAGTCCCCCTCCGCTCATGAGGTGCCGAGGATTTTTCCCATCGATGAAAAATTAAGAGTTATTAGTGTTTAAAAAATGTTGAGATTCTCTCTCCTGTCAATCACGCCATGAAGGCCATGCCCCTTCTGGTGGGAGGGACTATAAAACCCGGAAGTGTAGGCGTGGCTCAGTCTCTGCAAGATGGGGGAGGGAGAGGTCACGACTCGCTGTCTTTAGTGGCCTTGCACCCTGCTTGAAATGGTATGAAACTGCACTTGAATTTGGTGCCCTTGCACCCTGCTTGAAATGGAATTTCAAGGAATAGCCGTGAGTCAACTGCGAGCCCACCAGCCGTGAGTGAGTGTGCTGCCAGCACAACAGGCTTGAGTGGCTGAGCCACCAGCCCAAGAATCCATTCGGTCCAAAATGTCCATACTAGCCCTCTGGAAACCAATCCAGCGCACAACACCCATACTAGCGCTCCAGAACCCCCCCCCACTGGCCACCAATATTGCAATTGGTGGAGAGGTGGAATATTGCGTTGGGGGACCAGCCCTCCTGTGTGATGCTGGGACCCAACGGGTCCCACTTAGTCTAGTAGTCCATTAAAATCAACTTTAGAAGGGGAGAAACTCCTGTCATTGACAGATTTAGGTCCCCAAAAATATCCAGTCTACATTAAATCGAAAAACAAGGATCAGTAGAGATAAAAAGACACGAAGTGCTGGCGTAACTCAGTGGATTAGGCAGCATCTCTGGAAAACATGGATAGGTGATGTCTTAGGTTGGGACCCTTCTTCAGACTGATGGTTTTGTAAACCAGCATCTGTAGTTCCTTTTTTTCTACAAATGGAAAAAGTTAGTTTTCCAGTGTCATCTGGTGGTTAACTTTAGCATAGCATCAGGCTACAAAGGGAAATGGCAAAGCGGATCTGAAATGTTAATTCTGTTTCTCTTTCCACAGATGCCTCCTAACCTTTTGTGTCTTTCCAGCATTTTCTGTTTTTATTTCAGAATTCCAGTATTCCCCCCTTTTTTTTCAATTTGACAACTCATTGATTATTTTTCATCTTGTCCTAAGCCCTGCATGCCTGAATGAAAATTTGGATTTTGTGGAAATAATTATATGATAATGACATGAAAATAATTGGCTAAATTATTTTTTATGTGAATAATCATCTCATTAGTAAAAGCTGATTAAAATTTTATGATGCAGATCAAAATCAAATTCCAAGATGGATTTGATGCAGACATAAGAAACTGCAGCTGATGGTATCCTGAGCAAAAGACAAACTGCTGGACAAACTCAAAGGGCCAGGCTGCATCTGTGAAGGGAATGCAGACAACTTTTGGGTCTGCACCCATATAGGTGACAATTGTGATACACATTAGATTAATGGATGTGTTAAGCATGGGGTTATTTTTAAGTTCTCAGCAATTAATATTCAATTATATCAAATATTATACGAATTAATTGAAAATCATTAAAAACAGATGCTGCTTGACCCACTGAGTTTTTTCAGTGCTATTTCTTTAATCAAACTAAGTGAAATTCTGGTTGACTTTTTAAATTTGGTAAAAATTGTTAGAAAAATTAGTATTTGCAATTAAACACCTAACCATATTCTGTACATAGACACAAAATGCTGGAGTAACTCAGCGGGGCAGGCAGCATCTCTGGAGAGAAGGAATGGGTGAAGTTTCGGGTCGAGACCCTTCTTCAGACCCGCTGAGTTACTCCAGCATTTTGTGTCTACCTCAATTTAAACCAGCATCTGCAGTTCTTTCCTACACATAATCTGTTCATGTTAGGCAGTACTTAACAGGCCAACTTTAAACTTTATAATTTCATAGCTACACACCCAGATTGTTTCTAGGTTTCAAGATCCACAAATAAAATCTTATTTTTTGGAAATATACAAAGTAATAATTCATATTTTTATTTTACACACAATTGTTGATAATTATATAAAACTGAGTGAAACACAATTTGCAAATTTGACTCAAGAACACAATCAACTGTCATATCAATTGGTCTTGAACAAAAATCAGCCAGTTCAAATATGCAAATCAATTGCAAATGACCTCATCGCATTGAAAATACCAAAGGAAATGCTTTAAAATATCTTCTTTGATGCCTTCAAACTCAGATCTTCTTTCAAGGCTAATTATCTGAAATCAGATTCAAATTTTGACCTTAAACTTTAGGAAAGAGCCTTTTAAATTGGCAGATTTCGACAGCAAGGAAAGGTTTGCAGAGAGCACTAAAGTAAGGATTATATGGAAAATCTTAGTAATATCGCCTGACAAGTCCCAGCTAGCATTCTTTCCCTCGCATAGGAAATAGATGTAGTAATATGCATATCTCTCCAAAACTCAAACTCCAGAAATTTGTCTCTCTTATCAGATAGAAAGCATGAAATATAAATATTGTTTCCTAAGGCATGCAGCTAATCTGAAAACAAATTGTGGTTTGATTTGACTGTAATTATTTCCATTATTTATTTCTATGAAGCTTGAGAATACAAATTAGAAAGGAAATCTCGAGACAAATGCAACTTATGGCACATGACACTATCCCAGAGTGAAATTCACTTCTGGCATTTTATGGATTGCTCTATGATACATTAAAATATAGCTGCAAAAGCTGATAAAATGCCTCAAACTTTTAATAAAATGTTTGGAATTGCTAGAGAAAAAATAAGGTCAAACTGCCCTTAAGACCTCTCAGAAATTGAATCGAAGTGATGGGGGTTTGCCCTTAATATGTAATCATGGCCCTTAAGATGTTTTTAGAGAATCACATATTCCTGTGCTGTACTGTTCTATGTGTTCTACAGAACTACATAGGAACGGCAGTCATGGTGGCCCAGCGGTACAGTTGCTGCCTTACAGCAAAATGCAGCGATAGAGACCCAGGTTCAAACCCAACTAATGGTGCTGTCTGTATGGAGTTTGTACGTTCTCCTCGTGATCTGCGTGGGTTTTCTGAGATCTTCGGTTTCCTCCCACACTCCAAAGACGTACAGGTTTGTAAGTTAATTGGCTTGATTAATTGGCTTGATAAATGTAAAAATTGTCCAGTGCTGAGTGATGCTCTACCTAGAGCTTTTCAGCGGACTACATCCAGATCCAGATGATGATTTATACCGAAGACAAGACACAAAATGCCGGAGTAACTCAGCAGGTCAGGCAGCATCTCTGGAGAAAAATAGGTGATGTTTCGGGTTGGAACCCTTCTTCAGACTCATTGTTCTGAATGTTTGTACATGAGTTGAAATAACACGGTACTGTTCCATGTTCTATTTTAAGGCAAGTGTAAAGATTCAAAAGGTACAGATGAAATATTGAAAACACCATTTTCTTCCATGAATTCATTTATCAAATGTAGACTAAGCGGTTCTGTAGTGTTTCAATTACCCATCTCTGGAGTACAATATAAGATATTTAAGTTCAAGAGTGCAAATGTGTCATGATACCCCAAAAAAAAGTCCCGATTTCTCTAACCCACGTTTCAAACACAGTAGGCTTCATTAAAAAAATGATTTATTGAGATACAAGCTTTAAAAGCAACTGTAACAAATACTTTAAAACATAAAAATGTACAAAGTAATTCCACGTAAAAAACAGAAGCATACCATTTCCTTCACCTTTTTCATTTTGTTATATTTTATACAATTCTGTTTAGAAAATGAAGAAGATTGCTGTGTTCTAAAGTTGGATATTAGTATGTTTGTTTCAATTTTAAAATTCATGAGCTGTGGCTTTCGAGGTAAGTTCAGTCACAGAGGAAGCAATGCAAATGTGGTTTATGTAAAGAACAATACTGCTCTCAGCAAGTCAGTTAAGTTCTTAAAGATTTCCAGTTACTTTGTTGAACATTACTCAGCTTTCCTTTCCTTGATCATCATCTTCAATCTTTTTTATTTCACTCTTTAAATAGTTAATTGCTTCTCGACTTGCTTTTAATCTTTCTTTAAACTCTGCAATTTCAAAGCTGGTCTTCTTTTTGGCAGCTTCTAGCTTTTCCCTGGTCTTAACTTCAAGTTCTGCAACTAACAAAACAGTTATGGTAAAGTTAATTTCAATATATATAAATGCAAAAAAAATCAAATGTAACTGTTTTGCATTGGTAGAATTATTAATTTTTCAAATACTGAAAAAAATGAAACATCGCATAAGTGACAAAGGTCCCCAAATTGTTATATATCTGTACACTGCAAAGATTATCAAAGTAGAATTTTTTAAATATCTTTTTAAAAATCATTAGACTTCAAATCAAAAAGTGCTAACATTTGATAATGCCAACGTATTCTAGCACACATCAGCTTTCAATGATTTTCAAGTTTAATGTCTATCAGAGGAGGCAAACCCATTGGCCTGGGCTGACCAAGAATACCACACAAGAACTTCAGCTAGCCAACAACGCATCCAACCAGAGACTATGTGGCACTGACACTAGCAAGACAAAATGGGTAAATGTTCCATTAATGGATCTGCCTACGTTTACTTTGAGTAATTTAAAAACACATACAAAAATAAAAGCAATGATATATGATATAGTTGGGATCACGGAGACATGGCTCCAGGGTGACCAAGGCTGGGAGCTGAACATCCAAGGATATTCAATATTCAGGAGGGATAGACAGAAAGGAAAAGGAGGTGGGGTAGCGTCGCTGGTTAGAGAGGAGATAACGCAATAGAAGGGAAGGACATTAGCTTGGAGGATGTGGAATCGATATGGGTAGAGCTGCGAAACACTAAAGGGCAGAAAACGCTAGTGGGAGTTGTGTACAGGCCACCTAACAGTAGTAGTGGAGTTGGGGATGGCATCAAACAGGAAATTAGAAATGCGTGCAACAAAGGTAAAACAGTTATAATGGGTGACTTCAATCTACATATAGATTGGGTGAATCAAATTGGCAGGGGTGCTGAGGAAGAGGATTTCTTGGAATGTATGCGGGATAGTTTTCTAAACCAACATGTAGAGGAACCAACGAGAGAGCAGGCTATTCTAGACTGGGTATTGAGTAATGATGAAGGGTTAGTTAGCAGTCTTGTTGTGCGTGGCCCCTTGGGCAAGAGTGACCATAATATGGTTGAGTTCTTCATTAGGATGGAGAGTGACATTGTTAATTCAGAAACAAGGGTTCTGAACTTAAAGAAAGGTAACTTTGAGGGTATGAGACGTGAATTGGCCAAGATAGACTGGCAATTGATTTTTAAAGGGTTGATGGTGGATATGCAATGGAAGGCATTTAAAGACTGCATGGATGAAATACAACAATTGTTCATCCCAGTTTGGCAAAAGAATAAATCAGGGAAGGTAGTGCATCTGTGGATAACAAGGGAAATCAGGGATAGTATCAAAGCAAAAGATGAAGCATACAAATTAGCCAGAAAAAGCAGCCTACCAGAGGACTGGGGGAAATTCAGAGTCCAGCAGAGGAGGACAAAGGGCTTAATTAGGAAAGGGAAAATAGATTATGAAAGAAAACTGGCAGGGAACATAAAAACTGACTGCAAACGTTTTTATAGATATGTGAAGAGAAAAAGATTAGTTAAAACAAATGTAGGTCCCTTGCAGTCAGAAACAGGTGAATTGACCATGGGGAACAAGGACATGGCAGACCAATTGAATAACTACTTTGGTTCTGTCTTCACTAAGGAAGACATAAATAATCTGCCGGAAATAGCAGGGGACCGGGGGTCAAATGAGATGGAGGAACTGAGTGAAATCCAGGTTAGCCGGGAAGTGGTGTTAGGTAAATTGAATGGATTAAAGGCCGATAAATCCTCAGGGCCAGATAGGCTGCATCCCAGAGTACTTAAAGAAGTAGCCCCAGAAACAGTGGATGCATTAGTGATAATTTTTCAAAACTATTTAGATTCTGGAGTAGATCCTGAGGATTGGAGGGTAGCTAATGTAACCCCGCTTTTTAAAAAGGGAGGGAGAGAGAAAACGGGGAATTACAGACCAGTTAGTCTAACATCGGTAGTGGGGAAAATGCTAGAGTCGGTTATTAAAGATGGGATAGCAGCACATTTATAAAGTGGTGAAATCATTGGACAAAGTCAGCATGGATTTATGAAAGGTAAATCATGTCTGACGAATCTTATAGAATTTTTCGAGGATGTAACTAGTAGAGTGGATAAGGGAGAACCAGTGGATGTGTTATATCTGGACTTTCAAAAGGCTTTCGACAAGGTCCCACATAAGAGATTAGTATGCAAACTTAAAGCACACGGTATTGGGGGTTCAGTATTGATGTGGATAGAGAACTGGCTGGCAGACAGGAAGCAAAGAGTAGGAGTAAACGGGTCCTTTTCAGAATGGCAGGCAGTGACTAGTGGGGTACCGCAAGGCTCAGTGCTGGGACCCCAGCTATTTACAATATATATTCATGATCTGGATGAGGGAATTGAATTTTGCAGATGACATGAAGCTGGGGGGCAGTGTTAGCTGTGAGGAGGATGCTAGGAGGCTGCAAGGTGACTTGGATAGGTTCGGTGAGTGGGCAAATGCATGGCAGATGCAGTATAATGTGGATAAATGTGAGGTTATCCACTTTGGTGGCAAAAACAGGAAAGTAGACTATTATCTGAATGGTGGCCGATTAGTAAAAGGGGAGATGCAACGAGACCTGGGTGTCATGGTACACCAGTCATTGAAAGTAGGCATGCAGGTGCAGCAGGCAGTGAAGAAAGCAAATGGTATGTTAGCATTCATAGCAAAAGGATTTGAGTATAAGAGCAGGGAGGTTCTACTGCAGTTGTACAGGGTCTTGGTGAGACCATACCTGGAGTATTGCGTACAGTTTTGGTCTCCTAATCTGAGGAAGGACATTCTTGCCATAGGGGGAGTACAGAGAAGGTTCACCAGACTGATTCCTGGGATGTCAGGACTTTCATATGAAGAAAGACTGGATAGACTCGGCTTGTACTCGCTAGAATTTAGAAGATTGAGGGGGCATCTTATAGAAACTTACAAAATTCTTAAGGGGTTGGACAGGCTAGATGCAGGAAGATTGTTCCCGATGTTGGGGAAGTCCAGAACAAGGGGTCACAGTTTAAGGATAAGGGGGAAGTCTTTTAGGACTGAGATGAGAAAAACATTTTTCACACAGAGAGTGGTGAATCTGTGGAATTCTCTGCCACAGAAGGTAGTTGAGGCCAGTTCATTGGCTATATTTAAGAGGGAGTTAGATGTGGCCCTTGTGGCCAAAGGGATCAGGGGGGTATGGAGAGAAGGCTGGTACAGGATACTGAGTTGGATGATCAGCCATGATCATATTGAATGGCGGTGCAGGCTCGAAGGGCTGAATGGCCTACTCCTGCACCTATGTGTCTATGTTTCTAAGAGTATTTAAGAGAGAATTAGATAGAGCTCTAGGGGCTAGTGGAGTCAAGGGATATGGGGAGAAGGCAGGCACGGGTTATTGATAGGTGACGATCAGCCATGATCACAATGAATGGCGGTGCTGGCTCGAAGGGCCGAATGGCCTCCTCCTGCACCTATTTTCTATGTTTCTAAAAAATAATAAGCATATTGTATAAAAGAATAAGGGTATAATAATACAAATAATATAATTAAATGTTCTTGCATTTTCAAATATTTAACATTGAAATTATTGGGCTGCCTGTAAATTATTGGGCAGCCCAATAATTTCAATGTTAAATATTTGAAAATGCAAGAACATTTAATTATATTATTTGTATTATTATACCCTTATTCTTTTATACAATATGCTTATTATTTTTTAGAAACATAGAAAATAGGTGCAGGAGGAGGCCATTCGGCCCTTCGAGCCAGCACCGCCATTCATTGTGATCATGGCTGATCGTCACCTATCAATAACCCGTGCCTGCCTTCTCCCCATATCCCTTGATTCCACTAGCCCTTAGAGCTCTATCTAATTATCTCTTAAATACTTATGTGGACTTCCCCGAGGCACCTGATAAGGGTTGTCATTAAAAACTGTTCCTTGACGTTGAAATTCAGAGCTGAAACCAATTTATTGAACTGACTAGGAAATTGGCAAATTAGAGACATAGTATGGATAATGAGATGTAGAAACATCGCAAGGATGAGGCGAGTGGAGTCACAGTGGAAATTTTGAATTGGGTGAAAAAGACATACATGATGTAAAGAAAGGTGGTGTTATAAATTAAGATATTAATAGATTAGGTGAATAGGCAAAATGATGGAAATGCTTTTCCATATAGGCAAAATAAATTACTCATTTTGGACCTTAAAAAGGACAAATCATTTCATAAACAATGAATAGCTATAACGATTGGAGGTTCCATGAATCCTATATGTTTAAGGAAATTGTCATGGATGAGGAGTGATGAAACTAATGAAAAAGATAAATACACTGCTGAGCTTTATATTATAGTACAATAGGATAGAAGTTCTGGTTAGACCACATTGTGCTGTTCTGGGCATCATGCCAACCCAATCATTTATGCATCTTTAAAAAAAAACAGTGCTGGAGAAACTCAGTGGGTCAGGCAGCATCTCTGGAGGACATGGATAGGTGACATTTCAGGGCAGGGCCCTCAGCCCTTACAAGCACAGGTGAGGTGTAAGAAGTTACCATTTTCTGCTTTAAATTGTTCATGGTATTAGTTTGCTCTGTTTACACCTGTTTGTTCATCTAGGTCATATGAAAAATTGGCAATTGCTTTCAAAATCCAATGCTGTTTACTCTGGCAGTGAAGAAAACATTGAACTTGCAACACTTGATATTGGAGGGTTAGTAATCTGTTTCACTTCCACAAAGTACCTTATAGCAAACGGACGTAAACAGCATCCACAAGTTGTGGATTGATCTCATAATGAAATAATGGCATAAATGCTCTTTTCATGCAGTTATCAGCAACAGAGAATCAATGGGATCTTACACTCAGTTTCATGTTTGTACGCTCCAAGTGTCAACTGTCGAGACGTTGTCAACAGTTGTTGCATCATTGCTGTGGGATCTTGGAAGATCTACGACAAAAACAGTCAAATTAATAAAATACTTTCTTTTAAAATACACAAAAGGTTTAGTTTGCATACTACCACAAACATTTGAGAATAGTATTCCCAGAATTAACGAAGATAGACACAAGATGCTGGAGTAACTGAACGGGACAGGCAGCATCTCTGGACAGAAGGAATGGTGACGTTTCGGGTCGAAACCCTTCTTCAGACTAGTCGGGGAAAGGGAAACAAGAGATAGACAGTGATGTAGAGAGATATAGAACAAAAGAAAGAAAGATAGGCAAAAAAGTAACGGTGATAAAGGAAACATGCCATTGTTGGCTGTTTGCTAGGTGAGAACGGGAACCTGGTGCGACTTGGGTGGGGGAGGGATGGTGAGAGAAGGAGTGCAGGGGTTACTTAAAGTTAGAGAAATCAATATTCATACCACTGGGTTATAAGCTGACCAAGCGAAATATGAGATGCTGTTCCTCCAATTTGTGATTAGCCTCACTTTGACAATGGGGGAGGCTGAGGACAGAGAGGTCAATGTGGGAATGGGAAGGAGAATTAAAGTGTTTGGCAGCCAGATCAGGTAGGTACATGCGGACTGACTGAAGGTGTTCAGTGAAACGATCGCCCAGTCTACGTTTGGTCTCGCTGATGTATAAAAGTCCACATCTTGAACAACGGATACAAGATGAGGTTGGAGGAGGTGCAAGTGGATCTCTGCCTAACCTGAAAGGACTGTCGGGAGTCCCTGGACAGAGTCGGGAGAAGGTATAGAGACGGGTGTTGCATCTCCTGCGGTTACAGGGGCGGTTTGGGTGGGAAGGGATGAGTTAACCAGGGAGTTGCGGAGAGAACGGTCTCTAGGGAAAGGAATAGAGATGTGAAGAGACGACTCGTGATGGGATCCCGCTGGAGGTGCCGAAAATGTCAGAGGATTGTGTTGCATGCAACGGCTGATGTGTTGAAAGGCAAGGACCCTGTTGAGAATAGGCAAGGGTACCGAGGAGACATGTGTGAGGGCCTCATCTATGATGGAAGAGGGAAAACTCCGTTCGCTAAAGAATGAGGACATCTCAAATGTCCTTTTATGGAACACCTCATCTTGAGCACAGATGTGGCGTAGACGGAGGAATTGGGAGTAGGGGATAGTCTTTGCACGAAGCAGGGTAGAAAGACGTGTAGTCGAGATAGTTGTGGGATTCAGTGGGTTTGTAATGACGTCAGTTGATAGTCTATCTCCTGTGATAGAGACGGTGAGATCAAGAAAGGGGAGGGAGACGTCGGAGATGGTCCAAGTGAATTTGAGTGCAGGATGGAAATTGGTGGTGAAGTTAATAAAGTCCATGAGTTTTGCATGGCTGCATGTAATGGAGATAGAGTTCAGGGGTAGGGCCAGTACTCTGATGAGATTTCTGCACCTACACATTTTGTCATAGAATTGGCATTTGGCCCATCAAGTCAATCCAATTAATCCCATTCTATCCCTGTAGCTGTATGTTTATTTGCCTCATGTTTTGTGTTATTTTGTTTTATTTCAAATCACTGATCATCTCTGGTTCCACTGCTCTCAGAGGGAAAGTTCCAGATCATTACCTCATTGTGCAATAAAATTCTTCATCATAACCCCACATCTTCTCTTAGCTAAAACGTCAAATCTACATCCTTAGTTCTAGAATCTTCAGATAATGGGAAAATGCCTTTTACCTAGAACTCATAACCGTGTTTATCTTGCAAATATCTGTTAAACAGACTCAGGCCTAATGAGCACTTAGATGGGTGACTGCCTGGAAGTCCCAGATGCCATGTAAGTCACATCGCATTGTCTACACTGACAATACTAGTTGGCCCATTCTGCTAGCCTATGTCCAGTAAATGGTATCACCCTGATTGCCACACACCCAGTCTGAAGAAAGGTCCCGATCCAAAATGCAATCTATCCATGTTCCCTGGAGATGCTGCATGAACTGTTGAGTTACTCCAGCTCCTTGTTTCATTTTTTGTAAACATATATCTGCAGTTCCTTGTGTCTTAAGGCCTATCCCACTTACTCAACCTTTACAGGCGACTGCCGGCACCCGTGATAGGTTGCCGAAATGTTCAACATGTTTAAAATTCAGTGGCGACCAGAAAGACGCTACGACTCTTTGGAGACCTCTCACGACCATACAGGCTGTATGGTCGTGAGAGGTCTCCTATGATCATGAGAGGTCTCCAAAGAGTCGTAGCGTCTTTCTGGTCGCCGCTGAATTTTCAACATGTTGAAAATTTCAGCGACCTATCACGGGTGCCAGCAGTCGCCTGTAAAGGTCGCGTAAGTGGGACAGGCCCTTTAGTATTCGAGACTTGTTCTACATATCTAACTATAGATCACCTTTTATCCCAAATGTCACCTTGCCTTTTACTCTCTGCTTACTATTCCTTTTTATGTTAATTGCCATTCAATTCTCATATTCTCTTGTTACTAGTCTTTTCATGCTTCATTTCCCCCTGAGCTTACTGCACAAGGCCTGATTTTCACATGAAGAGTTTATCTGACATACATCACACCATCTTTGTGTTACCGTATTCTCTCTCCTTCACATGCAGGAGTCCTGGTTTTGGTACCTTATATTTCCCCTTTTATGAGAACATCCCTATAGTTTTTACATGAAACACCACAAAAGTGTCCGTTGCTCGGTTACATCCTTCCAGACAATCTTTAGTTCCACCTTACCCATTTCAATATACTGAAGTTAGTACTGTTCCAATTTAGAGTGCTACCTTAAAATATTCCTTGTTCTTCACCACTACTAATCTAAACCTGATGTTCATTTTGAATTCAGTGTTCTCCCACGGATGCTTGGCCACCTCATTCTCTGGCCTAAATCTGATCGTATGCCTTACTTTGTGGAACCAAGAAAGTTATTTTTTCCATATTATTCCAACCGATATTGGGGTAAGGTCCTCAAATATCATCACACCGCAGATGCTTTCTTTAATTTCCCCCTTTGATTTGCTCCGCTATCTCCCTTTCACTATTTTGAGGACTCTGGACTAGCCCCACTAGCATAATCTACTTTATATGCTTCTCAATACTAACCAAAATGGATTATATCTTTAATCCCTCATGGACATCATCTCCATACTCAGTCTTCCTAATCAGTCCTGTCATCTCACTTTCCCTATTTTTTTTTAACACGTTATATCCATTAACATTCTCTGAACAATTCTTATCCTTTTAAAGCTGTTTGTCGTCATTACATAAAACTATTTTGTGCTTGGAGTTCACCAACGCCATTCACCCCACTGTATGTTTACATGCATGCATACCAACCTGTCTCTGTATCCGAGCTTGTTTATATCCAATATTCTATCACTTTATTTTCTTTAGTACTAGCCAACACCTTCACTCCTTTGTGAACCTTATTCCTCTTTTCTACTTCAATGTGCTAGTAATGACCCCCTCTCCCACTGCACTAGCAAACCTGAGGGTCATCTGATTTCTGCATTCTATTAAAAAAGGATGGCAATATGCAATTTTATGCGATAATATATCGCCTTCACAATAAAAGCTTGAAAGCTACCACTTTAGTCCTACAATTTGAATGTGTAATATTTTTTATTGAAATAATGAAGAAACTTTATGGTCACAATAACCCTATAGAAACTCCTTGTGCTTACCATTTCATCATAAAATTCAGAGACCACTGTCTTTTTGCCCAACATTACATTACTATCAGACTGAAACAGCTTCAGCAAGTGATACAGTGTTACCTGTTCAACAAAAAGAGAATAGCGTTAATTAATAATAGAACATTTTAACTGTTTTTTAATTGTTTCTGCACTTAAGAGTTAATGCAGAAAATAAGGAAGATAAAAGGCAGAATAGAACCATCTTTCTTTTGCAGCTCACATTTAGGAATTGAAAGCCATTTAAAGCAAATGGAACAATGTTTAGGGGCACAGATTTAAAGCCTTGAGCACAAGACATTTTTCTTGGCAAACAAGTGCAATTATGATCTACAACTCACTGCTTGCAAAGGAAACAGAGCTTATCAATGTTTTTGAAAGGAAATTGGATAACTAAGAATAATTTGCAGGAATTTGGGGAAAAACCAGGGGAACAGCAATCATTCTATTAATAGGCCTAATGGATATCTTCTATTCTGTATCAATTGCATGCAAGCAGTCAGTTTAAGAGATATGTTTAGGAAGTACTGAATAATTTAATAAAATGTCAATAACATTTATACTGAGACCCTGATTAATCTAAAGAACTTTGGCTAAAGTTGCATATGACATTGAGATTTCCAAAAATGAATGTCATAATTTTGTTACCAAGGGTTTTTAAATCAATCTAAATAAGGAATTTATTGGTTACTTACCGGTCTTTCATTTGGATCAATGAAGAAAATTTTGATTATAATTTCAAATTCACCCCATCCAGTTTCTGTGATTTCATATGGAGGCTTGGTGACAACTGGCGAGAGAGAAAAGCTAAGCTCAACCTTAAGTTAAATTTACAGAAATATAAATAACTGAAATATTCTTCATAAACAGATGCGTAGAGATTTCCTGATGCTGCGGGAGTTTTGGCCCTGGGAAGGGCCGTTTGGGTTACGAGTCATTAGTGGCATGGTCAAAAGTGACACCAAAACACTACATCTATTTGTTTGTGCACGTCGGGTTGATTGCATTAGTCGAAACAGGGTGGACCACATGAAGGTTGCAATCTCCCACCCCTCTACATAAATGACAATGCTATACAGTTGCTCCAAAAGAACAGACCTTCAATACGACAATTCCATTAAAACCTTGCAATGGTACTTCTTCCAAAAATGTGTTTCCCAATAGCAGCAAGGTAGTGTTTAATTTTCATCCTGAATTGCACTGGGTATGTAAAGTCAATCATAAGACGGGGCTGGAGGCATTTATTGGCTAGATTTTCTCCCTGGAGAGTAGCAGTATTAACTTGATTTTTTAATCTGACTGGCCTACAAATGACCAATCTGCATTCAATTTTCTTTCTACAGTGGAACCACCCCTCATAAGCTCCAGATCTGAAGTTCAATCTCACAACCATCATTTGTTCAAAGCACTGAATGTATCAGAAATAACATTCCTCATACTCCCATCTATTTAGATGGTAAGAGTTATCTTCGAAGAACAGCCAGACTTAGGTGTGTATTGGCCATATTTTTTGTGTTGTGTATTAAAAACCAAATAGAGCTACAAAGCTGCTTAAAATTTAATACAGAATAACCTTTTTGATGATTCTCTCCAGAGATGCTGCCTCACCTGCTGAGTTACTCCGGCATTTACAGATTCTTCTCTTTGGTATGAGACCTGCCTTATTTTTTAGCGTTTTATTTTTCAAAGGCAACTGGATGAAAATTATCTACAGGACAACATCCTTAATATCCAATTTAACATTCACTGGAGAGGTTGCTCTGTTATATACATATTATTTGTCATTTCAGATAATATCTGTTATACTTATTATACTGCTGCTAGCAGTAAAACTTGGGCATCCTGAATACCTCATGTCAGAGAAAGTTAATTTCTGCTCGACAAAGAAAGAAGATTAATGTCTTCAACTATCTTCTCATTTCCACAATGATAAAGAATCCACTTGCTATTCCCAAAGTTGATGAGCCCCCTGTAATACCAGAATCCACTTGCTATTCCCAAAGTTGATGAGCCCCCTGTAATACCAGGATTTTGTTCTTATGAGTTGGATAATCAGCCATGATCATATTGAATGGCGGTGCAGGCTCGAAGGGCCGAATGGCCTACTCCTGCACCTATTTTCTATGTTTCTATGTATGCAGTTCTAGTAAAAACATTTTCAAAACTATATTTTATAATCCTTTTTTTCAAACTTACCTCTCAGAGGGTTACCATAACTTTCATGCAGCTTGAATTGTATTTTCTTTACATATGCTGACATGTCCTTCAACAAAAACAAATATTTACTGTTCAACTTGTCAGTATCTTTTAAACAGCAAAATAAGTTAAAATAGTGTGAGTGAGATCTAATTATGGAATGGTTGAATTTGTAACCTAATGACCTCAAGGTGAGAGTGAGACCACCAGGCAAAGGCCAAGAGTAGCTCCCAAAACACTGACTTTCCTGATCTGTATCAATGGTCATGTTAGGCAAAGACAATTTTGAAGATCCCACATTTGACTGCTTATTGACTATTAATTGGCTAGATCTACTCCCTGGATAGTAGTAATTAACATGGTTTTTTAATCTGACTCTGGCCTACAAATGACCAATCTGCATTCAATTTTCTTTCTGCAGTGGAACCACCCCTCACAAGCTCTAGATCTGAAGTTCAATCTCACAACCATCATTTGTTCAAAGCACTGAATGTATCAGAAATAACATTCCTCATACTCCCTTCTACATTTAGATTGAAAGAGTTATCTTCGGAGAACAGCCAAACTTAGATGTGAGGTAGGTTTGTGATTTGGCCGTATTTTTATTGTGTATTAAAAACCAAGTAGAGCTACGAAGCTGCTTAAAATTTAATACAGAATAACCTTTTTGACGATTCTCTCCAGAGATGCTGCCTCACCCGCTGAGCTACTCCAGCATTTTGTGTCAGCCTTTTTGATGATACAAAGGGGCCACAGTTTAAGAATAAGGGGTAAGCCATTTAGAACGAAGACGAGGAAACACTTTTTCTCATAGAGAGTTGTGAGTCTGTGGAATTCTCTGCCTCAGAGGGCAGTGGAGGCCGGTTCTCTGGATACTTTTAAGAGAGCTAGATAGAGCTCTTAAAAATAGCAGAGTCAGGGGATATAGGGAGAAGGCAGGAACGGGGTACTGATTGGGGATGATCAGTCATGATCACATTCAATGGCGGTACTGGCTCAAAGGGCCTACTCCTGCACCTATTGTCTAATATATTAGTCTTTGTAATAGTCCATTATGAATACTTAAATTTCAGTCAGTCATAAATTTCACAAATCTTAGGTTATGAATTAATGTTCTACTTCAAGGAAATAAAATATTTTGCAAGCACAGAATACTGCTTAGTTTTTGGTGAGCATTACACCAGGCTTTAGTCACAATTTACTGAACTTGAAGCAGCACCAAAATCAATAAAATCAAAATATTTAATTTCACAAAAAGACCATTTTACTGAACTTGTGTGAGTGTGCAAGTACTGTGCATTTCACTTTCCCTCTCCCAGTCGACGAAAAGAAAGCACAATATTATGATTTATGGTTCACAGTAGCAGTTATTGTTTTGTCCAATGCACATGACTAAATGGAAGCTGCACTCACTTCATTTCTGTAAGGTTTAACATACACCGTCCACTGATGAGTATGTCCATCCTCCTCTCGCTTCTTTCCAAAATAACGAGCAACATTTCCAAAGACGATTGGCTTAACTATTGTGACACCCTGCAGAAGAGGAATATTGAGAAAATGTTTTAAAAAAATCTCTAAATGCTTCTTGATTTTAGGAAAACCTTCAGAAAAGAATGCACTAAAGGGTAAGATATTTCAGTATCAGATTACAGTGGACAATTAAGAAATAAATCTGATGGGAAACTGCAATCAAAGCAGCTCTTTCTGCTATTAATATTAATATAACATTAAAAATAAAATATAGATGTAAAATATATTACAAAGCCCATGGAGAAAGCTTACAAAATGGTAGTGAAAATAAAGTATGATCAAATTGGGAAAGCTAAATTCAGTACTCCATGAATTTAGTCACTTATATGCTAATAAAATGTGGAGCTGCTGTCTTACAGGTCAGGAGCCCTGGCAAGATCCTGACTGCGGATGCTGTCAGTGTGGAGTTAGCAAATCCTTCCGGTTTACCCATGGTGAGTTGGTTTCCACCACACCCCAAAGATGTGTGGTGTGTAGGTTAATTAGCCTCTGTAAAATAGCCCCATATGTGTTGGGAGTGAATGCGAACGGCTAACCAATGACCAGTGTGGACTTGGTGGGGCCAAAGGTCTGTTTCCATGCTATATATCTAAATTAAACTGTAATATTGTTTGAAATTTTAGGAGGAAGCGTATTGTGCAATAATGCCCTAATTTCACACTGTCAGCATTATGTTGCAGTGGCATACAGTCTCATGCATTTCCTTCACATTGGACATTCCTATCAGTTTGATTATTTTTTTCCCTAGACTTCATGGAACTGCATGGCATCCTCCTGCACTTTAATAATTATATGATTTCATGTTAGTAATTGCATGCCATTAATCTTCATTGTGAGTGATAATGGTCCTCACTGAAACAAGTTTTTCAGAAATAAAATGGAAAATTAAGACTGAAAATGTTGCTACTCAATACATCAAACACCAACTGTTTTTATCTCCAAATATTCCATCTAACATTAATTTGAACAAATTCAAATAATATTTTTTTACATAAACCTCTTTTAGTTCCATCTTTTGTTGTTTTACTTCGCTACCATCGTTTCTGTTGTTTAATCTTTCCTGCCATCATTTACTCATTGATTGACCTTTCCCTTTCTTTCTCTCCCCACATCTTTTCCTGCTTCGAATCTGTTCCATCCCGTAACTATTTACAGTTCTGACGGTTGTTTACCAAAACTCCCCCTCTTTTCACCGATAAAGTTCCAGATCTTCTGTGTGAACCGTCCATTTCAAGTCAACTCATTGCCTTTCTGATTCCTTTCGTTCCGACAACTCTCTAGTTCTCAGCTTGAGAATGATGCCTGTTTTCCCTGTTCAGGTAACAAGTTCCTTTACTGTAATCTTGCTCCTATTCCTCGATAGATTAAAATATTAATAAGGGCAACGCAGCTGGATATACTTCAGTCCATGCAATACAAATACCCTTTAGAAAATATGGCAGCGTGATACCATTTCCAACAAAAGGAGTCGCTTGCACCTGATTTCAATGTTACATCTGGTGCAAATGCTGAGTAGTTACGGTTCTAAATTCACCGTGCATATTCTTTGCAAACTCTACACTTCTATTTTACTGTAATGTGGTTGAATCTAGCGCCGGCACGCCTGGGGCGGCTCTGAAGGAGTGTTTTACCTTCACTCTCCCCCCGGAGTCAGGCCCGAACTCCGCCATTCTCTTGAACATATTGCAAGAGGGCGAGGCGGCCGGATCCGAGCCCGCGGTTTCTCGCCGGCAGCGGCCGGCTGGATGGGCGAGGCCGAGGCCACTAGGCCGCAGCGCCCGCCTACAGTTGCTCCTCTCTTCCCCCTGCTGGCTCCGGGGCGAAGTGACCCCCCTTTGACCTCACTCTTCCATCAAAGCTCTTCACACACAGAAAAGCGAAGGGATACGTATCCACCTACCACCGGAACTTCACTTCTTCGCCAAAATGACGCACCTCACCAACATGGCGGACGCGCGATCGCCTCATTCATCTACCTCACCAACATGGCGGACCCCGTACTCGCCGTATTTCCACCTCACCACCCCTCCAACATGGCGCGTTTTCATTTTCGCCTCATTCCTTCACCAACATGGCAGATGTGCGTTCGCCTCATTCCACCTCACTCCATCACCAACACGGCTGACCCTGCTCTGCCCTCATTCCACATTATTCCCTCATCAACATGGCGGGTCCATTCGCCAAATTTCCTCACTCTGGAGTAACTCAGCGGTCAGGCAGCATCTCTGGAGAACATGAACAAACGACATTTCGGGTCTTCTGACTGGTTGTAGTTGGGGGTGGGAAAGGGAGAAAGTTTGAGTAGAGCTGGGGGCAGGACAACAAAGCCTGCAACAGGTTAGGGGGGTTTGGCGTGGCAGACAGATGGGTATAGGACAGAGATGAGAAGACAAAAAGCTGTGTGATCAGAAGAGCATCTTTGCAGAATAAGCTGAAATGGGAGACCAGAGGAAGGGATAAAGGTCAAAGGGGTGAGGAAAGGAGCCAGAGTAATGAGAGCAATGGATGCTATTCTAGGTGGAGCAAAGGAGAGGGGCGAAAGGAAAAGGAGGTATTGTGTTAAAGAAGGAACTGCAGATGCTGGAAAATCGAAGGTACACAAAAATGCTGGAGAAACTCAGCGGGTGCAGCAGCATCTATGGAGCGAAGGAAATAGGCAACGTTTCGGGCCGAAACCCTTCTTCAGACGGTAGTTGGCTAGTTATCTAAATTTGGAGAATCAAATGTTTATCCCATTGCATTGTAAAATATCCAACGTGATTCCGAGGTGCTGTTCCTCCAGTTTGTACGTGGCCTCACTCTGACAATTGATGAAGCCGTTGTTATCGGAATGGGAAGGAAAATTAAAATGGTGAGCAACAGGAGATTCAGCAGACCATGTCAGTCTAAGCACAAGTGTTCAGGGAATTGGTCGCCTAATCTAACAGTTTGTACCATGTAAACAGTTTGTACAATTAATCTGAAGGTCCCAAACCAAATTGTCTCTTATCTATGTTCTACAGCAATGCTGCCAGACCCACTGAGTTACTGCAGCACTATGACTTTTTTTGTAAACCACCTGCAGTTGCTTGTTTTCCTCTCATTTTACACTGCATCTATCATCTCTATTCCCTCATCAAAAGGGCAGATTCTACTTTCTAACCACCCATCCCTCCTTACTAACACCCTCAACAGTTCAATTTTCCTGAACCGTCTCACAAAATAATAACAAACATCTGTGAAAAGAAACACAAGTTCATGTTTCTGGTCCAGTCCTCCAGAACTGGGAAAACATGTAAAGAGAAGATAGAATGAAAGCAAATGAGTTAAAGGTCAGTCTGAAGTAGGGTCGCCACTCGAAACGTCACCCATTCCTTCTGGAGAGATGCTGCCTGACACGCTGAGTTACTCCAGCATTTTCTGTCTACCTTCGAATTAAACCAGTAACTGCAGTTCTTTCCTGCAAAAGTTAAAGTCACTATTAGAATCAGATAATGATTCTGTTTGTGTTAGTGTTGCTAATAGTGCAGCATACCCATCGGAGAAAAAACATTCGTGGAAATAGAAAAACTAAGCCTGGCAGAAAGAGCAGTTCACTAAAGCTGGAGAATTTAACATCAAGTCCAGGCTGTAGCGTGTCCAAATGGAAATTAGGCGTGTTCATTAAACTTGAAGTGGGCCTCATTTTAACAGTGCCAGTTGTCAGAGAATAGAATATAAATTATACACAAATTCTTCAAAACAGTGAAAATAAACATTTCAAAAAACTTGTGCAAAACACTAATTAGAAAAGCTAAGTCTCTGGTAGCACAAGAGGCGGTCTGTTGTGTTCCATTACCAAGTTAGGATTAAGGATGGGTTGGTTCAAAAACCTGATTTTGAAAAGAGACGGTGGCTTGGATTGCAGGGATAATAGATGTGGATGCTTTCAAAGGTGGGAAGCGTTGTTCCCTTGATGGTCTGGGTTGAGTCCATCATTCTCTGCAGCCTCCTGTGTTCCTGTGAGTTGGAATTACCATAGAAGGCCATGATGTAACCGTTCAGGATTATTTTTACAATGCATTTGCATAAGTTTGTTAGAGTATTCAGCAACATGCCAAATATCTTTAAACTTCTAAATGGAGGTGTTGGCATACCACCTTCATTATTATATTAACGTGCTGGGTCCCAGGACAGGTCATTTGCAATATTAATGAGCAAGAATTTGAGCTGCCTTATCCACTGCCATCCCAGCAATGAAAACTGTCACAGACTCCAAACCTCCTTTTTCCGAAGTCAACAATTTGTTCCTTTGTTTTGTTGATGTTGAATTGTTCTTACAGCATTCAACTAGTGTTTTCTCCCTATCTCTCTCTTCAGTATGTATGATTTGGCCAACAGTGATGTAATCAGCAAATTTGTAAATGGCATAGAATCTGTGCTTAGCCACATACTCATGGGTGTAAGGACTGTAGAACGAGGGCCAAGCACCCAACCTTGAGGTGTGCCTGTGTTGATGGTCAGTGAGGAGATAGTGTTACCGATCCACTGATTAAAGTCCACCGAGGAGGAAGTCAAGGATCTAATTGCAAAGGCAGGTACAGAGGCCCAGGTCTTGGAGATTGGCAAGGAGTTTGAAGGGGACAATTGTATTAAACACCAAGCTTGACATTCAGGGGGACTATTATCACCGAAACCCTACCATCTTCTTCTTCTTCTTGCGTATGGTGCGTACAGACTAAAGTTGTAGGACAACTTGTTCTACTTGATCTTATTTGATTGTGCACGCTGGGTTAATTGCATTCGTCGAAACAGGGCGGACCACGTGAAGGTTGCAATCTACCATCACTATCAAAGAACCCACTATAAACTAGAAACTCAACTGGAAGAAGAAGGATGAGGACCCACAATCCTGTTTATATCAACAGGTGGAGTAAAAAACTTCAATTTCCTGGGCGTGCATATTTCCGAAGATCTTTCCTGGACCCAGCACACTGATGCAATTATAAATAAAGCATATCAACACCTCTACTTCCTGAGAAGATTTAAGGAGATTCGATATGTCAAAGAGGATTCTCTTGAACTTCTACAGGTGTACGGTGGAGAACATATTGACTGGTTGCATCATGGCCCCAGTTCGGCAATTTGAACATCCAGGAGTGGAAAAGACTGCAAAAAGTTGTGAACACTGCCCAATCCATCACCGGCTCAGACCTCCCCACCATCAGAGGGATTTATCAGAGTCGCGGCCTCAAAAAGGCATCCAGCATGAGTGTACACCATCCTGGCTACACACTCATTTCACCACTCACATCGGGAAGAAGGTACAGGAGCCTGAAAACTGTAACGTCCAGGAACAGCTTCTTCCCTACAGCCCTCAGGCTATTAAACACTACAACCTCAAATAAGCTTTGAACTCCAATAAACTATTATTATTGCACTACTATTGTTTGTTTTCTGTGTGTGTGTGTACTTGTATGTTTATATACACACACACTGAACATTTTTTCCCCCTCGTTTATCATATTGTTTAGTGTACTATTTCTACCTATGGTTGTCTCCTCCCACCCCCCAGCCCTCAGGCTCCTCCTCCGCCTTTTTTCCTTTCTACTCCCCCTATCAGTCTGAAGAAGGGTTTCGGCCCGAAACGTTGCCTATTTCCTTCGCTCCATAGATGCTGCTGCACCCGCTGAGTTTCTCCAGCATTTTTGTGTACCTACTATTTCTACCTATTCTGTTGTGCAGCAGCAAGTAAGAATTTCATTGTTCTATCTGGGACATATGACAATAAAACACTCGACTCAGAAATCCCATTGTTATCAGAACAGCACACTTGCTGGGTATCCAGAATTAAGGGATAGGTTAGGACTACTTAAAGATTTTATTCACCTCTCTGGATTAGTGAAGGAACAGCAGCATACAGGAAGCTATTTCAGCAATATAGCATAGGATCATTTTGAATCAGTCTGAAGGGTCTCGACCCAAAACATCACCCATTTTTTCTCTCGAGACGCTGCCTGTCCCGCTGAGTTACTCCAGTATTTTGTGTCTATCAGCAATATAGCATGCTTGTTTAGCATCTGGTTCATCACTTTAATTGATCTTCCAATTCCCTCACCTATAATACTGTTGCTGCAGTATAGACCATATGTATTGCAGCTGACCACTTGGCCTTCTTTGACTGCACCTTTCAAGCTCACTTCTACCACCGAGGGCAAAAGCAGCAGGTGTATGGGGAAACACCATCCCTTGTATGTTCCCAAATCAGACACCATCCTGATTTGGACACATACCTGCTTTCCTTCATCATTGTGGATCTTAATCCTGGAATTCTTTACCCAACAACTGTGGGAGTAATTTCAGTCAGGGGACTTCAGAAGTTCAAGAGGTTGGCTGATCACCACCTTTATGAGTTCCCAAGGGATGAGTATATTAGCAAAATTGGAAACATTTAAAAAAAAAACATTAATAAAAAAGATTTAGCCAGAGAAAACATTTGAGTAAGGTTCTTTGTTGGAAATGCATTATAAATGTAGTCATGTACAGTACGTGCTATAGGTTGATTCTGTTGGTCTGCTACAATGATGGTTAATTATCTTAATCCCATAAAAGATTTGGATTTAACTTTTCTTGCTATGCCTGAACCAGATATTTTGTTTCTAATTTTATGAACCCAAGAGCATCTACATTCTCAAAACAATATTTAATACAATGTTTGAATGTCTTCCCCAAATCCACAATTACAATTTTCATTCAAAGTGCAACCTACCATAACTACCCAGAGAAAAAATGATAATGTTTGCTCTTCTCTGCAAGCAGGTACAAAAATAATTTACTAAATATTTCCTCAAAGAAACTTCATAATTATGATGTGATAGAAAATGTGCTGTGAGAGCAGTCTAGATGAGGATCTGCTGTGCATCTTGTCAATTGAATGTTCTGTGGCCGCATTGTGGCAAAAATAAATGTTTGAGGATGCTAACAAAGCAGGATGTTTGGGGACCTGTTGGGTCCCATCCCCTCAACACGCGGGGGAGGAGAGGGGCGGGGGGAGGAAGGGGGATGCCGGGGGAGGAAGAGAAAGGCTGTGGAGAGAGGCAGGGGGAGAGGGGAGAGAGAGGAGGGGGGGAGGGGAGAGAGAGGAGGGGGGAAGGAGAGGGGAGAGATAGGGGGGGAGAGAGGAGGGGGGAGGAGGGGGAGAGAGAGAGGAGGGGGAGAGAGGAGGGGGGGAGAGAGGAGGGGGGAGAGAGAGGAGGGAGAGAGAGGAGGGGGGAAAGAGATAGGAGGGGGGAGAGAGAGGAGGGGGGAGAGAGAGGGAGGGAGGAGAGAGAGAGGAGGGGTAGAGAAGAGGGAAGGAGGGGGGGAGGGAGAGAGAAGGGGGGTGGGAAGAGATGCCGGGGGGGAGGGGGAGTGAGGCCAGGGGGAGGGAGAGAGAGCGAGAGAGGAGGGGGGGAGAGAGAGAGAGGAGGGGGGTAGAAGAGGAGGGGGTAGGAGAGGAGGGGGGGGAGAGGAGGGGGGGGGGAAGGAGGGGGGTAGTGGGGACAGGGCGAGGGAGGGAGAGTAGAGGGGGATAGAGAGGAGGGGGGGAGCGAGGAGAGTAGGAGGTGGGGGGAGAGGAGGGGGGGCAGAGGAGGAGGTAGAGAGGAGGTGGAGAGAGGGAGGGAGAGAGAGAGTGAGCTCGTACAGGGCCGACTCTCGTCATCTCTCTGGAAACCCGAGCCTAGGCGGATAGCAGCGGGGAGGAGTGGTTGGCAGTGGGAGGGAGGGAGGGAGGGAGGGAGGGAGGGAGGGGGCGGGGGAGGGGGTGACTTCACTCACAGCGTATGGAACATACTGCAGCAGGCCGCGAGGAGAAAGTTCTTCAAAAGCAAGCCGGGAAGCTCGTGAATGCTCGTGTCCTCGGAATCTGCAAAAACAGAGCCCACTTGCTCGTTCTTTCTGCGTCTTTTGAAGAACCTGGGGGGGGGGGGGGGGAGAGTGTGATGACGTCACCCCTGGAAAATTCTGCGCAGCTCCGCGAGAAGCAAAGGCATTGTGACGTCATCAGCTCGCTTCAGCAGTTAGATTTAAAAAAGGGGGGGGGGAAGGGCGGCTGGGCCACGTAACTCGCAGCTCATGGAAAACTGCCCATCAGGGCGAGGAGCAGAGGCAGCTCGTGGAAAACAGTGCCCCTGCACGTTAGAACTCTGCGCAGCTTGCCGCGAGGAGCAAAGGCATTGTGACGTCATCCAACTCGCTTCAGCACGATAGATTTTAAAAATGTCAGATTGGTGAACAATTTTAGTAAAAAACTCGGGAAATAATTAATCAATTTTTTAGATGAGGGGATTTTCGAAATCATGAGGTAAATATCTACCGGAATATGTAAAAATTTCACCATTACCCCGTCGGGTTTTCGAGATGTGAATCACACACACACATCAACATCCAAGATCAGAATTTTATAAGTTACTCGACCAAGGGGATCCGGCGGGTCCCGTTCCCATGTGGTGGGGGGCCGCCTTCAGCATCACACACTAACCCCCCCCCCCCTTGATATTATCTTAATATTATTCATTCGCTCCTTTTACCCCATCCCCGCCCTATCCACTCACGCATAAACTGCGCAGGCGTGGCTAGAGAGGGGGGCAAAGAGGGAGGGGGTAGAGAGGGAGGAGGGTAGAGATTGAGGGGTGGGGGGGCGCGGCGTCACAGGGGAGGGCTGGTTCCCGAACGCAATACTCCACCACTCACCCATAGGTCCCAATATTCACCATTCCCTAGAGGGAGGGGGGCAGAGGATGGAGGGGACGGGGGGCAGAAATGGAAGGGGGCAGAGAGGGAGGAGGGTGCAGAGGGTGGGGGCAGAGAGGGAGGGGCCCCTCCCTCTCCTCCCCCCCGCCACCCCTCCCTCTCCCTTTCTCTGCACCAGGGAGGGTGTAGAGAGGGAGAGGGTAGAGGCAGCACCTATCCAGGTCGTAGAGCTCTTTGCGACGTCATCACTCGGTGGCTCCTCGGGTTATGTCGGGAAACCCGAGCCAAGGCGCGAGCGTACTTCGTGTTCAGCGGCTGGGGCTGGGCGTTGCGCTGTGGACACTCTCGGGTCCTCTCGGAAAACCTGAGCCGAGGCGCGAGCGTACTTTGTGTTCAGCAGCTGGAAAGTCTCGGAAGCGCATTCAGAAGCCGTTGAAAAACCGGGTAGGCGGGGGTCCTGGTGATGTCACTCTTGGAAAAGTGCCCAGCAGGCAGCGCATTGAAAATTCTGCGCAGCTTGCCGCAAGGAGCAAAGGCATTGTGACTTCATCCAGCTCGCTTCAGCACGTTAGATTTTAAAAAAGATGTCAGGTTGGTCAACAGTTTTAGTAAAAAACTCAGGAAATAATGAATCAAATTTACAGATGAGTGAATTTTTGAAATCATGAGGTAAATCTCTACCGGAATATGTAAAAATGTCACCGTTACCGTGTCGGGTTTTCGAGATGTGGATCAAAGAAAAAGTTCAAGCAAGCAAACCCACAAGCAAGCAAACATCCAAGATCAGAGTTTTGTAAGTTACTAGACTCAACGTGCGGTTGCGGGGGGGGGGCGCCTGCGGCTTCACACACACTAACCACGCCCCACACACAGGGGGAGGGGTGAGGGTGGCAGAGGGGGAGAGTGGGGGGGGGCGGGGAGAGAGAGGAGGGAGGAGAGAGTGGGGAAGGAAGGTGGAGGGGAGAGTAGAGGGAAGAGAGGAGGAAGGTTGAGGGGGTGGGGAATAGGGAGCAGAGGGGGAGAGGAGAGTGGGGGGAAGGGAGGTGGAGAGAAGAGGGGGGAGAGAGGATGGGAGTGAGGAGTGGGTTAGAGGGGGGGTTGTAGATTGGCTATTTCATACTAGTAGTGACTCCGCCTATTATGTGCTTCATATTATCAAGAGCTTGCTTACGCTGGTTAGTATGAGTAGCAGCTCGGAGATGTAATGTCTGCAGATCCTTGCTCTAAATAGATTTAATAAACATGTGTTGTATCTTGATGTGTGTTCGAGTTGACTCATTACATGGTGTCAGAGAGCGAATCTTGCCCACTCCGCTCATGTTTATCGGGTTTTATTTTCTTTTGATTATTTTGTGTTTATTATCTCCATCATGGCAAATTCATGTCGCCATCCAAATCCTCTGATCTTTGATTCTGATAATGCTGAACGCTGGCGTCTTTTCGAGCTCGACTACACTCACTATGCTCGCATCGTTCATCGCAACGACCCCCCTCCCTAGGTGTGTGCCTCTGTACTGCTTAATTTGGCGGGACCTGAAGCAATGAATCGTGCCGACAATTTCACTTTTGTGCCCGCTGTTTTGGATGATGTCAGGTCAGAGTGCCTGCTGAGACAATCGACAACCCTGCGGTTTTGATCAGAAAAGTTCAGAGAGCTGTGTGACCTGCCCTCAAACTACATTATTGAAAGGACCAAGTTCTATGCTCGTTTACAGCAGATCGACGAACCAATTGAACATTTTATCAGTGACTTGAAGTGCATGGCTGCACGCTGCCGACTTTGTTATTTACGGGATGAGCTCACCGGAGACAAACTTGTTGGAGGAATGCATGATAGCGAGGTGAGCTTTTTCATAATACTGACTTAATCCTTGAACAAGCAGAGCATGCCTGCCGGATTTGTGAGATAACGTCTCCCCACACTGACTCTGTGCCCCTCGGTCACCATTTGCAGCATAGTGTCAATCTTACAGACTTCTCCTCTCGCAACCCCCGCACCGGGTCTGCTGTTCGTTGTCAAAATTGCAACTATTTCCATGCTATGGGTCGACAATTCTATGCTGCCTATGGGAAAGCCTGTAACTTCTGCAAGAAATTAAACCACTTTGCTCGGGGCTGCCGTTCCCGTGTGACTCCTGTAGCTTCAAGGACAAGCCTGCACCTGCTTCAACATGAGCTTACTGATAATGATTTCCAAGAGCATGACTTGCCGTCCCCCGCTCCGCTCTGAGAGTAGATACCAGTTCTGCCACCCAATCTCTCCTCCCTTTGTCTAACGAGCAATTTGACCCTGAGGTAACCAGGTTCGTGAATAACAGGCCTTTGATCGCTAAGGTAGATACCGGCGCCAAATGCAACGTCAGCTCATTAAGAGTTTTTTTTTAAATCGTAATGCTGAACGTATTGTTAAGGCCTCCGCAACGCTTCGGGCTTACAGGGGAGAAGTTCAACACCCACTTGGACAAGCTGATTTAAAGTGCACTATAGACAAACAGACCCGTACCTTGCAGTTTTATATTGTTACGGGAGATTCAGAGACTTTGCTCGGTATCAATGCATGTCACGATCTAGGCCTGGTTTACTTTGGCTGCGCTGTCCATAAACTCTGTCTCGCTGACGGGCCTACACAACAGCTACTCTCTCAATATAAAGAACCGTTTAACAATGAGCTTGACAAGTTGCCTATCAAATACCACATTGCTGTTGATCCCAAAGTCACTCCTGTGGTCCGAGCGCCACATCGTGTTCCGCAGGCCACGCGTGACCGAATACACAATGAACTCAAGCGCATGGTCTTCATGGGTGTTATTGCTGAAGTTACTGACCTTTCTGACTGGGTTTCCACCATGGTGGTTGCAACAAAGAAAAACAAGGAGATCCGTATCTGCATCAACCCCAGAGATCTTAACACTGCCATCAAACGCCCGCAATACCCAATGTGAACGACAGAAGTCGCTGCCCAGATAGGCAACGCAGCAGCATGCTCTGTCTGGATGCCAAAAGCTCGTTTTGGCAGATTCCACTGGATGCAGACTCGTCCAATCTCACTACGTTCGGCACCCCCTTTGGCCGATACAAATTTCTGAGAATGCCCTTTGGCATCAACTCCACCAGCAAAGTTTTCCAGCGCACTTTGGAACAATTATTTGCAGAGTACCCATGCGCCATCATTGTTGATGATATTCTCGTCTACGGACGCGATCTGGCTGAACATGACGCCAATCTGAAGAAAGTACTTGACCATGCCAAAGACATTCAGCTCAAACTCAATTCCCTGAAGTGCAGGTTTCGAGTTCCAGAGGTTACTTACATCGGACATGTATTCACAAGTGATGGTCTCAGACCAGACCCGTCGAAAGCTGCAGCTATCAACGAAATGCCGGTTCCTAATGACGTTGTGAGATTATAAAGATTCCTCGGAATGGTCAACTACCTGGGGAAATTTATCCCCAACCTCAGCGACATATCTGCCCCCCTGCGAGAACAGATACACAAGGATGCTGCATGGTCCTGGTATCCGCAGCACCAAAGAGCTTTTGACACTCTCAAATTGCAGCTGGCTAGGGCACCTACTCTTGCCTACTTTGCTTTGGAGTTCCCAGTAACGCTCACCTGCGATGCGTCCCAGTTGGGGCTAGGCGCAGCGTGCCTGCAGACCACTACCCATGGAGATTTCAAGCCTGTTTCGTACGCCTCCCGTACACTGACACTGAACAGCGTTACGCCCAGATCGAAAAGGAACAGCTCGCAGTGGTTTTCGCCTGCACTAAATTCAAGGACTTTATCTTTGGCAAGTCTGTGACTATCGAGTCAGACCACCAGCCGCTGGTCACCATTCTGAACAAACCCATCCATGCTGCCCCAGCACGACTACAGCAAATGATGATGCAACAGCAGCGGTTTGATTTCAACATCGTCTATAAGAAAGGCAAAGACATGCACATAGCAGACATGCTATCCAGAGCCCCACGCAAAATGAACGAACAACTCTGAACAGGACCAATTCTCAGTAATGAAGGTTTCGTTTGTGCCAAATGATTGTTTGAGCAGCCTACACACGTTTAGCAGAACACACGGCTGCTGATGAGACTTTACAATTGCTGTCTGCAGTCATCCGGCGCATGTGGCCAGACAAACAACACAACACCCCGCTCAAAATCCGCCCATACTTCCTGGTTCGCGACGAACTAGTATTACAGGACGAAATTATTGTCAAGTGGTCCCAGCAGCCCTCCGGAACAAATACTTTGATGACATCCACAGGTGCCACCCCGGCGTGGAGGCAACCCTCCAAAGGGCACAAAGCATGTTTTACTGGCCCGGAATGACCAAATACATGAGAAAAAAACGAAGTTGGTGTTGCCTGCAAATGCCTGACACCACATCAGCCTACTGCCGCACCCGGTCCCTCCTCTCCCGTGGTCCACGTTAGCCATCGACATCTTCGAATGGCATGGGAAACACTATCTGGTTCTTGTTGACTCTTACTCGGGCTGGTTCGAAATCGATTTACTTCAAACCACTACTTCTGAAGCAGTTATCGAAAAGTTGCAGCGTCACCTCTCCGTGCATGGCTCCCCTGCACGTATCCAGTCCAACAAAGGCAGACAGTTCACCAGTTAGCTTTTAAAAACTTTGCAAAACGATGGGACTTTCAACATATTACCAGCAGCCCTGTGTTCCCACAGTCCAATGGACTCGCCGAACGCGCTGTCCGAAGTGCAAAACAACTCGTTGAGTGGTCATACCTTGCAAAATCAGTCATGTACCTGGACTTGCTCAACCTAAGGAATATTGCAAGGGATCCCATACTGGGTTCTCCAGCCCAACGACTTATGTCTCGCCAAACCCGTGGTCCACTGCCTGTGTCCCAGCGGCTTTTGCAGCCACAAGTTCGTTCCTCGCCTGCAGTTCAGAAGCAACTACAATTCAAAGGTGACATGCAGAAACACTTCTTCGACAAATCCAGCAAGCCACTTAAACCTCTCGCTCATGGACAAGTGGTCCGTCTCCAGACAAACAAGGGCTATGCACATCTGGGGCACATCCACGGCCCTGCCAAAGAGCCGCACTCTTATCTGGTCGAAGCTGACGGAGTCATCTACAGACGAAACCGTCAACATATCCTTCCGGTGAAAGAACCGCGTCCGGCGACTCCATATCCTGATGTCTCGCGTTACGTGTACCCTCCCACAGTCGCTCCCGCGTCCCCACTGTCACCTATCGTTTCCACCGGACTCCCCGCGGCGTTTGGCTACTAGCTCGCCTATCTCGTCACCCTCTCTGCCTGTCGGGTCACCGGTCGTTTCCCCATTTCCCTCTCCGGTATCTTCTCCAGTGAAAGGAGAGGCGGACCTGTACCGCACACGGGCTGGACTGGTTTGCAGGCCACCCGTTAGATATGGCGATTGTGTAATTTTGCAAATGTATTATTAACATTCCACCTATATTGCTTGGCCACAGATGCTTCTTTTTGTTTCTACAAGGAAGGATGTAGATAGGCTATTTCATACTAGCCAATTATAGTGTTTGTTAGTAGTGACTCCACATAGTATGTGCTTCATATTATCAAGAGCTTGCTTATGCTAGTTAATATGAGTAGCAGCTCGGAGATGTAATGTCTGCAGATCCTTGCTGTAAGTAATTTAATAAACATGTGTTGTATCTTGATGTGTGTTCGAGTTGACTTATTACAGGGGGGAAACGGAGGGGAGAGGAGAGAGGGGAGGGGGGAGTGAGGAGGGGGAAGAGAGGAGGGGGTGGAGGTAGAGAGGGGGGGATAGAGAGGAAGGGGGGAGAGAGAGGAGGGGGAGAGAGAGGAGGGGGGGAGAGAAGAGGGGGGGAGAGAGTGCCCCTGTGCGTTGAAAACTCTGCGCAGTTTGCCGCGAGGAGCAAAGGCATTGTAACGTCATCCAGCTCCCTTCAGCACGTTAGATTTTAAAAATGTCAGATTGGTGAACAATTTTAGTAAAAATCTCAAGAAATGAATCAAATTTACAGATAAGATTTTTGAAATCATGAGGTAAATCTCTACTGAAATACGTAAAAAATGTCACCGTTGTACAATAGCTTATACATTCTCCCCGTGACCTGCGTGGGTTTTCTCCGAGAACTTCAGTTTCCTCCCACACTCCAAAGACGTACAGGTATGTAGGTTAACTGGCTTGATGCATGTGTAGTGTCCCCAGTGTGTGTAGGATAGTGTTAATGTGCGGGGATTGCTGGTAGGTGTGGGCTCGGTGGGCCGAAGGGCCTGTTTCCGTGCTGTATCTCTAAACTAAACAAAAAAGTATTGTGTTCAGTTCTGGGCATCATGTTATAGGAAAGATGTTGTCAAGTTGGAAAGGGTACAGAGAAGATTTACATGCTTAAGAAAGAACTGCAGATGCTGGAAAAATCGAAGGTAGACAAAAAAGCTGGAGAAACTCAGTGGGTGAAGCAGCATCTATGGAGCGAAGGAATAGGCGACGTTTCGGGTCGAGACCCTTATTCAGACTGATGTCGGGGGGGGGGGGGGGGGCAGAAAAAGAAAGGAAGAGGCAGAGACAGTAGGCTGTGGGAGAGCTGGGATTGGGAGGGGAGGGAAGGAGAAAGCAAGGACTACCTGAAATTGGAGCAGTCAATGTTCATACTCACTTTCCAAACAGCCAGAGCGTTATGTTTGTCAGCTTTGTTTGGCAATGGTGAACACTTATTGTTAAATAATGGACAAATGCACCTGACATTTTTTTTGGGGGGGAAGCAGGTAATTGAACACCTCCACAATCTTTTGTGCACGCTTGCAAACAGCTTTTCAATTTTGACCTCCAGGTGTACCCATGTAAACCATTGGGTCATTTTTAACACACCGTTGTAATTTATTTTACAAACCCACCATTTTATTCCTTTCAAGATCAGGTTAACTATATGATGTGTGCCCGCAAAGAACCAGGACCTTGCATAGATCAGTTACATCGGCATAAAAACAAGATCGTTCTTTCCCAGTGGGATTGAATGGAAAGGTGGAAGGAAATTAAGCTAGCCCACCACAATGTTTAATTCAGGTGAAGAACACTTAATGTCTTTACAAAACCACCATGTTTATATAGGCATTCATTCTAATAGTATTCAATGTAAAGGGAAGGCTCTTCAATTTTCAATTCATATATAAATATTACTGCCACTAACCATTAAAGCAATGTTATGTACATTTGAATAAAGATGCACTAATGGCTTGCTGTATAAATATTGAATATTTAGGGCTGAGAAGGTTCACATATTGAAAACATGAATTTAAAAGAATTGAACAGCATTGATCAAAGGTTTGTTTATTTTGTTTAATTTAAAAAATCTACAACTCCTGTAAAAGCACCTAAAAAAGAAAAAAGGCAGATAAAATATACACAAATGCAAAATTCACAACATGCAACGCGGCCCTACATAGGAAAATGACAATACACCACAAAACAAATTAAAACCCTTCCCCCAAAGTACCAGCACATCTGACCCGGTTATAACTCCCGATCTTCAAACCTCAGATAAGTGCTGGCAGAGAGGACAGGTTAATGAGGTTTAAGTTAAGTGGGTTTCACATTATGGACTCCATAGCTCAATGGGCTGACTACTCTTGGTAATAACTGACGGTTGCTGTATCATGGATTCTATGATGCTGCCTTTTAGAAGAGTCAACGTTTTTTTTAGATAAAGGTTCATCAAATACTAAACATTCTTGATGTAGTACATCAACCACTGACCTTGCACAAGCTCTCAGTGCATCATTTACAAAGCATATTCAATCCAGTAAACCAATAATTTCAATCCTATACACAAGTCTGCGATGAAATAGGATTAGCAACTTGTTTACAACGTTATAGCTCCCCAAAGCAATTTGTGATGAGTGAACTGTGTTTTTTTTCATTTTCTTGCCATATAAGTTGAACAAAATTTCATGCATCCATGGCACGTTTAAGCACTTAAATGAGGAATGATTAATACCCACATCATCCCTGCTCCCCCAAACCCCAAAATAAAATTACTATACATTTCCGCACTTAAAATACGAGGAGCTAATAGATCAGATCTACTATAGAGAAAAGGAATGCTGGAGCAGTTATAAATAGTACAAGATAAATGTACGTTCAAGCAAAGAAACAACTGGTAACTACACAACATTGTTGCAATGGCATTTCAAGGATTACAATGAAATGTAAATTTTGAACCGCAAACTAACCCTGCCCTCTCCAAAAAAATAGCTAACTACACCAAAAGATTTGTGTTGGCAGAAAACAATATATTTGTAAACTGAAATTGTACTTTCACAAGAAATTTGCCACTTCATTATTTAACAACTAAATCCATATTTTCTAGTAGAGCTAACCTGCTGCTTGAAGCATACTGCTTCAACCTGCTAAATACTTGCACTGTAATAGTGAAAACATGGCAGAGGCATTTAGGATGCTTCTGGCTCAATAGTTAAACTGTACTTTTGCTTGACTTTGTCTTTGAGTGATCTTTATATTAAAAAAAAACAAATCAACCCAGATTAAATTCTTATCTAGACCTTAGATCTTAACCACAGATTTATTTGGACAAATTGAGTAAAATTAACAACCTTTGGCACCAAGGTTGGCAATAATTTGACATTTAAATAAATTGCCGTCTTAATGGAACTTTATTGACTTAACTGACATCCGCCTTAATTGGGTATATGCAGAGCAGTTTTGGTTTATAGAACGTAGAACAAAACAGGTAATTCAGCCCACAATGTCTGTGTCAAACATGATGCCAAGATCGTCACATTAACCCCCCCCCCCCCCACCATTCCCTGCATATCCATATGCTTATCCAGGAGACTTGCCACTAACGTCTGCTTCATCCACCAATCCTGGAAGCACGTTCCAGGCACTCGCCACCATCGGTGTAAAAACGGACTCTGCACAACCTCTCTAACCTTTGACCATCAGGACGACAGATGGCGCAATGGGCTAAGTGTTCGGCTGGCAACCGGAAGGTAGACGGTTCGAATCCCGCTTGGAGTGCATACTGTCGTTGTGTCCTTGGGCAAGACACTTCACCCACCTTTGCCTGCGTGTGCATGTGTGTGAATGTGTGTGTGATTGGTGGTGGTCGGAGGGGGGCCGTAGGCGCAGATTAGCAGCCACGCTTCCGTCAGTCTGCCCCAGGGCAGCTGTGGCTACAGAAGTAGCTCACCACCACCGAGTGTGACTGAGGAGTGAATGAATAATGCGATGTAAAGCGCCTTGGGTATTAGAAAGGCGCTATATAAATCCAATCCATCATCATCATCATCATCATCTCACCGTAAAATTATGCCCTTCAGGATTTGTTTTTTTCCATCCTGGGAAAAAGATTTATGCTTATATGTGCATATGTTTCCTTGGCACTTAATTCATCAACTTCCCATCTAAGGGGACAGGAAGTCCATGTAAATTCTTCAGTGCATCAAAGTAACTTGCAAAAAACCCTGACACTATGCCATAAAGTAGTTTTATATTTTGATTGACCTTAGACAAATAATATTCAGGATATCACTCCATTGCACTGTAAGCCACTTCAATGAAAACCAAAAGATCAAATATTATTTTGCATGTTCTTTATATTTTAGATTTTTTTCTGCACTAATTATTTTAGTTCTCAGAACTTGCATTAAATTAAACCCACAAACCAAATCTTCAATACTTACAGAAGCAGTAACTTTGGAGATTGTGCATCACCCCTCTGCATAGCTTCGTGGTAGCAGTTAACTGCAACTGCACAAAAATTAGTATAAAAATTGACTTTCTTCAGCTCAGCCATTAAAGTGAACCCATAGTTGAATTCTATAAATTGAGTTACAAAACAAGATTAAAATAGTTGTGAAATCCTGCAAACCATTACCATTTAATAAGTGTAAACGAGTCTTACTAAAATCACAATTTTTGCAATTAGAATAAACCCATTTAAAACTGATAATGTACAAGTAGCAGCTGCCACAAACATTTGCTTAGAATGAATTATTAAATGCAGTGATTTAAATTTTATGCAATTCAAATGTAGCCCAGCACTTATTGTAAGCATGGAGAAAAGCTAATATGAAGGGCAAATCGGAATTGCACACAACTTGATGATACACCCATGCACCTGTTACTCAGAAGATGGTTTAGGTTATGGGCTCAGTAATTGTTTCTGAAGACTCAATGTCTTGTTTTTTTTTAAACATAATGCATGCTATGGAATTGTTACATGCATGAACCAAAGGTCCTCGCCCCAGAGCTGATCAAGGGGATTGAGATGTCTTGAGTGTTCATTCTAGATTACAAATACACAATCTTGGCAGATGCCTCAGTCTAATTAGATAAGAGGTCAATCATACATTACTGACTAATGAATCTCGTATCCAATCTAAGTAAGAATGACATTGATGAGAGTGATATGGGAACATTTACAAGTCATGCCTCACTTCAATAAATGTCCCGAGAATTTTTACATTTTAAGCCCCATTCTAATCAAGTGCATCTTCATGCTCAGCATAATTTTCTAGATATGGCCATCAATAAATATTGATTGTGGTGAATCAGATTTGCTGTTGTGATTGTGGTGTACTAAAATTATAAATAAAGTTCAACATTTTCATAACTAGTTCAGATGTGTCTGGGATGGAAAAAGGGAACTTTTGCTCCAAATGCAAACAACTGCCAACATTTCCATCTCGTTTTCAACAGAATGTTTTCAAATGAATAAAGTGATTTTTTTTTAAATGCCCCCTAGAACTCTAACAACCCTGTATAAATGGGGAGAAGGCAAATTTAACACGATAAACATCGGATGCAAGTTAACAAAATGCCCTGCACAAAAGCTGCTTGAATATATATGGTGATGGGGCGTCTTTTATACAACGGCACCTATTTCAGAATTTTATACGAAAGTTACTTCGTCTCAAACATCACTCGGACTGAAACTGCCAGACCCTGAAACACGACAAAGTGACTATTTCTAGGTAAATTTCTGCCTAGAACATGAGTGGATAAAATTCTTCAATTTGTCGTCATATATTTTCACCTTACTTATAGCAGCCGATCCACATAGCTATCTCTCACATGGACAGTGATCATACTAAACCTGGCACATTATGGTTAGCAATTATACAGAGAACTCGCACAATTATATAACTCACCTGAGTGAAGAGAATAAAGGAGTTTTATAGAGTACTTTTCTCTGCTCAAATTGAGTTATTGCACTACTGTACAAAAACAAGTGGCTCACTAACACACTACTAGGTGCAGCACATGTGTAGATCTTGTACAAGCCAAACCTGTGAAGATTGTATTAATGTCACATACATGGATGTCTAATCAGTATTGTTCTGACAGCAACTGCAAATGTGTACATGGATTAATCAATTAGAAAAGGATTAGTGCTACATTTTACATTACATCAAGAACATCCTACTCACCAAAAAAATGTACTGTGGTAGTCCCTTCATTGAAAGCACAAATTGTTTTTGAATGATTCACTGCTAAACTGCTTAGGTCCCGGTTTTGCCTATATTGCAGGAAGGATTAGCTATTTACGTGCTTAGTTCTCAGTTTAGTGAGTGCAAATGCATGAATGTAACCTAAACTGATTTCACACCAACAAAAATGGAACTCCTAGTAACATCTAGGTAAACACCCAATTTTAATAAGCGAGTTCGGTATTCTGAAAAACGCAAGGAATCATGGGATTTGTCAAATGTCACTCGCTATAAAGAAAAAGCGAACGAAGCGCTGACTGTACAACCTGTGTATAAATTCTTATCTTTATTCATGATTTATGTGTAAAATATATTTAATCTGAGGAACGAATGTGCCAGGTAGCGGGAGAGCGGGGTGTAACAGCGAGATAGAGGGGGCAGATTTGAGTGGGAGACGGGGGGGGGGGGGGGGGGGGGAAGAGAAATTCTCGGCAGCTGCACGCACACAGACCCGCGCTTCATCCGCAGCCAGGACCAAACCGCCACTGGACCATCTCTCTTCCCCCCCCCCCCCCCCGAGTGTCCCATCCTCACCCATGGGGTGGCTGGAGACGTCCGGACCGACGGGACACCGGCCCGGAGCAGCGTCCTCCAGCCAGCGTAGAGAAGCGCCAATCCCAGCTCAACTACGCCTGCCTCGCCGGGCCAACAGACAGCCCCAGACCAAAGATAGATGCTCGCTACCGCCGGCACCGAGGGGGCCAACCGACAGCCACTGGACAAGGCGAGAGGCACAGCCAACGGTCCCCGGCTCCTGAGCTGGAGCCAGTGCCCCTCCCCCGCCTCCAGCTGCAAGTCCGGGGCCGCCCCGTCAGCCTAGGGCCACCCTCGGACAGGGTCGGGGCACCCAGGAGGGCATGGCCCAGCAGCAACTCAACAGCGCACCAGAAGTAAACTTTCCGTTGAATTAAAGCTAAATAGTTTGACGTTTATTGCATTTGCATAATCTGCAAAACAATGCAAAATGGAAATATTTAATATTCATTTAAAATGTTATTATTTGAACCCATTTGTAAATTTAACCAAATACCACACAAATAAGAACACAATTTTATATAAAAACCCTTTATTTGTATAAAACTGTACTTAAAAAAAAATAACAAGTGCTTTGCCAATGATTAGAAGCAGATAAGTAAAATACCCACATTTAATTTTTAGAAAATAATTTTACTTACCTGAGCCTTATTTTTGACACGTGCTTTAAGGATAATATTTGGTAAATTTTAAATACCACTTAAAATTTCATACCTGTCAAAGTTGAAAATCGTATTTGTGCAGTCTGGCTTCTTGGTAACAGCTTGCAAGTGTTAAAAATGTTAACATTCATACAGCTACCTTATGGTTCCCTAAAAATACTTCTTTTTTTTAACATCTCACCAAAACAATTACATTATACTGCTTATTAATACAGCTATTTCATGATGCACATGTTCTACGTTTGCAACTAATAACATACATTTGTCGAATTCTAATTCAGACCAAATGCATTCCAGCTACTGAACAAAAGTTACCTTCTTTAAAGAAAACAGAATATGGTAGACACTGACTTCTGCAATATTAAAATCATTCACATTATTATTACACAAGACAATGAAGCATTTGTTAAAATTATATGAATGTCAACTCTTACTTCCATTTCATCAGATCTCTTACAATACTGGCAACCATATTCCCGCTCATCCCATCTACACCCAAAAAAAGGTTACCTTAGCCTGAAAGGAAACACACCTGGTATTGGAAAGTAAACCTTACTCAAGTGACTGTTCTAGGAAAAAACATCCTAAACTATTCACTACAGTGAGGAATCATTAAAAGAGATTCTGAAAGGTAATGATTAAATATAGTATAACTGGATTTTTCTACCACATGCCCTTCCAAACATCGCATTGTCAAACAGCGAGGGAGCAAATCTAAATGTAAACCTGACTATTGGAGACCATTAAGGAAAACAAACTACTGTAAATAAACCATCAATACTGCTAGTTATTGGCCCAAAGGAGGTACAGAATCTGTGGGATAGGAGAAAATATTCAGTTTATATTTCCTATAAAGCTAAAATTATAAAGCGCATTATGTTCCGTAGAGGGGGAGAAATTCTCAAAAGGAATGAGCCAAGTCCCAAGCCTCAGTTGAGGTCTTTAGAACTCAAAAAGGGCCTCAAATGGAAAGTCAAATAGTACTAACTGTCGTAAACAGTCACCCATCGAATTGTGTTTTTAATGCATCACTTTAAAAACTCATGACATACCATCTTTCAACGGACATGTACTTCAACCGATCACACCTCGGCACCAAATCCTTCTTCAAACAGCTTAAACATTTTTGCATTTGGCCAAATAGTTGCCTTTCATATATTTGACATTTGAATTTTCAGTGCAAAAAATATCACTAATATACAGACAGTCAAAGCTGTTAGTTATCCTTGCTTTGTTCTGAATATGTACAAGAACATTAAAACCATCAAAAGTTAATCTACACATACTGCCCTTGTGACCAAGTATTTGGATACCATTTCAGCTGATTTTCTGAGACCAGGACTATAGAAAAATACTGAACATGTACTGCATCTTCTACCAAAAGTGAGAAATCTATTCACAAAATGGAAAATGCAGCATGTAGAAATTAGAAGTTTTTAAAATTCAAACTCAAGACAAAATGAAAACAAGTACAGTTTTCAATTTCCATTACAAGAAAAAAGACCCTGGGCTTCTATTTGCTAACTGTATTGAGATCGTCTTTTATCTGTTCAATTAGTCTAAAATCTTAAGTATTTGGCAGTCCCAAATAAATAGTGTGCATTAAATTACAACAAAGCCTTTCCTCAAATGAGGTAATTGAGGCATATAAAAATGTAAATCAGGCCAAGCCCTTCTGCTAAAATTAAATTTTCAATCCAAATACTATGTTTGACATACAAAACAGAAATGTTCTTCTACAAAAAGGTAGTGTTTGTCAGATTATATTGCTGAGATTTCTATGCCCAATGTGAAGAGAACTCGTGTTCAAATATTCTGAATCAACCACATCTGGATGTCTTTTAAAACATTAAGATGCTTCTATATTAAATCGATAATGGGATTTTAACTAAAGGGCGAAATGTAAGGGAAAATTATACATGTTTGAATTTATCAAGTTAATATATCACAACATACAGCCAAAATGAATCAACATTAAGAAACAGAATGAGAACTTGCATAATTTACACAACCATAGGATCCATTTAACAGTTTATTACAACACTAATAGTACATCTATTTTGATAAACTGAAACTGAGCTGCTTACAGTCATTATTTGAACATTAACATTTTTGTAACAATTTTGAAAACAAGATGAAAGAACTATAAAAACAGTAAAGCTAACGACTTTTAATTGTTTACACGTCATGTAGTCTAACGCTTAGAATACGAAGAGTTGCCAAAGCTTTTAGTAACTTTTAAGTCACACAGGTTGTGTCCAAATAAAATGGTTAATCAAGCAACATAAAAAAAATATTGAGCAATCAGTTACCATTACAGTGGATTTGCTTTATTCGTTACTGTTGCTCCATTTAACCACGTAGCCTGAGAATTCCTGTTCAACCATGAAATTCCAACAGATGGATAAAGGGCAGTCTTTTCCGTGAAGAGCTTTGTTGTTTCTTTTATCTGGAGACGTTTCTCTTCAGACAGCTGTAATGTGTCAAAATTCATGATGTAGATTTTGTTCTTCCCTGACAATGATTGTACATATTTTTACACCATACAATATGTACCTCAGTAAATCATGCACATGTATTAATATTGGTAACTTGAACAGCAACTTTCATTAAACTTTAAATGATGCACACCAATTACATTCTTTCAGCATTGTTGGAAACTTCAGATTCTGTTTACATGTTTCCAAAAAGCTGACAATATGCTTTTTCAAGACCAATATTACACATCAGTAAATTTAACAGAGGTATTCATTTTAAAATCACAATTAAAATGTCAATTAAAACCAACAGTTTTCAATTATCATTGACTCACTTGAAAACATTTCAAAAACGAATAGAGCCCGAATGTGACTTTTCACCCACTAACTGTGTATATAGTATCTGCTTGTCAAATAGGATTGAGATTTATTTGTCTAAAACGTATTATTTCTAAATTGTTAGTGAGGTAACAGCCACATGTTTATGTGTAAGAGATACACTTGACTAACGTACGCAATAAGATATTCGGCTGGTTATATAATCCTTGCTGTGAAGGCATGTACCCACAGATGGCTTTTAAGAATAAGTTAGTGGGTAAAGAAATCAGAAGATACCCAACCATATCCGAAGGGAGAAAACTTCATAGGACAATTCTGCCTTAGGTCAAAAGGTCACAAGTGGGCTCATTTACTTCAGAATACCACCTTTCTAATAAGAATATTTAAAGACAAGAACTGATAAATGGTTGGTGTCAAATGGTCAATATGCTTAAACTAAGAGACAAGGATAGAGTTTGGGTATAATAGCCAGACACACAAACATTGATTACTCAAAACCAAAAAACTTAGTTAATTTAAATTATTTTCAGCTGAAAAGGCAGCTATAAAACAATTTAACATTTTGCAACAGGCAAATTCCTACATTAACTGTATTCATTGTTTCCCAAAATTATTTACAACCACTGCTAAATAAATTAACCATTTGTCAGCTATAAATTCAGTTTAATGGCAGGAAAAGTAAAAATATACAGTTGTTTCACTCTTGGATCCCAAGATAGACACAAAAAGCTGGAGTAACTCAGCGGGTCAGGCAGCATCTCTGGAGAAAAGGAAACAAGCCTTTCCCCTGACTCTCAGTCCGAAGAAGGGTCTCAAACCGAAACGTCACCTATTCCTTTTCTCCAGAGATGCTGTCTGACCCGTTGAGTTACTCCAGCTCTTTGTGTCTATCTTCAGTTTAAACCAGCATCTGCAGTTCCTTCCTTCACGCTTGGAACCCAACTGCTGAACGGATCTAAAGTGCAAAAAATTGTTTGCCACATACCATGTTTTGCCTTATGTTGTCCAGAAACTTTACATAAAATGTCAGAGCAGGTCTTTTAATAAAAAGCTGAGCTTGCCTCAAGCAGCAGCAATTTTAATGCTATATTCCAGGCTGTTTATACCTCAAATAAGCATTAAAACATTAAATTGATACAGAATATGAAAACATTCGACCATACAAAGAATTTATTAAGAGTACCTCGTTTTGCAAGATTCTAAAAATGTTGCAATGCCACATCTACCAACACTAGGTTTTCAGTATTCACCTGACGTAACTTTTTATAAAAAGTTATAATTGAATGCACAAGATAATCTCCATGAGATAATATTTCCCCTAGTCTGCATGACAATCCTTCACACATGCAACACACCAAACATCCCCCAACAAAATTGTTTAAATTGCTCCAACATGGATTGATTTTGAAAAGTGTATTACAGTTACACTACAGAATTTAAGATTACATAATTCAAATTAAAACATTATTTAAGACGCATCCAGTAACTAATGCTGTAGTTAGAATTTGACAGCAATTGTATTTAATGGAATCACAATTACTTCAAATGCAGTAAATGAACTGTGAATCATGACATCAATGAATTGCAAATTTTCATTAATTGCACAGATACCCTATCTTAAAGTTCAAAACTCATAAAATGCAGGAAAACAATTCCTGCATTAAATTACACATTAAAAATCAAATTAAATTATATGGTCTTACTAACACCAAGAGTATAACACATTTAAAACTGATAGTTGTTTCACTCTTGGAATTGAATGCAACATCTCCAAGTTTGCGGATGACACGAAGCTGGGGGGCAGTGTTAGCTGTGAGGAGGATGCTAGGAGGCTGCAAGGTGACTTGGATAGGCTGGGTGAGTGGGCAAATGCATGGCAGATGCAGTATAATGTGGATAAATGTGAGGTTATCCACTTTGGTGGCAAAAACAGGAAAGTAGACTATTATCTAAATGGTGGCCGATTAGGAAAAGGGGAGATGCAACGAGACCTGGGTGTCATGGTACACCAGTCATTGAAAGTAGGCATGCAGGTGCAGCAGGCAGTGAAGAAAGCGAATGGTATGTTAGCATTCATAGCAAAAGGATTTGAGTATAAGAGCAGGGAGGTTCTACCGCAGTTGTACAGGGTCTTGGTGAGACCACACCTGGAGTATTGCGTACAGTTTTGGTCTCCTAATCTGAGGAAGGACATTCTTGCCATAGAGGGAGTACAGAGAAGGTTCACCAGACTGATTCCTGGGATGTCAGGACTTTCATATGAAGAAAGACTGGATAGACTCGGCTTGTACTCGCTAGAATTTAGAAGATTGAGGGGGGATCTTATAGAAACGTACAAAATTCTTAAGGGGTTGGACAGGCTAGATGCAGGAAGATTGTTCCCGATGTTGGGGAAGTCCAGAACAAGGGGTCACAGTTTAAGGATAAGGGGGAAGTCTTTTAAGACCGACATGAGAAAAACATTTTTCACACAGAGTGGTGAATCTGTGGAATTCTCTGCCACAGAAGATAGTTGAGGCCAGTTCATTGGCTATATTTAAGAGGGAGTTAGATGTGGCCCTTGTGGCTAAAGGGATCAGGGGGTATGGAGAGAAGGCTGGTACAGGATACTGAGTTGGATGATCAGCCATGATCATATTGAATGGCGGTGCAGGCTCGAAGGGCTGAATGGCCTACTCCTGCACCTATTTTCTATGTGTCTATGTTTCTAAGAGTATTTAAGAGAGAATTAGATAGAGCTCTAGGGGCTAGTGGAGTCAAGGGATATGGGGAGAAGGCAGGCACGGGTTATTGATAGGTGACGATCAGCCATGATCACAATGAATGGCGGTGCTGGCTCGAAGGGCCTCCTCCTGCACCTCCTGTTTCTATGTTACCAATTTCAACATTAACACGCCAGATTCAAATTAAAGGAATAATCCTAAACTAAAACATGAATGTCAGCACTGTTTATTCAAGACTTTCAAATATCCTCTCAATAACTACTTGAAGTGAAGCACCCATACAAAATAGAAAACAATATTTTTTGCCAAGATTCACAAAATGATCAAAGGTTTATATGTAAAATTCAATTAAAAAAAAAAAATGTTAGTGCCTTATCCTATGATAATTTAATTTTTGCAGTCATCTTGTTTCTTTATTTTTGGTTTAAATTTCCTCAGTTGTATGTAAAATAAACTTGCTTTAATGGACTACTAACTCCGATTACAATAAAAATATGTGACGACCTGAATCAATGTCATCAACCCCATAAAAGAAACATCTACCCAATGTAGAATCAGTTAATTATTCCAAAAGTAAATAGTCTGATCTTCAATATTTAACCCTCCACGTAAAAATTGACATTGAATGTGTGTTATTTACTCTGCAAGTCAGTAGTAATGAAATATTGTACTCCGCAAGTTAGTAATAATGAAATAATGAAAAAAACACAAAATCCTTGTTAAACTAAAATGTAGGAGGTCTAAAATATAAATATTGGATACAATTGTAATTGTGCTAAGTCAACATTAAAGAAAGGCCTATGTATCGAGCGAATGCCTTTGGAAAGGGTAAATGTGCTGGTACTGTACATAATGGAGTTTCAAAGTACAAAAGCAAATTTATTAAAACACAAGATTTGCTGTCTCAAAACAGGATAAATGACCCCTCCTCCATTTTCATGAAAATCGAGTACCAAAAGGCATTTTAGATTGAGATGAGAAATAATGTATTCTCAAAGGATTGTGTGCATCTTTGAACTTCCTTGCCCCAGGTATATTCCTCCATTACATTCAAAGCCAAGATAAGATTTAAAAGTATGAGATTCAACGCTTAAAGAGCACATAAACAGCCCCTTCGGCCCCACTAATCCATGCCGACTAAGATGCCACATCTAGGCCATTTGGCCCATATCAATCTAAACTGTTCCTGTCCATGTCACATGTCTAAGTGTCTTTTAAATGCTGTGAGAGCACCTACCTAGCTCATTCCATAAAGTTGTCCCTCTGGTTCCCATTAATTTTTTCTCCTCTCACTTTAAACCAATGCCCTCTAGTTCTCGATTCCCTACCCTGGAAAAAGATTGTGCATTCACCCTATCTCTTCCCTTCATGACTTTTACCCTTTTTGAATAGTCATAGCTACATCCACGTAAATCTTCACTGCACCATTTCTGCCTTAGTGACATCCTTCCTATAGCAAGGTAACCAAAACTGAACAATATTCCTGGGGAGCAGCTAAGAAATTGGAAGAGGAAAGTTGCTCAGCCATGTTCTTATTGATTGGGAGGATGGAATGGCCCACGGTCCTTTAACTTAGTCTTTTGACAGTATTTAGAGTATGTTCACGCTTTAAACATTTCTCAAATATGGTTTACAGCAATAAGATCTGTTCAAAGTGTATGCAAGTTATACAATTTGCAAGTGATTTCCCCGATCAAAATATGCCCGGGAAGCTAGTGGTTGGTTATTTAGGTCATGCACAGCAGAAATGTCATAGAACTTAAATTTCAAATTTGCAGAAGTTAGTTTATCCATTGAGTCAATCTACCATGTTGTATTATGCAAAAAATCTATGAATACAAAAAAAAGACAGCATGTGAAGTCTATATAAATTCTAGTTAAATAATGGGGCACAATCTTCATTTAGTGACAAAAACAGAATTCTGGAAGAACTTAATGGGCCAAGAATATCTGTGGAGATAAAGGGTGCAAGATATCAACTGCTCAACCTGCTGAGCTCTTCTAAAGTTTTATTTTTGTTTCAGATCCCAGTATATGCAGTCTCTTGGGTCTCCAGTTCAGACGAGAACTCTTGGCTCATTACAGTGTAGAAATTAGCCTGTTCCTGACTTCTGAGCTCGCACATTGCAACACAAGATTGCAGCGAGTGGGTTAAATGCAGGTCCTGCTGCCTTTAGACTACCCACAGAGGACCTGTTTTGCTTCTGGTTTAGATCACCAATGGCTAGTACATGTAACATAAGCCAATCATTTGGTTGAGGTTACAGGCCTTAAAAGTAGTTTTGTTTCCCCCTCTCCATTTCAAAAATGATTCTTTTATTTCTAACATTAAGTATATTTTTTTACAAAGTAATTTAAATCCACAAATGTTCAAACTGTTTCTGATCATACATTTAATAGTCTGAAGGGTCTCGACCCGAAACGTCACCTATTCCTTCGCTCCATGGATGCTGCATCACCTGCTGAGTTTCTCCAGCATTTTTGTCTACCTTTAAAGGTAACTCAGACCTTTGAGAACAATAAAATGATTGAAGGGCAAAGGGTAGTCCAGGGGCATGGCTCAAGATCTGTTTCTCCAGGCCAAGGCAACTCTTGCTGCAAGTGCAGCTTCAGGTAAATGCTGGCTACGAGCAAAATTTTTTCACAATCTCGCTGCATGTTCAACACCAGTTTACAAATACTTCAGAAATATCTCAAATTAACCATTATGAAATGTTGTGAAAACTAGATCTGTTAATCTTGCAGCTGTGAAACAGGACAATCTTGTTTAATCAAGTTAAACATTCATGAAGTAACTTATCCAATGTGTACAACATGAATTGATCATTACCCTCAAGAGCAATTTGCACACATTTATGTGCTCAATATTTCAACACCACATGCAAAGTGCAAGAGGAACTCACCAGGACAGGTAACATCTGCGGAGTCCATTTTTTAATTAAGTCCATTTCTATCGTATCGTATTTATCCTGACTTTCAAATAATTTTTAAACATCTAATGCCCAATTTCTTGACAAGTGGCAATGATTGCCAACAGATTTGAAGAAATTCCATGCGATGAGGGCTTAATTATGTAATAGGGCAAACATTAAATGTCACAATCTCACAGAACAGTTTTTAGTTCTACCACTCTTATTTTAATCCATGCTGGAGCAATCAACCTTTGGGAGATGGTGATAATGCAACATGCTGAAAGTAAACTTCCATTAAATGAATAAACCAAAGTGTCAATCTACATCCAACAATTTTATTAAGTGCACAATATTGAAATATGGAAAATCCATGACCTGGGATCTTAAAATGGGAAATAAGGTCTCATGATGATTGTATGCGTGCCAATCAAAATTTTTTTTTTTAATTCAAAATTAAACTATTGATTCCAACAATGGAAATAATAATCAGATGACCAGCATTTACAATGCAATCTATCATGAGCAGACCATTAAAGACAGTTCTAAAATTCTTCAGATAGACATATACAATGATTCAATCACTTACAACTATGACTGCGTTCTAGGCTATTAGTATTTTTGGAGCTGTTGTAAGACATTTAAAGCTTTGATTGCAATTATAAAGAAACAAGCATATATCTTTGTTCAACAATACAGCTGATAGGCAAACAGCTTTCGTCCTCATTCTAAGCAAATTTTCCAGTGAAACAATGTTGGGGACAAGTACAGATTCAATTGATTCAGCCAGTTTAAAAAAAAAAAAGTTAAAAGCAAAAAATCCAACTATGATCACAAAACAATGCAATTAATTTCTATTCCACCATAAATTGCATTCAACCCAACCAAATTAAGATTCAAGGATTATCAGAACATTTGTAATCCACAGATAAAATTAGGAAGCAACCAAAAAGGTTAAGAACATAAGGATTTGATATTTAAAACTTTAAAAATGACAAAAGGGACGATTACTGAATTTAACTTATGACCACATTCAAAATATTACAAAGCAATTTTTCATGCCCATTTGACAGGTCATTTTAAGCGAGACTATACAGGCAACAGTAAAGCAGCTTACAATGTTTACAGAAATTACATTTTTTTTAAAACAATATTTTGCACAAATCTCTGGCTTTCAAATCAGTGGATAATTTTTGATGCAAATTGCATGTCTTAATTTTGTATTCAAAACAACCATTGGTCTCCCATTTATTCTTGAAGACAAGACATGCCTAAATAGTTGCTAAAGATGAAATAGAAATTTTCTGCAACTTTGTGAAAATGGCACACTACAAAACGGATACAAAAATCCTCAGCAAACTAGACAGGTTTTCGAATTTTGTTCAAAAAAAGGCATTTGATACAAGCATATCATGAAAGGTACAAATTGGGATGAGCCCAAAGTGCATAGATTTAGACATTGAAATCCCTGGAGAGTTGAAATGAATTACCAGATTTTCTAAATTAAAGGAATCAGATATTTTTTTGAAAATTAGATCAGTGAAGGTTAAATGAGATTTAGCCAACTACAAAGGGAAGCCATGTTTTCATGGCAGGACAACAGCAACTGTGATTGGAAGTCCAAAAGGGATGCAAAAGAAGGAGAGGCAGTGTAAGATAGAGAAAATTATGACTTCAGTCAAGATCCAGCTTAGGAGCTCATAACATAATGGAAAATCAGGACAGGTCATGATTTATACATTTCACACTATGATGACTGTGTGGGTAAATACACAGTATTCAACCTTTGTTCAGAGCACCAAAGTTCAAGTTATACATAACTACAGATACTTGAATTTAAGCACCATGAAAAGTTAGATCTTTTGTGGAGGAAAATAAATGCAACAAATATTTAAAATAAAATCTTAATACCTAACCCATCCTCCAGAATCCCAATAAGCTACTTATTATATGGCAAGGAGCAACTTTTGTAAAACTGAAATGGGGTTAAATAGTACCATTGTATTTACAACAAAAAGTTAAATTCCTGAATTGTTATACTCAATTACCTCATTACATTAATGAATTCAGGTAACTGCACTTTTATGAAAATATAGTATCATCCATTTTTTACTGACTTGACACTTCATGCTGACTTCACAATTATTTATGGCCCCAAATATGTGATACAGCAACTTTTTGAACCCCTTCTAAAGTAGGTGCCACAATGAAATTAAATGACTTGTGTTGCAGGTAATTTACAGGCCAGCCACAGTGAATATAGGAAATATCAAGCAGCTAAAACTACCATGTGCAGTTTTTCACGTTTTTTGAATATAAACCATGAATTTTATTTAAGAAATGAACAAAAATTGGATATTGTTGCTTGCATATGTAAAATGCTTGTTTTCTGGTATTTTAGCTTTAAGGCAGCAAAACATTGGTGCACAATTCATATTCAATATTATTTTCATTACATTCTTAACTGAAGTAGCAGCATTGTCACACAGGAAAACAGTTCCTTAACAAGCATTCAACCAGGCTTAAAGTGTACATAAGTATTAGATAGAAACAATTAATTGTTACCATATTACAGAAAAATTGAAAATTATTTGTAAACTGGTATCTATCCTGCAAGGGAGATGAATCTTCTACGGGACTAAAATTGAAGAGGGTGAATAACTGGCCGGCAGACTTAAGGAATAATAGGCAGCAAATTAACAGCCAAATGTGACAATATGAAAAGACACTGTAGATTTCATTGTTCTCATTTCCCTTCACTGTGGGTATAATATAAACCTTTAAATCTCATGCAACCAAGCCAAGTAAGCAGAAGCAATCAAATCCAGAACCCAATTTCCTGAAATGTCCTGCACCAGAACCTTTAAAATAAACTAATTTAGGTGGTACCATTCAATTTTGATGTAAACTATTATTGACAGTATGTTAATACTCAAGAGTATTGAATAATTAGATACTATGAATTTAGTAAAATGGAATACCTTAAAGTGAAAAGAACCCACAAACTTGAATGACTACGAATGTAACTCTAATAAGGAAAATATATTTTTTGCTTTCACGATGTTAATTGCACTCTGCAGAGTACAAAAGATAATTACAACTTAGAACATAGAACATTACAACAAAATTTCATAAAAGATTGATTAATGTGACTATGATGTATAAGTGAAGTAACAATAATTTACATATGAGCAATACATACAAGCAATCTTCACCAATGTGCCTTTTTAAAGATTATGCCAGAAAAAAAATCCAAGCAGGGATTGTGATTATGGTATGATCAGTAACACTACACTCACCAACTTCAACAGAAAAAAGGTTTGATCAACTCTGCACCATGCATAGACAATTCATAAAATTACACCTTTATATGTAGCGTTGTGTTAAGTGAGAGACTAATATCTGATAATATCAGCATTATCAATAATCTTAATACAGAAACTCTTCAGAAGTTCTAACAAGAGAGTTAAGTGTCAAGAGTTTTGTCATATGCCCCGAAACGGAACTATGAATTTCTTACTTGCAAATTCTTATTGGCAGAAATACTGCTGCCTAAATTTGCAAAATCTCTCAAAAAGGGTACTTTACTCATCAATTTCCAATAGGACTAGCAAAATAGTACCAATAGGACTAGCAAAAACAGTTAGGTAGCCAAAGATTGCGTTTAGTTTTCATTTAAATCTTTTAGCTGAACTCCCAATAAAGTTACCCATCCCCCCCAAAAAACTGGAGGTATTCCACAAATGTATCAATCAGTTTACCTGTAGGATAAATTTGTACATCATCCTGCATCCATCCTGTTATAATACTCGAGAATAATATTTAATTGGAATGCTATTGACAAAAACAGTAAACTTGGAGAGTTGCAGACTGCAAAACAGCATTAAACAAAAAAGTGTCCTGTTAGCCAATATTTTTAATGCAAGACAATTTGTTTAAAAAATAACAAAACTCCCAAATGCATCATTTCTCAGGCATTAATGTGTGCCACAAAGATGAACAAGGAAATTGCCACAAAGCTCCTGGAAATGCTATTGACTGGTTGCTCGCAGGATAACTAGATCTCATTTTCTTTTCCCATCCATGTGTATTTCAGACCACAAGCTTCAAAAATGGTTGCCCTAGAGTTTATCAATGGACCATTATACATACTGTCCATATATCTAGTTAGAATACCAAACAATACAGCATAGGAACAGAGCTTCAGCCCACAATGTCCAAGTCCAAACATAATGCCAAAATATACCAATCTCATCTGCCTCAAAATGAACGATGCCCCTCCATTCCCAGCATATCCATGTGTATATCTAAAAGCCTCTTAAATGTCACTATCATATCTGCCTCATTACCACCTCTGGCAGCAAGTTTCAGGCACCCGTCACTCTGTAAAAACAAAAATTGAGGTGACCTGCACATCTCCTATAAACTTTGCCCCTCACACCCCAACAGCGTTCCCCATGAGTTTTAGACACCTCCACCATGAGAAAGGGGTTCTGCCTAGTCTTTATCTATGCTTCATAACTTTATATATTTCTATCAGGTGTCGCCTCAATCTCTGGTGTTCTAGACAAAACAATCCATGTATCTCCAACCTCTCCTTGTAGCTAATACTCCCAAAAACAGGCGGTAAACCTCTTCTGTACTCTCTCCAAAGCTTCTACATCTTTCTGGTAATTGGACGACCAGAAGTGCACGCAATACATCAAATGTGGCCGAGCTTAAAAAACCTTATTCCTGAGGTGAACTTGCATAAAAATCCATACACCAAACCTGAAGTTTTTATTTGGGGAAAGAACTCAAATTGTAAAAAATCAGAGATCACAATTGCAGAAAAAATTAATATTCAACTCAAATGATTTTAAAATGCACAAATCAACTCATCATACTTTACACCACAAAACTAGACTTCAGTCAACAAAATTACTTCTATCCGATGCATTACTGCAATTTAATTAATTTGATCTGCAGGGTTTGCTTTAGAAATGTTTAAGGACTGAGTGGTATGAGGGCAGTGGCCAAGTGGGAGGTCAGAGTACCAGTTGCAGCTAACATGGAGGCCAGATTCCCCAGGAACAGTTTACGATGATCTGGACCAGAGCAGAAGAGACATAATACTGCAGAAACATGCAACATTGTAATTAATGTAGGACCATCTTTAGAAATCCCATGGAACATTGTTTTCTGATTGCAATTGTTCCCCGCTAGGAGGGAGACCAATGAACGTTAGCAGTACTACATTTATGTGCAGCAACGTGTGCATAACCCACCTCTATTTGTTGGAAATGGCACTGGAGACAAACTGAAAGGCAGTAAGAATGTAAAAGTAAATAATGCCATTATTTGGATTTATTCATCAATCACCATGTTGGCCAATCTGTTGTGTAATTTGAAATTCTGAAAGAATACAGGTTGCAATGTATAACACAAAATTAAGTTACAACAGGAATAGAATGTGTGAATCAGTACACAAAAGATATGTTTTTTTAAAGAACGCAATAATGACCTATAAAAGTATAAACATAATTAGCAATCAGAATACAAGACAACCCATAGCTTCATAAATACTTACCAAAATTCCGTGCTAAACAGCTCGTGACTTTAGACAGGTTTCTATTTGAAAACCACTGTATAAAAATCACTTCATATATCTGTTTTAGAAAAAGGTAGAGAAATATAAATTACTTTGCCCAATTACAAATGAAACCAACCCACCTTTTTTAACGATGACGATACTCCCGTTCTCTGTCCCGCTCTCTGTCTCTGTCTCTATCTCGATCACGATGCCTTTCCCGCTCCCTGCTTCGTTCACGGTAATAGTCATCATGCCGATCACGACTTCGCGAGCGTTCTTTGTGGCGTCTGCTTTTCTCTCTTGATCTGCTGTGGTCCCTCTCTCGTGATCGCTCTCGTTTTCTAAAAGACATTTACTCTTTAATGGCAACATTCAACAAATTCTACAATATCTAGTGCCAAAAACTGTGTACTCACCCCTTGTGCTTTTCCCACAGATGCACTTATCGTTTGATGCAATGTGGGATAGATTAAGTGGGACAGGGGCATTATACAAATCATGACAAAAGGCACCTGAAACTGACCCATATTAACCCCCATTTAATTAATTGATAATCATGCTACACCTATTCAATGGTCTTAAGATGAATTCCTCACATAGACAAATATTTTTAACCAAAAACAATTTCTATGCTGGAAAACTCTACTGGCTGCATAGGATACAGATAAAGTATACGAGTTAATGCAACTGGTCTAACTAAAGTTATTGCAAATACAGAAGAGAGTAAACAATTGCAATAAGACCTCAAGACCACAACTAAACAGCGACAAAGAGACCAAATTAAACTTTTTTTCCCCCAACAAAATCAAAGCAATTTCACTTGTGTTCAAAAAGGAAAGCAAATCAACCAATGACTCGTCAAATAGCAATTTTCGTTAATACTCCCTCTCAACATCTGCTGTGTTGTAAAGCAAAGCAAGTAAAGTTTCTCCATCACAAACCATTCCACCCAACTTTCGGCAAGCTTTGATCTACATAGTGACAACTTTGACAAATTATATATTACATTTCACTTATGTGACAAAGTGCTATTGTACTATTAACCTAAATTAGTGTCAAGATAATCAGATATTTTCTATTCTGAAGGGTCAATTGCATGTGCTCCGAACTTTAATAAAGATGGAAAATTACAACCTACCTTGACCCAGAGCCATAAGATTTTGATTCTATCCCATGAAGACAATCTTGCAGTGAACTTATGAGAACTTTGCAACGGTCATCAGCAGATACTTTAGACTGCTTAATCAAAGAAATTGCAGTAACCAGAGTTTCAATAGCACTTCCATAGTCACCTACAATTGAAGCAAAAAACAATTAGACCATTAGAATTGTTCAGAATTTGCAATAAATGATGCAGAATCTGCAATAAAAACACCAACATTCAACTATCTTCTCAAGAACAATATATAACAGTTAAATGAGGAAATCTAGACAGGAGTTTTTGCCAAGGCAAAAATTGTAAAATTCAGATGAAGGTGAAACTTAACATTTTACTTGACAGAAAAATGCAATTGATTTTTATAAAATAGATCATACCAATGCAAGAACACATTCATTCTGCATGGAGTTCAGTTCATGATGTGTAAGCTTTACGCCAAAGATGTTTAAAATCTAGTTTTCCCTTTCAGGCAGATGATCAGATATCTTTAACATGTTTTGTTGATCTAATTGATAATAACAGCACTGCCAGATGCAAAATACATCACATATAGGATACACAATAATAACTCATGTCAGGAAAGGTGAAAACATTTCAAAACGCAGTGAAGCTTGGTGGCCGTATCTCTGTGAGAAGGCAATTTCTATTGCTTCACCGCTGACTGGAAATAGTGGTCATCAATTTCATATACAATAACCCCTCGCAATAATGGACCATGGGAGCGGGGGGTTTGGTGTCCATGATTGCCGGTTGTCCACTATAAACCAGTGAGGGGAGGTAAAGCTTAACCCAAGGCCAGGAGGGATAGAATGCAGCGTTGAGAGGGTTAAACAAGTGTGAATTCACAGGCCGGGAAGCCGCAGTGGGCCCCACACGCGATGCGCCGAGGACGGGCCCAGTGCTCTCTCCGCCCCCATGACCAGAAGCACTCCACGTGACGCCAGCTCATTGGGTAATCTGGCAAATGTGGGGCGGCGGTGCAACAGGAGTCTCGGTCTGCTTTAACCAAAATCTGCTATGTAGAGGTCCTTTATCACAAAGGTTATACAGCAGTTGACCCATTCTCATTATCTAAAATGCCCTTCAATTGCAGGCCATTATTGTTCCACTCCCAATTTTGTAAACTGCCCCGTAAAATTAGCCTAATTTCTGGTCTGGTCATGGCTCAATTGTGAAAGGTGGGCTTAGATGCACCAATTACAAATGAAAGCAGTTTAATTTCATTATCAGACTAATTAGATGTTTCCACCAATTAATGTTGAACTACAAAATATATCTTTAAATTGGAGAATGAGTACGGTAATTTAGTTTGCACTGCCACATGCCATCTCAAGACCTTCTAGATCAAACATACCCAGACATGGTTTAATCATTCCAAAGCACAATGAAGATTATGTTTCCTTTCATCTGAATGTGTCCACTTAAACAGAATAACAAGTCAATGCAAGTTCACACATTCATACATCCAGGTGAAATAGCCAGCATTCATCACATTTAGTACATCATAGATTGATTTCAATGTTGATTTGTTTTAGAACAATGGAGTGAAGGCAAGAAAAAGCAAGCTGTTTCAATTTACCAGCACTAGCATCTGACACAGCCCTTGATATTGCACTGCTGGAAATCGCTCTGTTTCGATTCATGATTTCCTCAAATTCTGCTTCACTGAGCGGAGTCCTTGACGAATCCATGTCTCTGTTTCCAAAAGGAAAAATGCAAACAAAAGAAAACATGTAGATTCGCATCTTTAAGAACTACAAAACTCTTAATAACCTAAACTGAAATAGGACATATTATAAACATCTCTCACTTTAAAAACATTTCCAGGTAAACTACTTTATATTCATCAAATTCTGATAACTTGCTCACTTTCAAAAATAATGAAATGACAATGCAAAAGTTAAGAGGATGATGAGTTTCTATTCATCCATTAATTACTGAATATCAACACTTGTGTGACAACACCGCTTCCTGCATAAGTTATCCTCGTTGCTGAGCTATGGTCCCATAGGTTTGAATACAGTACAATCATTTTCTTGAGATTGGATTCTTGCTGTCTAGATATTTTCTAATGTTAAATGCTGTTTGAAGGAAGGTGCTTCTTGCCACTTCTTGCGACATAATGCAGATTATACATTCAGTACACTACCAAAGGAGGTCTGTAGAAAGATGAAGGAAGGTCAGAAGGGTCCCAACCCGAAACGTCACCATGTTCTCCAGAGATGCTACCTGACCCGCTAAGCTACTCCAGCACTCATTTTTTTAAACCAAAAAATGTCTATTAGTTTTATCAGCTAGGCATTTTCTCTTAAATTCAAACTAACTTTGGCTTCAGTTTATATGGTAAGAGAACAACAATTCCCCCCTCCCTTAAAACATATCAATTTCTAAATGGTGAAAGGCAGCCAGTTAAGAGCCAAAGAACGCAAGGAGAGTTAAGCTGAGCTGAAATGAAAACCACATCTGCTGGAATAGAAACTATGACATATATTCATGAATTATTAATGTATTTGCATCATGTATTTTGTCTCAAAATGGAGCTGAAGCCATTAATTAACTTCAAGTTACCCACAAATACATGTTTGAACTAAATGGCTTGATACAAACGTACTCAAAATCTGATCGTCTTTTCCTTTTCTAATATTTCGCATCTCAATTAAACTTTGATACATTTGCCCCCCCCCCAAATAAAGCATGCCCAATACTTACCTGCCAGCAGGTCCATAGTCTCCTCGGTCATATGGTGGGGGGCGTCCATACGGATCCGATGGAGGAGGCCCACGACTGTCAGATGAAGGAATTACATTATTGGCCGGTGGTGGGAAGAAAGCAGGATTTACATGAGGCGCTGGAGGTGGTGCACCTGGAGGGGGCCCAGGAAGATGTGGAGGTGGAGCAATATTAATAGGAGGGCCAAGTGGGCCTGGTGGACGTAGGGGAAAAGGACCAGGTGGTGGTGGAGGTCCTTGCTGAGGAGGAGGGGGGCCTGGAGGGGGACCATAGCCTGGAACAGGCGGAGGAGGACCAGGAGGGAGCGGTCCCATTGGCGGTTGCCCAAACGGTTGTCCTGGAAACAGAACTGGAGGTGGAGGGCGATCACCACGATTTGGTGGCCCACCTAATGGAGGAGGAAGACCTTGTCCAGGTGGAGGCGGACCTGGCGGACCTGGTGGGCCAGGAGGACCTGGAGGTGGCCGTGGTGGACCTTGCCCTGAAATAAGAAAGCAATACATTTACATTCAAAGAATGGTATTAAATCTACATTAAAATAAGATGGCAGTTTAACTTAGAAGACAAATTAAATAATTAACATTGACATTTTATTGGAAATATAAATATAGTCACTTTTCCAATAAAAAGTTCTTGCATGGTATTTAATCTCAGTAAACATACGTTGAACAGAGACACAAGGAATTGCAGATGCAGGTTTACGAAAGGCACAAAAGTGCTGAGTAACTCAGTTGGTCAGGCAGCATCTCTGGAGAAATTGGATAGGTGACATTTTGGTCAGGATCCTTCTTCAGACTGAGGAAGTATAGGGACAGGTGTTTCATCACCTACAGTTGCAAGGCAACGTTCCAAGGGAGGGGGTGGTTTGAGTGGAAAAGAGATGAAATTAGTGAACCAAGGAGTTGCGGAAGCAGTGGTCTCTGCGAATGGTGGGGAATGGGTGGATGTGACTTGTGGTGGGATCAAGTTGAAGGTGGTGGGAACAGTGTGTTGGATGAGAGGCTGGTGGAGTGAAAGGACCAGAGGAATAACAAGTATTGTTTTGTTTTTAAATCCCTGTAAGCAATTCCATCAAAATGTGATTAAGCAGCAATAATGCTGATTTAATTTAAGCCCAGAAAATAAACGATTTAATTTTATTTTGTAGGATGTGGGTGTCAGTGCTCGTCTTCCCCACCACCACTACTCCAAATTTGGCCAAGCAAAATCAAAGGCATTTAAAAATGTATTATATTGGTGGATCTGGGGTGAGATAGTGGATAGTTTACTTCCTTGAATAACATTTGTACACAGTTGGTGACAATTAATTACTTGAATTTAAGTTCTCTCAATAATATGAATTTCAAACTCATGCCTGCTATCTAGATGGTCATCCAATAACAATCTCTAACCACTATATTATTACACCGCCAACATTTACATTTTCTCTAAATTGAGTATAAAAAGGTGTGAAGGATCAGTCAAACTAAACGAATCATACTAAAATCATACCCAAACAGAAAACATTGGAAATATTCATCAGATGAAGTGTCTAGCACCTTTAATGCTAACTTTTTTTTCTTCGCACAGATGCTGCCTGATCTCGAGTGTTCCCAACATTTCCTGCTTTTATTTCAGGTTTGAAGCACTTGTAATTTTATTCCCCCCCCCCCCCTAAAAGAACTAGATGCACAGTGGCACAGCTGCTGCCTCACAGCACCAGAGACCCAGCAGGCATGATATTCACCTACCGAAAAAAAGTAGCAAGTATTGTCCTGGGGTCCAGGAGGCCGGCTGGGCCCCCGGCGGGGTCCAAGGGAAGCGCCCCGATAGGGGTTCAGGGAACAATGACCCCTGAAGCTTCTGCATTTTCAATAAATTGAAAGTGATTCCCAAGCTTTCTGTTGGTAGCTTACATAACAGAAGCTTAGAATTTTTCTAACATATATCCAGTAAAATAACCCCCCAAAAGATATATATTTCATGAAATAGACAATAGGTGATAATAGTTGCATTAGGCCCATCGAGCTAGCACCGCCATTCACTGTGATCATAGCTGATCATCCACAATTAGTACCCCGTTCCTGCCTTCTCCCCTTTAAGAGCTCTATCTATCTCTTGAAAGCCTCCAGAGAATTGGCCTCCACTGTCTTCTGAGGCAGAGAATTCCACAGATTCACAACTCTCTGGGTGAAAACATTTTTCCTCATCTCCGTTCTAAATGGCTTACCCCTTATTCTTAAACTGTGGCCCCTGGTTCTGGACTATCCCAGCATTGGGAACATGTTTCTTGCCTCTAGCATGTCCAAACCTTTAATAACATTATATGTTTCAATAAATGACTTCATACAGCTAAAAAAATCTTTACAAAAAATGTTACCTGAAATGCCTCTTTGCCTAGCACTGAGATGAGAAAAAACATTTTCACCCCAAATTGTGAATTTGTGGAATTCTGCCACAGAAGGCAGTGGTCTTGTCTCTTTCAGCAGCACCGCGGTCTCCCTTTCTGAGCTCACACCCACTTCTCCTCACCTACGCTCACTTCTCCTCACCTACACCTCGACTAATCCCCTTGCCTCAACGATACCTCACCACCAAAGCTCCTCATACCTAAACCTCGCCTCGACTAAACCGTACATCACTAAACCTCGTCCCTCAAATAAACCTCACACCTCAACCTTCCACCTCACGACTAAATTACACCTCACACCTAATCCGGGCCTCGACTAATCGGCGCCTCTCACCCGCTCCCGCAATTTATAGCCCCCCCGGCCGGTGACGGCGCCTCACATGAGCGGAGCGGCTCCAACCAGGGGGGGCGGGACTGAGCACAGAGATGCCCGAGAGAGCCGGTGGGAGGGGCGCACTCGCGCCAACGTTGAGCCCGAGCCCCCACAGCGGTTGCAGCCCCTCCCCGCGGGAGCGAGGCAGTATTTAGTCGAGGCGGGGATTAGGTGTGAGGTGGAGTTTAGTTGTGAGGTGGGAGGTTTAGTTGAGGTGGGGTTTAGTCAAATCGAGGGATTTAGTCGAGGTGAAAAATCAGATTGATTTCTAGGAAAACAAAAAAATCGGAATTCCGATTAAAATCGGAAGAATATCATGCCTGACCCAAGTTCCATCATGACTTTGGGTACTGTGTGGAGTTTGCACGTTCTCGCTGTGACCATGTTGGTTTCATCTAACATCCTAAAGACATGCTGATTTCATAGGTTAATTGGTCTCTGTAAATTGCCCTCAATATGGAGTGAATGTAAAAGTGAGATTACAAAGAACTAGTGTTGAATTGAGATTAATAGCTAGCATGAACTCGACCTAAGGGCCTGGTTTCATGCTGTATCTTTCAATCAGTGATAACCAATCCAGTCTTGGACATTCCTCATTTCTACAGTTCAGGAATGATCACAATTGGATCAAGTCAGTTATTATGGTGTTTACTAATTTACCAGTAGAAATGGAAAAATCAAATCAACCACAGACATTAATCGGGCAAAAAATTTCAACTGAGTAACATAAAGCCCAAGAGATGCTTCAATAAGCCCAATTAGTTAATTACACCAATATACAAGTGCTTCTGCAACAAATCTGAAAAAGAGAAAATGCTGAAAGTACTCTATGTGACAGTCAGCATCCATGGAGATAAAAATAGTTCATATGAATTAATAAAGAGCATCAATGTGAAGCTTTTTTTACCTCTCTCCATGGATGCTATTTGCCCTCCCGGGTATTTCCAGTATTTTCTAATTTCATCTGCAATGTGAAGAATAAGTGAGTGGGGATAAAGTGAAACACATTAACATATGCATGTAATTGATATACTTGACACATTTAAAACGGAGACAGATCAATAGGTTAAGTAGTGGGGAAATGAGGTATGAAAACATCAGTAAGCATTATTTAGAGCAGGTGAAAGAAATTAAATATCAAACTGATCTGTGGAACAAAATTGCTTGCTTTCACACAGGATAATGTGCAAATCTGTCATATGTGAAGAAAACAAGAATTCAAAAAGATCTGGACATTGAATAACATGTGACACTTTTGCTGCAGTCTGCTCAAAATGTATGTAAATAATATATACTTTGATATTCGCCAGGGAAAGGAGGCGGTCCTCCAGGTCCAGAAGGTCCTGGGAATCTGTCCCCACCAGGACCAGAGGGTGGAAAGCGACCGCGTCCCCTTCCACCTTGGGAAAATGCTAAGCGACTGTTCAGTCCTGGAGGCCCAGCCCTGCCCTCACCAGACATTTGACCAGACTGAGTAGCTGTAAGAAAAAAACCAATGATTTGCACTTAAACATAGAATTTAAAGATGAGTACCATAAGTAGTTAATATTTTCCCCAATATGCATTAATAGCAAATTCAAATAATCTAGTACAGGGGTGTCAAACTACCGGCCCGCTGGCTGGATGCGGTCCGCGAATGGGTCCAATGTGGCCTGCAGGATGATTTCCCCGATGCCAGAGCGGGCTGCAGCTGTCCCTGGTGCCGGATCGGGCCACCTTCGCGCGTGCACTGCGCAATCTGGCACGCATGAAGTCGCATTTTGCCCGTGATATGAAATGAGTTCAAATGAGTTTGACACCCCTGACCTAGTACCTGCTACCTAACCCAACAAATGCCCTTCTGTAAAGTTAAGAGTATCTGGGAACATCCTGCAGACAGATGGTGGCAAAAATCTATGCATGGAAGTAGATTTAACATAAATGCATACCAACTGTTTACCCAGAAAAATAAACGATTTATGTATGTAACAAGTTTATCTAGATGTTGTTATTTTATAAATTTGTTTGCAGAAAATCAGAAACATTAAAAAATCATTGACTCGCTAATTTATAACTGGTCAAAACAAGTGCTGTCATATATCAGGCATAGACAGTAGTACAGTATAGAAGTGCTTAATTTAACATTTCAGGAGTTTAACATCTAATAAGAGATTTCTGCATAATTTTGCAGAATTCAAAATTCAGCAGCTTGACAAATGTTAACAAGCAATCCAAGTAGAAAACATTATATTCCATAGAACACAGAATAACCAAATATACAAAGTGACCGTCTCAATACGCCAATCATTAAATTTCCCTGTACATATTTATATATTCTTACATTTCCGAGACTGCATTTCAAATTGACTCAGTGACTGTTTATTGCAGGGTGTGACAATAGGATTCTGTCCATGCATATCTCGTTTAGGAAGCATATCCATCAGTTTTTTGGATGAACTTTCAGATCCCACACAAATAAGTGCAAATCTAGTTAAAAACAAAAAGATAGATAAAAAACATGCTTATCGCATGTTTGTTGGATTAATAACTATTAGTATTTTACAAACATCCAGTGACAATGCAGACATTAAATATTTGACAAATCTATAGTTAACCAATGTTTGCTAATTGAATTTTCCTGTTCACTTAAGATTGTCATTACCACAGATTTCTGATGAACATCTACTATGTAAAGTCTAAATCACTTGCAGTTTAATCACTTACTGCCAATTATTTGAACATATAAGCTACTATTTTAAAACTCAAAAGAATTTTCATTGCTCTACTCTTAGCCAGCATAAATTCACGTGCTCTCACCCTTTAGACTGCCCATTAGCTCGATTTTCAAAAAACTTTATCTCCAGAACATCAGTAATGCCCATTGAATGCAGAGCTTCAGTCAAATCCTCATCTGTGGTCCACTGTAAACAAAGTATAGAAAAAAAATAATCTTGAGGACACTTAGTGCTGTTATCTTTGAATGAGATGCTTGGTAACTAAACATGGAGGGATGAAAACATTAACTTTGAATTTATATAAAGATTTTTAATATATACCCAAAATACAAATATTCATTAACTCATTAACCAAATACAAATAAACTCATTAAGATTTTGCTTATAAATATAGGATATTTTGTGACCACAAATGGGATTCTAGGATTGTGTTGCCTGGGTCGAGGCTGCCTATGAGCAGCTGGAGAACATTCTCAAGGGGGTGAGCGAGCCATCTGAAGTCATGTACATTGGCACAAATAACGTAGGGAAATAACCTAAAAGGGATGAGTTCCTGCAGAGAGAAAATAGGGAGTTAGGCGAAAGGTTAAAAAGCAAGACCTCGAGGGTAGTAAAAAAAAGTGCTGGAGAAACAAAGTGAAGAAATCTTTCAGCACTTTTGTTTTTTGCAGACGAGGAATCCTGGGGGGTCACTTGGATTACTCCAAGGTAGTAATCTCTGGATTACTCCCAGCGTCATATGCTAATAAGGGTAGGAATAGGATAGGACAGATTAATAGATTGGGGAGTTGGTGCAGAGAGCAGCGATTTAGTGTTTTGGACCATTGGGATCTATTAGACAGGAGCTTTCAAAAGTTGATTGTGTAGGCAGTTTTCAGGCAAAGAGTAATCTGTCAAATGGGAGGCTTAGTTCAAGGTCTGCACTTTCCTGTTAAGAGGCTGGCAAGAGTAAGGATCACAGGATAACAAAATATATTGAAGCTCTCATCAGTAAACACGAGAGGTAGGGTTCAGGTAGCTGGGATCAAGCAAAGTCTCAGAGTGAACAAAGAGTGAAAACGCATACCTCCAGATTCAGGGATCTTTTTCTTCCCAGCTGTATTCAGGCAATTGAACCATCCCAACCACAGAGAGATCCTGAGCTACCATCTACCTCATTGGAGACCCTCAGATCATCTTTAATCGGACTTTATCTTGCACTAAACAATATTTCTTATATTCTGTCTCTGCACACTGTGGTAGGCTTGATTGCAATTTTGTAGTTTGTCATCTGACTGGATAGCATGCAACAACAAAAAAACTTCTCACTGTACCTTGGTACATGTGACAATAAATTAAACAAAATAACTAACTCGGATGGGCACCTGCTGGCAAAGATAAGTTGGGTCAATGGGCCTATTACCATGGCTCTATGACAATTTTGCAATGACCAATTTGGGGCCATCCAATATTCTGTACAATGTCTTCTTTCATCAACCTCATCAGGCTGTACGCTGTTGCGATGGCCTACTTATCATTAAGCGTCATAATTTTAACATTTCCATCTTGCTTTCAAACCCCCTACTCCATTCTGCACTTAATGCTCTTCTGCCATCTCACCAGACATCTGCCCTCCTTCAATTATGCCCTCCCACTCACCCTCTTAATTTAATCTCTCCAATACAGATGGCTGTGCATTTAGCCTCTTAGGCAGAGCTGGAAACCTTTGCCTCACTCTTCCCCAAGTGTTCTTGTTAAAACCAACTGCCTGATTAAGTCATTTAAGAAGGAACTGCAGATGCTGGAAAATCGAAGGTACACAAAAATGCTGGAGAAACTCAGCGGGTGCAGCAGCATCTATGGAGCGAAGGAAATAGGCAAAGTTTCGGGCCGAAACCCTTCTTCAGACTGATGGGGGGTGGGGAGAAGAAAGGAAAAAGGCGGAGGAGGAGCCCGAGGGCTGAGGGATGGGAGGAGATAGCCCGAGGGCTGAGGAAGGGGAGGAGACAGCAAGGGCTAACAAAATTGGGAGAATTCAATGTTCATGCCACCAGGATGCAGACTCCCCAAGAGACCCAGGACAGAGAGGTTGGATACGGAATGGGAGGGGGAGTTGAAGTGCTGAGCCACCGGGAGGTCAGGTTGATTATTGCGGACCCAGCGGAGGTGTTCGGCGAAACGATCGCCCAGCCTCCGCTTGGTCTCACCGATGTAGATCAGCTGACATCTAGAGCAGCGGATGCAATAGATGAGGTTGGAGGTGATGCAGGTGAACCTCTGTCGCACCTGGAACGACTGCTTGGGTCCTTGAATGGAGTCGAGGGGGGAGGTGAACGGACAAGTGTTGCATCTCTTGCGGTTGCAAGGGGAAGTGCCCGGGGAGGGGTTGGTAGGGGAGGGAAGGGAAGAAATGACAAGGGAGTTATGGAGGGAGCGGTCTTTGCGGAAGGCAGACATGGGGGGAGATGGGAATATGTGGCGAGTGGTGGGGTCACGTTGGAGGTGGCGAAACTGACGGAGGATTACTTGTTGTATGTGATGGCTGGTGGGGTGAAAGGTGAGGACTAGGGGGATTCTGCCCTTGTTGCGAGTGGGGGGGGGATGGGGAGAGAGAGCAGTGTTGTGGGGTATGGAAGAGACCCTGGTGCGAGCCTCATCTGTGGTGGAGGAGGGGAACCCCAGTTCCCTGAAGAATGAGGACATTTCAGATGCCCTGGTGTGGACGCCTCATCCTGGGGAGCAGATGCGGCGTAGACGGAGGAATTGGGAGTAGGGTATGGAGTCCTTACAGGAAGCAGGGTGGGAAGAAGTGTAGTCCAGATAGCCATGGGAGTCAGTAGGTTTATAGTGGATGTCGGTCAGAAGTCTATCACCTGCGATGGAGATAGTGAGGTCAAGGAATGGTAGGGAAGTGTCGGGAAATGGTCCAGGTGTATTTGAGTGCCGGATGGAAGTTAGTGGTGAAGTGGATGAAGTCAGTCAGTTGTGTGTGGGCGCAGGAGGTGGCACCAAAGCAGTTGTTGATGTAGCGGAGGTAGAGGTCGGGGCTGGGCCCTGGTACGTATTGAACAAGGATTGTTCGACGAACCCGACAAAGAGGCAGGCGTAGCTGGGGCCCATGCGTGTGCCCATAGCTACGCCTTGTATTTGGAGGAAATGGGAGGAGTAAAACGAGAAGTTATTGAGGGTAAGGACCAGCTCCGCTAGGCGGAGGAGGGTGTCAGTGGCCGGGTATAGGTTGCTTCTCTGGTCAAGGAAGAACTGGAGGCTTTGAGACCATCCTGGTGGGGGATGGAGGTGTAGAGTGACTGGACGTCCATGGTGAAGATGAGGGGGTGAGGGCCTAGAGAATGGAATGCGCGGAGACGACGGAGAGTGTCTGAGGTATCTTGAACATAGGTAGGGAGGGATTTAACCAAGGGGGATAGGATGGAGCCTGATTAAGTCATCTGTTGAGACCTCTACCACTCTCTGGATCAAAAAGATTTTTCAGCATTATTGGTTTGGTGCCTTTTAAAAAATATAACACTCATGTGAAGCCTCTTCAACATTCTGCTATGTTAGAGGCACCATATAAATGGAAGCTGCTGCTGGATCCACACAACATACTGATGTGGAATGAAACACGAAAGTGTAGATCCAATATTAATCTGCTAAATGGTCTTGTTAATCATCAATAAATAAATAAATAAACAAGCAGATAGATAAATAAATATCAGGGGTGGGGCTGAAATGCAATGATACGCATGTGGTCAAGGAAACCTAAAGAATCAGCATCAGAGAAAAACAATGGGAATAACCTCCATTAGCAGAAGGAATTAGCTTTTACATTCTGATTACTGGCATGATTCTTTGCAATGGAAGTAATAGCTCATTACCTGACAGAGTTTACCAATCTATTTATGTTCTGAAACAGAAATGTGTTCATTTCAAATAATTGACACCAGCTTCAAAAAGGACATTAGCAAACCAAGATACAATCGTATAATAAAATTAGAATAAAAATAGAAACATGTATCAATGCTTACCCAAGTTAGATTTCCAATATACAGAGCTATTCTCTTGCCCGTATAAGTATAAACAATATTTGGACCCAATGAGTTGGACGTTTTGCCGCCATCCTCCGAAACAGATTGTGGTATACTATCCATGTAATCACGATCCTCTGGTGCATCTCCATTATTGGCAGATGGTGATATGACATCATCATATAAATCTATCTGATCGTGCCCACTGTACTCAGTCTCCTAGGTAAGAACATAATGAGAGTTTGCAATAAACATTGATATGTTTATTGATATGAACAATCATGATTAAATTAAGTTTGGCATGCATATAAATATAATTTGTTCTGCTAGAATGAAGCAGCTTATCTGTAGCACTTTCAACAAGAAAGCACACTCAAAAGATAATACTGTGCCAAAAACAAACACGGTGGCGCAGCGGTAGAGTTGCTGCCTTACACAGGGCTCGAAATTAGCGGTTGCCCGGGTGCCATTGACCGCCCAAAGTGCCGCTGGGCAACCTAAACACCGACTCATTTTGCCCGGCTTGGCACGCAGATACTGGTTTATACTGGAGTAACTCCGCAGGTCAGGCAGCATCTCTGGAGAATAGGAATGTGACGTTTCGTGTCGGCGGCGGCGGCTGTATTCCTCTAGTATCTTTGATTGCGGGGCAAAGATACTAGGTGCGTGGTGACGAAGGGTCGGAGCGAATGACGGGCCCCGAACAGCGGCAACAGCGGCTCCACCGCCTCCTCCTCCCGCACCCCGCCCGGCGGAAGGAGACTCCCCTCTCCCTCTCTCCCTCCTCCCGGCCTCGGCGTGCTAGAGGGGTTGTTTTGAAAGTGCCGTTGGCGGATTTGCAAGCAGCGGCCGCTATCTGCCCTGATAACGGCCGCTGCCTGCAAATCCACCAACGGCGCTTTCAAAACAACCCCTCTCGCATGCCGAGGCCGGGAGGTCTCCTTCCGCCGTCTGATGCAGCTGTACCAAAGATCCGATAGCTATAGGATCTTTGAGCTGCACCGCTCAGCCCCGCACCTTCCTGTCGGCTGGCGGAGGAGATCCCAACCGCCCCCCCTTTGGCGGCGGCACTTTGGCTGTGGACAGGGACGGCCAAGGCAATGTTGTCTGAGGAGCGCTGACCTTCCTTCCCCCCCCTCCACCCCTCTTATCCTGGGACCCCTCCTCTCCATCCCGCACTGATCCCCATTCCCTCCTCTATTCAGTCCTCACTGACATCCCCTGTGCTCTCCTCCCCATCTAACCCCCCCCCCCAATCGATTCATCACCATACCCACCTCAGAATTGATTCTCCTGCCACCCCCCCCCCCTCCTCCATCCATCCTACACTGGTCCCCCAATTCATCCTGTACTGACCCCCCTTCCCATCCATCCTGCACTTCTCCCCCCACCCATCCTGTAGTGATCTTCCATTCATCTTTTACTGATTGCCCATTCATCCTGTGCTGATCCCTCATGCATCCTGTACTGATCCCCTCATTCATCCCGTACTGATCCCTCATTCATCCCGTACTGACCCCCCCATTCATCCTGTGCTGACCCCCCCCATCCATCCTGTACTAATCCCCCCATTCAAGAATGGGGGGGGGGGGGGGGGACAGTCTGAAGGGTCTCGACCCGAAACGTTGCCTATTTCCTTAGCTCCATAGATGCTGCCTCACCCGCTGAATTTCTCTAGCATTTTTGTCTACCCTCATTCATCCTGTACTGACCCCCCCCCTCCCATACTGATCCCCCCATTCAACACCACTGACATCCCCCGTGCTCTCCCCTCACAATTTTACATACTCCAACCAACACTTACTAATTCACCTGCCTCAATCCATCCATTCCGCACTGATGCCTTCTCAACCCCCCCCCCCCGCCATCTATCCACCCCGCACTGATTCACACCCCCCCCACCCCGACCCTATTGTGCTTCATGGTCTTCAGAGCGAACATTGACTACGTTTGATAACGGAATGCAATCAAATGTGTTTTAATTCCCAATGTTATTATTTGTTTTGACACCTTTAAACATATTACCAAAAGAACATTTGCTGCAGTTATGTCCTTTGGCCATCTCTTGTCAGTTAGTGTATGTTTAACCTGTCAGATGGGTACAGTCAGTTTTAACAGCTATTATCATAAAATGCCTTTAGAAATTTCCTTGCAACCTGTATATTTTGTTATGGATAAATTATGTGGGAAGCCAGAGTGTTTCTGTGCCAATAGCAATAACGACCTATGCTATGGCCACGTCATGGTAATTTTCGGTCCTTCACAGAAAACATGCTTGCATCAATCTGTAGTGTGCATGGTTAAGCATGTATGTTACCATGGTCCAGGATTTATTGACACAGGTTAATCATATGCTGAATAATCCAACCACATTTTTATTTGGAAGTGGAAAGAACTAATAGAAATTGCATTAATTGCAATGTGTAAAAAGAGTTGAGATATTGTATTATAATTTTGCTGCATGTCATTGTGGTATATATCATGTCTTGATTGGTGAATATGTTTAGTTTGTGAGTTATTTGAAGCAGAAATAATATGTGAATGTAGACAAAAGTGCTGGTGAAACTCAGAGGATGCGGCAGCATCTATGGAGCAAAGGAAATAGGCAACGTTTCGGGCCGAAACCCTTCTTCCGACTGATGGGTTTCGGCCTGAAACGTTGCCTATTTCCTACGCTCCATAGATGCTGCTGCACCCGCTGAGTTTCTCCAGCACTTTTGTCTACCTTCGATTTTCCAGCATCTGCAGTTCCTTCTTGAACATAATATGTGAATGCTTCATTGAGCATAATTCCGACTGGTAACTACGCACTTCGTCAGAGCACATTATCGCACACGTCATGCAAACCATCTTAAATGACCACCTACACTCATTTGGCAACCTAAAAAGCTGTCACGGTTGCCCGGCTGGCAACAGGGGAAAAAAGTTAAGCGAGAGCCCTGCTTACAGCGCCAGAGACCCGCGTTCGATCCCAACTATGGGTGCTGCCTGTACGGAGTTTGTACGTTCTCCCTGTGACATGCATGGGTTTTCTCCGAGTTCTTCGGTTTCTTCCACACTCCCAAAGACGTACAGGTTTGTAGGTTAATTGGCTTGGGTTTGTATACTTAGGACAAATGTAAATTGTCCCTAGTGGTGTGTAGGATTGTAAATGTGCGGGGATCGCTGGTCGGTGCGGACACGGTGGACTGAAGGGCCTGTTTTCTGCGCTGTATCTCTAAACTAAATGCCACAGCACAATAAGTAGGTGTGAACACCAAGATATTAAAGCTCGTCATTATGGGCCACACAAATACAAGCTGTACTTAAAAATATATATATTTATGGTAAATGGGCACTGGCTAGGACAGCATTCATTGTCCAATTGTAATTTGAATGATTCCAAAATGGGATTAACTGTGAAATTACCTTATTAAATTTGCCTGCAGTAGAATTTCTACAAGACTAATAGCAACACACCACAACTTGAAATTCCTCTCTCTTTAATGAGTCCAAATGCTACAAGAGTAATAGAGGCGAAACTAAGAGAGGAGGGGTATGCACATTTTTTTTTTATAGGGAGAACATCAGGCAGTACTTGGGATATTTAATGGGGTCAGTTCAGTAAGGGCTATACGAGTGGAATTGAGAATTAAGAAGAGGGTACTACAGGCTGCCCCCTTGTCAATAGGAATTAGAGGAGGAAATGTGTAGGGAGATCACAGCTTTCCATATATCAACTGGTCTGGCACAGTGCTAAGGGCATGGATGTGATGGTATTCGTTAAGTGTGTTAAGAAAATTTTTCTCAATCAATATGTGGATGGCATTGGGACATCATGCTACAGCTGCTCAAGATGTTGTCAAGGCCACAATTAGTGTATTCTGCATTGTTTTGTCACCCTGGTGGAGGATGTCATTAAACATTGAAACATTTAAAAAGTAATTTTGGTCATTACTAGGTTTTGAGGATTTGAGCGATAAGGAGACTGGATCTTTTATCACTGAGCATAAGAGGTGAGGGATGACCAGAGAGGTATGTAAAATCATGAGGGGAAAACATAAGGCTAACAGACAATCTTTTCCCCACAATAGGAGTGTCAAAATTTAAACATTGTTTACGGTGAGGAAAAAGATTTAAAAGAGGCAGAGGGCAACATTTTCCATAAGGTGGTGCATAGATGAAACAAGTTACACATGATGTGGTAGAGGTGGGTACAGTTACAATATTTAAAAGATACTTAGATAGGCACATGGATAGAAAAGGTTTGGAATGAGTCAGACAACTGGGACAGCTTGTTTAAACTACTTGGATGGTATGAAATAGTTCGGCTGAAGGGCCCGTTTCCATGTTGTATAGCTCTATTAACTACCACTGGAAACAGTTTATACTACACTAGCTACATGATTCGAACCCTAACAAATCTCATCCTACCCTTAACTCCAAATATAAAGAACACAACATCTATTATTTTCACATAATTGGAATTACTTATTTGTAAAACCATTCTGGTTTCCTCCTTTCAAAATGTCTGAATATATGAATAGAATCAAGCTTGTATTCTTTATTGATTTAATTTCACCTTACTTTACATGTCATGCTTCTGATTATATCCAGGATTCATTATGCTTTATCAAGTACTTGCCAATTTGACTGTCATTGCACCATCACGGGTGCTTTCATATTATATATGTAATTATGCTAACAGTAGCAATGATTTTGCTCATAAACAGAATTTGTACCTTATCAGAGCTAACAAAGTAGAATGTTATTGTTACAGGAAGGGTAGCACAGTGGCGCAGCTAGTAGAGCCGCTGCCTCACAGCGCCAGAAACTTGGGTTCAACGCTGACCTCACGCGAGGTTGAACTTTCTCCCTGTGACGCAGTGGGTTTCTTCTGGGTCTTTGATTTTCTCCCATATCCCAAAGACACATGGGTTGATAGGTTAATCGACTATTGTAAATTGCCCCCAATAGGTAAAAGGGTGATAGAAATCTTAGAGATATATGGGAACATTATAACAAATCAGATAAAATGCATAATTAGTGAAAACGGGTGTTGGTAGTCAGTATTGACTCTGCAGGCTGTTTTCTATGCCCTCTTCAATAACTTCAAAATAACATTCACTTGGAACACCAGAAGCAGCATTGAATCAAAGATAAATCACAAGACAGAAGCCCATACAGTTCATTGTGTCAACAGCAAAAGAAAAAAAAGTTTAATCCCACCTTCAAGCACAATTCATTCCCAGTGTAGGAAAGAACTGCAGATGCTGTTTAAATCGAAGGTAGTCTGAAGAAAGTCTTACCAGAAACGTCACCCATTCCTTCTCTCCAGAGATGCTGCCTGTCCTGCTGAGTTACTCCAGCATTGTGTCTACACACAATTCATTCCCCTCCAACCAATTATTTATCCACTTTTTATTTTTTTTTTACTCTTCCTACTTAAGTGCGACATCAGTATATGTCCCTCTTTCAGCCTCCCATAACAAATACAGTGCCCTCCATAATGTTTGGGACAAAGACCCGTCATTTATTTATTTGGCTCTGTACTCCACAATTTGAGATTTGTAATAGAAAAAATTCACATGTGGTTAAAGTGCACATTGTCAGATTTTAATAAAGGCCTTTTTTATACATTTTGGTTTCACCATGTAGAAATGACAGCAGCGTTTATACAAAGTCCCCCCATTTCGGGGCACCATAATGCTTGGGATGCAGCAATGTCAGGTAAATTAAAGTAGTCATGTATAGTGTTTTGTTGCATATCCTTTGCATGAAATGGCCGTTTGAAGTCTGCGATTCATGGACATTACCAGTTGCTGGGTTTCTTCTCTGGTGATGCTCTGCCAGGCCTGTATTGCAGCCATCTTTAGCTTATGCTTGTTTTGGGGGCTAGGACCCTTCAGTTTTCTCTTCAGCATATAAAAGTCAAGATCAATTGGGTTCAGATCGGGCAATTGACTTGGCCACTCAGGAATTGGCCATTTTTTAGCTTTGAAAAACTCCTGTGTTCCTTTAGCAATATGTTTGGGATCATTGTTTTGTTGTAGAATGAACCGCCGATCAATGAGATGAGGCATTTGTTTGAATTTGAGCCTATATGATGTGCATATACACTTCAGTATTCATTATGCTACCACCATCAGCAGTTGTATCATCAATGAAGATAAGTCCAATGAATGAAGTACCTTCAGCAGCCATACATGCCCAGGCCATAACACCCCCACCACCGTGTTTCACAGATGAGGTGGTATGCTTTGGATCTTGGGCAGTTACTTCTCTCCTCCATATATATTTTTTTCAATTCAATTCAATCTTTAATTGTCATTGTGCAGTGTACAGTACAGAGACAACGAAATGCAGCTAGCATCTCACCCAGAAGAGCGAACTTAGGAATAATGAGCAGTAAAATATATATATGTACAGCAGTATCAGTAGTGCAATTTTTCTGGGGGAAGGAGTGTCCGGCGGGGGGGGGGGGTGCCTGGCAATCACCGAGGTGCAGAGTTCAGTAGTGTAACAGCCGCAGGGAAGAAGCTGTTCCTGAACCTACTGGTTCGGCAACGGAGGGACCTGTAGCGCCTCCCGGATGGTAGGAGGTTAAACAGTCTGTGGCTGGGGTGAGAGCAGTCCATGACGATGCTGCGCGCCCTTCGCAGACATCGCTTGCTTTGGACAGACTCAATGGAAGGGAGTGAGGAACCGGTGATGCGTTGGGCGGTTTTCACCTTTGCTCTTGCCATCACTCTTCATCTTCATCTCATCTGTCCACAAGACCCTTTTCCAGAACTGTGGTTGCTCTTTTAAGTACTTCTTGGCAAACTGTAACCTGGCCATCCTATTTTTGCAGCTAACCAGTGGTTTGCATCTTGCAGTGTAGCCTGTTTTCCTGTTCATGAAGTCTTCTGTGGACAGTGGTCATTGACAAATCAACACCTGAAGAGTGTTTCTAATCTGTCAGACAGGTGTTTGGGGATTTTTCTTTATTACAGAGAATTCTTCTGTCATCAGCTGTGGAGGTCTTCCTTGGCCTGCTAGTCCTTTTGCAAATAGTATTGTATATCTTTATTGTCATTTCCTGAGTATTCACATACCCAGAGGAAACAAAAAAACGTTACTCAACCAGTGTCCATTTCAATGTGCAGTAAAAAATAAATAGAAGTAAAAATACATATATCATGAACAAATTAATTAACACTCTACTCTCTACTAAACATCAACAGGCGTTCCGATCGGCAGCGGCACGACAGTGGCTCTGCTGCAGTGTGTCCAGGTTGGTGGTTGGTGCACGATACTTTGGCAGGGGGCAAAGTCCGTTTATTAGTCTTATAACCTGCGGGAAGAAGCTGAGGAGCATCCTGCTGGTTTTGCACCTAATGCTTCTGTACCTCTTCCCAGATGGCAGGATGGAGAATATGTGATGCGATGGGTGGTAGGGGTCTTTGATGATGGAGATGGCTCTGCTGATACATCTCTTCCTGTATATGTCCAGCAGGAAAGGGAGTGGAGCACCAATAAGGGAGTGGAGCACAAATAGTAAGCTCACCAGTGCTCTCTTTCTTCTTAATGATGTTCCAAATAGTTGATTTTGGTAAGCCTACGGTTTGGCTGATGTCTCTAACCGTGTTATTCTTGTTTCTCAGTCTCATAATGGCTTCTTTGACTTTCATTGGCATAACTTTGGTCCTCATGTTGATAAACAGCAATAAAAGTTTCACATTTGAGATCACCAATCGATTTCCCAAGCAATAAGAACAATTATAATCAGTTCTTACTTTAACTTCCTAAGAAATGGTTAGCTGAATTGACAAACACATTTTCACCACACCAGTCAAGAGATATATCATAGGACAAAGTTTAGACAACTAATTCAACCAGACACTTATGCAATTAAATGGAGTCAGAAAGCACATTGGACCCATGTGTAAAAACAGTGATGGAGGAAGTCAGCAGGACATGGACAGGACGTTTTGAGCTATGACCTTTCTTCACACATGCAATAAAACAATTTCTGAAGTTTGCCACTAAAAGCACAGAAACAGAAGATATACCATGAACAGGTGACTCTAATGGTCAATGAGAAATATAACCACAAGGTATTAATGTTTCACATATAACAAAAAGCAAAAATGTTCAATTTTCAAACAGCACTATGCTCTCTATCCCCAGGAAAACACTAAAAAAGCTTTAAAATTCAATATTTATTTCTACTGGTCAATTTCCTGCTCCGCTACAAAAATAATAATTGATTATCTTTACTCTTTCAATCCTTGTCTTCAATATTCTGACAGAGTAATATTCAATTTGGATACACTCAAAGAACTTTCAGAATGTGTAGGAAGGAACTGCAGATGCTGTTTTAAACTGAAGATAAGAAACTGGAGAGAAGGAATGGGTGATGTTTCAGGTCAAGACCCTTCACTCAACTGCAAAGCATCCAGTTCAATAATGTGTTTCTAACATTTGAAATAAATCAACTTTGAAAAGGTAAGATTCAAGATTCAAGAGAGTTTATTGTCATGTGTCCCAGATAGGACAATGAAATTCCTGCTTTGCTTCAGCACAACAGAATATTGTCAGCATAAATAAATACAGAACAGATCAGTGTGTCCATATACCATTGAATATATATATATATATACACACACATACACACACAAATATGCATATAAAGTGCAATAGTCTATTAAAGTCCAGATTTTTGTTTGAGTTGAGTTTAGTAGTCTGATGGCTGAGGGGAAGTTGCTGTTCCTGAACCTGGATGTTGCAGATTTCAGGCTCCTGTACCTTCTACCTGAAGGCAGCGGAGAGATGAGTGTGTGGCCAAAATACCAAAGTAAAACATAATTAAGGATTCAGTTAATTGTGCAAGTTTTTCAATATTCACCCTGAATTTATACTATATTTACATTAAAATGCCAAATCAAGGATTAACATTGGACATTGCTTGTGGCATCTAACTAACCCGGGTCATCCCAAAATACTCATACGACCACTTTATCTGAGACGGAAATGAAAACAGTTAAGCATGCGACGGAGTAAAGGGAAGGGAAGGGGGGGGAGCAATTTGTACCATTTGCAAGGACAATCGTAGAGTTAGACACAATTGTTACATTTTTGAAGCAATTGACAATTTCGAAAACCAACATATATCAATTCTTGGACTAAGAAATGTAATGCTGAACTACATTGATGAGTAACATCAAGTTCGCCCTAATATCAAATGTGAATGTAGCGCATACTATAGAGGGATGATCAGTAAAAAAAAATGTCAATTCAATTTATTCCACTTTGATAATTAAAATTTAAAAGTTTTCACCCTATGTGTGTGCTCCACCGAGGGTTTGGGCGAGCACTGTGTTTTGAATGAAGATACGCAATCACTGGCCGTCTCCCGCTCACCGCCGCCATGTTCGCATGTTTTGTTCTCTCAGATACGCTTTGAGTGCGCGGTATACCGAGACGAAGCAAAACCAGGCACGGAAATTAAACCCGCGATCATTTAAAAAAAAAAAGACAAACAGACGCTAAAAACGGCCGCCTGGCATAAAAATTAACCCGTTCCCCGAAGTTCTCAGCCTTCCACACAACGCTGGGCGGGAAGCCAAGCGCCTAGGCCTTGCTGCTGGGGAGAAGAGGGATCGCGTAGACCAGCTCGGGGCTCAGATTTATGAGTAAAAGGGCTGGAAGGGCACCTCCGTTGCATGGTGCACACACCACCGGTAGCTGTGCGGTGACAGCCCGGGCCCACAGCTCGGGGGTCACGGCAGCCAGCTCCATTTTAACCCCGCTCCCCTTCCCGTCCTCGTCTCTTCCCACCGCCTCCTGAGGCGGTCGGAGACCACTAGGACGCCGCGTCGTCTCTCCGGCTGCTCCCAAATGCGAGTCACGCCGCTCAGATCGCATGGACTCGACCGCCGTTACCTGATTGAACTCCTCGCCGACATCCGCGTAGATGTCGATGTGATCCACACCGTCGGCCATTTCGCCGCGTCTCTGCGCTCGAGCGGCCGTTTGAAGCGAAGGGTCGCCGCGCCACTTCCGGAAACAGCGCCGCACACTCCCGCCCGCCGCGCTCGGAACTGCAGCCTGCCTGCCCCCGCGGGACTCATGGAGACACGAGCAACTGCAGATGCTGGAATCTTGATGGGAATACAAGAGTATTTAACCAAATCTCACTTTATATTCGCACATATATTACTCCGAATTGCATGAACTCTAACTTGAAGAAGGATCCAGACCCGAAACGTATTTATCCATGTTCTCCAGGGATGCCGCCCGACCTGCTGAGTTAGCCCAGCACTTTGTGTCTTTTTTTGTCAACCATCGTCTGCAGTTCCTTGTATCTACTCTAACCAATCTCGTGTTTAGGACCATCTTGAAGGTCTTCTGTAAATTGAAATACACATGCCCACTTGTTTCCTCTTCCACATCTCTACCAGACATTCAATTTATTTTCAAGATCCCATCTGTAACTGCTCTTGAACCACCTGTCTTGACCATTGCTGTGCTTCTGGTGGAAGTTGCTTCTGTCAGCTTTTACCCACTTCATTTTACTGCCTAGGATTCAGGCCCAATAACAATGAAGGATCAGCAATTTTGTTAGTTTTCTTTCAAATTTTATTTAGGCCTGTTTATTAATTCCTTGCTTATCCTTTGCTGAATTCTGTAACACTCCCAACCCTCAGGCTTTCTGCTTATTCTGACAATTTTACATTTTTTCCCGTAGTTTAATATTGTCTTAAATTTTCGAGCAATCCATGGTTGTACCACTTTTCCTGTTATCATTTTGTCCTACTTCAAGATATACCATATGGACATCCTGTAGATGTGTTTTTTTTTTTTTATACTCACCATTTAGCCCTGTCCTCTTTGTGAACAGATAATTGTCAACAAAATCATTTAAAATGTTGTTGGAAGCAATATCAAATAGCACTTGCACCAGGAGTCTGCTAACCTCAATGCTGGAATCATGAAGAAGGCATGTTAGTTCAACTTCTTCCTTAGAAGGTTCAAGAGATTTGATATGCCTCTGAATACTGTAACAAACATGTATCAATGTTCTGTAGAAAGTATCCTGACTGGTTGCATAATGTCCTGGTATGGTGATTCCAATGCTCAGGAACGCAAGAGGCTGCAGAGAGTGGTGAACTAACCCAGTCCATAACAGGCACAGAACTAAACTTCATTGAAAACATCTACAAAAGACGCTGCCTCAAAAAGGTGGCATCTATCATCATGGATCTCCACCATCCAGGCCATGCCCTTGTCTCATTGCTACAATCAGGAAGAAGGTACAGATGCCTGAAGCCCTACACCACCAGTCTCAGGAACAGTTACTTTCCTATAACTATCGTGTTCTTGAATCAACCAACACAACCCTAATCCTACCTTGACAACAGAACACGACGGCCCGTCTTTTGCACCACTTGTTTGTTTCTAGTTACATTTTTGCACTCATGTCTTGTTTTTGGACAGTCTTCTTTCTTTTAGAAATGTTATGTATGATTTATGTGTAATTTTTTGGGGGCATTTGTCTGGATCGATATGCTTGTGATGCTGCTAAATTGGAGAATTAAATGTTTATTGTTTAAAATTGGAGAATTCAATATTAGAAGGCTCTGATCCCCAAGGACTCTCCCTACAGTTGACTCTAATTAGTATTATTAGCTGGGAGGGACCACCATGGAGGAAGTGGTCGTGCGTTCCATGAAGAGGTGCTAATGATGTAGAGAGAGAGCTAAGTGAAATGAAGATTTGTGCTTCTTGATACAATGCTTTTAAAAAGAAGCTCAGGATGTCCTGAAGAGTTTTACAACCAATTATATACTTTTAAGATTTCATCAGTGCCGTAATATAGGAAATGTGTCATTCAATTCTTGCTCAACATGGTCCTATTTACAGCAATGTGATAGTGATCGGAATGTGTTTCAGTGATGTTGGTTGAGAGATAAATATTAGGCATGACACCAGAGGGAACCCGAATGCTACAATAGCTACAGAAAATAGGTGCAGGAGTGGGGCTTTCTGCCCTTCAAGCCAGCACCGCTAGTAGCACCTACGGATTCTATATATCAGCTCAAGAAGAAGAACAGGACTTTGATCTATCAATTTAGTATCTACTATGTATCATATCCAACTGTGCAGCCTTACAGGAGAGTGCTTTGGCAGTCTTTTTCTTTTTGCTGTCCTACTAAAATGTACGTATAATTTATGTTTTTGTGTGTTGTTTGTGTCAATGGGCCTATTGTGTTGTTACAAGCAAGGTTTTGTACATAAGACAGACACAAAATGCTGGAGTAATTCAGCGGGACAGGCGGCATCTCTGGAGAGAACGAATGGGTGATGGTTTAGATTAAGAGCCTTCTTCAGACTGAGAGTGGAGAGAGAGATCTAGAGATGCATTGTTAGCTCAGGGGAAGGTGACAACGAGACATACAATCAGTAAAATTTAAACAGGACAGTGAAACTAGTTGGATAACTAGGATGGGGGAGGAACAGAGAGAGGGAAAGCAAGGGTTACTTGAAGTTAGAGAAATCAATATTCATATGAATATTGGGATGGCAAAGGGAGTTCAGGAGGAGGAGGAATGTTGGAACGGAAGAAAGGGTCATCACTGAGGGGTTGAAGACACCTTGCCCGAGAAATAGGCCCGGAGGCAGAGTTGATGGCAAAGGAAAAAGAGCTCAACATCAAGCTCCTGGACTTTGGGCTTCGCACCCCCTCTCCAACTGGATCCTTGACTTCCTGACCTATAGACCACAAACAGTAAGGATAGGCAACAAAACATCCTCCATGATAATCGCCCCAGAGTGATGTGTTCCCAGTCTCTTACTATTCTCCATATACACCTGTGACTGTATGGCCAAATTCTGCTCTAACTCAGTTTACAAGTTTGTAGATGAGACCACTGTTTTGGGCCTGAACCTAAACGATGACGGAGATGGAGTACAGGATGGACATAGAGTGTTTAGTAACATGGTGTCAAGACAACAACCTCTCCCTCAGTGTCAGCAAACCAATGGAGCTGGTCATCAACTTCAGGAAACGGGGAGGTGTACATAGCCCAGTCAGCATCAATGGTGCTAGGGAGGAGATAGTCCAGAATTTCAATTTCTTGGGCATAAGTATCATCAACATTTTGTCCTGGTCCAACATCATTGATGCTATGGCCAAGTAAGTACATCAATGCCTCTTCCTAATAAGACTAAGGAAATTCAGCACATCTCCAATGACGCTTTCCAATGTTGACAGATGCTTTCTATTGCATCACAACCTGGTTTGACAACTGATCCATCCACCAAGATCCAAGAAATTGAGGAGAGTTATGGTTGCAGCCCAGTTCATCACACACACCAGACCAGACCCCCCCCCCCCCCTCCATTATCCAGTCCATCCACACTTCACACTGCCTCAGGAAAGCAGCCAACATTAACTAAGGATCACTCACATCCCGGTCATCACTTCTTCTCCCTCTCCTGTCACTCAGCAGATATTAAAGCTTGAGGACACACACTACCCGATTCAAGAATAGCATCATCCTGCTATTATCAGACTACCGAATGGATCTAGGGTGTAGGCCCAATCTTCCAACCTGACTCGTTGCAGCTCTTATACCTTTTTCTGCATTCTGTTTTTATTCTCTTTTCACTCCTAGTTTTGTATGGTTTGATTGTACTCAGGTATGGTATGATTTGACTGGATAGCATGCAAAATAAAGTTTTTCACTGTATCTTAGTCCATGTGACAATAATAAACTAATACCAATGTGGGATGAGCAGACTGCCTTAGATTAAACACTCAAAGTGTTTTCAGTGTGTATTCACTGTAACCGGGTAGGAAATGGCAGGAAAATTCAGCAGCAAAATCACGAAACAAAACCCTACAAACCACAATATAATGAATAATCAGAAAATGTGTTTTATAAATATTAGTTGAGAAACTTAACATAACCGAGGACACAACCCAAACTATTTTAAGGTAACACAAGGTCCTTAACTGCCAACTGACAGTACCGAGGTAGCTTTGGTTTAGCATCTCTTTTGACAGCAAGGCACTCCAGTTTAGTTTAGTGTAGAGATACAGCATGGAAACAGGTCCTTCAGCCCACCGAGTCACTGACCAGCGATCCCCATACACTAGCTCTATCCCACACATTAGAGACAATTTTTTACCAAAGCCAATTCGCCTACAAACCTTACATCTTTGTAGTGTGGGAGGAAACCAGAGTACTTGAGGAACATCCACGGGGTCATGAAGAGAATATATAAACTCCATACAGACAGCATCCGTTGTCAGGATTGAACCCAGGTCTCTAGTGCTGTAAGACACTACCGCTGCGCCACTGTGCCGCCCCAAATAATATGATAAATAATTACGTGATAAAATGTCAACTTGTGCCCATTCCTTGGACTGGGACTTGAACCCTCACTTCTGGCAAATCAGAGCCGAGAGCTGTCATGGGGACATGGCTGTCATTTCATTCAAATAAATTGTTTCAGTGAGAAGAGAAATGTCTTGCAATAAATAGAAACAGTGGGAATAAGTAGCAATATGAAGATAAGATGATAGGAAGGGAAGGAAAGGGAGCGTAGAGGACTGTATTTGTTTGTAATTGGTCCTGGTAAATGCATTCTGTTATTTAGGATTCCACAGCACAAGAGTTGACACCTGTCTTGGAGAGCAAAAGGGAAATGGGAGGAACTAGAACAGAGGAAGTGAACAAAAAAAGGAAAGATAGAAGCGGTAATTTCATCTCAGCTGCCATAACATCACCTTGAGTTTTACACCAACTCCACTAAACCAGAGAAAAAGACTAAAATTTGCCCATCCAATAACTTATCATTGAAACTAACATAAATACAAGACCAATTATGCTTGCAAATGGAATTTTGTTTGCAATATTTTCTTACAAGGTTTAATGTCATGTTAGTTCAAATAGATTCATGATAATACCACAAGATAATAAATATTTTATTTAGAAGTATTTGGCATTTGCTAGACTATCAACAAAAGGCTTTCATTAAACATTACAAATATCAATTTGAACGCTACAATTTTTTTGTCAAAAAACAACTGCAGGAGGCACTCTGTGGATCAAGCAGCATCTATGGAGGGAAATGGACAGATGGCATTTCGAACTGGGACCTTTCTTTACTCAAATCATCCAATCCTTAAATCCAGAGAAGTTGACCAGCAGAAATTATATTTTAGTAAGTCAAAAATCACCAAAAAATTACAGCACTGAAGGAGGCCATTCAGCCTATTGCATCCATGCTGTTTCTATGCAAGAGCCTTCCAGCTCATCATGTTAGGTTTAGGTTGAGATTTCCTATTGTCATATGTACCAAAGTATAGTGAAAAGCTTTGGTTTGCATGCTATCCAAACAGATTGGATACACTATACATAGGTACAATCAAATTTAACTCAAGTAAGATAGATATAGCAAAGGGGAAGATGCAGAGTGCAGAATATAGTTCACAGCATTGTAGTGCATTGTACCACATCAGTTTTATAGACTTAATCCAATGTCCTCAATGGGATAGAAGTGTATCAGGCAGTACCCTAGCTTATAGAAGGACCATTATAGAAGACTGATAACAGAGAAGCAGAAGCTGTTCCTCAGTTTGATGATGTGCGCTTCCAAAGCTTCTGTATATTTTCCCCGATGGGAGCAGGGAGAAGAAGGAATGAAGATAGACACAAAAACCTGGAGTAACTTAGTGGGTCAGGCAGCATCTCTGGAAAAAAGGAATTCTTCAGAAGGGGCTCGACCTTAAACGTCACCTATTCCTTTTCTCCAGAGATGCTGCCTGACCCATTGAGTTACTCCAGCTTTTTGTGTCCATCTTCGGTATAAATCAGCATCTGCAGTTCCTTCCTACACAGAAGAAAGAATGACCTGGGTGGGTCAAGCCTTTGATTATGTTGGCTGTTTTTCCAAGGCAGCATGAAGTGTACATGGAGTCAATGGTGGGAAGTCTGGTCTGTGTGATGGACTGGGCTACATCTATAACTCTCTGCAATTTGTTGTGGTCTTGGGCAGAGCTGTTCCCAAACCAAGCTTCGATGCAACCTAACAGTATGCTTTTTATGAGGCATCTTCTCCCAAAGGCCTGCTGTTTGTTTTTCCTGCAAAGTACTTAACCAATTTACTTTTGATTGTAATGATTGAAACTATCTCTGCCGTACCCCACACCAGTCCCTCTGGAGTTTAACATCTCACTGTTGTAAGAAACTTTCTCATCATTTTTCATTCTTTTACCATTTGCCTTGATTGTATGTTTTTAAACCTTCCGCTATTGGACACAGCTTCTCTCTATCACATCTGTTTAGTCCCTTCATGATTTTAACTCCTGACATCAGATCCCCTCCCAATCGCGGCTGTTCCATGGAGCCAAACCCCAGCTTCTACAGTATCCACATAACTAAAGTCTATCATTCCTAGATTAATTCTAGTAAATCTCTTGTGCACTCCCTTTCAGACCTCTGCATTTTTCCTATTGATATCCAGAATGGACACAATATTCCAATTGTGGCCAAACTACTGTAAAGTTTTATGCTCTTGTATTCTATGCCTCCATTTATAGTCCTGGGATCCTGTTTTTTTAACAATTTTCTCCACCTGCTCTGCCACTCTCACTGTTTTCATCACACATATTGCCAGAGCTTTCTATTCTTGTGCCCTTTTTAGAACTATGCCTTCTAGTATAGATTGTATCTTTTTAAACTGAAAATATCACCAATATCCCGATATTATAATCCGATTGTTCAATCCCTCTAGGGGTTGATGCCATTGTTGATACATTCACAAGCATAAACAGGATGCACAAGTCAAACGCTCTCTACTAACCTGTCCTGTAAGGCCTTTAGTATCATGCTCTTTGTATCTCTCCTCCTTTTTTGATTAATAGCATTATCTTTGCAGTTTTCCAATCCTCTGGGATCTCTCTACAACTTAGGGAACTGTGGTAGATTTCAACCAATGCATCTACTAATTCTGTGGCTATCTCCTTTAAGAAAATGTGAGTCTCCAGGTCCTCCGGCCTTGCCAACTCTTAGCTCCCATTAGTTTGACATATTATTTTACATGTGAAGAGATTGTTTTGTCCCTTGTTCCTTAAAGTCCACTGATTATCTATTATTATTGGTCTTCTAAAGTGAAGACTGACACAAAGAATCTCTGCCACATCTCTATTTTCCATTATTTATTCTACAGTCATATCATATAAGAGACAAACATTTGTCTTAGGTACTCCCTTGATTTTTCTGTACATGTATAAGGTCTTAATAATAATAATAATAATAATAGATTTTATTTATATAGCGCTTTTCAGGACTCAAAGTCAATGTCTGTCTTGTATTATTTGCTAATTTATTGGTCTTTGAGACTCCAGTGGCATATTCTTCCTTGATAAGACTGATGTAAAACACTAATTTGGTATTTTGACAATGCTGCTCCAGAGTAGTTCTCTTTTTAATTGGCCCCCATCTCTCTCATACATTTCCGCTAATGTCTACATTCTTATACAACATTTTTGGATTCCTTTGTTTGCTGCCAGGCATCTTTCATGGCTTTTCTTTGACCATCTTATTTCCTCTTCTCACATACTTTCCAAATTGTCTGTAATTAACTTAATTCTCAATTGCATTGTCAACTGAACATCTATCACAAGTCCTTGAGCATAAAAAATAGTACTAGAGGAACTCAGAAGGTTAGGCAGCATTTACGGAGGGAAATGGATAGATGTCATTTCAGGTCCTGAACCAGTCTGACACAAAACGTCGCCTGTCTATTTCCTTCCACAGATGCTGCCTGGCCCGCTGAGTTCCTCCAACATTTTGTTTTTTTGCTCAAGATTCCAGCATCTGAGGACTCCTGTTTATCATGTCCTTATTTTCTGCTTTATTTTACATTTTATTCTTTGGTTTATCCAAGAGTCAAGAGTGTTTTATTGCCATATGTCCGAACCCAAGCAATGAAATTCTTACTCGTGCTCAGTTCCTTGGTCTTACTTATGTTGAGAGCAAGGTTGTTATTCTGGCACCATTTGATCAGTGATTGATCTTCTTCCTATACTCTGACCAATCATTATCTGTAATTAGTCAGAGAACAGGGAGAACGTGTAAATTCCATACAGACAGCACCCGTAGTCAGGATTGTACCCAGGTCTCTGGCGCTGTAAGACAGCAACTCTGCCACTGAGCCACAGTGCCATCCTTTTAATTCAACGTGCAATTCTCCATGACATAGTAACCCTCTATAAGCCTCATGTCAGGAGTGTGATGGAATCTTTCCCACTTGCCTGGAAGAGTGCAGCTTCAACGAAATTCAAGAAGCTCGATAGGGTATAACAGCCAACAAGAGAGGCACCCCAACCACAACCATGCGCTCACTCCACCACTGTAGCTCTGCAGTAGCCATTTGAACCATCTGCAACCTGCACTGCAGCAGCTCACCAAGACTCCCTAGGTAGCACTGTCTAAACCATTACATCCACCAGATAGAAGGACAAGGGCAGCAAAAGCATGGGAGCACCAAATTCTGGAAGTTGCCCTCCAAACCACACAGCATCCTGATGAGAAATATATCACTGTTCTTTTGCTGTTGCTAGGTCAAAATCATGGAACTCCCCTCCTAACAGCATTGTGGGTATACCCGCACCACAAGGACTACAGGTGGTTTAAGAAGGCAGCTCACCATCACCTTCTCAAGGGCAATTAAATGCTGGCTCACCCTGCAAAGTCCACCTCTCTCGAATGAATAAGAAAAAAACTATAAGTACTATTGAAAAATGGGGTGTATTTTAAACCATTTAAGTAATATAAAGGCCATTTATTCTCCTGGGTGAAAAGATTGGCACAAAATAAGACAGATAACAAATTGATCGTGACAATAAGACCTTAAAAGCAATCCTCCTTTTTTTACAAATGGAATTTAAATGAGGCAGAGAAACTGGGTTCTCCCAAATCGGTGATAAAAACAGTCATTATATGAGTCAAACTATTTGTTGAGAGATAACTGTGATTAGCAGTAACGCTATCTCTCTAAACAAACTAGGGCTCAAAAAATAAATAAGATGATTCTGTAGGGCAGACTGGAAAACTCCCAGGATGTTGAGGTTTTTGATGTTTATTCTGTATCAATATTCTCTCCAGTGGCCTGTTCTGTAATCAGCTGTACGACGTAAACAGAAAATACAGGAAACACTCGGGAAGTCAGAGAGCGTCTGTGGAAAGAGTTATCATTGAACATCATCATAACTGCAAAAGTGAGAAAACAAGGTCATTTCAATTAGCAGAGAAGATGGGCAAGGAATGGATTATGGGGAGAAGGCAGGGGAATGGGGTTGAGAGGGAAAAATAGAATAGTCATGATAGAATGGTGGGTCAAATGGCCTAGGTTCCTATATCTTATGGTCTTATGGATGGATCATATTAAGGTTGAGGTGTGGGTCATTGTGGTAGGAAGCTATTCATAAGCTTATTTGCTTGATTTGTTAATGAGGAAAGTCAGTGGAAAAGAACACAAATAAAAGAACATGAAAAATAAGATGTGAAATGTGAAATATCCAGCTGGTCAAGCTGTGCTAATGGAGAGAGAAAAACTGAGTAACTGTTGCAGATGGAAACTGGTTGCCGAACTGGTAAGTTCTAATACAAAGAATGAAGGTGAATTGCCTAGAGTTGTTAAATTCAATATTGAGACCAGTGGGCTGCAAGTTACCCAGACGGATGATGATGTGCCATTCTTGGTTCAAGCTTACTTTGGACCTTGGAAGAGTTCGAACAGTGGAGGAGGCAACAATGGAGGAGGCAACAGACACATGGATCAGAGTGGCAGATGGAAAATTTAGGTGACAGACATCTGGAAAACTAGGGTTGCCACTGTGGACTAAGTGGAAGTGCTCCACAAAGAGGGAACCCAGTTTGCATTTGGTTTCTCTGATGTAGAGAGAGGACTATATTAAGAGTACCAAATGCAATACAGCACCTTGGAGGAAGTGTGCGCAAATTGCTGCTTTTCCTGGAAGGACTGTTTGCAGTGGGAAGGGAAGAGGTAAAACAATAGGTATTGGATCACAACTGCTTGCATGCAAAAGGCCAGTGAGAAGTGGTTGGTGGAAATGGGCAACGGAACTAAATCTTTGGAAGACGAGAAGATGTGTGTTAATGAAGGTGGTGGAAAAATTGCAAAGGATATGATGAAAGTAGAGGTTGATCGAGTTGGAGGTGAGGGGTGCACTTCCTTGCTCAGTCTAGAGAGCAGTTGTGATGGGTTGAGTTGTGATCAAGGGGTCTGTCAATTATGGAAGAAGGGAAGTCATGGTTTAAGAAGAAATAAATATCTCAGTGGAGGTTCTACTGCAGTTGTACAGGGTCTTGGTGAGACCACACCTGGAGTATTGCGTACAGTTTTGGTCTCCAAATCTGAGGAAGGACATTATAGCCATAGAGGGAGTGCAGAGAAGGTTCACCAGGCTGATTCCTGGGATGTCAGGACTTTCATATGAAGAAAGACTGGATAGACTTGGCTTATACTCGCTAGAATTTAGGAGATTGAGAGGGGATCTTATAGAAACGTACAAAATTCTTATGGGGTTGGACAGGCTAGATGCAGGAAGATTGTTCCCGATGTTGGGGAAGTCCAGGACAAGGGGTCACAGCTTAAGGATAAGGGGGAAATCCTTTAAGACCGAGATGAGAAAAAACTTTTTCACACAGAGAGTGGTGAATCTCTGGAACTCTCTGCCACAGAGCGTAGTTGAGGCCAGTTCATTGGCTATATTTAAGAGGGAGTTAGATGTGGCCCTTGTGGCTAAAGGGATCAGGGGGTATGGAGAGAAGGCAGGTACGGGATACTGAGTTGGATGATCAGCCATGATCATATTGAATGGCGGTGCAGGCTCGAAGGGCCGAATGGCCTACTCCTGCACCTATTTTCTATGTTTCTATGTTTCTATCTATGTGTCAGTTCAAACAATTCATCAAATACAATGATGGAGGGACTCAATGGATGAATAGCGTTGTTACATGGTGGCAGGGTGGGAAGGGGAGTTAATATACTTATGAGAGTCTGTGTAACTGCAAAGGTTGTTTGTCCATTGAGACAGAGAAGTGCAGAAGGGGAAAGGAAGGGTCAGAGACGGACCATGTGTGACAACAGGATGAAAATTGGCTACAAAAGTAATTACTTTTTTTATTTATGTATGAGTGAAGGAAACAGTCACCAAACTCATGGAAAAATAGTTGAGAGAGGAGCTTGAATAGGACTTAAATTAAAATTGTTGCATAAACCCAACACGAAAAAACACAGGCACCGTTTGGGCCCATGTAAGTGCCCAATGCTACCCCATTAAACTCGAGAAAGGGATCAGTGATATCTCCTTTGTTTTTTCTGTCCCTTTGTGGCCCTCTTTGAAACTTTAAAAAACACTTATTTTCTAACTTTTCCAGTTCTTATGAGAGGTCTTTGATGCTCTAACTTTGATGATATTTTCCTTTTCACAGATGGTGCTCGACCTGCCAAGTGTTTCCAGCATTTTCAGGTATTATTACAAATGTCATCACTTACATATTGACTCTAAAGCTGAGAATATCAATGTAGTTGCAGGTATAATCCAGGGGAATAAAGGGTTTTAAGTATAAAGGGTGTCACAGAGGGCTCAAAGAAATGAGAGCTGTATTGAATGAGCTCTTGGATTATGCTAAGAAGACAAACGTATTAAAACTGGGAAGAGGATATGGACCAGGAGTCTGGTAGCGGTAGAGAAGAAGTTGTTCTTAAGTCTGGACATTTGAGCTTTCAAGCTCCTGCATCTTTCCTCAGAAGGTAGAAGAGAAAAAAGGGAATGACCAGGGTGGTAGGTATCTTTGATTATACTTTCAGCTTTCCTGATGCATGCAGAAGATGGACTGGATGGAAGGAAATGACGAGCCTGTGATAGACTGGGCTGTGTTCAACACTGTCTGCAGATTTCCCCTGTTCTCACTCACTCCAACAACCTTCTCATCCAATGGACCATCCTCTGAAATTTTCTTACCCTCCTCCATTTTGAATAGACCATTTCTCTTGTGATTTCCTGGAAGAAGTCTTCTTTCTCCCTGCATCTTGACCGACAGCTGACTAATGATTCTAACTGCCCCCAGCCTATTTTAGAGGGTAGTTGAGAGTTATCCATGTTGATTGGTCAGGCTATAAATAGTCCAGATCAGATAAAGATATCAAATTTCCCAATCTGTTTGACAACAGTGTGTCAGTGGTGTTTTAACAACAATACAGTTGTTTTATGGTTATCATTGCTAACAGGAACTTTTAAATCCAAATTCATTAATTAAATACTTGAATATTAATTTTCCTAGCCATCATGGTGGGATTTCAAGCTCTTATGTTCTGATATTTCCAAATGACATGGAAGAAGGCCATTTGATTAATTAAATCTACACCATCTGTCAGATAATTGTTTTGTCTTCAATCTCAATTCCCCACTAATTTCCATACAACCCATTCTCTCCAGCTCATCAACTCGTCCTTGACTGTCCTCTCAGTCACTTACACAAGAAGTTATTTACAGTAATCAAAAATGTCCGTACCTCTAAATACAAGTTCAGTAACTTAACTGTTTTGTTATAATATCCATTATATAGCTGAAATACCAATATTGTAGTTTTTCATCTTTCCATTGCTACATTCAATCTGTTATTTCCATTCTAAAAGTTCATCAGCTATTTGGTCACGTTTTCAAATTATCTACCACACTTATGTTATATTTAGTGAATCAAATATGTGAAAGGACATATGCCCCCAAAATGACTGAGAGGAAAGTACCAACAAAAGTGTTAATTAAATGGTAGGAGTTGCGTTGATTGTCATCACTCATTACCATAAGATCTTCAGGAATAGGAGTACCAATAGCATTGCCAACCATTCAAATAAGTCATGGCTGATCTGATCTCGTTCTTAAATCTACTTTCCTGTCATAGAAACATAGAAAATAGGTGCAGGAGTAGGCCATTCGGCCCTTTGAGCCTGCACCGCCATTCAATATGATCATGGTTGATCATCCAACTCAGTATCCTGTACCTGCCTTCTCTCCATACCCCCTGATTCATTTAGCCACAAGGGCCACATCTAACTCCCTCTTAAATATAGCCAATGAACTGGCCTCAACTACCTTCCGTGGCAGAGAATTCCACAGATTCACCACTCTCTGTGTGAAAAATGATTTTCTCATCTCGGTCCTAAAAGACTTCCCCCTTATCCTTAAACTGTGACCCCTTGTTCTGGACTTCCCCAACATCGGGAACAATCTTCCTGCATCTAGCCTGTCCAACCCCTTAAGAATCTTGTAAGTTTCTATAAGATCCCCCCTCAATCTTCTAAATTATAGCGAGTACAAGCTGAGTCTATCCAGTCTTTCTTCATATGAAAGTCCTGCCATCCCAGGAATCAGTCTGGTGAACCTTCTCTGTACTCCCTCTATGGCAAGAAAGTCTTTCCTCAGATTTGGTGACCAAAACTGTACGCAATACTCCAGGTGTGGCCTCACCAAGACCCTGTACAACTGCAGTAGAACCTCCCTGCTCTTATACTCAAATCCTTTTGCTATGAATGCTAACATACCATTCGCTTTCTTCACTGCCAGATCCTCTTCACTGTCAGATCCTTATTACCTTTGATTTCTTGTGCTGTACAAAAATCCATCTCAATCTAATGACTGATGTTTGAAATAGGTTCTTCACCTGAAAGGGCACCTCTTCATTCCCACCCCTAACCCGCTGTGCTCGTCCTGCATTTTGTGTTCTGCTCAAGATATCAGCATCTGCCACCCTTGTTCAGTAACTCAATCTCCTTCTCTCTGTGATAAAAAAAATCAAAAGTTTTACATCTCTCCAAGAGAAGAAGCTGTTTCTCAAATCATTTTTTAATGAGCATCACCTATTCTGAAACTATGTCCCCTTACCATTCATCCTGTCAAGCTCGATTAGAATGCTCCATGTGCCAATAAGATCATTTCTCATTCTTCAGAACTCCAATGAATACGGATCTAACATCAATCATTCTAAGAATTCTGACTGATTACTCACAACCAAAAGTAAAATAAGTCTTCCCCGGCTGTTATTCCAGGAAACAGTCCTGTATACATCCAGTGAACATCCTCACATCTATCTTCATCAGTTTAATTTGCTCATTCCATATGAAGACCAAAGTCATCAATGATTGTAAGACATAGGAGTGGAATTAGGCCATTTGGCCATCGGATCTGCTCCGTTATGCCTTTACTGTTAAATCCTCCCTTTATTTCTTGATTTGTACTCTGGGACATCAAAGATTATTTCATTCTACATAATCATAAAATTTTCAGATAAATTTGATGTGTGGTTTATATTTTCTCCTGGACTCTTACGCCGACAACAATAACAGTGAACAAGAACGGACAGCCTATTAACTGCCATGATTAGTTTTTATGCGATAGAACTGGAAATAACCATTTAGGATCAGGATCATAGGAACACGATTTTCAGGTCATGTGCCATTCAGGTGGTGGTGGAGACAGATACAATGCTGGTGTTTAATAGACTTTGGGCCAGACACATGGATATGCAGGGAATAGAGGGATCCTTCTCCGTGGATTGTCACCTTGTCGTGGTGGAGAAGCTTGCGTGGACCTGAGATCCTGAGAGCAATGCCATCTGGAGCTATGCTCTTGGTAGAGCCACCCATGGCAGTAAGGTCGAGGCTGACCTTAGTGGAGCGTCACAACGGATGGGAAGGCAGATGAAGTCTTTAGCAGATAAGGGTCTCCAGTCGTCATGGACTCCATGTCACTGGATCCTGACCCAAATCTGTCAAGGACTGTGGGGTGGCTGTCTGTGCACCAGTCTCCCCACGTTAAATAAAGTCACGTACAGGCGTCCTCCATATAGGGAATAGCACCCTGGAGACACCCATGGTCAGCCATGACCGACTAAGGGATATAGATCATGTGCAGGCAGATAAGAGTTTGTCTTCATGTTCGGCACAGACATTGTGGGTCGATAGGCCTGATACTGTCCGTACTGCTCTATGTTCAATGTTCCATGTAATTCATGACTGAATAATACTTCAATTCATTCCAATTCCAAACAACTGCAGATGTTGGAAATGAAACAAGTAGGTGAAAGTAAAATAAACAGTTTTGATGAACAATCTTTGTTGACATGAAGTCTCTATCTTTCCCCACATATGTGGCCTGACCTGTTGAGCATTTTGTCATTTTTTGTTTTCATCCTCAATTCCATCTGCTCCATATATTATGATGCATTGGTCACAAAAACGGATCTGCTTTTCTGGAACTGATTTCACTCATGGAAAGATTGGACAAATCCAACTGGCAAAGATAACCTTGAGTTTATGTATTTGGGACATTTTCCTGGAACAATACATGATGTAACCAATCAGAAATTTAATTTGAGCCAGCAACTGCAGGCTTTTGGAATGAAGATTCTGTGAATAATTGTTTCCTAATTTCACTTTTAAATGACCTTACTCTATTTTAAGAATGTGGTTGGGATTATTCCTTTTAGAGGAAATAACTTTGAACTGATGGAGATATTTGATAGGCTGGATACAATTAAATTATTTGTATCCAGCCTATCGAATCCCACCATCAGGTTATCCTTCAACCTTTCAAACCAGAGAATACACACCATGTTTATAAATGCTGCTTATAATTTAACTATTTCATTCCTTTATTAATACCTTATGAAACCTGAAATGAATGAGGAACAAACCTACAATTTATTTTTCTTGCCTGGAAGGGGCCGCTTTCATACAATCATTGGAGTTGGAGGGGGGGGGGGGGGAGGGGGGGGGGGGGGGGGGGGGGGGAGGGAGGGGGAGGGAAGTTCATTGGAATTGTCTTGCATTTTGGAAATTGAATTTTCTAGCAATTGATGGTTACGTTTCTTTTCTGGAGACCAGGGGTGAAGTTCTGCTTAGAATCAGGCTAACTTATTAATGGACGCCGAGTAAATTTCAGACCCAGTAGAGTCCCAGAATAACTTTTACCTGACAATTGTAGGCTCTATAATAGGCTCCAAAGTGAAGTCGGGCAATATTACTCTCAACAGTGCATCTCCCCGATGAACTCAATGCATTGTATATTCATCCTGAATAGATGGTTAGTGGAATGACACAGGGCTGAGTTGGGTGAGAGTTGGGAGTAAGAAATTGCGAGAGACCAAGCCTGAGGGAGCTCAGCGACTGAAGTGGGGGGGGGGAGGAGGGTGTGGGATGGGAGGAGGGTGTGGGAGGGGGGGAGGGGGGTGTCTCCCCTCCCATTGGTACAGTGCTTTTGCAGTTTTCAGCTTGAAATTGTGTAATCTGGTGCATACTGTGCGAGTTTTTTAACATACTTGAATGCAATATTGGATACGCTTTAAATTGGATTAGCTATGAATAAGGTTAGGCTAAATTACATTCCTGATTACATTCCACAGTAGAGCCAGGATCTGATAAACAGGTGCAGCACATGAATGATCTTAGTGTATTCATGTATGGAAATCAAATTATAATCAAACACTTGGCCCATGTTGACCCTCCTAGGTCTCACTGCACATCTGGTACTGCTCTTGACCCTGACTCCAGTTGCATACCTTCTCTCATTCCTGACCCTGAGTCCAGCCTTACACCTGGCCCCCTATTCTACCCTGATCATAGCTGCTTACCTGCTTAGGTTCCCAGTGCTGAACACTCCCATTGTCCTAGCTTTGACTGCACATATAGTACTATTCCAGACCTTGACTCTGGATGCATACTTGGCCTTGCTCCTAGCCCCTCTGCACTGACAATATATCTGGCCCACACATAAAGCCCCATATCTGACCCCCTGGACTTAACCTATTACGTTCAAGTCCACAGGTATAATGTGGTAATCTTTTATGGGGCACTTCACGGACCAAATTTTGCATAACAAAATTTGCTACATCCATTGGCTTCCTTGTTACCTAACATGCTAGTTACTTTGTCAAAGAAGTCATCAATTGGTTGAACACAATTTCTCATCCATAAAATTATACTCACTCAGCTGTATAAGTATTCTGTTACCATTTCCTTCATTTTCCAAAAAAACTGTCCTGAAGTCATTTTCACCACAATATTTTCAGTATTTTGCTGTCTTCCTCTCAGCTGGGACTTTTCCGAAATGCAAAGTCCAATAACTACATATTTGAGCGATATTATTCTATTAAATGTGATCTTGAACGTACATAATATTTTCTGTGGTGTTCATAACACAACAATGATAAAAAGATCTTTGTTTTGATTGCACCTACCAACATGCATACATTATCATATTACAGTTAATATGTATCGAGGGCAAATTTTTGTTCCAATGCTCCCCATTCCCAATTACGTTTACATTGAAGTGATTGAGATCCAAGTGAAGTTTAAATGGCATCAGAAAAATAAAACCTCCGGAATGGATGATATTCATTACATGGTTGGTTGGAGTTAGTATCAGCACAATTACAATCTTAAACTTTGAATCTTCAGATGTCCTGGTTCAAGCTAAAACTAAAGACAAATAATAACCTCCTCACACACTCCCCTACAAGTATCTCTGTCACTCCATTAAAATATGCCCCTTCTTTGTACAAGCTCTTATACATCACATCTGAATCAGTTTCCATCTGATTACACTCCTTGAGGATGTTCATCTACATACTCAATTAATAAAACAACGAGATCGGGGACATTTCTATTCAACCTGTCAAAGGAATTTGGGGGGGAGGGGGGGGGTTAGAAATAGTCAGTGAGATAAACAAACATAATAGTTGAGTGGCAAATGACAACAGTGCTACCTTCCCAATATTTAACTGAAGGAAATAATGGGTTATCGGGGCTGTATGTTGTGACAAACAGCCTGACATCTTGCATGTCATTTTAATATTACACTTATCTCATTCCCCCTGGATATTCCAGATTGATAAATTAAGGTTTTGTCAACTAATTACAAATCAGGCTAATTACAAATCAATACCATTAGCCAACTCCGAAACACGAAGCGCTGAGCATTGGGATCCAGACATCACGGACAACTGGCCTCAGTTCCCCGCTCACATCTGGCAGTGCTCTCTGTCTGAACCAACGGCCACGGAGCGTTTTTGAAAGTGGGTGGGGGCTGAGCGATCACTGATCACTTGCCTTGGGGTTATCCGGTGAGGGAGTGGAGCAACCAAGTGGGGGGAGGGTGGGGACCTTTTGATATTTGATGTATTAAAATCATGTTTTAGTGCATTGTAGAAGTATGATTTCAATGTTTTTTGTTTTAAGTATTTTTAAGAGGCAACTTTTTAAGGGGTAACATTTTCCACACATAGGGTATTGGGTGTATGGAACAAGCTGCTAGAGGAACATTATACCTCCACCATGCATGAATGCTTCAAAATCAAGTGGTCGAGATTTATTGCCATATTCTCAAGCATAGAAACATAGAAAATAGGTGCAGGAATAGGCCATTTGACCCTTCGAGCCAGCACTGCCATTCAATATGGTCATGGCTGTTCATCTTTCCTGTTTTTTCCCCATATCCCTTGATTTCGCGAGCCTCAAGAGCTAAATGAAAACACCCAGTGAATTGGCTTCCACTGCCTTCTGTGGCAGAGAATTCCACAGATTCACAACTCTCTTACATAGATACATAGAAATTAGATGCAGGAGTAGGCCATTCGGCCCTTCGAGCCTGCACCGCCATTCAATACGATCATGGCTGATCATCCAACTCAGTATCCCGTACCTGCCTTCTCTCCATACCCCCTGATCCCTTTAGCCACAAGGGCCACATCTAATTCCCTCTTAAATATAGCTCTTGATGAAGAAAGTTTGTCCTCATCTCAGTCCTAACTGACCTACCCTTTATTCTTAAACTGTGACCCCTGGCTCTGAACTCCCCCAACATCGGGAACATTTTTCCTGCAGTTACAGTAAGTGAAAATCTAGCAGGGAAGCAGGATGCTTTCTCCAACCACCCCCATTTGAAGGCCACTATCTTCCACCGTTTCTACCCAGCGCTTGGTACCTACTTCCAGCAGCCACTGGTTGTCTTCCAGGATGCACCGAGCCCCAGCCTGAAGGGCCTGTCCCACTTAGGCGATCTTTTGGACGACTACAAGCGACAGTGGCAACAATTTATGCTGTTGGAGGTTGTCGTAGGTTGCCGCGAGGTGTCGTAGGTGAATGCTACTAAAACTAGTCCCTGACAGTCGCCTAAAGGGTCGCCTCAGTGGGACAGGCCCATAAGTGCATGGGAATAGCGTAGATCAGGGGAACCACGACCAGCTGCGTCACTCGCTGTCCAGCCCACTCTCCAAGTCGCCGATAGACACAAAAATCCAGAGTAACATCCAATTTCCTCTCTGGGTCTGTGGACCGACTCCAAGCACCAAAGGCCCATTGATCTGTGGCGCTGCTTGATACGTGATTGGCTTTGTGGAGATCAGAGCCAGATGTCACCGTGTCCCGGCACTCGGCCCTACACAGCCCTGCCAGCTGGACAGGGTTCAGTTTAGAGATACAGCGTGGAAACAGGCCCTTCGGCCCACCAAGTCCGCAACGACCAGCGATCCCCACACATTAACACTATCCTACACACACTAGGGACAATTTACACTTATACCAAGCCAATTAACCAGACTTTCAGTCTGAAGAAGGGTCTCGACCTGAAATGTCACCCATTCCTTCCCTCCAGAGATGCAGCCTGACCCGCTGAGTTACTCCAGCACTTTGTGTCTATCGGTTTAAACCAGCATCTGCAGTTGCTTCCTACACGTGTACCTGTCCAAATGCCGTTTAAATGTCATTGTGGTAATTTCAAGTGTAGAATGAAGACAAGAGTGTTTAGTTGTCGCGTGCAGCGACATCAGAACAATGACATTCTCAGTTGCTGCACCTTAACAGGCAACAACAAAGCACCTTAACAAAGCAACAACACACAGATACATGTAAATAGATTGATTTACTTTACTATTGCCACCTGTAGCGAGGTACGGGGAAAAGCTTTTGTTGCGTGCTATCCGGTAAATGCAAGCAAACCACTCACAATGTACAGATAAAGGAGAACGGGCGCAACATATATAATCAATAATACAATAATTCAATTAATAATCAGTAATATTGGGTAATCATCCCGGCATATCAGCGGAGGCCCAAGTATTAGCATTACAATTAATGCTCCACAACGATGGAGACCCGGGTTCGATCCTGGTCTCGGGTGCTGTCTGTGTGGATTTTGCACGTCCTCTCTGTGACCACGTGGGTGTCCTCCGTGTGCTCCGGTTTCCTCCCACATCCCAAAGACGTGCGGGTTTGAAGGTTAATTGGCCCTCTGTAAATTGCCCCCTAGTGTGTAGGGAGTGGATGAGAAAGTGGGATAACATAGAACCAGTGTGAACGGGTGATCGATGGTCGGCACGGACTCGAGGGGCCAAAGGGCCTGTTTCCACGCCGTATCTTTGAACTAATTATAATATTGAACAAATCAAGACTTACCTATCGGATTTGAACATGAACAATATTATCCCAAGGTTGCAGAGTATTTGAAAGGCATTTACTGCATAATCCCTGAGGTTATTCTTTGTAAAGTGAAGGGCAAAGTTCATCTCTACAAGTTTCATTTTCTGAAGTTAATTTGTAGTTTATATTTACCATCTTGCCTTTCCTTATTTGTTCCTGCGATACATGAATCCAAGACTTACATTTAAAGATGAACAAAATATCAATTTAAAGACAGATATCAACTAATTTTCCCGATTGAGTATGAATATCGATTTCTTTAACATCCCCTCTCTCTCCGTCCCTCACCCACCCGACTACTACCTGGTACTAGCTGCAAAGTCATCTTGTTGGGTCTCATTATGTGAGAAGGAACTGCAGATGCTGGTTTAAACCGAAGAGATACACAAAATGCTGGAGCAACTCAGCGGGACAGGCACCATCTCTGGAGAGAAGGAATGGGTGACGTTTCGGGTAGAGACCCTTATATGGGTCACGACCAGAAACCCATTCCTTCTCTCCAGAGACGCTGCCTGGTCCATGCCGGTCACAGGGCGAATTCGGCACAGAGACGCTCACGACAGCGGTGCAACGCTTCCGACGCCTTCGACGGCCCGGGACTCTTGCTCCAGGGCCGGAGCTGCAGCGAGTGACTCGCCAGCCCGGCAAACACTCGCCAGCCCGGCAAACACTCGCCAGCCCGGCAAACACTCGCCAGCCCCAACTCCCCGTCCGCATCTGTCCCCGCCGCTACTTCTGCTTCCATCCGCCCCGCTTCTCCAACACCCGCGGCCCATGCAGTTGATATGAGTTTTGAAATTCTCGTTGATCACAGAATTTCTCACGACAGAGCATGAGAAATTTGTGATGAGCGTGAGAGCGTGAGAATTTGTTGAAATGCATGAGTCTCACGCTCAAAGCGTGAGAGTTGGCTGCCCTGAATGACATTACCCACTCGAAAGCCACGGGACTACCTGCCACTGTCACAAACGTCAGATCTGTCTTCCTGGGACTGAGCCTGCAAAAAGCAGGAAAATAAATGGCTCAGGTGATGTCTTCAAAACCTGCGCAGACCAGCTGACAGGAGTATTTGTGGACATCTTTTAACTCTCCCTACTCCATTGTAAAGTTGCCACCTGCTTAATGAAGACCAATAACAGCCTGATAGTGATAACAAAGAAAAACAGGGTAGTGTATACCAATGACTGCCATCAGGTGGCTCCTACAACCACCATCATGAAGCGCTTTGAGAGGCTGATCATGGTGCATATTAGCTTCAGCCTCCCAGAAAGCTTTGATCCATTGCAGTTCGCCTAACGCTGCAACAGGTCCATGGCAGATGCCTCTCCCTGACTTTACACTCATCGCAGGAACATCTGGATAACAAGGATACCTACGTCAAACGCTTCGCTCCATAGATGCTGCTGCACCCGCTGAGTTTCTCCAGCATTTTTGTGTACCTTCTATTTTCCAGCATCTGCAGTTCCTTCTTTAACGCATATTTATTGACGGCAGCTACACCTTCAACACGATAATTCCAATCAAGCTCATCTCTAAACTCTTCGACCTAGGACTCAGCAGCCTTCTTTTGAACTGGATCCTCAACTTCCTGACCCTTAGATTGCAATCAGTAAGGATCAGGAACAAAGAGAAGTTTCAACACTAGTGCTCTGTAAAGCTGTGTTCTCATTCCCTTACTATACTCACTACATGTACATGACGGCATGGCAAAATTCTGCTCCAACTCCATTCATAGGTTTGACCCTGACACCACCTTAGTGGACCGGATCTCAAACAATGATGAGATGGATTACAGGAAGGAGATAGAGAGCTTAGTGATATAGAAACATAGAAACATAGAAAAATAGGTGCAGGACTAGGCCATTCGGTCCTTCAAGCCAGGACTGCCATTCAATATGATCATGGCTGATCATCTAAAATCAGTACCCTGTTCATGCTTTTTCCCCATATCCCTTGATTCCTTTAGCCCTAAGAGCTAAATCTAACTCTTGAAAACTAATGATAATGATACAAAAATATGGTGTCAAGACAACATCGTTGTCCTCAATGTTAGCAAAATGAAGGAGGTGGTTGTCAACTTCAGGAGATGGGGTGGAGTACACACCCAAGTCAGCATCAAGGGTGCTGAAGTGGAGATGGTTGACAGCTGTAATTTCCTTGGCATAAATGTCACCAATAATCTGTCCTTGTCGTTCCTCAGTGATGCTGCATCCAAGAAAGCACACCAATGCTATTACTTCCTTAAATAATTAAGGAAATTTGGCATATGTCCAAACATTTTTACCAATTTCTACAGATGCATTTGATCAGCTACTGAAGAAAGGTCTCAACCCTTCCTGCTTCCTGTCACCTATTCCTTTTTCCCAGAGATGCTGAGTTACTCCAGCCTTTTGTGACAAAAATTCACCTACTGTATTGAATTATCAAATTATCTATCACGCTAAAACTATGCTTAGAGGATGTTAGAGTTCAAGGGCATATGCCCCCAAAATGTCTGAATGCAAAATACAATAAGAGCAGGTAAAAAATGAGAGTCTTCATGTTTATGGCAATGATTGATTCACATATGACCTGCAGTAAATAAAGTATCAGTTAGCGCATGAGTTTACTTAATTTAATTAGTTCATGGTAAATCTGACCATGCTCTTAATTCCACTACTCTGTCAGCACCTTCTAATCTTTGATTTCCCCTGTAGCTGGCAATAATTTGCCAAGTACCCCATCAGTCTCAGTGAGCAGAGGACTTTCCTCCAAAGAGCTGGCTGAATAATGGTTCTGGCTCGGAGTCAAGGGTATAGACAATGGAGCATACTTGTAATCAGTAATCACCAAGCCATCAGGATTACAGAAGTTACACAAAAATGCTGGAGAAACTCAACGGGTGCAGCAGCATCTATGGAGCGAAGGAAATAGGCAACGTTTCGGGCCAAAACCCTTCTTCAGACTACAGAAGTGGTTGAATGATCCAATGCTCTGTAAAGTGAACGGATGGTGCCTGTTGTCTGATAGCTGCATAAGAACATTACCAGAGGACTGGTGGACCTGTGCAGGAATGTACAGCAACAGGATTGGACGCGAAGAATAAATTAATTTCTAGAAAATAAGAAGAAATTATATAAATGAAGGATCATCGAAGACATCAGGAGTGACAGCACCAGAAAGCAACTGTTGCAAGGAAGAAGTAATCCCCCACATATTGTATAGGGAGTCGGGAAAACACGCACCATGACCCTAGCCAGTTCACAAGGGTACTGGTGAATTCTCAGCTCAGTAATAGAAAGTAAATCTAATGGTTCATGTTAACTAATCAGCATATGCAAAGGTGAATGGAGGGTGTAGGAGTACACTTAAGAGGGAAATTAGAAGGGCACAAAGAAGACAATAAATAGCATTGGGGTAGAGGAGATTACAACAGGATCTTGAACAACTGGACCAATGAGCTGAGGTATGGCAGATGGAGTTTAACACAGATAAATGCCAGATGTTGCCTTTTTATAAGATAAACCAGGGTAGGACTTACGCAGCAAATGATTGGGCCCTGGGGAGTATTATAGAACAGAGAGACCTAGGGTTGCAGGCACACAGTCCCTTGAAAGTGGCAACAAATATAGACAGGGTGATGAATAAAGTGCTTAACACGTTTGCCTTCATGAATCAGAGTACTGAGTACAAGAGTTCGGACATCATGATGCAGCTGTACAAGACGTCGGTAATGCCACAGCTGCAGTAATGTGACAGTGTGCTCATTTGGAAAGAATACAAAAAGGATTTACAGGATCTTACTGGGTTTGGAAAGTTTGAGTTAAAAGGAGAGGCTGAATAGGCTAGGACTTTGGAGTGTAGGAGGCTGAGGTGACCCTATGGAGGTTTATAACATCATAAGGGGCATTGGTGCAATGAATAGCCACAGTCTTTTCTCAGGGAAGGGGAGTCTAAAACGAGAAGGTTTAGGTTGTGGGTGAGAGGGGGGAAAACTTAAAAGGAACATGAGGGGTAACATTTTCCACACAGAGGTGGTGCACATATGGAATGAGCTGCCGGAGGAAGTAAATGAGGGAGGTACAATTATAACATTAAAAGACACTTAGAGAGGTACACGGAGAGGAAATGTTCAGCAGGATATGGGCCAGGCGCAGGCAAATGGGCTTAGCTTGGTTAAACAACTTTGTCGGCAAGGATGAGTTGGGATGAAGGGCCTGTACTGCTCGATGACTACACAACATTATAACACTAAGCTTAGTGCCACTGTGTGGTACAGGAAGTGAAGAGAAGGAACAAACATGATGGCAGAGTTTGTGAATGTCATTGGGAAGTAGCTGATGTCGCAGTACAGTATGAGACCATGAGGATATTACGCATCATGATGCATCATTGATTGCACCACACTGGTTTCATTTACAGTACATTAGGATGATAAAGTATTATCTAGACCACTTAAGGCCTCACCATCATCAAATTAGTCATTTGAGAATTTGTTGGAACAAGAAATGTTCCCCTCTTAAACTGACACAATGAAGGAGAGACACTTCAAAAAGTGATCCATTCAACATGTGGAAAAAATCATATGAGAAAAGTCAATAGTTTGTTATAGTGTTATGCTTTTTTATCACCTTCCATCCACATTAAGAAGGAAGGGCTACGATAATGCTTTAAGAGATAAGACTTTTGTAGAGATGTGATTATGTTGTCATCAACACCCTCCTTCTAACGATTGAATTACAACAGGAAGTAAAATAGCTTTTCACACACGGCAGCATAAGTCGATGAAAAATACTCGACTGTGAATACTGTTTACTTGATGTTTGCATCCACGGAATGGAGGGAAAACATGGCCATCAACTGTGTAAGAATCTTCCCTTGCCAAATCTAATACCCCACCAGGGCCGGATTAAGACCCATAGAGGCCCTAAGCACTTAAAAGATTTTGGTGCCCCCATATATATGTAATTCAAAATATAAACAATAATAAACCATAAAATATTTTTTTATTTTTCAAAATGAAACAAAACTAACAGTAAGATGGAAAATAATGTTTATTTTTGTATACTTCCACTTTATTCATATTTGGTCAATTTTATATGACGTCACTATGACACCATGAACACTTCGAAATTATATTTCCGATCATATAAACCACTTCGAATATTATTTTAGCAAGTTTAAAGTGGTTTCTTTTGTGCCGTAAACCATTTACCATTTCTGTGGTGCCCCCCTTCCCTTGATGCCCTAAGCACATGCTTATTTTGCTTAATGGTTAATCCAGCCCTGTACCCCACCTAATAGCCACAGTCATCCTAGCCAATTCCGCTGGGAAATGGAATACCTGCTTGTATTTCACCTCAGCACTCTTTGGGCCAAAACGTAGAGGGATCCTGGTGCGAGATTCAATTTAATTTGCTGAAGCAATGTTTGCCAATGCTGCTGTGTGAAAAGCAATTTTACTTCCTGTGTGTCAAATTTTCTGACATTATTTATTACACTCCAATGAAATTGAGGAGTCATTATGAGGGATGGTTTAGACTTTGAACATCCAATAAGTGCAATACCTTGTTTGCAAAGCAAAATCCCTTCCAAAAAAAGACACAAAGCACTGGAATAACTCAGCGGGCCAGGCAGCATAACTGACGAACATAACTGGCGAACATAGATTGGTGACATTTTGAGTTGGGACCTTTCTTCAGACTTGGTGAGGGACCTTTCATCACTTCTTGCGATGCTGTCTGACCTGCTGAGTTATTCCAGCAATTTGTGTCTTTTTCTAAACCAACATCTGCATTTCCTTGTTTCCTTGTTTCTACAAAATCCTTTCCAAATTAATTCCAATAAACAATGAGCTGCTCAGACCAGAATCGGGAAACTTTGACAACATGTGAAACCTGACCACTCTAAGGGGCGAGAACTATTTCTACATGTTTATGCCATAACAAATATATGAATAATTCAGTAATCCAATCAAATAGAAATAACGCTATCTATAAAAGCCTAAATTCTTACAATTAGCCTTTTTTTCCCCTGGATCTCATCACTTTCATGGTTTGTTCTTCTTTTCTGAAGTTTGTTTATGGTGTAGATCTCTACACTGTTAACTCGTGATTGTCCCTCAGTGATCTCAATCCTTGCCCACAATGTGTCCCCAATCTGAGATGAATTTATTCCTGTCAGAGAGTCAGACTACTTAATTAAAATTTAAAAAAGGTTGTACAAGAAAATAATAGAAATGGAGCCACTGCATTTCATATTCTACTTCTTATTCACCATTCCTTTCCCCTAATGAACTCAGATTGTGTGCTCATTGCAATTTTGTACAGAACCCCTTTTCTTCTGTTGCCACCAACAGAAGATTTAGCATGAGATTTATATTTTGAAGGCATTTGAAATGGGAGTCACTGTTGATAAATGTTGTTTGTTTAAACAGTGTCAATCCACTACCTGTTACATCAATGAATTTCATTTAGTCTGTAGATCTGCATTACATTAAACTTTAACAAATATTCATTTCCCTTAAATGTGGCTATTAAACTCCATGGGAAGGTATTTCATTTCCTGTCTGGGAAATGCTTCAGATTTTATTTATTTAATGGAGTTTATTGACTATGCACGTGTAGTCAAAGTTTCCTATTTCAGTTATAATGATTCTCTTGTTGACTGGGATTCAGCTAAAGGTCAGTAATATTTTTTCCTCTTCACGAGGGTAACATTCCATGTACTACTGAAATTCAGACATGGTTCGACAGCATAATTTCTAACTGAATATATATCTCACTTATTTTCATTATCTGGTGTAAACCTTTCATTGTCTATTACAAAAAACAGAATGAAGACACGAGGAACTGCAGATGCTGATTTACAAAAAAAGACACAAAGTGCTGCGGACAGCACATCAGACAGCATCTCTGGAGAATATGAATAGGTAATGTTTTGTACCCTTCTTCAGACTGATTGGGGTGGGAGGAAGGGGGAGAAAGCTGGAAGGGAAATGGTGACAGGACATAGTCTGTCACGTGGCAGATGGTTGGACAAAGGTTAGTGATGAAAAGACAAAAAATGTGGGATAAGGAAAGGAGATGTGTGAATTGTGAAGCCGGAGGAGAGAATACAGGTGGATGGGGAATGAAAGCTGGAAGATCTCAGCGGGTCAAGCAACACCTGTGGAAGCAAAAGGTATAAGTTGACATGGTGGATCAACACTCTGCAGTATAACTGAGAGGAAACCAGAAACATTGGCACTATGAAGCAGTGTGAAGAGAGCAATGAAGAGGCTGGTAAGTGATTGGAAGTTGAGTAGATGGATCCAGGTTGGGGAGCGGGAGGTGGGACAGAGGCTGGTAGGTGAGAGGAGGGGTCAGGTGAGACGGGAATAAAGGGAAGATGGAACATATTGGGGGGTGGCATGAGATAATGGGAGTTTTAGGCTGTGGGCCGAGGAGCTTTTTTGTGCAGTTTCGTGACACAACTCATGGAACTACATGAAATTTTCACATATTGTGTAAAAATATTATATAAATCATCCCTGAAATTCGACAAGAACAAAACTTGCACATTTTTATTAAATTAGAGAAAAACCGGAAAGTTTTAGGTATTTTTAGTCCAATCAAAGCACGTTTAACATTGAGTCAGACGCCAGTTGGCCAATCACGCGCTTTGTTTCAGGCTAGCTAGGCAGGGAGCACACATCATAGCTGAGAGTGCTTCTACTGATGCCTGTTTTACTGGAGATTCCGATCAAGGTTCTTTGTTGTCCTGTGGAATACAAGTCGTGGAAACTTGCAGCAGGGTAATTGAATTTAGTGAGAAAAGCATTAAGAAGTCTGAAGAATGTGCAGCTAAGTGGATAGAAGTGGAACAAAGCCTTGAAAGCAAAGTCGCTGCTGAGGTGCTGCAACACAATGAGGACAGCCAAGTTGTGAAACCAGTGAAACTTTGTGAATCAACTGGAACTGAAAGGTAAGATCTAAAGTCTGAATTTATGAAAATTAATCTGTATGGACTTTAATTAATTTAATTGCACCCTTTTATAATGTTAAAAAAAGAGATTTGGAGGCTGAACATTCACTCATTCATTGACTCATTCATTCATTCACTCATTCATTCATTCATTCATTCATTCATTCATTAATTAATTCATTCATTCATTCACTCATTCATTCATTCATTCATTCATGAAGTTGGGGGCCTAAACTATGTGTATCCATAACAGAGTAAATTAATTTTTTTCACTAATGCCAGCTTGTTGTAGTGTAATAAGTCTTTAACATCTAATCTCGGAGCTGCCTGCGATCACTTACCGAGTAAAAGTGCTCCCACCGCGGGGACTAGGTACTTAACATAGTGAAGCCACGGTTTCCGTTAAGAAGCGGCTGATTTGCGAACACAGAGCCGTGTAGTGTGTTTGGATCATCTCCGTGGGGGGGGGGGGGAGGGGGTTGGGGGAGGCTGTACATAGTGCCATCCGTAGCGGCCGCTTCCAGGCACCGACCACGGGAGAAAAACGGAGGAATATTGACTGCACTTTATAAGCTTCCATCAGAGTGAGAAATGGTCAGATGGTTATGTAGAAATGAACTGGTGTATGTGAACTTGAACTTGAACTAATTTATCTATGGTAGTAACAGTGTTATTCTCATTAACATTAAGAAGAGGTTGCAATTTTATGAATTGATGAATTGAAGTCCATGCAGACTTAATGACTATGAGATTTTTTTTTTGTAGTCTCTGCCTCACCCTCCACGAACTTGAACTAACTTATCAATGGACTTATCAAAACTTATCAAAAGACTTGGAATCTGATGAAGAATATTCAGATGAAGATCAGATGTAATGTAAACAAATAAATTGGGGAAATAAATGATTATATAAAGTTTTATTTTAATGTCGATCGTTTCACTATTTATTTGGTCAAATTATTTAAACAATGAGTGAATTACTTATGATAATGGCGTGCTGGTGAATGACAGTGCGACATTCCACCCACCCATACATACATACATACATACACACATCCACATACACATCCATCCATACGCACATTTCCATGCATGCACACACACACATACATGCACACATACATCCGCACACATCCACACATCAATCCGCACGCAGACATACATGTACACATCCATGCACACACATACATCCACACACATACATCCACACACACATCCACACATACATGCACACATCCATCCATTCACACATACATCCATCCACACATACATACACACTTACATCCACACATCCACAGATACACGTTTGACAGGTATACACAGACACACACACAAACTACAGATACTCAAACAATGCAACACTTTTAGGGTTATTTTAGGTTAAAGGTAATAGCCCTCATTTGCAAAGGCACCATCGGGGGGTCTCTAACATAAATAGAGGCTCATTGTAGCTTAAAATGAATACTCATCGAGTAAACATCAGAGCATTCGATTCTTGGTCAGGATGTGACATTTACATCAGAAATAAGACAGGTCTCTTACAGGTCTGTCACCCAGCCTGGCACTGCCCCAGTCCCACTATGGCCGTTACCCCCACTCTCCCCACTATGGCAGTCAGTGGGATTCAGTAAACGGGGGAACCCAGAGGATCTGTCCTGACCCTTTAATTAGGCAGGTTCATGAGCCCTTAAAACCTGGGACCTCTGCTGCATTAAATTTCCTATTAAAGCGACTGGAAGATGCCTTGCAGGACTGTCCCCCAGCCTGGAACTGCCCCAGTCCCACTATGGCCGTGACCCCCACTCTGCACACTGGCAGTCAGTGGGGTTCAGTAAAGGGAGGAACCCGCAAGAACTGCCCTCACCCATTAATTAGGCTGGTTCAGGAGCAGGGCCTCTGTGACAGAGTCATTAAAAAAACACTCACAATTATATTCATCATATTATTTTTATATAATATAATTATACTTAATTATATATAATTACAGTCATATTTACGTCATATATATATATATAGGTACAATAATGTATAGTTTAAATGGACTGCAACACGGAAAAAGGCTGCCCATGGTGTAATATGGGCATTGGCCACTAGATGACGCTTACTTTCCCGATCTCATTTTCTAATTAGTTTAATTAATTAATGTGCAACTTTTGGCACTGACGAGTTATGACATCCTTCTCAATTATATTTCATCTAAATATGTGGAAAATTTCATGTAGTTCCGTGACGTGGGTCACGAAAATGGATTTCTAGACACATTTTTGATGCTCGGCCCACAGCCTATTTTGAGGAAAGGAAGAAATAAACTAGGTGGACAGGTGTTTGAGTGTATGAGAGGTTACCTAAAAATGGAAGTTGTAAGCTACCCAAGCGGAATATAAGGTGTTGTTCTTCCATTTTGCTGGTGGCCTCTCCCTGGCAATGAGAGACAGAAAGATGATTGTGAGAGTGGAAGAAGAGTTGAATGACATTCAACTGGAAGCTTGAAATGGCTGTTGTAGACAAACTGCAGGTGTTTCATAAAACCACCAGTTAATCTACGCTTGGTTTCACCAATGTAGAGGAGGTACATCATGAACACTGAAGACAATAGGCTGGGTTGGAAGAGATGCAGGTCTACCTCCACTTGACCCAGAAGGCCTATATAGGTCCCTGGATGGTGTTGAGGGAGGAGATGGAGGACAGTTGTTGCACCTCCTTTGGTTACAGGGGAGGTATTGATGGGAAGGAACATGTGGAACGGAATCCTGCAGAAAATGGAAAGGTGGGGGAGCAGAGAAGATGCGGCTTGTGAAACAAGGCACCATGTGGAAAGCCGGGGTGTTTATAGATTTTGCATGTATATGTACTTTGCAATCAGATTTGGTCTGTAATTAAGGTGACTACTAATATCTAATAATAATAATTTTCTGGGCCCAAGTTTGCACAACATATCGAAAAAACATTTTAGTTTAATCATCTTTCAGGAGAGTGAGCATCACTATCAAGATATTATTTACTGTTCATAGCTAGATTAATATGAGGATAATTTCTGTTCTACTCTTGTTCTGTTCGAGCATTGAATGCACAGTAGTTATACAAAGCACTGCATGTGCCTGGTTTGCTTCTAAAAGTAAACACTGCAGACACTCAAAAGTTGAAATAAAAAGATAAGGGTACTGGAAATACTCAAGTCAGGCACCACGTCTGGAAAGGGAAATTTCAGATCAAGTTGATATTTCAGATCAAGTGACTTTAATCAGAAAAAGTTAGAGAAGGGTCAGGTTTTATGCATTATAGAGACAGGAAAGGGCTGTAAGGGAAAAGGGAAGTGGGGATGGATGGCAGGGTGGAGACAGGAGAGATTAAGTCAAGGTCATCATAAGGTCATACATGATAGGAACAGAATTAGGCCATTCGGCCCAGCAAGTCTACTCGGTGATGCTAGGTGAGATGGTGAAAGCAGGTACAATGGAAAAGTTGGAGAGGTATTTTGAAAGACGCATGAACCAGCAAGGAATAGAGGGATACAGACCATGGGATTAGTTAGATGAGCATTCTGGCTGGCAGAGACAAGGTGGGCTAAAGGGTCTGTTCATGTGCTATACAATGTTGAATAATGATTGTGTAATGCAAAAGAAAACAGCATGAAACGTGGACGAGGGATTTAATAACCATATAGTTTTCAAATACTGTCAGGTTATTGGACTTGATCAGGGATTGTTGTCGGAGATGCTGTAATGCACCTACTGCAGTCTGATCCATGCACTTATTTTCACTGTCACTGGAAATATTTCAGAAACTGTTGGCAAAAAAAAAGAAATATACGGCAGAGGGGAATTGTCATTTAAGAAGACTAAACTACAATGTTCAACAAAATTGAAACTCAATCTCAATTTGGATTCCCCAATGTACTTTAACCAGTGAATAAAATATACCACATTGGAAGAAGTACAATGAAATTGCCAACAGGGAAATCAGGAAAGCACAATTTAACAAATGGACAGTAAGAAACTCAGTAAATTCAGGTATTGCACCTCCTGCAGTTGCCCAAGAAGGAAGACACTATGGAAAGAGGAGTAGTTAGGGGTGAAATGATCCAGGATGTCTCGTTTAGTTTAGTTTAGTTCATAGATACAGGCCCTTCTGCCTACCGACTCCGTGCCGACCAACAATCAACTGAGGACTAGTTCTATTCTACACACTAAGGACAATTTACAGAAGCCAATTAACCTACAAACCTGCACGCCTTTGGGGTGGGGGAGGAAACTGGAGCACCAGGAGAAATTCCAGATCGTCACAGGGATAACGTGTAAACCCTGTACAGAGAGCACCCGTAACCAGGATTCAACCCGGGTCTCTAGAGTTGTAAAGCAGCAACTCTACCACGGAGCAACTGTGCCGCCATAAAATATCCTGGAATGAAAGGGCAATTAGAATGTCAAGCTAATAGGGTGCGAGATGTTTAATAATGGAACCAAACTGGAATTGGTAGAATTTACATATAATTCATCCATTCATTTGCAGGATGTGTGCCTCAGGGTGTGGCCAGCATTTATTGCGCACCTCCGAATGCCCTTCAGAGGGTGATGTTGATCAATGTACATTTTGATCTACAGCAATCTTTCTGGTGACGCTACTCTCACAGCGTTCCAAGATTTTGATCCAACAACGCCAAAGGACCGTATATATTTTCCATGCTTGGATGGTGAGTGCTTTGCTGCACCAGCTGTCCTAGTTCTTGTGCTGGTTGAGATTGTTGCTCTGAGAGATGCTGTGATAGTAATTTGGGTGAATAATTTAATTGTATTTTGTGGTATGGAGCGCACTGAGGCCAAACTGCAGCACCATTGGAGACAGTGCATATTTAAGTTGGTACTGGGTTTGTTAGTCAAGTGGGCTTGCTTCTGTTAAACCTCTTGAATGTTTTTGGAGCTGCAAACATTCAAGCAATTGGAACATATTCCATGAAACTCGTGACTTGTGCCATGTAAGTTTTAGAAAATGGGCTTAGGCTTGGAAATGTTCCACTCAGGATACCCAGCCTCCAAACTATTCTTGTACCACTGAATTTATGTGGCTGGTCCATTTAAGATTCTGGTCCAAGGTGATGCAAATGGTATTGCCATTATATGTTAAAGTTGAAGTTTAGACTCACTCTTGTTTATGATGGTCATTACCTGATACATGAATCTTTCTTGCCATTTACCAGCCCACATAAAAGTATTACTGCCAAGAGTATAGACTGTAGAAGATTTCCAATTGGAATTGAACACTAGCAAATGCTAATACCTGGAGTTTAGTCAACTTGTGTGGTTCAGCCAGTTGGAGAAGAAAGGTGGTGGTTAGGGATTAGTTTGGGTTGCATGAAGATAAGTGGGTGGAGGTCCCTCTTGCTTTCCAAGTGAATTAAGGAATTGTGCTGGCAGTGGTTCAATCCTCTTGCACACTTAGATCAGTCTAGTTTAGCATCCTAAACGTATGGAGAACAGTGAAAACACAGACTTGGGGGTTCTGTGTTATTGGGAGAAATTTTTAGCTTTAGTTTTTTTAGTTTTAGTTTTAGAGATACTCTGCCATCATGTTTGTTCATTCTCTTCACTTCCTGTACCACACAGTGGCACTAAGCTTAGTATTATAATATTGTGTAGTCATAGAGCAGTACACCATGGAAACAGTCCCTTCATCCCAACTCGTCCTTGCCGACAAATTTGTTTAACCAAGCTGGGACCACTTGCCTGCACCTGGCCCATATCCTGCTGTACATTTCCTCTCCATGGGGAGTTTTCCCGACTCCATGTTCAATACGTGGGGGATTACTTCTTCCTTGCAACAGTTGCTTCCTGGTGTTGTCACTCCTGATGTTTTCGATGATCCTTCATTTATATAATTTCTTATTTTCTAATAATTTTTTTATTCTTCCTGTCCAGTCCTGTTGCAGTACATTCCTGCACTGGTCCACCAGTCCTCTGGTAATGCTCTCACGCAGCTATCAGACAACAGGCACCATCCGTTCCCTTTGCAGAGCATTGGATCATTCAACCACTTCTGTAATCCTGATGGCTTGGTGATTACTGATTACAAGCATGCTCCATTGTCTACACCCTTGACTCTGAGCCAGAACCATGATTCAGTCAGCTCTTTGGAGGAAAGTCCTCTGCTCACTGAGACTAATGGGATACTTGGCAAATTATTGCCAGCTACAGGGGAAATCAAAGATTGGAAGGAGCTGACAGGGTAGTGGAATTAAGAGCATGGTCAGATTTGCCATGAACTAATTAAATAGTGTAAACTCATGGGCCAACTGATACTCTATTTCCTGCAGGTCATATGTGAATCGATCATTGCCATCAACATGAAGACTCTCATTTTTTACCTGCTCTTATTGTATTTTGCTTTCAGACATTTTGGGAAATGCCCTTGAATTCTAACATCCTCTAAGCATAGTTTTAGCATGATAGATAATTTTATAACTCAATACAGTAACTGAATTTTAGACAAAAAAGGCTGGAGTAACTCAGCTGGTCAAACAGCATCTCTGGAAAAAAGCCCACCAAGTCCACACTGACCAACAACCACCAATACTCTAATTCTATACTACACACTAGGGACTATTTTTTTTACAGAAGCCAATTAACCTCCAAACCCACAAGTCTTTGTAATGTGGGAGGAAACCAGAACACCCGGAGAAAACTCACACGGTCACAGGGAGAACGTGCAAACTCCATATGGATAGCACCCATAGTCAAGATTGAACCTGTGTCTGGTACTGTAAGGCAGCAACTCTACTGCGCCACTGTGCCGCCCTGTTAAGCAGGCTAGTACTTTATTTCTTGGAGCATAGGAGATTGATTTTACCTCGAGTCCGTGCTGCCCAGCGATCCCCATGCACTAGCACTATCCTGCACACTAGGGACAATTAACAATCTTTACCAAGCCAATTAACCTACAAACCTGTACGTCTTTGGAGTATGGGATGAGACCTGAGAAAACCTATGCAGGTCACGGGGAGAATGTACAAACTTGTACAGACAAACTTCCCGTAGTCAGGATCGAACCTGGGTCTCTGACGCTGCAAGGCAGCAACTCTACCGCCTCCCCCCCACTCCCCAATCCCACTGCCTCAGATGTATGCACCTATCATTTGCCTGGCTTAGTCCTGCCCCTACTTCTCTTCCAGCTTTCTCTCCCAACTACAATCAGTCTGAAGAAGGGTCCCATCCCAAAACATCACCTATCACCATCCATGTTGTCTAGAGATGCTGCCTGACCCGCTGAGCTACTCCAGGACTTTGTGTTTTTGCTGAAGATTTCAGCATCTGCAGTTCCTTTTGCCTTCAGATTATGACTTGTTGATTAACATCTAGGGAGGAAATTTTCCACCATTGTCTATGGATGGAGAAAAACCACTTTTACGTTTGTATCAAAAATGCCTTATTGCACAAGAGCTAAATTTGTCTTTTCCAAAACATCTGCCAACTTACTTCTCCCATATAGAAATTTTGAGGCAGTAAAATGTGGTTTCATTTCCCTTTTCTACACAATCTGTTTGTCCCTTTGCTCATTCCCCTTTCAAGATAATGTTTTCAGCACATTGCTTTCGCTTGAGAAGAAAATGGATGGGTAGTTTATTTCATGAAGCAAGAAAGCTGGGAAGAGTGCAAAGAAGATTTATAAGGATGTTTAGGTAGGAACTGCAGCTGGTACGTCCTTATAAATAGACACAAAACGCTGCAGTAACTCAGCGAGACAGGCAGCATCTCTGGAGAGAAGGAATGGGTGACGTTTCGGGTCGAGACCCATCAGACTGAGAGTCAGGGGAGAGGGAGTCTAGAGATATGGAAGACTAAGGTGTGAAAATGACAGATTAAAGCAGACGATGATAAGGAAACGTAGAATGGCTCATTGTTTGCTGAGGGGAAGGTGACAAGGAAGCAAACAATCAGTAAAATTAATTAAAAGGACAGTGAAACTAGTCAGAGAACTAAGGTGGAGACAGCAATCGTTTTGCTGAACACCTCTGCTCAGTCCGCCTAGGCCTAATTGATCTCCTGGTTACTAAACACTTTAACTCCCATTCCCATTCTGACCTTGCTGTCCTGGGCCTCCTCCACTGTCAGAGTGAGGCCCAATACGCATTGGAGGAATGTGCACCTGTAGAAGTTCAAGAGAATCCTCTTTGACATACCGAATCTCTGTAATCTTCTCAGGAAGTAGAGAAGCTGATGTGCTTTCTTTATGATTGCACCAGTGTGCTGGGTCCAGGAAAGATCATTGGAAATATGCACGCTCAGGAATTTAAAATAAAAAAACAAGAAATTCGGGAAATACCAGGTTAGATAGTATCTGTGGAGAGACAAATAATCAATGTTTCATGTCGATAATCATTCATCAGAATTCTTTAAATGAAAGGTCATGGGTTTTTAATGTTAATGCTATTTCTCCAGAGATCCTGTCTGCTGAATATGTGCAAGATGCTCTATTTTTTATTTTATTTGCTTTATAACTATTTTATGTGGTTGTGACACTGCTCGCAAGACTGGCATTCAATGCCCTTTTGTAGTGATCCTTGGGTTGGTGGCGGTGAGCCATCCTTGTAAACCACTTCAGGTCTTGCTCTGAAGGCTGTCACACAGACTTATAATGTTGGGAATAAGACAACGAAGAGATGTTCTGGAAGACAAATAAACGCATACACATATTATAGATCATATGACAGGTGCCACCGTGATCAGAAATATTACTGGAGTCCAGAGAGTGTATCAATATCTAATTGTGGTATCGAATATATCAATGAAGAGATGTCATAAAAGAATAGCTGCAATATCTGCCTTCTGCTAATATAAATCCCCAGAAAATGTTCAGGTCGCGCTGTAGGTTTAATCTTCTTTTATTTTTCAGCAGTCTCCTACTTCTACACCAGGCCGGCGGTTTCTGAAGTGGTTGATGAAGCTAATATGAGATGCACAGACACTGTCTCCTTTGAGCAGGAGTTGCTTGTAGTTTGGGTGCATTATTTCCACTGCTTCTATTGGCTTCTCTGTGTTCCTGATGAAGGAACTCAAGGTTCTCAATGCTAACTCAAGTGCCTCCTTCTTCTTTCCTCGCCAAACCCCTTCTCTGTTATGAGCGATAGGGATTCCCTCAAGTGCTTTGGAAAGTCACACTTTTTAAATGGAGCTTTCAAAACACTTTTGATTTGAATTTTATCTCAAATAGCATCACCAAGGATAAGGAAAAGGAGAGATGGGACTTAAAGGAAATACAATTATTGAATTTAATCAGGGTAGTTTGGACCGTGTGGGTGGGATGGAAGCTTGATTCGAGACTTTCAACAATGAATAGTGTAAGGGATAGGAGTGTTCTGGCTTTTTAAGAAAAGAAAAGTGCAGGTGAGTATCGGCCTAGAACATGTAACAGTTACATGCATAGGTTTAGTTATTTGAAGAGCAGGGTTGGTATAGAAAGAGGTCTCAGGGCAGGATGATAATATGAATTGATGAAGGTTAGAAAGAAAGAGTCAGCATGTAGGGTGACATGAAAGGAGAGAGGGAAATCCACAAACGAGAGAGATGGATCTCCCAAACCACCATCTGGAGGAACAAGAGTAGCAAATGGTTGAGTTAACTAAATTTCTCTTCAAACCCATTTCCATCCAATTACTGGACACAGAAATGTCGTTCCTTCATACTTGCTGGGTCAAGATTCTACAAGTGCTATTTTACCTGCATTGTATCTAAATCTACAGAAGATGGATTTTGGTGGTTCAAAAAAATTGACCACCACCAACGTCTGAAAGGTAAGTACAACCCAACACCCATACCCATAAATGGAAATTATATAAAGAAGATTTTCATTATAAAATGAAGTTTTTATAAAGAAATTCGAGATGGAGATTTAAGAGATGGGTGAGGTGATCAGGCTAGGGTTGTTTTGGAAACTACTGTGGCATGTTCACCAAGATCCATGATGCACATAGTATGGAATATTATGGAATATTTAGATTGAGGCACAGGGGACCAAATAGAGTCTCCTGGAGAGAGTACGTCAGGGGTTGCCTGGGACGAAGGATTTGGGAAGGAGTAACAACCAAGGATAAGTCAGGATGGAGGTGGTCGTCAGAACCATATTCTTTAAACCCCCTTGAATATAAATGTTCAATTCAATGTCACCTTATCTAATTATATGTGTTGCAATTGTAATATATAGATGTTGGGTTTACTCACATTTACCTTGTGATAATCCAATCTCCACTCTCTGCCTAAACCAGTGGTTCTTAACCTTTTTGGCCCCATGACCCCCATCAGACATTCTTGGTCAGTACCGTGACCCCCGAAACAAAAATTGAAAAAAACCCAGCCCGGTTCATTAAAACGCTGCCACTTAGTCACGAGCCATATGTAGCATTGGGAGGTTTCCTTGAAGTGACAGGTTCAAGGAATTCACCTCGGCGAAGAAGTCAGTCAAGTAAGCAAACTTCATCACCAACAGTTCATCCTGCATCTTTTCATGAAGCTGCTTCTCCTTCTCAGTACACCCTCTCTCCAAGAACAGTGCTATTTCCTCTCGAAGTTGAATCACACGATTGAGAACTTTACCACACGAAAGCCAGCGCACCTCTGTGTGGAATATCAGAAGAGTGAAATCGGCTCCCATTTCTTCACACATCGCTTTGAAGATTCTTAAGTTTGTTGCGCTCCCTCAGATGTGGTTCACAATCTTCACCATATCTGAAAGCACTTCTCGAGGACCAGGAGGGAGAGTTTCATTGCTAAAGCATGGCGATGTATCATGCTGTGGGTGAAGGAGACATGGGGTGCGACATCCTTCACGAAGGCTTTGAAGCCGGATCTGCAACCGACCATGGAAGGTGCCCCATCTGTGCACACCCCGACAAGGTGTTCCCAGCCAAGCTCATGTTTGATGAGGAAGGCTTCCAGCATTCTGAACACATCTTCCATCTTCTATTCGGGAGTGGTAGTAGCCAATGGCTCAGAGAACAAGTACTCATCCTTCATGGCTTCTCCATCAAGGTAACGAACGTAGACTAGCAATTGGGAACATGAGGCAACAACTGTGAATACACTGGATTGCTCTTCACCACGCTCACTACTTGCTGCAGAATATCATTACTCATATCCGAGATTCGACTTTTGACTGTGTCATTCGAAAGGGAAATCTGCCTCAACTTTTACAACATAATTATTAGTAAAAAGTAAAAGAAAGTAGATAGGCTTAGTATTTACTTTAAATAAAGAGCTTTCCTGGCCTTTTTTTGTGAACAATTTTGAATCACAGCATGAAAATTTATTGTTCTGGCAATGTTTGATTCAATACTATTGATTCAATACGTTGATATCGTGGGGCTGTGGTCTGCGGAGCTTCTAGCCGCAGGCGTGGCATGGACATACCATCTGGAGCCTGGGATCCCTCGCCGGGGATCGCCAGAGAAGAGCTCCGACTGCCGGTCTGCGGCCTATAACATCCTGAAGCCGCGGTCTCCGGTAGGAAAATCCCGAGTCGGGCCTCCAAGCCGCAGAGTGTGTTTGTCCGTCCCGACGTCGGAGTTTGGATCATCCCGACGAGAGGGCCTGTACATCGGGCCGTTCATAGTGGCGACTCCGGAGGGGTTATGGCCCCGACCACCGGTGAACAAAGGAGGAGGACTGGCTGAACCTTGTTGCCTTCCACCACAGTGAAGAATGCTGTGGTGGATGTTTGTGTTAAATTTTATTGTGTGTTGTGTGTTCTTTTTAAGTGTATCGCTGCTGGCAAATTCATTTCACTGCACCTTCAGGTGTATGTGATGAATAAAATTGACTTTGACTTTGAATACTTAGCCTGGCCAAATCCACAAGACATTCCCGAGACATTATAGTCCTTAAATAATTCTTAATCAGCTTGAGTTTGCTAAATGACCTCTCTGCAGAAGCTACTGTTGCTGGAATTGTTAATAATATTCTTAAGCTAACACAAACATTTGGAAATAGGTCACCAAGTCTATACTCTGTTAACAAGTTCAACAGATCTAATGGTTTTAACTGCATTTACAAAATTCACCCTCCCACTAACACACACACTCAGACATACACTCACTCACCCGCTTACATCCACCCACACAAACACACCACACACACACACACACACACACACACACACTCACCCACACCCACTCACCCACTCACCCACACCCACTCACCCACTCACACCCACCCACACCCACTCACCCACACCCACTCACCCACTCACACCCACCCACACCCACTCACCCACACACACACACACCCACTCACCCACCCACTCACACCCACCCACACCCACTCACCCACACACACACACTCACCCACACCCACACACACACACTCACACCCACACCCTCACACCCACTCACACACACCCACTCACCCACATCCACACACACCCACACCCTCACACACACCCACTCACACACACCCACTCACACACACCCATACCCACTCACCTGTCATGACGACGATGATATGCAAATATCTTGACCTTTGTATCAGCTGACATGGAGGTCAGACTGCATGTGCACTGTATACGCCTAGGCAGGAGGCTATGGCTGGGTGAGATAATAAACACGGAGACCTAGGAATGTAATCTATAAATATTGTGTCAGTATCAGTATTATTCCACATCTGAGGCCAGGATGTGACATTGGCGACGAGGATATTTAGGATATTTTGGATTCTGAATCCGTGGCTACCTGCTGAAAAATATATATATTTTTTAAATGGCAGGTGCTTGAGCTGATTTCTTCGCACTTCGCGGAGTTCCACACTTCGATCCGACGGGTGATGCGAGTACCGTCAGCGTGAAGTGGAATGCTTGGTTGGTGGAATTCGAAGCTTACGCCGACAGTCGAGGGTGCTTTCTTGAGGAGAGTACACTGGGGCAGAAGGCGCAGCGGAGAGCATTTCTTCTTTTCACCGCGGGGCCAGCAGTTCGAGAAATTTTTAAAACATTCTCTGATACCGGAATGAAGGAATAAGAAAGCCGTTGATGTTTTGAAATTTTGCTACACTGGCAGATCCGCTGAGAAAGTTGATCAGGAAAGACGTACCGTTCCAGTTTTACCGTGAACAGAGATAGGCATTCAAATCACTGAAACAGAGTCTAATGAGTGCAGAAACCCTTGGATATTATGATCCAGTAACAACCAAGGATAAGTCAGGATGGAGGTGGTCGTCAGAACCATATTCTTTAAACCCCCTTGAATATAAATGTTCAATTCAATGTCACCTTATCTAATTATATGTGTTGCAATTGTAATATATAGATGTTGGGTTTACTCACATTTACCTTGTGATAATCCAATCTCCACTCTCTGCCTAAACCAGTGGTTCTTAACCTTTTTGGCCCCATGACCCCCATCAGACATTCTTGGTCAGTACCGTGACCCCCGAAACAAAAATTGAAAAAAACCCAGCCCGGTTCATTAAAACGCTGCCACTTAGTCACGAGCCATATGTAGCATTGGGAGGTTTCCTTGAAGTGACAGGTTCAAGGAATTCACCTCGGCGAAGAAGTCAGTCAAGTAAGCAAACTTCATCACCAACAGTTCATCCTGCATCTTTTCATGAAGCTGCTTCTCCTTCTCAGTACACCCTCTCTCCAAGAACAGTGCTATTTCCTCTCGAAGTTGAATCACACGATTGAGAACTTTACCACACGAAAGCCAGCGCACCTCTGTGTGGAATATCAGAAGAGTGAAATCGGCTCCCATTTCTTCACACATCGCTTTGAAGATTCTTAAGTTTGTTGCGCTCCCTCAGATGTGGTTCACAATCTTCACCATATCTGAAAGCACTTCTCGAGGACCAGGAGGGAGAGTTTCATTGCTAAAGCATGGCGATGTATCATGCTGTGGGTGAAGGAGACATGGGGTGCGACATCCTTCACGAAGGCTTTGAAGCCGGATCTGCAACCGACCATGGAAGGTGCCCCATCTGTGCACACCCCGACAAGGTGTTCCCAGCCAAGCTCATGTTTGATGAGGAAGGCTTCCAGCATTCTGAACACATCTTCCATCTTCTATTCAGGAGTGGTAGTAGCCAATGGCTCAGAGAACAAGTACTCATCCTTCATGGCTTCTCCATCGAGGTAACGAACGTAGACTAGCAATTGGGAACATGAGGCAACAACTGTGAATACACTGGATTGCTCTTCACCACGCTCACTACTTGCTGCAGAATATCATTACTCATATCCGAGATTCGACTTTTGACTGTGTCATTCGAAAGGGAAATCTGCCTCAACTTTTACAACATAATTATTAGTAAAAAGTAAAAGAAAGTAGATAGGCTTAGTATTTACTTTAAATAAAGAGCTTTCCTGGCCTTTTTTTGTGAACAATTTTGAATCACAGCATGAAAATTTATTTTTCTGGCAATGTTTGATTCAATACTATTGATTCAATACGTTGATATCGTGGGGCTGTGGTCTGCGGAGCTTCTAGCCGCAGGCGTGGCATGGACATACCATCTGGAGCCTGGGATCCCTCGCCGGGGATCGCCAGAGAAGAGCTCCGACTGCCGCTCTGCGGCCTATAACATCCTGAAGCCGCGGTCTCCGGTAGGAAAATCCCGAGTCGGGCCTCCAAGCCGCAGAGTGTGTTTGTCCGTCCCGACGTCGGAGTTTGGATCATCCCGACGAGAGGGCCTGTACATCGGGCCGTTCATAGTGGCGACTCCGGAGGGGTTATGGCCCCGACCACCGGTGAACAAAGGAGGAGGACTGGCTGAACCTTGTTGCCTTCCACCACAGTGAAGAATGCTGTGGTGGATGTTTGTGTTAAATTTTATTGTGTGTTGTGTGTTCTTTTTAAGTGTATCGCTGCTGGCAAATTCATTTCACTGCACCTTCAGGTGTATGTGATGAATAAAATTGACTTTGACTTTGAATACTTAGCCTGGCCAAATCCACAAGACATTCCCGAGACATTATAGTCCTTAAATAATTCTTAATCAGCTTGAGTTTGCTAAATGACCTCTCTGCAGAAGCTACTGTTGCTGGAATTGTTAATAATATTCTTAAGCTAACACAAACATTTGGAAATAGGTCACCAAGTCTATACTCTGTTAACAAGTTCAACAGATCTAATGGTTTTAACTGCATTTACAAAATTCACCCTCCCACTAACACACACACTCAGACATACACTCACTCACCCGCTTACATCCACCCACACAAACACACCACACACACACACACACACACACACACACACTCACCCACACCCACTCACCCACTCACCCACACCCACTCACCCACTCACACCCACCCACACCCACTCACCCACACCCACTCACCCACTCACACCCACCCACACCCACTCACCCACACACACACACACCCACTCACCCACCCACTCACACCCACCCACACCCACTCACCCACACACACACACTCACCCACACCCACACACACACACTCACACCCACACCCTCACACCCACTCACACACACCCACTCACCCACATCCACACACACCCACACCCTCACACACACCCACTCACACACACCCACTCACACACACCCATACCCACTCACCTGTCATGACGACGATGATATGCAAATATCTTGACCTTTGTATCAGCTGACATGGAGGTCAGACTGCATGTGCACTGTGTACGCCTAGGCAGGAGGCTATGGCTGGGTGAGATAATAAACACGGAGACCTAGGAATGTAATCTATAAATATTGTGTCAGTATCAGTATTATTCCACATCTGAGGCCAGGATGTGACATTGGCGACGAGGATATTTAGGATATTTTGGATTCTGAATCCGTGGCTACCTGCTGAAAAATATATATATTTTTTAAATGGCAGGTGCTTGAGCTGATTTCTTCGCACTTCGCGGAGTTCCACACTTCGATCCGACGGGTGATGCGAGTACCGTCAGCGTGAAGTGGAATGCTTGGTTGGTGGAATTCGAAGCTTACGCCGACAGTCGAGGGTGCTTTCTTGAGGAGAGTACACTGGGGCAGAAGGCGCAGCGGAGAGCATTTCTTCTTTTCACCGCGGGGCCAGCAGTTCGAGAAATTTTTAAAACATTCTCTGATACCGGAATGAAGGAATAAGAAAGCCGTTGATGTTTTGAAATTTTGCTACACTGGCAGATCCGCTGAGAAAGTTGATCAGGAAAGACGTACCGTTCCAGTTTTACCGTGAACAGAGATAGGCATTCAAATCACTGAAACAGAGTCTAATGAGTGCAGAAACCCTTGGATATTATGATCCAGCTGCACCAATAAAAGTCATAGCAGATGCTAGTCCGGTCGGCTTAGGAGCAGTGCTGGTACAGACACATGCAGATGAACCCAGAATCATAGCATATGCCAGTCGATCGTTAACCAGCGTGGAGAGAAGGTATTCTCAAACAGAGAAAGAAGCACTGGGACTAGTGTGGGCCTGTGAAAGGTTCCATGCATACTTGTATGCAGGGCCGGCCTTAGGGGGTGCGGGGCTCAATAGGGAACAATTTTGGTGAGCCCCAGGTTCCCAGCCAAGGTATGTCAGCCCAGTTATTTAGTATATATTATGAAATTGTACACGAAGGTGCTATGGATTATACACTGTCTGAATCTCTCCTGCTCCCGTTTGCTGTCAGTACCTCCACTGGCTTCCAACCTTTACCGTAGCTGCTAATTACCATTAAACTGCATTATGTGATTGGACACAATGCCCTTGGAGACAGCGGCGGATTGGACGGGAGGAGACCTATTTGTTGATTGGACGAGAATTTTAAGGCAAGCTGGTTGGTGATTGAACGCAACCCCCTTAGAGACAGTGATTGATTGGCCGCCAAATAATCAGGCACAAAAAATTTGACAAATAGGAAAACAAAAATCGCTGGTCAGTGCGAACTCAGTGGACTATCTGGCTGTATCTCCAAACAAAACAGTATAACATGCAGGTACATTCATTTAAAATAAAATTGAGTGATTTATCACTGTGTAAAGCTCGATATCTGACCAATTTCTGTTTAACACGTTTGGTCTGCCGCGAGCATTTTTCTCTCCCAAAACAGTTCATATCTAGCAATACGATCAACGAACCAGACAGCAGTTGGACACAGTCATGCGATTAGCAAGCGATTGATATGATTTGATGGGGCACCCTGAGCTTTTTTGCACTAGTATTAGGTTTAAGTTATTGAATTTAGTCGTTTCTCATACGTTCTCATACAATCTATGAGTATTGTGTTTACACGCCTGTTATGCTGCTACAAATAAGAATTTCATTGTTCTGTTGTGGGTACACATGACAATTATACATTCTTGACTCGACTCTTCACTCATGCATTTGTGCAATAGAAAATGGGTAACCATTGCACTCTGCGCCAAGTTAAAAAGAGTCAACAGTTAGTCAGGAAGTGACTATTCGCCTCCAAAGAGCAACCCTTTGTTAGGTGGCTTCACTAAATGGTGTGATTCAATATTCCTTCAGCAGTTTGTTTTTATTGCTCAAGATCTGCAGCATCTGCAGTCGCTTGCGATTTAATACTATGTTCCGCTGCGATCTAACTAATGGATGGCCCATGCTGAAGCACACGCAGCATTGAAATGTTAATACGACAATTAGCAAGAATATTGAACAATACAGTAACACGTAGCTCAGAGGGCACGGGTTTAATTTTACAAATGCCCATTTTCACTTTTGGAAACGATATCAGTTTTTAAGAAGGCAGATTTTGCACTGACCATTTGAAAATAAATCAGTGGTTAACTGGCAATGTAAACGCGATGGTGTGCCTGCCACCAAAGCAGCAGGCACGGTGGGAGGAAGGTGGGGTAGAGGGAGATGAATGTGGACGGACAGTGGGTGAAACAAAAAGATAAAGAGCCGGTTTCAGTCCAACAGCAGTACAAAACATGAAACAGCTGGTCACAGGGCTAAGAGGCTGAAGCGCTTCAGGCTGCTGTTGGACTGAAACCAGCTCTTTATCTTTTTGTTTCACAGAATCACTTCAAGCCCGGTCTCTGCAATATAAGTGCAAGATGAACAGTGATGGAAATGGGTTTTAGGAACTAGAGGTACGCTAAGGCCCGTGAGGCTGAAGTTGGGAAGGAAGGGGGGGGGGGTGCGGGTAGACGCTATAAGCCCCCCTGTGAGAAATTCTATTTCTCTGAAATTGAAGATAGACATAAATCTGGAGTAACTCAGCAGGACAGGCAGTGCAGCGACTCTGGAGAGAAGACTCTTCTTCAGACTGAACTGAACTCTCGTCGGTGAGAGTACTTGGGATTGTCTGAAGAAGGGTCTCGACCAGAAACGCAACCCTCTCCCCAGAGCCCATGCCCGTCCCGCTGAGCCACCTTCAACTTCAGAGACAAACAAAAAACACGGAGTGCTGGAGGAACTCAGCGGGAATGGCAGCACCGGCGGAGGTAACAGACCAGGACTCTCTCTCTTCCTCCCACCCCCCACCAACAGAAAGGTACCGCAGATGAACCCGTCACCGCAAAACGTCTAAGAAGGAACTGCAGATGCTGGAAAATCGAAGGTAGACAAAAATGCTGGAGAAACTCAGTGGGTGAGGCAGCATCTATGGAGCGAAGGAAATAGCCAATGTTTCGGGCCGGGTCTGAAGAAGGGTTTCGGCCCAAAACGTTGCCTATTTCCTTCGCTCCATGAATGCTGCCTCACCCACTGAGTTTCTCGAGCATTTTTGTCTACCGCAAAATGTCAATGATTCCGGGAATGCCAAGGGTGAGAGAGCTAGAGAGAGGCGAGATGGGGAGCGGGAGAGAGAGAGAGCACGAGAGAGAGAGGGAGGGAGAGAGCGAAAGACAGTGACACAATGTGGGTCGGTAGGTGAATGACTAGCCTGCACACCAAGAAGAAGCCCCTTCTCGCGGTCTGGAGCCCTCAATCATGATGGTGAGTTTTAAGAAATTCTCAATGTGTCATCAATGCATCGATCTACATTCCTCAGTAAATGTAATTGTGTTTTGAACAAGTATTGAACGCGTGAATTTTATTCAAAGGAATGCGACGTCATTAATACTTGTTCAAAACACAATTACATTTACTGAGGAATGTGGATCGATGCATTGATAACACATTGTATAACTACTTGTTAACTACTGGCTGTTAACAAGTGCTAACAGTAGTAGTTAACAAATTGTTTGTGTCTGATGGCTGAGCAGCAGTTGTTATCCATGTTCGTTTTTAAAAAAAATCCGGATGGCGAATGTTTAAAAAAAATCTTTATTAAACAAAGCGAATTCGTATTTCCGTACGAAATACGGAACATTAGTGCGGGGCCCCCCTTAGGCGTGGGGCCCAATTGGGAGCAATCGGTCCAATCGGCTTAAGGCTGGCCCTGCTTGTACGGTATTGAATTTGTACTTGTTACAGATCACAAGCCGCTGGAAGTGATCTATTCGACAAGGTCTAAGCCATGTGCCAGAATAGAACGTTGGGTGCTGAGACTCCAACAGTACAAGTACAAAGTAATCCACATTGCTGGGAAAGCAAACATCGCGGACCCACTGTCGAGACTGTTGAAGGATGAACAGCTGGGAGCAACATCCACGCTAGAGATGGAAGCAGAGAACTTTGTGCAATTTGTCGCAATTCAGTCAACGCCAGGAGCCGTGACAACGAAGGAAGGTGAAAGGGAATCAGAACATGATCCTGAACTCAAATATATCAGAGAGCGTATTCACAGTGGGCAATGGGATCAATGCCCTTACAAAGCATATATTCCCATAAAAGATGAATTTTGTGTAATTGGTCAGTGTGTGCTGAGAGGTAGCAGATTGGTGATCCCGCAGGCACTATGCCCAAGGATTGTGTCATTAGGTCATGAAGGACATTTGAGCATCGTCGGTACTAAACAGAATTTGCAGAGCAAAGTGTGCTGGCCAGGTTGTGAGCAAGATGGCAGAAAATCTGTCAAGACCTGTCACGGATGCCAAATCACAAGCAGGAGCAACCCACCAGAACCAATTAGAAGTACAAAGTTGCCAACAGGACCATGGGTTGACATAGCTATCGACTTTCTTGGACCACTTCCAACAGGTGAATCAATTATGGTAGTGGTAGACTATTCTAGTAGGTACTATGAGTATGCACCTCTATAAGATCACCCCTCATCCTCCTGCGTAGCAAGTAATAAAGTCCTAGCCTACCCAACCTCTCCCTATAGCAGATGCCACTTGGCCAATGAACGTATTCAATGAGCTTGCTACCCCTAAGCCTGTGTTCTCTAGTTTTAGAATCCTGAGGGAAATAGACTGTGACCATCCACTCTATCCATGCCCCTCTTGATCTTGTACACTTCATTAAATTCACCCCTCAACCTCCTACACTCCAAAGATATAAAATCCCAGCCTATCCAAACTCTGCCTGTAACTTAACCTCAAGAGCGGTGACAATTCCGTGCCAGCGTGTTGTCACTGGTTCGCCCATGCGTCGAGTGCTGACGAATTAAAATCATTAAAGGGTCATTAAAGGTTTGTAAACTGTCGGCCCCACACCCTCCTAGCTCGGTCTACTGGTGGTTCGGGAGGGAGGGAGGAGGTGGGGGGAGCAGTGATATAAAGGGAACGGCTGGGAGGTCGGTTCGGAGATCGCTGCTGTAAGTCTGCGCCGTAGTGTCGGGGATCGTGGTGGCGGCGGCTCTGTGCGTGTGTGTCTGTGTCTGTGTGTCTGGCTTTACCCCAAGGGTGTGCGCGTGTGTATGTATCTATTTACTGTAATTGTGTGTGTGTGATGAAGTCCACTACAGCAGAAAAGACTGTACAGGCATTAGCAGAGATCTTCGCCAGACACGGGTTGCCTGTTACATACATAGATACATAGAAAATAGGTGCAGGAGTAGGCCATTCGGCCCTTCGAGCTTGCACCGCCATTCAATATGATCATGGCTGATCATCCAACTCAGTATCCCGTACCTGCCTTCTCTCCATACCCCCTGATCCCTTTAGCCACAAGGGCCACATCTAACTCCCTCTTAAATATAGCCAATGAACTGGCCTCAACTACCCTCTGTGGCAGAGAGTTCCAGAGATTCACCACTCTCTGTGTGAAAACGTTTTTTCTCATCTCGGTCTTAAAGGATTTCCCCCTTATCCTTAAGCTGTGACCCCTTGTCCTGGACTTCCCCAACATCGGGAACAATCTTCCTGCATCTAGCCTGTCCAACCCCATAAGAATTGTGTACGTTTCTATAAGATCCCCTCTCAATCTCCTAAATTCTAGCGAGTATAAGCCAAGTCTATCCAGTCTTTCTTCATATGAAAGTCCTGACATCCCAGGAATCAGTCTGGTGAACCTTCTTTGCACTCCCTCTATGGCTATAATGTACTCCGACAATGGGCTACAGTTTGTTTCTGAGACGTTTGCTGAATACATGAGAATCACAGGCATCCATCATCGCAAGGTGACTCCGAAATGGCCACAAGCTAACGGAGAAGTAGAGAGACAAAACCAGTCCATAGAGAAGAGGATACGAATCGCCCATGCCGAAGGGAAAAAACTGGAAGGAGGCACTATTAGCATACGTAGCTGTATATCGGGCGATCGCTCACTCAACGACCAGGAAAAGTCCAGCAGAAGCTTTGTTTAGAAGGAAAATTCGCACTAAAATACCAGAAGTGCCAGAGATCGTGGAAGACCAGGAGATGAGAGACTGTGATGCCGAAAAGAAAGGTGCGGCAAAATGGTATACCGACTTGAAACGAGGAGCCAGGCACTCTGAAATAATTCCTAGGGATGATGTGCTTGTGAGGCGAGATGATGGCGGTAAGATAGACACTCCTTACTATTGCCAGCCATACAATGTTGTATCGAGGAGCGGCAGCACGGCGACAGTCAAGTCTCCAGAAGGTGTTATCTACAAAAAAATGTATCGAGCAACAAAAAGTACATGTCCAGGGACACACAAAATGAGGTAGCCCAAAATCCACCACGAGCTACTGATTCAGAGGGGCCAGACGACATTTCCGAGGTGGTGACCAGAGTTCCAGAGGCAGCACGCTGCAACGCAGGTGGTGAGCAGAGAAGGTGTCTGGGTGACAACACATATTAATTTAAAGTTTAATTCTGGTAAAGGAAGGATATCATGACGATGAGTTATGGTGATGATATGCAAATATCTTGACCTTTGTAACAGCTGACTTGGAGGTCAGATCGCATGTGCACTGTGTGCGCCTAGGCAGGAGGCCATGGCTGGGTGAGATAATAAACACGGAGACCAAGGAATGTAACCTATAAATATTGTGTCAGTATCATTATTATTCCACATCTGAGGCCAGGATGTGACATCACCCACCCACTCACCCACACTCACTCACACACACCCACCCACACCCACTAACACACACCCACTGACCCACCCACACCCACTGACACACCCACACCTACTGACACACCCACACCCACTCACACCCAAACCCAGGCCCGGACCACTGAAACAGCCGCAGCTGCCGACTCTCACCATCTCCCCGGGCGGGGCCACAGCAGCCACTGTCGCCGACCCTCACTGTCTTCAGAAAACCACCGATGCTGCTACCTGTATCTCTACTCCAGCTCCCCACGGGCCTCCACCAGCGACTCCGCCGACCTTCGCCTCTCCACCGGCCACCAGCAGGCTAGAGCCGTCACCTCACCAGAGTTCCAGGCTCAGCACGAGGCCCATCAGCAGTGATGAGTCTTCCCCTTCCCCCTCTTTTAATCAGGTTACCCCGACCACACACCCCCCAGTTAAAATTCCCCGCTTTATTATGGATCACAATTTCTACGAATTACGATATATAAAACAATGTAGGCTCACACAAAATGTGAATGCTAGTCTTCACAAAATATATGAAAACATTTTCTGAGATTTCAGGAAATTCCCGGCCCCCTCCTTCGGCTCGCGGGCCCCCTTTTGGATTCCGGGCCCAGGTACGATGTACCCCCTGCACCCCCCTCTCATAGGCCCTGTGTATACATACGCGTATACGCGAACAAAATACTGTGTGTGGTATGTACCTTTGTTAGGTTCCTAAAAATGGGCTCAACAAATTGATAGACAATAGACAATAGACAATAGACAATAGGTGCAGGAGTACCCCATTCGGCCCTTCGAGCCAGCACCGCCATTCAATGTGATCATGGCTGATCATCCCCAATCAGTACCCCGTTCCTGCCTTCTCCCCATATCCCGACTCCACTATTTTTAAGAGCCCTATCTATCTCTCTCTTGAAAGCATCTAGAGAACCTGCCTCCACCGCCCTCTGAGGCAGAGAATTCCACAAACTCACCACTCTCTGTGAGAAAAAGTGTTTCCTCGTCTCCGTTCTAAATGGCTTACTCCTTATTCTTAAACTGTGGCCCCTGGTTCTGGACGCCCCCAACATCGGGAACATGTTTCTTGCCTCTAGCATGTCCAAACCCTTAACAATCTTATATGTTTCAATGAGATCCCGTCTCATCCTTCTAAACTCCAGAGTGTACAAGCCCAGCTGCTCCATTCTCTCAGCATACAGGGCCGGATTTAGATGAAGAGAGGCCCTAAGCTATTTCACTTGTGAGGCCCCCCCCTCCCAATCCACCACCCCCATGACTAGAGGACCATGACTACCCGACAGTGACAGTGTGACACTTTTAGATCCTACTGTATGTTGTCATTAAACAGTTGGTTTTAAAATACATATTAGATTCACCACGGAGCGGGCGATGTCTTACCTAGATCGCCGTTTGAAACTCTAGCCTGCTGCTTCAACATCATGGAGCTGTGGTTTGTGGAGCTCCCAGCCTCGGGCCACGCTGATTTCAACATCGCGGAGCCCTGGATTCCCTTTGCTGAGGGCCGCCAGCGTGAATCTCCGCCCAGCTCAGCTTGTGGTTTCGGGAGCCGCGGTCTCCGGTAGGAAGTGGCCGATTCGGAAGTCCAAGCCGCTGAGAATGTTCTCCCGTTCCGACATCGGATGGTGACCCCCAAATTTAATTGTACCAATTGGTGCATGTGGAATGTGGAATATTAAGAAATAAAGAAACTACAAATACACTAAGAACAAAAATGTTTTTTTCTCGCTTTCTTCATAGCAAAATCATCCAGAAGTTCACCAAGATCTGTTTGACTAAGTTTGTCACTCTCAATGCACAGAATGCTCAGTGCAGACAGCCTCTCTTGAGACATTGTGGACCTTAATTCATTTTTAATTCTTTTGAGTCTTGAAAAAGACCTCTTTCCCGAGCAGTTGGTGACCATTCAGCTAAGAAACAGCCGCAAGATTGCTTCCACATTAGGGAAGGCCATCTGAATTGTTTCCTTGTATATTATTTGATAAAGGTCTGTGTGAGACAGAGAGTGCTCTTCTGTATGCCTATGGCTTTGTCTCACGTACGAGTGAAAGTGCAAAAGTTCATCAGTAAGTTTCAGGTCAACATCTTCTGGGTATGCTTCCATCAACGGTTCAACACCTTGCTGAATTTCTTGCTTAGATGCGGTCAGATTAGCAAGAAAGGAAAACTGTTGTGCAGCTTCACTGTACACAGTACCTCTTCTTTTTAAATTGGTTTCAAGTGCATCTAGTAAAGGAATAAAGGATTTTATCCTAAACTTATTTCTTGAAAAGAGTTTATCTAAAACATCAGGACCAGGTGCACTTCCATCATTTCCTTGCCATTTCCTTACTCTTTGTCTCCCTGTGACAGTTATGTATTTAACTAACTTATGTAACTTATAACTAAACAAACAGGTTCACTTCTTAATAAACAGACAACTCACAAAGCAGTTTGGTAGACCAATTCAAAACGTTTCTAATTAACGGCCGATGGAAGTGGCAGGGAAAACAAACACAGACACTTGGCTGTCCTCTCTCCACTTCCCTGAACACAGAATTACATGGTATTATATACTGTTGAGGCGGTTGATGTCCCGCCGGCAGTTTAAAATAAAATGGTCTAAGGCCGGAAGATGGCCATCAGGGGGGGTCCAAGAGGAGGGGGTCCATCCGTTGGAGATGGGAAAAGGGATCATCAATGGGGGCAAGGACTCCTTCCCAGGTAAGAATGGTGTGAGGCAGAGGCGATGGAAGAAGAGCTCCAAATCGCGGCGGGCGCGGAACTCATTGAGGTTGGTACGGAGGGGGACAAAGGTGCGGCCTCTGCTGCGGACAGACTGTTCGGTATCTGAGAGGGGGAGGTCAGGGGGGATGGTGAACACATGGCAGGGATGGGGGTTGGGGCCGGAGGAAGGCAGATGAGTGGACTGAGGCCGAGGTGATGTCTGGTGGGGGGGTGGTGGGTGGTAAGGGGGTAGGGGGGGTATGAGGACTGTAGTGTGGGTGGGGAAGAGCTGGGGTCACATGGTTTGAGGGGAATGGGGAAGACCCAGTGGAACAGCCACTGAGGTTACCAGGGTTGGGGGGGACTAGCACTAGGACCCAGCGTAGTCAAACCAATGGGAGTGGGAATCTGCAGCGTGGAAACTTCAGGCCCGGTGCTGAGTCCAGGCTGCAGGTAAGGCGGCGGCTGCGGGCTGCTGGAGGGCGGTGGAGTGGCGAGGGTCGGCAGGCAAAGCATGGGAGGTCCCGGTGGGCGAATGGTCGGTGGGGCGGCGAGGTTCGATGGGTCCGGTGCGGCGCGGAGGTGGGTCGGCCCAGTGCGGCGGCGAGGTGGGTATGCCCCCGGTACTGCGGCGAGGTGGGTAGGCCCCATGCGGCGGTGAGGTTTGGCGGGGGGAAAGGGTTAAATAAACGACATACCTTTTGCTTTGTCCTGCACTTCCAAGGATCTTTGGAGCAAATTCCTCTCCACAACGAATATATACCTCACCTGCATTTTAATCCCCCCTCCCCCTCCCCCTCCCCCTCCCCCTCCCCCTCCCACACCACCAAAGCCTCCGGAATCGCAAGCACAGCGCCACCGATGGTAGGTTTTGTAACAACGCTACTATGTCAAAAGTTTTAGACACCTTGGTGGAGCGAGCCGAGGCCCCCCTAGATCACGAGGCCCTAAGCTTAAACTTGTCTATCTTATACGTAAATCCGGCCCTGCCAGCATATGAGAGAATGTTATTTACAACCCTGTCATGACCCCCGGAAACACCTCAAACGATCCCCATGGGGGTCACGACCCCAGGTTAAGAACCACTGGCCTAAACTTACTAATTTCACACTGGACTTGAAATGCTATAATCCTGGTTTATGGCAGGAATAACAACGAACTGAGGTTGAGTATATTTGACATTTCCCCCTCCCCACAATCAGTCAGAAGTAGGGCCCTGACCTATCCATTTTCACCAGAGGTGCTGCCTTATCCGCTGAGTTACTGCAAGACTGCGTGTCTATTATTACCGTAGAAGAGCTGTTGTGAAGAAATGTAATAGATTTAGTTTTGCTCTCCACTGTGCTGAGTATTTCAAACATTTTCTGGTTTTATCTTAACTTTTTTAGCATGGAACGACTTTTCAATGAAATGGAACTGTCTCCATCAGCTGCTTGCGCTGCTGAGAGCTTCAGATATGTTCTACAATTGGGTTCAGGTCTCCAGTATTTTACCTTTGTATATGTAATTCAACATTGCCATGTTGCTGTTGGGTATTATTGCTGAAGAGGAGTTCCACAATACAACTAATCTGCTAATTAATCTTGCTCTATTCTTAACCTTTTAGATAATTCCCCAGGGACACGGCGGTTGATGAGGCCAATGTTGCATCTGCAGACTCTTCCCTTTATGAGACGGATGTGTGGATGAGTAGGTTGTGATGTGAGTTATTATGACATCACATCACAACCTACTTATATGTGATGTGATGTGAGTTATGACAAATAAATTGTATTGTATTGTATTGTATTGTATCATCCCGGTTGCACCTTCTCCACTTTGAGCGATTGTGCCCCTAAAAACCTTACAAGAGTCGGTGAGTATGCTGTAATTTTTTTTTCAAGAGCAGGTCCTTGAGCGCATCCTTGAAACTTTTCCTCTGTCTGTCTGGTAATCCATTCAGAGTTGGGAATAGAGTGTCCTTTTCTGGAGTCTGGTGTTCATGCTGTGAGCTAGCCTGCCCAATAAAACCGGTGTAGGAAGGAACTGTCGACGCTAGTTTAAACCGAAGATGGACGCAAAAAGCTAGAGGAACTCAGCGGGACAGGAGGTATCTCTGCCTGATGCTGCCTGACCCGCCGAGTCGCTCCAGTTGTTTTTGTGTTCATCTACGCCCAATGAAACCATCCGCGTGTAACTAACTAGGGTGTCGGTGGTCAACGGAAAGACTCCTGACATTGCTTTCTACTAATTACATTGTTAACAACAAAACTCAGGTCTGATCTCTGGAATGTGTGTTGGGTGGTTTGGGCGAGGAGATATTGTTGTTTGTGAATTGATTTTCGCCCGGTTGGTTGCTAGTTTACGACTTAAGAAGGTATGGCTGGTTTCTCCGTCAATCAAAGGAGCTGGGCGGCGACGGGGAAGAGCAGCTTGCTTTATAACACATGCCACCAAACCATCAACACACTGTGTGTTGCATTAGGCGCTTAAAGAAGAATAAACCGGTAGGGATCACTTCTGCCAGTTATTTTTTAGAGAACAAGAGAATAATACTTAAGATAAATGACAAGGATATCACATCATTACAGGGAAACGTTCCGCTTGTCAAGTAACCCGAGAGAACGGACATTTGGTGAAAGAGCTGATACTACAATTTGTGTTTTTTTACACTTTCAGACAATCTCTTGAAAGATGCCGGCAGGTATAAGTCTTCTGTGGATTTGTACGATGATTCCCTGTGTGATCACTCTGGAATTCAAACACCACAGTGCGAAAGATTTGGAATCGTTTTTACAGCGAGTCCACACATCCTGGCCGTCAATTACAAACTTGTACAGTATTGGCAAATCTATCGGAGGTGGGTATGTGAGTGAGTGCCTTCATTAGAAAGAATGCGTTGACCGCACATTAAGTGTCTGTGCCTGAGCTTCAGTTTTACCGAAAGAGTAATGTTATGTTGAGCAATGGAATGGCCGCAAAACTTTGCTTACTCAATGCTGTGTGATAGATATCTGCTGGTTCTTATTCAGTAGCTGTAACTTGGTGACTCGCTGATTTCCGCATACTTTCAACTGAATCCAGAGCGCAGAATTTTTCTTTTGATTTGTAAAATGGCTCTAAATTTATCTGTTTGTAATTGTGGCATAAAATCAAGAGCTTACATTCTGTGGGATGTTTGTACTCCGTGATCCGAGCATAAAATGGTTAGGAGGATGCTCTCGGTAGATTTAGCCACCTACTCCCCCCCCCCCCCCCTCAATCATTACCATCGTCAAAATGCCCCACTATCAATATCAGAAATGATGCAGAAAATTATCAAGGCTAGCCACATAAATGCAAGAGCTACAAGAACAGGTGGATGGCTGAGTATCCTTCAGTGAGCTATTAACCAGCAGATTTCTCCAAAGCCCATTCCACCATCTACAAGGGTTGTCAAACTGTGGCAGATTATCCTAAATTTGCTGAGATAAGTGTAGCTATGATCCTTAGTAAAAATCAGGACATCGTCCCTTCCATTGACTCCATCTACACTTCACGCCAGCACAATCAAGGACCTGTCTCACCGTGGTCACTCCCTCTTCTCTCTTCTCCCATCAAGCAAGAGGTACAGAAGTTTAAAACGCATCCCTCCAGATTCAGGGACAGTTTTTACCTGGCTGTTACCAGGCCAATGATCAGTCCTCTCATCAGGTAGTGCGGACCTGACCTACCATCTACCTCAATGGGGACCTTTGATCTATCTTTAATCAGACTTTATTAGACTTCAATGTTATATCTTGCACTGAATGTTGTACCCTTTATCCATGCATGGTGGACGGCTTGATTGCACTAGTGTTGTTCTGAGGTGTCAGACAAATAATGAGGGTGAACTCTGTGGTAGTTCACAATCACACAGTAGTAATCATCACACAATTTTTCCAACTTTGAGATAAGAGCAGCACACTTGTTCTGCAAATAGTGCAGCCACACCAATAGCGATCCAGATCAATTTGGCATATGGAGAGTTTATACAATCTCTCCTGAACAATGTGGTTATCCCTTGGGGGGACTGCTTTTTTTCCCCACAACCCAAAGACCTGCTGGATGTTAGGTAATTAGCCACCTTTGTGTAAGTGTCAGGTCATAGAAACGAAAAGCATTGATAGGCACATGTGCATGAAGGAATGGGACTGGTGGATTGCTGTTGACTCAATGGACAAAATGGTCTCCTTCCTTATCTAATAATAACTATGGCTAGCGTTCTTGCAATGTCTATGGCAGCTAATATAAATGATTAACTTAGCAGTAACTGAAGGAAGTCGGAACTTATCTGTACTGTATCATACTTAATATCTGAAGTTGGTGACCATTAATTTATCTTTTTTTTAGATTTTGCTTTTGTATGCAAATTATCTTTCATATCAGGATAGGCTTATAAATAAAAAATCCAAAAACTTTCATTTCTGTCAATGCCATTCACATATGATTATCTCTCCTGAGCATCTGTGCCAAGACTCGGAAATCAGCATAATTCAGGACTCTTTTTAAAAGTTTATTGAAATCAAGTAACACCATTACTAATATGAGGTAATATAAAGTATTGCAAGAACCTACAAAGGAATTACATTATAAGGTAGATATGAGGCAATCCTGCAGCTTTTGTGCTCTAACAGACCTGCACAACTTTTAACTCGACTCACTGTAACTTTATCCCCAATGTAACTAACTGGGCAGCACAAGTTGCTACCTAACGGGGCCAGAGGCCCGGGTTCACTCCTGACTCTAATTGCTGTCTTTGCGGAGTTTGTACGTTCTCCCTATGACCGCGTGGGTTTTCACCAGGCGCTCCGGTTTCCTCCCACACTCCAAAACATACAGGTTTGTAGGTTAGTTTGCTTTGGTTAAATTGTCCCTAGTGTGTAGGATAGTGCTAGTGTATGAGGATCGCTAGTCGGCGCAGGCTCGGTGGGCCAAAGGGCCTGTTTGCATACTGTATCTCTAAACTAAATGTAACTAAAGCTCTAATTCTAGTTCTAGGCACAACTCTCCCTGATATTGCCCCATGTCTGTACACATTGATTGGAATTACCTTGCCTGTAGTTTCTTCCCAGATTTGTATCCAAACCTCCATTCCATTTATAATATGAAAGAATACATGTGGCAAACTGCTTCCTTCCTGATTATCCTTTTAATGCCCAGTAATTAGAAATCAGGCTACACCCTCTAAATAATTTGTCCCAATTTGTACAGTTTGTCTCCAGTTTTCAGAGGACTGAGATTATCAGCACTTGGAGAAGTTGGTCATACACTGCAAACATTCTGTGGACAATCAGACTGTGGACTAAACACATATCTAAATGGTGTCCTTGGGTAAATCTTGTTTGTGAACTGGAAGAACTTTTCGTCATAACTTCTTCAACTCACAGCCTATATTTTTTTCAAAGGTTGCTGTGAACAACTATCTGTGGTTTCTCATGGATTGGAGGGCAGAAATTTCTTTAAAGTTTATTCCATTGTTGATCAATCATCTTCCTAAATGTACATCTTCCTAAATGTTCTGCCCACAGCTCTGATGAAAGGCCATTAACCTGAACCGTTAATTCTATTTCTCCCTCCACATATACTGTCTTTCTGGTTATTATGCCAATATATCCACTATATCATACCATCTCGACTGACCAGATATTGAGTGTGAAAATAGGCACGCTTATTTCTAATAAGGCTGGCATGTTGTGTTGGCAGTTAGTTGCGCATATGAATAGTAATAGGTGATAGTTTAGCAGAATTGAGACGGTAGGTTGATTTCCAAAATACTTTATTACGAAAGTTAAACAAAAACAACGATGGCCTTAAGACAGCTAAATAACAGTGTTGCTACCACAATGGTGGTGAACTGAATGAATGGGTTTGCCCAGAAAAGCGCGCAAAAACCCCTCCCCACGGTCACGTGTCCGAGGTAGCCAATCGAAGGGTTCGACTACCCCAAGGTACCAGCACGTGACGCTACAGGATCCCCCCCTCCCCCCGAGAAAATCCCCGGGCACCCGCAGAGCCGAACCGTACACCAGATCGGCGGAGGAAGCAGCCAAATCTTCCTTAGGGGCGGTGCGGATGCCGAGGAGGACCCACGGCATCTGGTCCACTCAGTCCGGGCCCGTGAGCCGAGCCTTCAGCGCCGATTTGAGGTGCCGATGGCAACATTCGACCAGCCCGTTGGCCTGCGGGTGGTAGGCGGTTGTATGATGCAACTGGGTGCCGTAGAGCTGGGCCAGGGAAGACCACAAGGCAGAGGTGAACTGGGCCCTCCGGTCAGTGGAAATGTCAGACGACACCCCGAACAGGGCAATCCAGTGGGTGGCTAAGGCCCGAGCGCAAGCCGCGGCGGAGGTGTCTGCGAGCGGAATTGCCTCTGGCCATCGCGTGAAACGGTCCACTATGGTGAGCAGGTGCGTAGCGCCGCGGGACGGTGGCAACAGGCCTACCAGGTCTACACGAACGTGCTGGAACCAGCCCGCGGGAACCTCGAACTCCTGCACCAGAGGGCGCACGTGCCGCTGAACTTTGGAGGTCTGGCAAGGAACACAGGTGCGAGCCCAGGCTGCCACCTGTTTCCGGAGCCCATGCCAAACGAACTTGGCCACCACGAGCGCGGAAGTCGCTCGTATGGATGGATGGGCCAGACCGTGGACAGCGTCAAAAACCTAGCGTCGTCAACTGACAGGGACGATTGGGCGGGCCCGACCCAAGGAGACGTCGCACAGGACGATGGTGCCCGCAGCTCCGCATGGCACTTCAGCCAGCTGAATACCAGAAACGGCGGTGCGGTAGCCTTCCATGCCTGCATCAGCGAGCTGCGCCGCTGCCAGCTCGGCATAGTCGACGCTGTGGTCGATGGCCGAAATGGAGGGAAAAGTGGGGCGGGACAAGGCATCAGCAACGACGTTCAGTTTACCCGCAATATGTCGGATGTCGGTAGAAAACTCCGATATATAGGCGAGGTACCGCTGTTGGCGGGCAGACCATGGATCGGAGATTTTGCACAGGGCGAGAAAAAATACCTAAAATGCCTTATCGCTGGATACAATGCTTGGAGCTCATGGTCGAAGGCGCTATAATTACATTCAGGAGCTCACAGCTGGCGGCTGAAAAATACCAGCGGCTGCCAGCTGCCGTCTACAAGCTGCTCCAGGACGCCTCCCACCGCGGCGTCCGAGGCGTCCATGGTGAGGACGGTGGGAGCGGAGGCACACGGGTGGACCAACATGGTAGCGTTGGCCAGGGCTGTCTTGGCACCCTCGAACGCCACGTCCGCCTCCGAGGACCACACGAGTTCCCGCGGCTTACCCGCCAGACACTGGAATAGGGGGCTCATGATGTTAGCAGCTGGAATGCCTGTGCGGCGTTTTTCAACCCGAAGGGCATGCGGAGCCATTCAAACAGGCCGAACGGGGTATCGTCGCCGTTTTCGGGACGTCGTTGGGGTGCACAGGGATCTGGTCGTAACCCCAGACGAGGTCAACTTTCTAAAAGAAAGCGGTGCGCTCAAGGTGTGTGGAGAAGTCCTGAATATGGGGCGGTCTGCCGTGGTCAAGGCGTTCAGACGACGGTAATCCATACAAGGTCTCCACCCCCCAGATGTGTTTGGGACCATATGTAGCGGGGAGGCCCATGGGCTGTCCGACCGCCAGACGATCCCCATGTCCTCCATTAGTTGAAACTCGTCCTGGGCGATGCGCAGCTTGTCCGGGGGGAAGCGGCGCGCCCGGGCATGCACTGGAGGGCCCACGGTGGGGATGTGGTGCACGACCCCGTGTTTAGGGGCTGCCCCGCTGAAACGGGGTGTGAGGAGCTCAAGAAAGTCAGAGAGCAGGGAGGTGTATGGACCGTCGACCTTGGCAACGACGCTGAGCTGTGTGTCAGGTGGGGCCGGGGGCCGCAGAGCGTTGGAGCCGATGGGCGATCGCGGAGTCATGCGCCCGCCCCATACATCCACGATGAGGGAAAACGCACGCAAGAAATCGGCCCCAGGAGCAGCTGAGCGACATCCGCCACGATAAAGTCCACTTGTACGGGCGGCAGTCAAATGTGAGTGAAAGGGTCCACGTAAGTGCGGATGGTGCTCCAGTTGACGGCCGTGAACACAGGGCCCCGCTTACCAGCACGAGTGTCGCGCCCGGTCGGCGGTCGGATGCTGACAATGGCACCGGAGTCCACGAGAAAGCGTCGGCCATAGTGGCGGTCGCGGACGTAGGGGCGGTTGTTAGGGCCGATCGTGATTGCCTCTATAGACGATCGGCCGAGGCATTTCCCTGAAACGTACAGGGCTGGCGGCAGCGTCGGGCCTCAGCGCCCCATCGGAGGTGATAAAAACACCATCCGTGCCTACCACGGGTCCCGGATCACTGCTGTGGCTCCGCGTTGGAACTTGTGGGCGGGGCGTCATTGCGGTCACACTGAGGTGAAGGGCGCGCTGGCGCGGACACATGGTTAATGGCGCCGCCATCTTGGTGCTTCGCCAGCCAATGTTTGTCGGCCTGTTCGGAGAGCTGCAGGGGGTCGGCGAAATCGGCGCCCGCGAGCATGAGGTGGACGTCATCCGGCATCTGTTCTAAAAATGTTTGCTCGAAAAGCAGGCACGGACGGTGGCCGTCCATGAGAGCAAGCATGTCGGCCATGAGCAGAGATGGCTTGCGATCGCCCAACCCGTCCATGTGCAGGGGGCGGACGGCGCGATCCCGGCGGCTGAGCCCGAAAGTGTGCAGAAGGAGGGCCTTGAGGCTGTCGTACTTGGCGGTCGCGGGCGGGTTCTGCAGGAAAGGCAGCAATCGGGAAACTGTCTCCAGGCGTAAGTGCCCCAACGACGTGGAAATACTTAGTCTCATCCACTACTATATGGCGCAGGTGGAACTGCGCCTCCACGTGCGCGAACCACAATTGAGGCTGTTCGGGCCAGACCACCGGCAGCTTGAGGCTGACGGCGCTCTGATGAGCATCGGGAACGCCGTTGGGTCCTGCATGTCGGCGTCCAATATCAATTGGGCACGTCGGGGTCACCAGTTTTACGGAGTTGAGACGGTCGGTTGATTTCCAAAATACTTTATTACGAAAGTTAAACAAAAACAACGATGGCCTTAAGACAGCTAAATAACAGTGTTGCTACCACAATGGTGGAGAACTGAATGAATGGGTTTGCCCAGAAAAGCGCGCGAAAACCCCTCCCCACGGTCACGTGTCCGAGGTAGCCAATCGAAGGGTTCGACTACCCCAAGGCACCAGCAGGTGCCGCTACAATAGACACAAAATGCTGGAGTTTGATGAAGGGTCTCGATCCGAAACGTCACCTATTCCTTTTCTCCAGAGTTGCTGCTTAACCCGCTGAGTTAATCCAGCATATTGTGTCTATCTTTGGTGTAGACCAGCATCTGCAGTTCCTTCTTACACAATAGTAATAGGTGCATATACGCCTGCCCTTTCATTTGATTATCCCGCCCTCAGATTTCAAAATCACTATTCTTATACATAGAAACATCATAAATAAGATCCAGAGAAGGCAATTTACTCCTTTGATTCTGTTTCTCCAGTGTTCAATCATAACTGATCAGTCAAATTCAGTGAGAGAAGTCCCAATCTGAACTGTCACCTAACCATGTTCTCCAGAAATGCTGCCTGACCCACTGAGTTACTCCAGCACTTTTTGTCTTATCTTTGCCCAATTTCAGTTCTATTTATTTGTCCAAGACATCTTTTCTGTGACCACAGAACTGTAAGGCTTCTTTCAAGTCATATTGAAATTTATTATCACTCACTTTTAATACAGCTTCCATTTCTTGTGTTTGTTGACATACCAGAGCAAACCCAGGAACCATATGCTGTGTAAAAGCAATGACCATGTCTGGCTGGAGTGTTGTAGCCACAATGTCTGGGGGAAATGCAAGCTTTTTTTCCAAGTCCACATCCATTTTCCAATCCCCAGCAGGCTGCGGAATGCTTGCATCCTTTGATGTTATCTGGTGCTCTGGAGGTTGGCCTGCTGATACAAATGTTGCAAAGTGGACATTTCCTTCCGATGTTTGTGGGGAAGCATATGTGGTCGGTCGCCTCTGTTCAAGGATTGATGCCAGCTGTCTGAGAACTTGGTTATGGCGCCTTTACCTTGCTACCAGGAAAACTCAAGGTGTGGTGCTTCCAGTTTGGCATACTACCAAGAATCATGTGGCCTTTAACTATGTATGAAATCCCCATCAACAAAGTGGAAACGTTGGAAAGAATGATCAGCACACATGTGAAACAGTGACTTGGACTTCCACGATGCTTAAGTGCTGTCTGACTGTACGGGAATGGCAAATAGGAATTACCCATTGCAGGTCTTGTGGAAGAGTTCAAATGCACTAAAGCAAGTTTGGTCATGACCCTCACTCACTGAATCTGAAGATACTATTATTCGAACAGCGGTCCCCCGTGTGGCAACGGGTATGCCGCCAAGTGTAAAGCCCTTGGGCGAGGCTCGTAGTGCATCCTGTTAAAATGTGCCTTAGTGATGCAGGTGCTTGGCAAAGGGAGCAAGCGGTCTTCTCCCAACCACTGCTTCAGGTTCTGGGATGATGGTAGAACATCATAAGTGGCTCTGCTGACAAAACTTAGCCGAGATCCCTCCATTTGCCAGATGTCTCGCCAGCTGAGTTTCCTCTTTTCCAGGCCCTCCCAGTTAGTCCATTGGCCCTGCTTGGTCATTGAGACAGCATTGGCGTGTCGCTCTGCCTCCTCCCGTCTTCTCACCATCTCCACCACGAGCCGTCTCTTCTGCCTTGTGCCATTGAGGAGCTTTTGGGATGAGCCCGAGTCCGGCTTTCCCGTGTTGGACTTGGCCAACCACATCCTGGAAATGAAGAGCAGACTTAGCACTCTGAACGGCTTCAGATGGGGTCCACTTCCTCCCCGTTGCCACATATATCAGTATATTCAGATTCAGTGAGGGATTGTGACCATGTTCTCCAGAGATGCTGCCTGACCCACTGAGTTACTCCAGCACGTTTTGTCTTTTCTTTGTCCAATTTCAGTTCTACTTATTTGTCCAAGACATCCTTTCTGTGACCACAGAACTGTAAGGCTTCTTTCATGTCATATTGAAATTTATTATCACTCACTTTTAATACAGCTTCCATTTCTTGTGTCTGTTGACATACCAGAGCAAACCCAGGAAGCATATGCTGTGTAAAAGCAATGATGTCCGGTATACTACATGTGAATGTAACCAGCTCCGTCACATTAGGAAGATTAGCACCATCTTTTTAAATACTTTGTAGCCAAGCCCAGAATCACATCGTCTGCCCTTTTGCCTCAGAGCCACTTTTCTGTTGCAATCCTGTATCTCTTGATTCCCTTAACATCTCCAAACATCTACCTATCTTTGCCTCAAATAAACTCGGAGATTGAACGTCCGCAACCCTATTGAATAGAGCATTACAATGATTCACTACTTCTGGGTGAAGATGTATCTTCTCGCTTCTCTCCCATGTGGCCTGCTGCTTATTTTGTGATGGTAAGGTCTGGCTCTAAACACTCCGTATTCATCCCATTAAACCTGTTAAGAACCTGGGCAGTTGACAGGTAAATATTATCTTTCTCCATTTTCAGATTCTGCTTTACATATTTCAGCCTGCCATGATTAACACGCATCGTTGGAGCAAAAGGGTAGCATTCCTCCTCCTCTGAGTCGACCTACATTTACTGTGGGAGGGGATTGAGCTATTGCTGCTGCTGAGATGGGAGCCAGGGGTCCTGTGACAATGCAAATGTTGTGCTGAAATCTGCAAAGCAGAACCTGAAAATGGACAATGAAAGAATTAACTGACACTATGTGGATCATTTGAACTGTGAGATTCAAATAGTTTTTAACATAATTGGCTGATACTACAATCTCTGATTACCCACATGGCTCCCAAATAATGGTCTTAATTCCAGTAATTCAGCAATTCAGTGCCCAATCCATTGCTGATTCAGTGACGTACATTATCTGATGAATGACCACATCACTCCCTACCAACTATACTTTGTCCTGGTGGTTCACCTGCTAATGACATTGGGTACTGACGAGGTTACCCCTACCGACTGCAATCTTCACAGCTGAGGGATTGTCTTTTCAAGACCAACTCTGATGACTATGATTGCTGATTTTTGTTTTTCTCTCTCCTTTATATGAGCCTGCAGCTGATGTTTGGGTGTTCCATTTAGTCACAGGCTGCTTGTCAAGTCCCCAAATCACTTGGCCTTGACCAGGCAAGAATTCAACTCGAAATATGTTATTTTGTCTGTCTCTGAATTACACCATTCATCTACAACTACATGGCACTTCATGTTCTAAGATACACTGGGTGATTGTGCAAGTCTTTCTGCGTACAACCATCTTTATCGTGCCTATTTGTATGAATCAAATTATTCATTTTAGTGAAACAGTTCCTTGTTGCATAGGAAAGATCATTCTGTGTAAATGTTCTGATGAGGGAGAAGATTGAGTTTATAATTTATAAATTTGGACTTGAGGGAACTCTATTTTTTAATTTAGATATTGGCTTGTAAAGCTCTTGGCAATCCATCCATAACTGTATGGGAGAGAAATAAATAGTTAAACTCTGGCTCATTGAACATTCCTTTTAGCTTTCTTGAGATGATACAGGGCCCCTTGGTTCCACATACAATGCTGGGATGTAAAGTTTGGTCATTTCTTACATGGTGATCCTTATTATTGACTCTGCAATCCCTTCACCTGCCCCATAAAAGTCCATGGTTTATCTTGAAATTCTCACTCATGTGCCTAGCATCTTAAGGATGAAGGAAATATTTTAACATTACCAGTAATGTTGAAGATCTCAGCAGTGATGTTTCCACAACTTTGTTCATTGGAGCGTTTCCTTTTGTACTTCCACAGAGTTTATTCTAAGCAGTCATCGTGTCTGAATACAATGTGAGGGCAAACATCAGTTCACGTTTCCAGTCTGATATGACTGTTCGTGTACTGTGTTGTTGCACACTTGAGCAACCTCTGCAACATCAACGTCTGCATTCAGCATTTCTCTGGGTATGCTGAAGAGCTTTGAGACAAAGTTGTTTTTAATTTGGCCATTTATCATATGGTTTCTTGCTTACAAAATACTTTATGTCATCTCGCTGCAATGAAGATGAATTTTGTTTTACATGACTTACAAAATGCCTTTGTATCATTGACGGATGATTGCTAAATCCTACTATAATTACTCCTCCCTTGGTTTTGTACCTTCAATGTATTTTTTAATAGCAGTAACACATATAACACTTAGCTTGGGATAATTTTTTCCAGTATAGCTATGTAGAAACACATAGCGAGCAACGTCATATTGACTCATGACTGAGGTTAACAGAATTACGGTATATTGGTTTATTATTATTATTGTCATGTGGACCGAGATACAGTGAAAATCTTTGTTTTGCGTGCTATCCAGAACAATCATCCATGCATGATTACAATTAAACCATACATGAGTACAACAGGTAGTTCAAAAGAGAAAGGAAACGATGTGCAGAATTTAGTGGGGTGGTGCAGGGTGGCATGATGGTGCAGCGTTAAAGTGCAGAGACCCAGGTTTGATTCTGACTATGGGTGCTGACTGTATGGAGTTTGTACGTTCTCCCTGTGACCACATGGGCTTTTTCTGGGAGCTCCGGTTTCCCCGCTCATTCCAAAGACGTACAGGTTTGTAGGTGAATTGGCTTTGGTAAAAATTGTAAATTGTCTCTAGTGTGTAGGATAGTGCTAGTGTACGGGGATCGCTTGTCAGCACGGACTTGGTGGGCTGAAGGGCCTGTTTCCACGCTCTATCTCTAAACTAAACTAACAGCTGCCGAGTATGTGCAGACTTTAAAAAAGTGACGGTCGCAGCAATCTTAGTTTATGAGAGTTTATGAATTGAATGACCCGTGGATATTCTACCGTGTGGACTCAAGTCATGTTCATCCTTGTAGCGTACGAAAGCAAATGAAAATCTGTGTGTAATTTAAAATTGGCAGTCATAGTGAGGAAACGTTTGCTAATGTGCTGTGAACGTAATTGTATTTTACACAATGTGGAGATAACTGGGATAGCAACAGGGTCAGAAGGAGCATGTTGTGTATGATTTTAAGTGTTGGGATATAAGCCAGCTCCTTGACAGACTGAGCATATTAATCATAAACAGTGAAAACATTATAGTGATGGGGTATTTGATAATTCTGGTGCAAATGCAATTTTCTATCTCTTCTCATTGCTATCAAATCCTATTTCTATCGGTGCACATCAAGGCACTTTCCCAATGCACAGTCTATCAAAATCATATAATTGCTGAATTAATTCGAGAGATCCAAAAGTCATACTAGGCCTTGTTAGTGCCAGATGGATACTGGCATTAGAGAACAAGTCAGGTTAACAACCAAGATCTGCAGTTCAAAAATTGTAATGCAAAATACACCAGTGTAGAATCTCGTCCCTGGCCAGCAGTCCAAATGTGCTTGTAAAAGCACATTATATTCTGATTCAGAAATTCAATGGTCCTGATCTTTGGAAACGGGGTGCAGAGTGCTACCCCTGGCATGCAACATGTAAAGCACTGCCAATTATCCTCCACTTGGTTTACATAAAGTTAAGATTCTGGTGTATTACTGGATCTCGTATCTTTTCACCATGCATGTTCTAAAACCATACGCAACATGGCACAAAAAGAATCTGGCACCTGTGCTTTTCCATTATCAATGTTAAGGATATTTAATTAGCTTTAAAATAAAATGTTTGTTCTATCATAGACCTCATTATTATTATGAAAAATATATTCCCTGATTTGCAGGTTTACTCTGCATCTCATTTTATGAACTCTCTCTAAGCTTAGGTGTAACTCTTGAGTCATTACGCATTCTATAATGCAAATTGCTTTGTTGAATATTTTGTGTTGGCCAAAATAGGTCACGATGACAAGCCGACCTCATAATCAACAAGTCAAAAGATTTGACTCAAAACAGGTAAAGAAACATGGAACAGCAGATGCTGGTTTATAAAAAAGGAACACAAAGTGCTGGAGTAACTCAGCAGGTCAGGCCACATCTCTGGAATACATGGATAGGTGATGTTTCGGATCCAGACCCATCTTCAGACTGATTGTAGCCGGGGAGAAGAAAGCTGGGAGAGAGGAGAGGCAGGACAAAGCGCAACAGGAAATAGGTGAACATAGGCAAGGGGGGAAGGATTTGATAGCAGGTGGTTGGGACAAAGGCCAGAGATTTGACAACAGTAACTATACTAAAGGGAGCGAGCATTAAATCGTGCGCGTGGCTGGTACCACAATTTTGCACAATTCTATAGCCAATGATATACAATTGGAAAGGGCACAGAGAAGATTTATGAGGATGTTGCCAGGACTCGAGGGTCTGAGCTATAGGGAGAGGTTGAGCAGGCCGTGACTCTATTACTTGGAACACAGGAGGTTGAGCGGTCTTCTTCTTGCGTTTGAGGCAGCAGAAGTCTGCAGCAGGGTGATGCCATCCGGTTCAACATCCGTAGGAGCATGCCCTAAAAAGGGCACATGCTCCGGGTTGGCACCAAGCTGCGGTGCTGCTGCTGTCTCTGTTTGTTGTCATTCGTCTGACTGAGGTCAGTTTACAGAGCTCACCACGGGGAGGTCGACAACATGAGCGGTGATCTTATAGAAGTGTATAAAATCATGAGAGGAATAGATCGGGTAGACGCACAGAGTCTCTTGCCCAGAGTCGGGGAATCGAGAACCAGAGGACATAGGTTTGTGAAAGGGAACAGATTTAATAGAATCTGAGGAATAACTTTTTTACGCAAAGGGTGGTGGGTGGATGGGACGAGTTGCCAGAGGAGGTTGTTGAGGCAGGGTCTATTGCAACATTTAAGAAACAATTAGACAGGTACATGGATAGGACATGTTTGGAGGGATATGGGCCAAAAGCATGCAGGTGGGACTACTGTAGATGGGACATGTGGGTCAGTGTGGGTAAGTTGGGCCGAAGGGTCTGTTTGCACGCTGTATAACTCTATGACTATAAACCACAAACAGGCATAAAATGTTAACTATTTCTGTATAATAATGATGCTTCTTGTTCTATGAATTGCCTAGGCTGTGCCACAATGCACTTGTAGCTCCTGCGTCACTAATCTAATTAGCTCAATTTGCTTAAACTTTAATGGATGACTAGATTTTGCTGCTCGTTTAACTCTCTGATAACCTGAGTTATTTGTTGGGTTTAAGATCAATTACCTCAAAAGGCATCATTTATATCGCTCTCTGAATCATATCAGTATTTCCAGACCAGCCTTTGAACTCTCCTCCAACCTCATCTACTGTATCCGCTGTTCCAGGTGTCAACTTCTCTACATCGGCGAGACCAAGCGCAAGCTCGGAGATCGTTTCGCTGAACACCTCCGCTCAGTGTGTCTTAACCTACCTGATTTCCTGGTTGCTCAGCACTTCAACTCCCCCTCCCATTCCCAATCTGACCTCTCTGTCCTAGGCCTCCTCCATTGTCAGAGTGAGGCCCAGCGCAAATTGGTGGAACTGCACCTCATATTTCGCTTGGGTAGCTTACACCCCAGCGGTATGAACATTGACTTCTCCAACTTCAAATAGCCCTCGCTTTCCCTCTCTCTCTCCATCCGCTCCCCCTTCCCAGTTCTCCCACTAGTCTCACTGTCTCCGACTACATTTTATCTTTGTCCCGCCCCCTCCCCTGACATCAGCCTGAAGAAGGGTCTCGACCGAAACGTCACCCATTCTTTCTCTCCAGAGATGCTGCCTGTCCCACTGAGTTACTCCAGCATTTTGTGTCTACTAGCCTTTGAACTGATTTGTTGGCCTCCTCCTAAGTGGAAGAAACTGAGAAGCAATTTCCCTATTAAACGCTGGAAGCATACAGCTTTGAGATATTATTGGAGTTGATAAATTTTACTAGAGATTGATAGAATATTTTTGTTGGAGTATCTGCATTTCCATAACCACTATATATTCAAATTATTAAAACATCAATGTTTCAGAGATTATTTTAGCAGTATTTATTATTTTAGAAAATTGGATAAAGAAAATATAATTGCATTCTCTTTTATAAACATATCAAAGCTATTTGCTTTGTAATTTTATAGAATTATTCCCAATGAGAAGGATGCTTTGCTTTCCAGAGAAATGTTTGCTGTTGCTGCCAATTATAAGAACTAATCTGCAAGTAGTTATGGGCTACTGTCTATTCTCAGGTGTAGAGCAACACTATCGCCTTCCTTTCCTGAGCCACTGTTTTCATCTGTAATTCACCAATTGTTTGCATGTCATGATGCCCTCTGCAGCTTGTCCTCCAATGCTTTGTTTAGATGCAGATATTGAAGCAAAAGTAATTTACCTTCAAAGGAGCAAAACCACAAAGGGTGGTGGAAATTGACGGGCCAGGCAGCATTTGTGGATGGAATGGACAGATGGGGCATAGTGGCACAATGGTAAAGCTGCTCCTTTACAGCACCAGGGTTCGATCCTGACTACAGGTGCTGCTTGTACGGAATTGTACATTCTCCCTGTGACCGTGTGGGTTTTCTCCAGGTGCTCCGGTTTCCTAATGTGTGCAGGTTAGTGTACGGAGTGATTGCTGGTCAGCAAGGACTCGGTGGGCAGAAGGACCTGTTTCCACGCTGTATCTCCAAAGTTTATCTCTACAGTAAAAACATTTTGAGTTGGGACCCTCCTTCAGATTGATGGAGTAGTGGGTGAAAGCTGGAAAAGAGGTGGGCTGAAGCAACTGATCATATCTCTGCCATGTTTTAGAGAATAATTATTTGGAGATTTCCACTGCGATCCACGTGTTTTAGGTTTTCCGAATTAATTTTTTTGCCTTCCATCACAGCGTGGAATGTGGAGGAGTCACTGTGGTGGATGTTCATGTTAAAATGTATTCTGTGAGTTCTGTTGCTTTTTATTAGTATGACTGTATGGCAAACCAAATTCCTCGTATGTTGCAAAATAAAGTATTATTATGATTATGATTAAAGAGTTGGGGAAGACAGCCCCTTGGTGGGCTATGGTAAAGTTAGAAGAGGTTAATATGCATACTTTCTAGAACACGGTAGTCCATTTAACCCATCAAATTCATGCCAGCTCCCAGAAGAACATCCCCATTAGTCCTAATGTTCATCTTATTCCCTTGTATGCTTCAATATATTCTCTTTCACTGGCCCATCAATTTTTTTGGCCACTTACCCACGTTGAGTTATTTATGTCTGTAAGTAATCTACTAGCATGTCTTTGGAAGCCAGTGGAAATGGATGTGGCCACAAGGTGAATGCGAACTCCACACAGGCAGCAACTAAGCTCAAGACTGAACCCATGTCCTTAGAGCTGTGAAGATAAACACAAAAAGCTAGAGTAACTCAGTGTGACAGGCAGCATATCTGGAGAGAAGGAATGGGTGATGTTTCGGGTAGAGACCCTTCTTCAGACCCTTAGAGCTGTAAGGCAGCAGCATGAACTGCTTTGCCTCTGTACTGCACATTCCACACAGATAGCATTCGAGGTCAGGCTGCTCAGAATCTTCACCGAGAGATTGATTTAATGTACAGATGGAATACTTGAGACTCTTAATAAATGCTATTGCTAGAGCAAATAAACTCTTCACCACTATGTGTTTATTAGTTTTAGATTTTAGTTTTAGAGATACAGCGTGGAAACTGACCCACCAAATCCATCAATCACCGTACTCTAGTTCTATCCTACACACTAGGGACAATTTACCGAAATACAAACCTGCAGATCTTTGTGGGAGGAAACCTGAGCACCCAGAGGAAAACCATGCATTCACGGAGAACGTACAAACTCCATATAGACAGCACCCATAGTCAGGATTGAACCCGGTCCGCTGGTGCTGTAAGGCAGCAACTTTACCGCTGCGCCACCATATTGCTCCTACACACTATCATAGTGAGATTTCTGGGTCTGCTCTTTGCTGAAACAGTCGTACTTGATTTTGCAGCGATTCCTTTTGCAGTTCAGCTGCAGAATAAGAGGGAAGCAATTGATTCCTGTTAATCTACTGCACACCAGTTTCCAGCTGTACGGCCAGTGCCTAAACATAGGCAGCACATGTGGGGCTCGTTAACTGATTCATGCTAAGAGGCCTGGATAAGTATTGACAATACACTTCCATACTGTGTGCCAACACTAACAGTTTGGCTGGTAAGTTGCATTCAAAACTTCCTTTCTGCTGCAGACATCAAATAATTCTACTACAATCTATCATTCTCAATCTTTTCAGCATTGAACCTTATTTGTGTTCCTTGAACCCAAATGAAATAATTGCAGATGTTCTTCTGCAAGAGTTGGGAGAAGGTTTAATTATATTTGTATGTATCTGTGCCCTCTAATCCCTTAGTTGGGAGGGTTAGGCCAGACAGGCTGAATTTCACAGGGAAAATAATAAATGTTGGGAGAAGTGAACTCTGAGAAACACGCATAAAGCAGGACTTATGTCTAAGAAGGAGGAAGTCCTGGACTATCCACAATGGATCAGTTAAGGTTGACTTCAATGAATTGAGCGGATCTGAATCAGAGTTCAGACTGCTTCGGTATGTAGGACTTGTAGGTACAGAAGAGTTTTTGCATAAGTGGCATCAAAACATTATGGTGTTTGATTCAACAGGGTGACTTCCATGCATATGACGTGCATCTGGAGCGAGGAGATGATCCATGTCTACTGAAGTGCACTGTGTTGGATAAAATGTAAAAGTAATTTGTGTTGCACATTAAATTCATTGAGAATTTCTGGACCATGTACAGTTACTTTCCCTACATTGCTTGTCATTCTCATTTGGAGCACTGTATATAATATTGTCCCCATTTAAGGACATATATCAATGTGTTGGGATTATTTCAGAGCAGATCCACTAGAATAATATTTGGTTAAGAAAGAACTGCAGATGCTGGATAAATCGGTTAGACAAAAATGCTGGAGAAACTCAGAGGGTGAGGCAGCATCTATTGAGAGAAGGAATAGGCGACGTTTCGGGTCGAGACCCTTCTTCAAACTGAATAATATTTGGGATGGGTAGATGCTCCTATGATTAAAGGTTGGATTGGGAAACCAGTATCCCCTTGAGTTTAGAATCGTGAAGAGTATTATTTGAAACACAAGTTCCTGAAAGATCTTGCCAGATTGTACAAAAGAGAAACGGAAAAGGGAGGTGGGGGTGAGATACTCAGAGAGGAAGAGGTGAAAATGTCCAGTACTGAAATAAATAGAAAGAAAACATAGGTTTTCTAAACTCCCCCTCCTATTCCGAATCCGACCTTTCTGTCCTGGGCCTCCTCCATGGCCAGAGTGAGTCCCACCGCAAATTGGAGGAGCATATTTCGCTTGGGTAGTTTACACCCCAGTGTTATGAACATTGACCTACAATTTCAGGTAGTCCTTGCTTTCTCCCTCTTTCCCCTCCCCTTCCCAGCTCTCCCCCAGCCGTTTGCTTCTGCCTCCTCCTTTCTTCTTCCCGCCCCCTCCCCACCCCCACATCAGTCTGAAGAAGGGTCTCGACATGAAACATCGCCTATTCCTTCGCTCCATAGATGCTGCCTCACCCGCTGAGTTTCTCCAGCATTTTTGTCTACCTTTTCTAAAGTTGGAGTATTTAATTTTGAGTTTAGGAAGAAACGAGGTGTTGTTCTTCGAGTTTACATTGGTGCTTATTGTAACAGCGGAGGAGTCCACAGACAGAAAGATCAGGGTAAATGTGGGATGGTGAATTAAAAATGGCAGGCATCCAGAAGCTCAGCATCACTCTCTCTTTCTCAGTTCAGTTTTTATTTAGCATTTCCTTTTGATCTATTTCCACACCAAGGACTGTAGCGGTCTAAGGAGGCAGCTCACCAAAACATTCTCAAGAGCATTTAGGGATGGGCAATTAAATGCTGGCTCAGTCTGTGAAGCCCACATCGCTTGAATGACTCAAAAAAATATTCTCTCCATTTATGGAACGGAATATGGAAAGGAATGGGACATATATGCCAAGGCAACAACGTGGCACCAGAGACCCGGATTTGATCCTGTTCTTGGGTGCTGTCTTTGCACAATTTGCATGTTCTCCCTGTGACCATTTCCACAGGTTGCTCCTGTTTCCTCCAACATTCCAAAGATGTGCGGGTTTGTAGGTTAATTGGCCTTTGTTAATTGCCCTTAGTTGTAGGGAGTGGATGAGAAATTGGAATAACGTAGAACTGGTGTGAACAGGTGATCAATGGTCGATGTGGACTCGGTGGGCCTGTTCCCTTGCTGTAACTCTAAATTAAAACTAAAACTTTGTTATGTTACCATGTAGCTTTGTGCTATGTGATTCCAATAACTAATTTTTCTAATTTAATTTTGTTCCGCTGAACAGCTGACTATTGATATATTTATCAATGACGCTTCCTGGCATTGCTGTTTTTCTTTTCATGTCCATTCCTGGAATATTTTGGTCTGACAACCCAACTAACCAGAATGTATAAGAATGATGCTGGACAAATCGAAGGTAGATAAAAATGCTGGAGAAACTCAGCGGGTGAGGCAGCATCTATGGAGCGAAGGAATAGGTGATTTTGAGACCCTTCCTCTCGACCCAAAACGTCACCTATTCCTTCGCTCCATCGATGCTGCCTCACCCGCTGAGTTTCTCCAGCATTTTTATCTACCTTCAACTAACCAGAATGATGTTTATTGTATGAATCTTAGCTTTTCCAAAAGGGAACAAAGTTAAATAAATTATACTTAATTCACCAATTAGCTTTGTCAATTGTCCACTGAGTGTAAGCAGTTTTATAAAATCATCCTGTGTACTCTCATCTTCTTTAGGTATTCACTTTCTGATAATCCAAGAATATGCACATGGCATGTCAATCTGTCTTTATTAGGGCCATGCAATTTCCTTTGCAAAAATATTGACATCAGATTTGGATCTCGTGCATTATAGACAATAGGCAACAGACAATAGACAATAAGTGCAGGAGTAGGCCATTCGGCCTGTCGAGCCAGCACCGCCATTCAATGTGATCATGGCTGATCATCCCCAATCAGTACCCCGTTCCTGCCTTCTCCCCATATCCCCTAACTCCGCTATTTTTACGAGCCCTATCTAGCTTTCTCTTGAAAGCATCCAGAGAACCTGCCTCTGAGGCATTATTTCAGCAATGAATCTACTCTAAATCACTAAATAAAATGTCACTAACAACAGTATTTAATGTCAAAGGACTCGACCAATGTCATTCGATCAAGCCCTTTGGAGATGTTTAACACATCCAGTTTTGCAGAGGTTAGCTGAGTGACTTTGCACTGATTTGGGAGGATGATGCATATCTTGCACTTGATAAATCAGTATATCGAATATCAATCATTTAAGGAATGGATCTTATGAATTAGTGGTACAGTTTGTGCGTCAAAAGAGGTGGCAGTAATTTGGACACTTCACAAGTGGGTTGGATTTTAATGGCAAAATGTGGTGCTGAGGAGGGAAAGAGTAAAATAAACAGGCCCAAGAAGAGACAGGGGAGTCTGACATTAAAGGTGAAGTCAATGACAGAGTGGACAAAGTTAGTCAAGTGTAGGATGGGGTGGAGGAGGGTTGGTGCATTGTCCAGGGTGCCCCAATGAACGTAGTGCATTTAACTGCTGGAATTTTGTGATTACATGTTCTAATTAACTCCATATATTATGAGTCAGTAATATGAGAGGCATTTAGTTTCAGCAGGAGGAGCTGCTTGAGGAGCAGTCATATAAACTAAATAATAAAAGAACTGGGATCAAATGATCTGGGTCTGTAGCTGTATAAATCATTGAGAGTTGCAAGGGAGGTTGGGAAAGTGGTTCAAAAACCTAACAGGGTCCTGAGGCGTAATGTACTAGTACAATATCCTTGAGGAATCTTCATATAATGCAGGTAAACTGTTGTGTTCAGTTCTGGTCACCGCAGTTTATGTAAGGTGTGAAGCCGAAAGAGGGTTCAGAAAAGATTTAAGGGCCTGTCCCACTTTCACGATCTGATTCACGACCTTCTTTACTCGTGGACATTTTTCATCATGCTAGAAAAACGCCCCGACCTACTTGATGCCACGAGTACCTATGACTAGTATCACGGCCTGCTACGACCTACCTACGACCTCCTACGACCTCGTGACGACCATGCTGCGAGTATGAGTCAAGGGCAAACTCGGCAGAGGTTGTGAATTAGGTCGTGAAAGTGGGACAGGCCCTTTACCAGAATGGTTGCAGATGAAAGGAACTTCAGTTGTGTGGATAGATTTGAGAACTTCGGTTTGTTCTTCTTGAAAAAGAAAATGTTGAGAATAGTTCAAATCATGATATTCAAAATCATGAAAGGTTTATACTATTTTAGAGATAAACTGTGAGGTCAAGGTCACAATTGGCAAAAGAACCAAAAGCCACAAGAAGAAACTTTATGTTTGGCGCGAGAGGCTAGGATGGCGGAGACAGATTTAACTGCGGTCTTCAAAGGAAGCTGGATAGATGCATGAAAGGAAAATTAGTGCATGTCTGTAAGGAGAGGATGTGACTAGCTGGATTGCTGCGGAAAGTGATTTTATTCACACTTTCCAAGGAAGCGCTGGTAAGTTGGTCATTGTAAATTACCTTGGTGTAGGTAAATGGCAAAAGAATCAAAGGGGAGTTGATGAGCATGTAGGAGAATAAGCTGCAGAGCTAAATGGAAATAAGAAGAGACAAATGGAACTAATAGGATTGCACAATTGGGAGACAGCTTGGTGGGCCAAATAGCCTCTTTAGTTATATGTAAGTAGGTAACATGGTTGTAAACAGCAAAAAATGGGACACATGGAAACCTAGTTCATTCTGCCCAATTTTTGTTTTCCTTATCTGTCTCCATCTATTTCTCACCAACCTCTAAACTCTCCCTTCTCCATTCCCATCCCTCACGTGGTTCCATCTGCTCATCATCCTCCACCCTCTTAGTTCCACCCATCACCAACCAGTCCCTGCTTCATCCAAGCTCTCTCCTCGTTATTCTGGCTACCTTCCCTCTCCACTCTCTGTCCTGATGCAACATATCTACCATCCCTTTGCCTCCACAGATGCTGCCTGACCTGCTGAGCTCCACCAGCAGTTTTTTTTTTAATGCTCCAGATTTGAGCATCTGCAGTCTTTTGTGTCTCCAAGAGTATATGATCTTCTGTGAACTTAACGTTGCTGTTGTCGTGATTGCTTTTGGTGCAAATCAGCACAAGAAAAGTTGTTACGACAATGGAAAGCAAAAAAATGGAAATCTAAATTAAAAATAGAAAATGCTGGAAACATTTCACAGGTTAAACATCATGTGTTACCACAGTAAATTAGACTGAGAGTTCCTTTTTAGCTGGCATGGTAGGACAAATGACTACTTTTTGCACCATAAATATCTATGATTAAAGGAATGAGAAATGCTTTAATTTGGCATGGGGTCTGTCTTTGTTCCAAAAAGAATTGTAAATTGTAAAGTAGATAGGGTGGTAGAGATGCTTACTTTCATTGTTAGGGGCATTGAATATAAGAGTCAGGAAGTTATGATGCTGCTTCATAGGACTTTAGTTAGGTTGCATTTGGAGTATTGGGTACAGTTCTGGTCACCCCCATTACAGGAACGATGTGGATGCTTTGGAGAAGGTACAGAGGAGGTTTATCAGAATGCTGCCTCGATTGGAGGGTTTCAGCTACAGGGAGAGAGGTTGGATAGACAGATTGTTTTTTCTCTGGAACATCAGAGTTGAGGGCAGATTTGATAGAAGTGTATAAAATTATGAGAGGCATAGATACTGTAGACAGTCAGAACCTTTTTTCGCAGGTTGGAAATGTCCAATACTGGAGGGCCTAGCTATGAGGCGAGAGGAGGAAAGTTTAATGGAGATGTGCAGGGCAAGGTTTTTAAACAGAGAGTTGTGGCATTGTCATGTTTGGTGGAAGAGGCAGATACAATAGTGGCATTTGAGAGGCTTTTAGACAGATACATAGAAGTGCAGGGAATAGAGGGATGTGGATCATTTACTAGCAGAGGAGAGTATTTAACTTGGCATCATGTTTGGCACAAAAAAATGTGGGCCAAGGGGCCTGTTCCTATGCTATATGTTTTATCTCGTCAGTAAAATGCTTTTATGTATTTCTGATATAGGTGTTGATCTTTGGGTTCTGGCAATTGGAAAACACCCAAAAGAGCACACTGTGGGGACCCCAGAAGTGAAGTATATCGGGAACATCCATGGTGATGAGGTACGGCTTTCTTATATGCCCTATAATTTCCAAATTATTTTATAATAGCACTTTTGTAGGATTAAATGTACAACAAATAAAAATAAATTGGAAATAATAATGCTTTTGTCAAAAATAAATTAAACTTTTCAGTGGATTTCCCAGATTTTATTTATTTCTCTTCTTTCTTTAATCCAAAGACTTAACATTTCAGCTTGGCACATTCTTTATTCATTACGTCCGCTAATATTGGAACAAATTGTCTAAATTAATTGGTAGCATAGGATTCAAATTTGTGGTGTCAAATGTTATGTTACACAGTATCCTTTCAGAAAGCAGATAAATTGGCTAATTTTCTATAAATCGTCTCAGTTTTAATGTTGCGAGGAATGTGTGCCATCTAAGTTTCAACTGAAGATATTAAATAAATTGATTCCAGGACAGCACATTGGAAATAATGGTTAAACATCTGGTACAAGATGTTTGCGTTGAAACAGAATGTACTCGTGCTTTGAACCATTATGCCCTCATGAACTGCACGGTCGTGGTCTCTTGAGAGATGTGTTTTTCAAGTGCATTGAAAAATATTAAGCTGCAGCACGTACAATGTCAGCTCAACGTTTGCAGGAAGAATTAGGGCTTATCTGTTCATGTGTAGAAGACAAAAAGTGCTGGAGTAACTCAGCAGGTCAGGCAGCATGTTCTGGAGAACATGGATAGGTGATGTTTTGGGTTGAGATCATCCTTCAGACTGATGATTCTGAAAAAGGGTCTCGACTTAAAATGTCACGTATCCATGTTCGTCAGAGATGCTACCTGACCGGCTGAGTTACTCAAGCACTTTGTGTCCTTTTGAGTATTAACCAGCATCTGCAGTTCCTTGTTTCTAAAGCATGAAGCGTTGATCCCAAACAACTGCCCAACCATCGTGATATTTCACAAGGAAAGAGGCTAATACCTTTGGATTATAATTATTATTGGATATATTTTAAATTTGGTTCATTTTCTTTCTGAATCTTTTTCTCTAATGTATTCTTTCCATCTTTTTGTTGCCTGATTGACATGGAATTGAATATTATAATTTAAACATTATGGTTCAGTTCTTGAAACATTACTGCTCTTTAAAAAATGCTCCAAGGTTATTTGGATTACTGCTGTGAAGCAACAGTTGTGCCTGTAGGCTGGGTATAGGCTGTAGACGGGATATGAAAAAATATCTTGATTGGCAATGTAATTCATTTCATATTCAAAATAGACTTATCATCCTTAACTTTAGCTTCACAAGATGACAAAATGAACAGGGAGACACCTAGTTAATTTTGGATTAATTTAGCATTTAGTTTGAAGGTGTAATTATTATAGAATTATTTTTTGCTTAGATTAGTTATGTTTCTATTCCTTAACTGGAATTCAACGCCAAATATTGATCAATTGTTAATGTGAAGTGTCCCTTTACAAAAGGGGACACAGTGCTGAAGTAACTCAGCAGATCAGGTAGCATCTATTGAGAACATGGATAGGTGACGTTTCGGGTTGGATCCCTTTTTCAGACTGAAGAGAAAGAGTTGCCAACCTGAAACATCATGTATCCATGTCCTGCAGAGATGCTGCTGCTGAGTTACTCCAGCACTTTGTGTCTTATAAATCATTATGGGTGGGTATTAGATACGTGGGATGAATGAGCTCAATCTATACAATCCATAGGTGAACACTTTCAGTGTTTCCTGTCTAACTCACCTTCTCTACAATAATTGACTTAAGATAACGGACACAGATTGTAGCCGCAATTACTCGTGGATCGCTGAAATAGAATATATGAGAGCTAATTTGCCTAGAATAAACCATTAGCTGTTGAAACCACATTGTGTAAAATCACAATGTTAAAGTTAAATAATAATAATAATAATAATAGATTTTATTTATATAGCGCTTTTCAGGACTCAAAGTCGCTAAATGACACTGGATATATTACAAAGTGTTGAGAGGACTGATTGAATCAGCTCTTAAGGAGATAATTTGCTCTGGCATTGACATTGAGCACCAGTGATTTAATGTGCTGTCAATGAGTACATGCAAAGTGACTGTATTCGTCTAGCTGCCTGCATGCATTCAGCAATCAGATAATTTGTTGAGTTGGTAACTTTTATTTTTGATTTTTGTTATTATTAGTGAAAATAATTTTCACCTGGCAAAGAGCTATATAATTTTCCACGCTCTCCAAGGTTGTGCTGAGCAGGATACCAATGTTTGTAAATCTGCAAGTTTTCTGTTCATTGAAGTTACCTTGTTTTGATGTTTTTAAAATAATGTCCCCAAATACTGTTTTTTTTAAATAAGAGGGCGTCTACTTGTGGTAAGATCATTAATTCAGTATTGCATCGTGTAGACAAGGTTGAATTGCTTCCAACTATTCTGGTTTATATATTAATCCATTTTTATTGCACACATGTCTGGCCCCATATATTTTTCCATTTTGGTGCTTTCAACTTAAAGGGAACATTTGATTCACTCCTTCCACCCTATCTCTGTGTTAGTGAGTAATAACAGCAGGGAAGATGGTTGCTGGGCATGTCTTTCAAAAGTAAATTTCCAAAAGCGTTGTTAAGGGCAATAAATCATGGTTATGTCAACTTGTTTAGCTCCTTCAATCCTACTCAAATGCCCTTGCAAGCCATTCACCCAGAACAAGCCTGAATACATTCTTGGTGAATCTGTAGATGAGCAGTGGGCAATTCCATCAGAAATATTAGTGTCACCTTAGGGGACTTCTTGCTTTCCTTGTCCTTTTTCTTTATAAAGGTTGTAGGTTTGGGTAAAGTTGTTTCATTAGCGTAGGCGAGAACTACACAGTATTTTGTAGATGGTATGCACTGCATTGCACCCACATGGGAGGTTGTGAATGTTTGTTTTAGTGGGTAGAATTACCATCTAGCAGCCTGCTTTATGTTGGTGGCATTAAGCTTCATGAGTATTGTTAGAGCTGCACTTATTTATGCAATTGCGGCAAGTGTCAGATGGTGAGTGACGCTGCAAAAACCCCATCTCTGAGCTGCTCTTGTGGTCGCAGTTTTTATGTGACTGGCCCATGGAACATGGAACGTAGAACTACAGCACGGAAACAGGCCCTTCGGCCCACAATATTTATGCCGAACATGATGCCTAGTTAATCTATTCTCATCGGCCTGTATATGATCCATATCCCTCTATTCCCTGCACTTCCATGTGCCTATCTAAAAGCATCTTAAACTCCACTGTCATATCTGCCTCCACCACCACCCCAGGCAATGCGTTCCAGGCCCCAACCGCTCTATGTGAAAAAAAAACTTGCCCCGCACATCTCCATTAAACTTTCCCCCTCTCACCTTACAGCGATGCCCTCTAGTGTTGGACATTTCCACCCTGGGAAAAGGTTCTGACTGTCTACTGTATCATATATTTTTCATATATTTCTATCAAGTTTTCCCCCAACCTCTGACATTCCAGTTGCGTTTTTGGCCAATGGTGACTTGCTAATGCCATTGAGATAGATGATTGGACTCTCTCTTGGAGGTAGTCATAGTTTAGCACTTGTGTTTTGTGAATATTACCAATGAGTACTGAATTAAGTACTTGTGTGAATATTGTATACATTGATTCTTATCTGTGGTGATAAGGACAGTATTGAACTCTGTGTAATCATCAGTGAACCTACCATTCCTGACACTATGTTGGGGGGGAGGTCATGGGTAAAAGTAGCTGCGGACATTGTGCCTGGGACTCTGTCCTGACAAAAGTCTGCATTGATCCCATGGGAATCGAGTTATTAATCTTCAACAGCCACAACTAGCACCATACATAAGCGTTCTCTTTGTCTAACTATAAACATTGTGATAGTCTATCAGTCATTTTACAATTTGCAGTATTAATGTAGAAAGTGCTGCACTTATTTCTCCATAAGCAACATTTTGTATGCTGAACTTGTAAGATCATATATTTATACTTCAAACCAAGAATATGGGCTTGTGATCAATGTTTGTCATTTCAAAACAAAATTAAAAAAATGGAGTAATTTACTCAAATTTTAGCATTAAATCATAATGGGCAGATCCCAATTGGGAAAACTGACACATTCTTATTTTCCAGTATCAGCATGATACAATTTAGTGAATTAGGCCAGATTATTATTGTAATGTTAGTTAAAAGGAAATGTGACGCACTAAACATTTTGTGGTATTTTTTGCTTTCTAAAGGACTGAGGTTATGTAGGGAAATCATCTAATCTAATCTGGTTAAATTCTAAAAAGGTTTAGAGGCTATTCTAAAGATGATTAAATACATGATTTTGTACTATTTATTGCAATGTGGTGGCAAAAAAAAATTGGTCTTAAAATTTCTGCATATTTAATCAATTGTCCCAAGTTTCTATCATTCGACTACACAGTGGTCAATTAAACTTAACCTGCACACTTTTGGGATGTGGGGGGAAATCAAAGCAAGCAAAAGAAACCCATGTGATCACAAATGATTGCGCAAATTCTACACAGACAACACTGGGCACCAGCAGTGAACTGTGGTCACCGGAGTTGTTAGGCAACAGCTCTTTTGAAGTTGTTTAGTGTTGTTTTATAGATACAGCATGGAAACGGGCCCTTCAGTCCACTGAGTCTGTGCTGACCATCAATCACCTATTTTCACTAGTTCTATGTTATCCCACTTTCTCATCCTCTCCCTACACACTAGGGGCAATTTACAGAGGCCAATTAACCTACAAACCCGCATATATTTTGGATGTTTTGGAGGGATCCAGAGCACCCAGTGGAACCCCACGTAGTCACAGGGAGAACATGCAAACTCCACATAGACAGCAACCAAGGTCAGAATCAAACCCGGGTCTCTGGCGCTGTGAGCCAGCTACTCAACTGTGCCACTAATTATGTGACCAAATCTTTGGATACACTCAAAAACAGCCATTGAGGAAAAACAAGATATTTGCCATATTTCTCCTCTAGGTAGAAATGCTATTTTAGTCGGTCCTCTTGATTTTAACTGTCCCAGCAGGTTGGGAATGAATGCATGTTGTTAAATTTCTTCTGGGAGTGTTTAATCACCAATGTCTTCCCCTGCTTCATCAGTGGCCTAATGTTCAGCATGTTAGAAGCGCACATTAGCTAATAGTACGAGTGCACAGATCCACATGCAGATTCTCATAAAGTTAGGCAGCAGTGCCTGCAGGCATCGAAAAAAGTGGTAAAGTGCCAAGCTGTTGTTGCAGAGTGTGCGACCCATGTGAGGTATTGCAACAACCTCTCCAACCCTGCTTCAGGACACTTTCCAAACCCGGAACCTAGTCTTCTGTAAGGATTGCAGGACATGAAAACACAAGTACCTTCAAGTTAAACATCTTGAAAGTGCACCGTATATCTTCCATCATCAATGGGTTAAAGTCTTGGGACTCCTCACCGTACAGTTCTATGGGAGTACCTTCAGCACCTGAGTTGTAGAATTTGAAGGAAATGCTTTTTTATCGAGCAATTGATCAAGGAGTGTGTATACTGGCCTTGTCAGCAAATCTCTATTCCACATATGAAGGTCTCTTGCCCACCATACAGTAGTGTTGATTCACTGTGATTCATTGTTATGGTAAGCATTACGTTAACGATGAGCTAGTTCCTCTTAGAACACGAGTCCTTATTTGTGTAATACTTCATCCTGAACTTAATGCCTCATTTCCGCAGTGAAAATGCTCCCATAGTGAAAAACACGCGCTAATAAATTAAACTGTACACTGAGATACCTCTCCGTAAAACATTCTGAGAGTATAATTCCTAGTCAAACATCCAATGCACAAACAATTTACAACTAAATTGTGAACAATAAAAATAAACACATAAGACTAAAGCTGTTGGGCAGAGTTCCAGCATTTAGATCCATCGTTATCTCTGGATCTACTTACTGGATGTGTCTGTAATGAACCGTGTCTTGAAGTTCCTGAAAACGACAAGGGCCAAACCAGTTGAAGAAGGTGGTTCACTGTTACTTTATCAAGAGTAATTGGAAATGAATTATAAATGCTGGCCTCACCTGCAATGCCAATATACTTGAATAAATATTTTTAAAAAACTTTCCTTTTCATAATAGCCATAGTATTTTATGTTCATTTTCTTTATAGTTTGGACCTGGAGCTTCAGATTTTAAGATCAAATCAGAACTAATCAACTGCTACTTAGTCTAGTGGAGGAACTCGGTGGGTCAGGCAGCACATGGACAATGGCTGTCCATCCCCCTCCACAAAAGCTGCATGATACACTGAGTTCCTTCAGCAGTTTGTTTTTCCCCCTCAAGATTTAAACATCTGCAATCTCGTGTGTCCATGTGTCTCTGCTATTTAGTTTACCTGCTTCCAAATATTTCTTGACAAATTTCTGTGAGAGGACCTTCTGTCTCTCTGACTGGAAGACTGCAGTGTACATTTCTGTTTTCTTGTAGTCAGAAATCAGAGCCAGTTATTTTACTTCTGCAAATTGGGCAAAAACATGAACGTCAGTAACCCTCTCAATTGGATCACTCGTGATGTTGATTTCCGTTCTGCGCAATGAATTAGAAGTTAACATGTTTGTTTCTGTATGAAGCTGGTGCACTTCTGCTGAACTGTGTTTCCTTTCAACAAATAAATTGTCTTCCAATTGCACATTAAGACTATTGTATTTAAAAATGCCATATACCTCCACTCTTCTTGTTTTCTGCCTTTCAAGGAGAGTTGTGCCAGCTGTTCTCTGGTACACCAAATTAGCGATAATATTTTTTTACAAAAGTTAAGTGTTATAGAACATCTGTTCTTGGCAAAGCTATGATTGCAAAGTGAATTATGTCTCTAAGAGAAGGTCTTACTTCCTGCAAGTGATTAACTAGTGATAGGAGCAGAATTAGGCCATTAGGCCCAGCAAATCTACTCCATTCAATCATGGCTGATCAATCTTTCCCTCTCAACCCCATTCTACTGCCTTCTCCCCATAACACCTGACACTCATACTAATCAATAATCTATCAATTTCTACCGTAAAAATATCCATTGACTTGGCCTCCGCAGCCTTCTCTAGATCAAGACCACATTTGACCAATCTGTGTATCACCTAATTTAATTTTAACATTAAATTGAGGAAAATGTGAACATGAAAGTCAGTTCCTTGATTAATAGGAATTACCCACTCCTGATGCAATTCATGAACTTGAGATGTTTACTGTTTCTCTCTCCATAATTGAACTGTGGCCAATTCCATCTGTCAGGCTGACTTGGCTTCTGGTACAGTTAAGTTTCAGACCCCATCATTCTTCCCATCATCTTTTTTCACCTCTGTGCACTGCCATCCCCTACTCCGTTCACTTCAACTGCTGCTGAAAGAGAGATTAAAGCGTTTGTCTCTTCTACATCTATTGCTTAAATGCTTTCCCGTCTTCTCCCTTACTGTCTACCCACCGTTAGCTTAAGTTCATTTGCAACTTTGCCTCCCATGTCCTGACTTGCAATTATGACCGATATTGACTCTGGTCTAGCAATGCCTTGGTTTTAAAATTCCCATCTTGGTTTTCAAATGTCAGCATTATCTCTTCCCTTTCAATTTCACTCATGCCACTTCCTCTCTCAATCCGTGGTCTTTGCGCTTGTGAATTTTCTTTTGTATTTAAAATCTCCGTATCAATGGAAGTTGCTCAGGTGTACAGTAGAGGGCATATTGTCTGGTTGCATTATGGCCTGATTCGGAATCTTGAATGCCCAGGAGCCAAGAAGACTGTAAAATGTGGTTACACGGCCCAGTCCATCACAGGTACCGACCTCCCCACCATCGAAGGGATGTACAGGAGTCACTGCCTCAAAAAGGCAGCCAGCCTCATCGAAGACCCACACCACCCTGGCCACACACTCATTTCACTCCTCTCACCAGGAAAAAGAAATAGGAGCCTGAAAACTGTAACATCTAGGTTTGGATACAGTTTCTTCCTTACAGCCATCAGGCTATTAAACACTACAACCTTCAAATAAGCTCTGAACTACATAGACTTGGTGGCATAGGTTTAGTCTTGTTTGTTTTTATGTGCATGTGTGTATGTATATGTATATTCAAAAATTGTCTAACATTGAATTGCTAATATTTCTCCAATGAGGCTTAATTAAGTTCAGGTGAAGTTTCTATTGAAGCTCAGTCAGATTTTCCATTAAAGTAATAAGCACCCTGTGGAATATGTTACACCAGGCACCACTGTGACTTATCCCATTACCAAGATTGCCTTTTTTTACACATCTGTAGCATTGCTGACTCGTTTAAATGCCTTGTGCCAGTAGGCCCACACCAGTATTTTTCCTGATGCTGTCTGACCCACTAAGTTCCTCCAGCACTCTGTTGTATTGGAAATTAATTGCTTAGTATCCTGGTTGCCGCACGTTCAATGGACACCAACAATAAAAACAATCCTTTTCTGGCAATTGTTCAAAATGATGGCTTTTAGTTCTGTTAATTGCATGTATGTGTAAAATATTTTTGTATAAGATTCCTAGTTACGCAGCTCTACAATATTATTGTCAATATCCAATTCCCTATGAACAAATATATCTGGAATGTAAATGAAACGGGGTGAGAGGAGAATTGTTAGAGGTGCAGAAGTCTGAACACGGGTCCCGTCCCAAATTGTCACCTTTCCATTTTTTCCAGGGATGTTGCCTGACTCACTGAGTTACTCCAGCACTTTGTCTTTTTTTGTAAACCAGCATCTGCAGTTCTTTGTTTCTGCAGAATATCATGACAGGTTTACATAGGGGTAAATAGAGAAGCACTGTTCCCATTACCAGAAGGTACAAGGAAACACATATTAAACAGTTTGGCCAGAGATACTAAGAGGGTATGAGAAAAAACATTTGACTCTCAGAGCAGGTTTCAAAATCACTGGCAGTGTAAACAGAATTAGTTAGTACAGCACAATGGGGAATATACCACATATACCACCAGGGGGTGCCGCACGATGGCATCCTCGCCAACAGTCTGTCTGTCTCTTCAGCTTTTTTGTTATTTTTAGTGAGTTTTAAAAGTTTGTGTTAATGTTCTCTGATTTGTTTTATGTGGGGGGTGGGGGAGGAGGTCAAGGGAAACTTTTTTTCAGTCTCTTACCTTGTCGGAGATGCGATTGTTTTCCGGATCGTATCTCCGGTCGCTCTACGGCCTAACATCATGGAGCTGGAGGCCTTGCTCGGGACTGACTTTGAGCCCCACCGCGATGCCATGGACTTACCATAGGAGCTGATCCCTTGCCTGGGATCAATGCTCCAACCGTGGCCTGCAGATTTCAACATCGCAGAGCTTACAGACTCGGGTAGAAACTGAGTCGTGAAGCTCCAATGACGCAGAAGGTTCCACTAGCCCCGACCCGGGGTCAATCGCCCTGCACAGGGAGCTGAGATCCCCCTGATGCAGGAGCTTGATCGCCCCGACACGGAGGGCCTGCCACTGGCTACGGGAGCCAAGAACACCCCATCAACGGAAGGCTCGAGGCCCCCGACCGCGGGAGATGTTCATGTTAAAATGTATTTTGTATGTTTTGTTGCATTTTAATGGTATGACTGTATGGCAAATCAAATTCCTCGTATGTTGCAAAACATACTTGGCGAATAAAGTATGATTATGATTATGATTATGACAGGGAAGTGGTAGAGTTGCTGCCTTACAACACCAGAGACCTGGGTTCAATCCTGACTACGGGTGCTGTCTGGACAGTATATGTACATTCTCCCTGTAACTCTGTGGGTTTTCTTCAGGTACTCTGGTTTCCTCCCGCATTCCAAAAACGTGCAGGTTTGTAGGTTAATTGGCTTCTGTAAATTATCCCTAGTGTGTTAGATAGAGCTAGTGTATGGGGATTGCTGGTCAGCACAGACTCGGTGGGCTGAAGGGCCTGTTTCCACGCTGTATCTCTAATCTCTAAACTCTAAATGTCACTAAGGAAGTCCATCTGTTAGTTACCATCCACTCCATCACCATGATCATCTCCTAGTTGTCGTCATTCTTCCAATCTCTTACTAAATGGAAGAATCCATTATTGTATGTTGGTTTGCTGTAATTTTAGATGTTTTAATTTTTATGTAGACATGTCAGAAATACAGCAACGAAGTAGGCCCTCCGACCCACTGAATCCATGCCAACCATTGATCACCCGCTCACTCCAGTTCTACGTTATCCCACTTTCGCATCCACTCCCTACCCACTAGGAGCAATTTACAAAGGCCAATTAACCTACAAACCCGCAAGTCTTTGGGATGTGGGAGGAAAGCGGAGTACCCAGAGGAAACCCATGTGGTCACAGGGAGAACATGCAAACTCTACACAGACAGCACCCAAGGTCAGGATTGGACTTGGCGCTATAAAGCAGCAGCTCTACCAGCGGTGCCATTGTGCCACTCTTCTTAAAGGTTATAAAAAAATGTTCTACTTTTTAATGTTCTATCAGTTGAGCAGAAAATAACTAAAATACAAACATAAATGTAACCCTACCAGAAAGTAAACTAGATCAGTCTGTGATAGAATGTTGGTCAAGTGTTTTATGTATAATTGAATTAAAATAAAACTGTGATCTGATGCAGCTTGTGGGCAGAGAAATGTTGCTCCACTTAATTGAGCATCTGGTTGAAAATTATGGAAAGGATCCCACCATAACTGAGATAATAAACAGTACCCGGATTCACATCATGCCATCCATGAATCCAGATGGTTATGCAATGACTGATCTTGAAAGACAATGTTTGTCTTCTATTGGCAGGTAGGAAACAGTTTTGTTGGTTGTTTTTTACTTGATTGGAATGTGATTGATTTGCTTGTCAGCATTTGTGCTTATTCTTCCTTTATTACAATCTTTTCCGCATCTGGTAGGTGAAATAGTGTAAAACTCATAGGTTTCAGCTTTAAAGTAATGTGCGTGTGTGTGCGTGTACACGCGCATATGCATGTGCATTGTGGCTTGTGTGATAAGACAGTTGCCTCTTCCAAGATTACTCTTACTCATATAATCTATGATATTCCCTTCTTTCCAAGGAGAGTGCTTTCTGGTGCCATTGTATTTAAAAATTCCACATCATTAAGACATACTCTTCATTCCAAATATTGCAAGCTGGTAAATGGTTAGAAATGGCATAAAGAATGTAGCGGGCAACTTAGATATTAATCTATCAAATGTGATGCGAAGAGAATAATTGGAAAAAGGGGTAATTGAACACTGTGATACCTCTAGTTACATGTTTGCATTTCATTCACAGGTAAGGCCTTTTAAATATTTGTTCTTTCCATGACATACATCTGCTCATTCTTTGCAAAGGAGTTGTTAGAACTGAGTTACAAACTGATTCCAAGAATATATATCACTGTACTTTTTTTTTGTTCTGGAGTAATAGTCTGTGGTACTGTTAACTCATATTTTGATAAAGCATGATAAAACTGGGGTTTGCTGGTCCCTTTAAGAAGGGCAGAATTTCTCACATGATCAACAGGTACAGAATGCACAGAAACAGCCCACTGAGTCCTTATACCTGTACAAGAGTCGCAGGGTTTTGGGACCATTTTCAAAGTCCCAACTGACAGCTGACCTTGAGGGCGTGGAAGATAAGACCCCTAGTTCTCCCTACCGGCCCTTTGACCAGTGAATGTTGCCGGCGCAAACTCTCTCCACTCTCCGCTTCCTGGTCTTCGGAGGCGAACTGGAGACGAGCCTTGGACCCACTCCAGGTGGGCTCCTGGTTCTGAGGCAGGCAAGCCAGGCCTGCTGCCTGTTGGGGTACGGCAGCGGCCCACAGCCGTCTCAGAGCTTCTGCCGCACACGGCCCTCCAGGAGCACTCTTGACTGGCCTCCCTCGTTCTACATTTCACAGTGTTGCAGCTATCTCAAATAGTTGTCCACATCCGTTCACAATTCACATGTCGGAAGTGAACTGCACTTGCTGGTTTAAACCAAAGATAGACACAAAAAGCTGGAGTGACTCAGCGGGTCAGGCAACATCTCTGGAGAAAAGGAATCGGTGATGTTTCGAGTCGAGATCGTTCTTCAGGCTAAGTCTGAGAATTGTGTCTATCCATTCAAAATTCCCATTGTTCATCATCTTCAATTGTCTAGATTGGCTTCCAATTATCTAACGCCTAGCAAAAACACACTTGCACAAAGAGACACTTCAAGAAGCTAAGAGCGCTTATTTGTCATCTGCATTGGATATGAACTGGAACAATTACACGCTGCAATTTTACAGGCATGTTAGACACAATAACAGTAACAAAGAATATGCAATAAATGGTCAGTATTTCTAATTAAACACTACCATGATTAGAGATACAGCATGCAGTACATGGAGCCACCATAGTACTGCAAAGTACATAGTGGTTTGGTCCTGAGATAGAGTTGTGGTTCGGGTTGTGCAGGGTGGTTCAAGAACTTGAAGGTTGATAAAAAGAAGTTGTTTGTGAATCTGGAGGTTAATTATATTTGTCCTTGAGCAAAGTCATTGGAAAATAAGATGGGACCTTTAATTTAGAGACGATAATGGCATTTCAGAGACTTTTGGATAGGTGCATGGAAGTACAGGGAATCAAGGGCGATGGGTCACGTGCAGGCTGATGAGTTCAGTTCAGCTAGGCATTAAAGTTCTTCCAGCAGTGTGTCTATCCTTGGTATAAACCAGCATCTGCAGTTCCATTTTATTACAGCTAGGCATCATGTTTGCACAAATATTGTGGGCCGAATAACCCATTCCTGTGATGTACTGTTCTATGTTCTTTTCAATAGAATTCAATGCATAACTGCACAAAGGTTGTGTTGTATTTCTACAATTGAATTGAATGTAATAAATGTATGAATTTTAATATGACAAATTTAATCTACAATCTTCTCAGAATTTTTTGCAATTACTGTCATACATTTAAGAGTTCACATCAATGATTATCACTACTGCAATAATTCATCGTTGGATTTGAAGTTTATACAAAGTGCTTGTTGCTGTTGGAAGCCTGATCTGGGTATTTTCAAAAGTGAAAACAAAACACATTATTGAACTTGTTGAAATGATAAAGAAGAATTTAGGAATGTTATTTGATGCCACAATGGATACAGTTGTCCTGAAGAAATCAATCTTGCTGGTTTTCTTAACAGGTCAATTCTAACTTTTGTTGTCTTCCACCTCAGATACAACAAAGCAGGCATTGATCTGAACAGAAACTTCCCCGATTATCTTCAAGAGGACAAGTTACTGCAACCAGAAACGGAGGCAGTAATAAACTGGATTTTGAATGAAACTTTTGTTCTGTCCTTGAGTTTGCATGGGGGAGCTCTTGTAGCCAGCTACCCATACGACAACTTTAAAGGAGGTAATGTTGCTGACACATTTGCCTGTAGTTTCAAGATATAATTTTCTTTACAGTCATTAACATTGTAGCGGTCTAAATATAGATGGTGGAAAATATTTTTTGAAGATTCATTTAGTGTAAAATGGCATTAATCCGATTGTTTAAAATTCCTAATTGTTCCATCATCTGATTCACCACGTGCTCATTCCCACATTCCCTTTAACACACTAGGAGCCTTGGTTCCCACACCACCATTATCACACTGGGGCCTTGGTTTCCACACTCCCTTTTACACACTGGGGTTCTTGTTCCACACCACCATTAACACACTGGGGCCTTGGTTTGTGTGCTGCCATTAACATGATGAGGCCTGGTTCTAACCTACCCTTAACACACTGGGGCTCTGGTTCCTGAGTTCCCTCTAAACAATGAATATTGGGACTCCCTTTAAATTAATCAGGACTGTAGTTCTCAAGTTAGATACATAGATACATAGAAAATAGGTGCAGGAGTAGGCCATTCGGCCCTTCGAGCCATTCAATATGATCATGGCTGATCATCCAACTCAGTATCCCGTACCTGCCTTCTCTCCATACCCCCTGATCCCCTTAGCCACAAGGGCCACATCTAACTCCCTCTTAAATATAGCCAATGAACTGGCCTCAACTACCCTCTGTGGCAGAGAGTTCCAGAGATTCAACACTCTCTGTGTGAAAACGTTTTTCCTCATCTCGGTCTTAAAGGATATCCCCCTTATCCTTAAGCTGTGACCCCTTGTCCTGGACTTCCCCAACATCGGGAACAATCTTCCTGCATCTAGCCTGTCCAACCCCATAAGAATTTTGTACGTTTCTATAAGATCCCCTCTCAATCTCCTAAATTCTAGCGAGTATAAGCCAAGTCTATCCAGTCTTTCTTCATATGAAAGTCCTGACATCCCAGGAATCAGTCTGGTGAACCTTCTCTGCACCCCCCCTATGGCTATAGTCCTTCCGCAGATTTGGAGACCAAAACTGTGCGCAATACTCCAGGTGTGGTCTCACCAAGACCCTGTACAACTGCAGTAGAACCTCCCTGCTCCTATACTCAAATCCTCTTGCTATGAAGGCCAACATACCATTCGCTTTCTTCACTGCCTGCTGCACCTGCATGCCTACTTTCAATGACTGGTGTACCATGACACCCAGGTCTCACTGCATCTCCCCATTTCCTAATCGGCCACCATTTAGATAATAGTCTGCCTTCCTGTTTTTGCCACCAAAGTGGATAACCTCACATTTATCCACATTATACTGCATCTGCCAAACATTTGCCCACTCACCCAGCCTATCCAAGTCACCTTGCAGTCTCCTAGCATCCTCCTCACAGCTAACACTGCCCCCCAGCTTAGTGTCATCCGCAAACTTGGAGATGTTGCTTTCAATTCCCTCGTCCAGATCATTAATATAAATTGTAAATAGCTGTGGTCCCAGCACTGAGCCTTGCGGTACCCCACTAGTCACTGCCTGCCATTGTGAAAAGGACCCGTTTACTCCTACTCTTTGCTTCCTGTTTGCCAGCCAGTTCTCTATCCACATCAATACTGAACCCCCAATACCGTGTGATTTAAGTTTGTATCCTAATATCTTATGTGGTACCTTGTCGAAAGCCTTCTGAAAGTCCAGATACAACACATCCACTGGTTCTCCCCTATCCACTCTACTAGTTACATCCTCGAAAAATTCTATAAGATTCGTCAGACATGATTTACCTTTCGTAAATCCATGCTGACTTTGTCCAATGATTTCACCACTTTCCAAATGTGCTGCTATCCCATCTTTAATAACTGACTCTAGCAGTTTCCCCACTACCGATGTTAGACTAACTGGTCTGTAATTCCCTGTTTTCTCTCTCCCTCCCTTCTTAAAAAGTGGGGTTACGTTTGCTACCCTCCAATCCTCAGGAACTACTCCAGAATCTAAAGAGTTTTGAAAAATTATCACTAATGCATCCACTATTTCTGGAGCTACTTCCTTAAGTACTCTGGGATGCAGCCTATCTGGCCCTGGTGATTTATCGGCCTTTAATCCATTCAATTTACCCAACACCACTTCCCGACTAACCTGGATTTCACTCAGTTCCTCCATCTCCTTTGACCCACGGCCCCCTGCTATTTCCGGCAGATTATTTATGTCTTCCTTAGTGAAGACGGAACCAAAGTAGTTATTCAATTGGTCCGCCATATCTTTGTTCCCCATGATCAATTCACCTGTTTCTGACTGCAAGGGACCTACATTTGTTTTAACTAATCTCTTTCTCTTCACATATCTATAAAAACTTTTGCAGTCAGTTTTTATGTTCCCTGCCAGTTTTCTTTCATAATCTATTTTCCCTTTCCTAATTAAGCCCTTTGTCCTCCTCTGCTGGTCTCTGAATTTCTCCCAGTCCTCTGGTATGCTGCTTTTTCTGGCTAATTTGTACGCATCATCTTTTGCTTTGATACTATCCCTGATTTCCCTTGTTATCCACGGATGCACTACCTTCCCTGATTTATTCTTTTGCCAAACTGGGATGAACAATTTTTGTAGTTCATCCATGCAGTCTTTAAATGCCTTCCATTGCATATCCACCGTCAACCCTTTTAGAACTAATTGCCAGTCAATCTTGGCCAATTCACGTCTCATACCCTCAAAGTTACCTTTCTTTAAGTTCAGGACCGTTGTTTCTGAATTAACAATGTCACTCTCCATCCTAATGAAGAACTCAACCATAGTGTCCATTAGTGTTTCGCAGCTCTACCCATACCGATTCCACATCCTCCAAGCTAATGTCCTTCCTTTCCACTGCGTTAATCTCCTCTCTAACCAGCAACGCTACCCCACCTCCTTTTCCTTTCTCTCTATCCCTCCTGAATATTGAATATCCCTGGATGTTCAGCTCCCAGCCTTGGTCACCCTGGAGCCATGTCTCCGTGATCCCAACTATATCATAATCATTAATTGCTATCTGCACGTTCAACTCATCCACCTTATTACGAATGCTCCTTGCATTGAGACACAAAGCCTTCAGGCTTGTTTTTACAACGCTCTTACCCCTTATACAATTATGTTGAAAAGTTCTCTTTAAACTTTCCATGGCACAGTTTTCCGTGCTCTTTTTAAACTCGCCATGGACCCTGTCCCTGTGCTCCTTTTAAACTTGACAGTGCTTCAGTTGCTATACTCCCTTTAAGATCACCAGGGCCTCAGATTCCATGCTCCCTATGAACATCACCATAGCCCCAGTTCTTACACTCCCTTTAAACTCACCATGGCTCCCTTTAAACTGACCACGTTCCCACACTCCCTTTGAGCTCATTCATGCCCAGTTCATTTGGTTCCTTTAAACTCACCAGGGCCTCGGTTCCCATTCTCCCTCTAAGCCCACAGTGCCCTCCATCTCTGCACTTTCTTTAAACTCACAGGCTTCCTGGACCCTATGCTCCTTTTAAATTCATGACCTCCATTCATGCACTTGTTTAATTTCACTAGGACCCCTGTTCCTTACTCCACTGAAAGGCACTGGGGCATGATTTATGCATTCCCTTGAAATTGACAGTTGCTGAAATAATGATGATACTACATTATAAAATCTAAAAAAAAAGTGAATTAAAATGCGTTGGTATATTTATAGGGAATAGACCAAGTGGGACCCGTTGGGTCCCTGTCACACGGGAGGCCTGCTGCTCCAATGCAACCCATTCCACAACACAATATTCCACCACTCACCCATAACCCCCACGGGAGGACTGGTCCCCCAACAAAACCCATTCCCCTTTCTACAACACAACCCATTCCCCCAGCAATATTCCAGCACTCACCCATAGCCAACATCTGCGCAGGAGCTGCTCATTTCGCCTTATTCAACCTCCCTCATTTTTGAACTTTTAAAAAATGCATTTGTACTTGCTAGCTAGTAGAAATCAGTGTACTTGGATAGCAACAATGTTGCGAGAAGGGCTAAGCAAAGGGAATAAGCGAAAGACAGTTGTTTTTTCCTAAGTTTTTAAAGGTTTTTGAACATTTTCATAAATAACTCGAGAAATAATGCATGAATTTGTCAGATAAGGCAATTTTTGATTTCACGGGATAAATCTCTATCGAAATATGTAGAAATTTTACCATTAGCGCGTCGTTTCTTCGAGTAGATGTGATCGCACACAAACAAATAAATAAATAAACACACACACACACACACACACACACACACACACACACACACACACACACACACACACACACACACACACACACACACACACACACACACACACACACACACACACACACACACACACACACACACACACACACACACACACACACACACACACACACACACACACACACACACACACACACACACACACACACACACACATCCACATTCACATCCAAGATCAGAGTTTTTTAGTTATATAAGGATAACTTCTAATAGTCTGAAAAATAGGCTTTTCCAGCAGTTCCAATGTCTTAAGCATGCATAGTGGATTAAAGTAGTGATACCTGGCCAGTTGAACAATCTAGAGGTAAATCTGAAGAAATTTCAATTGTTAATTAGATAATGTGGAATAAATAAAACATGACAAATAGTGTTGATCATAACACTACTGGTCTATTGCAAAACCCTTCCTGGGATAGCCTTACTCCGGAGAAAGAATGTGCCTCCTTACGATTCCACTTTGAAGACTGTACTCTACATTAAGGACTACAGCATTTAGTTTGAATTGGATGAGAAACCCGTTGGTTAAAGAGCAGTCAGGCAATAAACCCTAGACTGGCAAGCAAAAGACCACATCTTGTAAAGGGGTAAATCAAAGAGCTGATACTGCTTATAATAAAAATGCCTATTTTTGATGTCCTTTGAGGTGGCCCTACTAACTCTGGTTTCTGTCCCTCTGCAAAAGACACCAGCAAATGTCCTGATGATGATGTCTTCATTCAACTTGCAAAGGACTTCTCTTACAACCATGCAGGAATGTTCTATGGAGATGAATGTGAGGGCATACCAACTTTCCAGGATGGAATTACCAATGGAGCTGACTGGTATCCTTTTGAAGGTAAACTATATGCAGCTAAATATTTTTAATTGATGACATAAGAAACTGCAGAAACTAGAATCTTGAGTGAAAAACAAATTGCTGGAGGAACTCAGTAAGTCAGGGCACTTCAGTACTTCTCCACTTATTCAGCTACCCCATTAATCACCTCTTGCCTTTGTCACCATCTCCTCCCCTCTCTGTCCCACCTGACCCATCTGCCAGTCAATAACTCCTCACCTATCGTTTGCCAACTCTTGCCTCACCACTTCATCTCACCTCTTTAACCAGCTATTTCCCCTCATGTCCATCAATCTGAAGAAGGGAGAAACAAGGAACTGCAGGTGTGGGTTTACAACAAAAGTAACTCAGTGAGTCAGGCAGCATCCTAGAGATTGTGGATAAGTGATGTTTCGGGTTGAGACCCTTCTTCAGTTTGAAGTCTTTCTTCAACCCCCCCTCACCCACTACCACCACAATTAGTCTGAAGAAGGGTCCCGATCCAAAATACCATCTATCCATGTTTTCTAGGGATGCTGACTGCCCTGCTGCGTTACTCCAGCGTTTTGTGCCTTTTAAAAAAAATCAGAAGGGTCCCGCCCTGTAACATCGTCTATCCATTTCTCTCCATGGATGCTGTCTGACCCGCTGAGTTCCTCCAGCAGTTTATTTATAAATGGCACACTGGAGGATTTCACTTGTCCATAAATATGAAAAACAAGGAAAGAGTGGTACTGGAATGTAGGTTTTCTAGTAGGTTTTAATGCTTCAACCTTGTCTCTACATATTGATTTTAAACAAGACCTTTAGACCAATATTATTTAGTATTATCAAGTAAAAATTAACATGGCAGGATTTTTCTCTTTCTAGGCTACCACAGATGTACTGATAAAGGGAATGCTATATAATCAGTTTGGATTTATACTTAGACTGCTAACTCTTTTTGAGGCAACCCTGCTGTGTGCTTCAAATGAGTCAAGGCTTCATTTAAATGTGGAAGTAAGGATCTGTGTCAGAATATAGTGATGAAACTCATCGATATAAAGCAAGGAAGGCATTGTCTCCACAGCTGCTGCTTGACTCACTGAGTTCTACAAGCAGTTTGTTTTTTGCTCCAGATGCCAGCCTCAGCTGTCTCTTGCGTCACCAGCTCCACTATATTTGGATTGCAAACAGCTGCACCCAAGACAAGGCAATTGCTGTGGCATTCGATGACATTTTAAGGATTTTCCTTTGATGAAGATCTGGGTAGTACTGCTACTTCCAGCTGTACATCATTACACTGGGAGGTTACCGATTTTCTGGCTTGAGGATCCAACGCTGGTTAAAAAGATCATCAGAAGCAAGCCTTTGATTTGGTCCAGTGAAGAGCAGTATCTGCCATGAATGCCTCTCTCCCCTATCTTGCGACAACGTAAACCGCGCTCTTTTCTAACTTTCACAACAAAGGAAGGATCTGAAGGAAGCAAGGAAGGATCTTCATCTTGAAATGTTAACCCTGTTTCCCTCTCCATAGTTGCTGCCTCATCAGCTGAACATTTTCAGCAATTTCCTTCTCTGTACAATCTTTTCAATTATCATTACCTAAAGTTGAGTGTATTCATTCATTTTACTCTTGCATGGATGGACAATCAAATATCCACAGCTTTGGTGAAAATAAAGCTTGTAACGGTGTATTGGTGGGAGATTTTATTTTCTTCAACATATTTATCTCTCACTTCAATGATTGACAATTGAAGTGAGATAAGTAAATTCTAAACTGCATAAGATATTGCATAAGATATTATCAAAAGTTATGTATGAAGCTTCTCTTGTGGAAGAATTTAATGATCAACATTACTGAATACCATCTGCCCTCATCCCCTTGCTCTAATCAATTTCCAGTAATGGATGTTTTTTCTAAATTATGAAATGATTGCTCTGGTATCAGAGCCAATGTTATGGAGTGACAGAGAGATACAGCACAGAAACAGGCCCGACCATCTATTGTCTGTATCAACCATCAACCACCCATTTACACTAATCCTACACAAATCCCATACTTTCTCCATTCACCTTCCCCAAGATCCTGCCACCCATCTACACACTAGTCATATCTTACATTGGTCAATCAACCTATCAACCTGAGATGCCTTTGAGATTTAGGAGGTAGCTGGGGTACATGGAAGAAATCTACACAGTGCGAGGTAGCATACAAAGAGCGCACGGACAGCAACCAAGTTCAAGATTGAGCCCGGGTCTCTTGTGCTGTGAGGCAGCAGCTCAACTGGCTGCACCACTTGGAACATAGAATGTGACCAATACATCACAGCAACGGGCACCAGCCCACAATGTCTGCTCCAAACAAGTTAAACTAATCTCCTTTGCCTGTACGTGATCCTTATCCCTCCATTCCCTGCATATGCATGTGCCTGTCCAAAAGCCTCTTTAATGCCACTATCACATCTGCCTCCACCACCATCCCTGGCAGCATGTACCAGGCATCCAACACTCTGTAAAAAAAAAACTTGTCTCCCACATATCTAAACTTTTTTCTCTCTCACCCTAAAGCTGTGTCCTCTAGTCCTTGACAATTCCACCTGAGAAAAGGGTTCTGGCTGATTACCTTATTTATGCTTCTCATAATTTTATATACTTCTATTAGGTCTGCCCTTTGCTTTCGAAGAGAAAACAATCCAATTTTTTCCAACCTCTCCATTTAGCTAATACTCTCTAATCCAGGCAGCCTTGTTATTCACTGGAGGGGGCAAAATTTACATAAATGCCATAAGTATATTTTGTTTCTTGTTTTTAACCTTGTTTTTAGGTGGAATGCAAGACTACAACTACGTGGTGGGACAGTGCTTTGAACTAACTATAGAGCTATCATGTTGTAAAAATCCTCCAGCATCTGAATTGGAGAACTTCTGGAATGAAAGTCACATCTCCCTACTTAATTTCTTCCAACTCGTTCATTTAGGTGGGTGTAACACCTGTACTACTTTTGCATATTGTGTGGCATAATAATTAAAAGATATTTGAGACTGGTAAATATAAATTAATTGTTGCATGAATTGTATTGATTGTATTGACTTTAAATTTAAAGCACAACATCCTCACTGTATTTAACATGTTATGCAATCTGTGACAACATTTGAGCTACTGCTCTTTCTTAGTTGTAAGTATTAAGGAGCAAGGAATTTTAACTCAATTGGTATCATTAACTAGACTGAGTAGAATTGGGAAAAAAAAGTATTATGTGTAATATTGCACTCAGGAGGCCTTCCGAGGAATATTAGTGCTACAAGATAGACAAAAATGCTGGAGAAACTCAGCGGGTGAGGCAGCATCTATGGAGAGAAGGAATAGACAACGTTTCAGGTCGAGACCCTTCCTCAGACTCATGTCGGGGGGGTGGGGAAAAAGAAAGGAAGAGGCGGAGACGGTAGGCTTGTGTGAGAGCTGGAAAGGGGAATGGGGAAGGAGGGAGAAAGCAAGGATTCGGAATGGGAGGGGGAGTTGAAGAGCTGAGCCACCAGGAGATCAGGTTTGTTAGTGCGAACTGAGCAGAGGTTTGGGCGAAGCGATTGCCAAGCCTGCGCTTGGTCTCGTCGATGTAGAGAAGTTGACACCTGGAACAGCAGATGCAGTAGATGAGGTTGGAGGAGGTGCAGGTGAACCTATTCCTCACCTGGAAAGTCGTCTTGGGTCCTTGGATGGAGTTGAGGGGGGAGTTAAAGCGACAAGTGTAGCATATCCTGTGGTTGCAAGGGAAAGTACCCGGGAAGGGGGTGGTTTGGGTGGGAAGTGAGGAATTGACCAGGGAGTTACGGAGGGAATGGTCTCTACGGAAAGCAGAAAGGGGAGGAGATGGGAAGATGTGGCCAGTCGGAGGGTTATATGTTGTATGCGATGGCTGATAGGGTGGAAGGTGATTACAAGGGGGGCTCTGTCTTTGTTACAAGTAGGGGGATGGGGAGTGAGAACGGAGCTGCGGGATATAGAGGAGACCCTGGTGAGAGCAGCTGCGAGATATAGAGGAGACCCTGGTGAATCATTATAGCAGACTAAGAAGTTAGATATCTTATGGACAATACTACTGTGCAGGGAACTGGGGAAAATCCAGCAATGAATTATCTGAATCCTTGGTGTGGAGTGGCTGCATCTGAGGGTGGGTTTCAGGTGGGTATCAATGATGGTATTGAGATTGGTTTATTATTGTCATGCTCACTGAGTTACAGCGAAAAACGTTGTTTTGCTTGCAAATCATACTATACATGAGAATAATCAAACCATACTCGAGTACAACAGGTAATGCAAAAAGTCAAAGGAAACAGAGTGAAGAAAATGGTGTTACAGCGACAGAGAAAGTGCAGATTAAAGGAAAGTGCAAGAGCCACAATGAGGTAGATTGGGAGATGAAGGAAACATCCTTATCTTATGAGGAATTTGTTTAAGAGTCTGATCACAGCAGGGCACTGGGATGAGTGGCTCTAGGTTCCACCATGACTGACATAGAGTACCTGCTCCACATGTTAACCCTCCAACTGGATGCTGAACCACTTCCTTTTGGAACCTGCTGTTCATTTGTTTGACTGCACAGATCTCCTGAGTTTACTAGACAGAAAGCACTAACAATTAACTTAGCAATGAATGCTGACATAATAGGCACTATTTCAGAATCCTATTTATTAACTATAACTCCACCTTCAACACCATAATTCCAACCAAACTCATCTCCAAGCTCCTGGACATCGGAGTCAACACTCCCATCTGCATCTGGACCCTTGACATCCTGCCTCTGTGAGCGAGGATAGGTGACAAAACATCCTTCCAACAATTCTCAACACTGGTGCCCAACAGCAATGTGTTCTCAGCCCCTTAACTATAACTCCCTACAAGATACAATAAGAATATGGAAACAAATAAAACTATCCTTAAAATTAAGAAACCTATCATTGTTAACACCGATAGCGAATAATCCTTTATTTAAACCATCTATGATGGATAAAATATATAATCAATGGGAAAGTTTAGGAATTAAAAGGATCGGGGATATGTATGAAATGGGAGATTTATTATCATTTCAACATTTACAATTAAAATTTAAACTGAAAAACACTCATTATTTTAAATATTTTCAGATTTGTAATTTTTTGAAGACATACATACAGGGATATCAAAAAATAACTCCTGATTTACTAGAAGAAGTAATGAATATAAAAGCTGATACACACAAATTAATAGCATATTTATATAATAGTATCTTAAATATAGATTTACCTGTGACCGAGGTAATTAGAGAAGAGTGGGAACGGGAATTATTGATAAAAATTACGAAGGCTACATGGGAAAAGCATTTGACATACATTCACAAGTGTTCGATTAACGCAAGACATAATCTAATCCAATTTAAAATTTTACATAGATTATATTACTCAAAAACAAGATTAAATAAATTTTATCCAAATATATCGCCCATTTGCGATAAATGTTTAATCCAAGAAGCAACTATAACACACTCTTTTGTTTCTTGTATAAAACTTCATGGATTTTGGAGTGATATTTTCGAAATATTTACAAAATTATTTAAGACAAAAATGGAACCCAATAATGAATTGATTATATTTGGGGTAATGGAAGACGGGAACAAATTGAGCTCATCTCAAAAGTCAATTTTTAATTATGGTTTAATAATAGCAAAAAAATTAATATTGAAATTTTGGAAAAATACACCAATACCAACGCTCAAAATGTGGATTGCAAGTATGTTGGATACCGCACATCTTGAGGAAATGCGATTCCTCCTAATAGATAAATTTGACCAATTCATAACGAGTTGGTCTCCATTTGTCGTCTTTTTGGAAACGTATGGTGCAAAACAGGTGTAAAAGCTAATCCGTGACTGCGGATGGTCAAGATTATAAATGATCTCCTTTTATTTTCTTTTCTTCTCTTCTTTTCATTTATTCTCTTTCTATGTCTCAACTTTCTTATTTCATTCTTTATTTTTCTTTTTCACACACTATATATCTCACATTTTTCTATTTTTCATTATCTAACTTTTTTCCTTTTCTTCTTTATTTAAAAAAATTTAAAATATAAGAAGCTGTACATAAAAGGTATTATGAAAATATGATTGTATACAATTGTACTTACTTCTAATAAAATAAAAATATAAAAAATATATATATATATATAACTCCCTCCCTCTGCCATCACTCCCGTGCGGCCAAATTCTGCTCTAATTCCATTCACAAGTTTGCAATGCAAATGACACAAATGTAATGGGCTGTATTTCATACGATGATAAAACGGAGTATAGAAAGGAAATAGAGAAAAAAGCAATATGGAGCAACTCTATGTTTTGCACTGTGGTGTTTTTCTCCTTGCACTGCCTGTTGTAGTTGTCTATAATTTGATTGTACTCTTGTGTAGTACGATTTGATGGGATAGCATGCAAACACAAGTTTTCCCTGCATCTCGGTACACGTGGCAGTAAGAAACTATTACCAATACCAAACGCAGCAAGTATTGGAAATCTTATTTGACTGGATAGCACGCAAACACAAATTTTTCACTTTATCTCAGTAAACATAACAATAAAAAACTATTGCCAATACTAAACGGAACAGGTCCTGGAAATCTGAAATACAAATTAGAATTTTCAGCGAACTCTCAGTACTTCAGAAATTTACTGTAAGAGGGAATCTGAGTTAAGGTTGAACCTCTACAGTTTTGGGCACGTGTGTACCAGTGCTGCAGAAGCAGGGGAGATCTGACTGCAGGTCACCCTAATTAGCCCTGGCTCCACTGCAATATACTGAGCTCACTACAGTGTCAATGCTGTAGCAGGCAGGTGTTCCCATTGCATTGCTTCTGGACTGCTGGCTATAGTTTACACTTTTGGGCATTTAGATGATTTTCCAAGTTTAATACTTATTTTTTCATTTGTAAAATTAGAATAGATTTAAGATAAGAAGAAACAGAAACTAATCTCAGGAGTGTATGTTGCGGGAGGGAAGTTCGAACAGAATAGGAGCATTACCCAGTCTTGTGTGTACATATACATTCATACTCAAATGTAGGAATTAATTTAGGTTGTAATTGGGGCATACATGACACTGCTGTAATTAAACAATATGTTTGGAGGATTCCAAACTAATAACAGAAACTATATATTTATGGTAGAGTTTGGCTGCCTCAACTAATGTTCAGATCTTGGCGGCTACATAAAATATACAAGTTCCAACATATCTACGGTTGATTTGGGATTGATGCTAATCTTATACAAAGTCTTGTAAAAGCAGTTGTGCTTTACCAAGGAACAGATAGTAATTGTTCTGTCCACAATGGTTGAAATTGGTTGTGACTAAATTGATGTCAGCCATTCTATACACTAATGTAATTTGTAATTTATTTTTAAATAATTTCTATTTATGTAGGTGTAAAAGGACAAGTCCTTTATAATGATGGTAAACCCATTGAAAATGCAACTGTAAAGGTTCAAGGCAGGGATAACATCAATCCTTTTCGAACAAATCAAAAGGGAGAATATTATAGGCTTCTGTTGCCTGGAACATATAACCTGGAAGTAAGTTCAATTTTATTATTCATGCTCCCAGCTGCATTGAATATGCTTTTCATCTCTGGCCCTTGTCTAACTATCAGCCTGTCCAAAGCCCCCCCTCACCTGTATCAACCTATCACTTACCAGGATCTGTCCTGCCCCTTCTCTCTTCTAGCTTTCCAGAAAAGGGCAATTCAAATATCTTCCTACTGAGAAGACATGGTTCACTCAGTCTAATCCTCTCACCAGTTGAAAGGTTTGTAGTGAGCTTAAAAAAAGGTATTCACATTTTGGGCAACATCTCTTAGTTATAGTGTCATATAGCACAGAAACAGCATTTTTGTATCAAAAGAATTTCATATTTTCTTATTCTCATTTCAAGATTCAAGAGAGTTTATTGTCATGTGTCCCAGATAGGACAATTAAATTCTTGCTTTGCTTCAGCACAACAGAATATAGTAGGCATGAATACAGAACAGATCAGTGTTCTGTATTCCATATACCATTATCTATATTACTAAAAGTCTGATCTTGACCACTTTCTGTTGTTCTGTATATTGATTTTAGAAAAAACGCTGCTACTTACGGCTGTGATTTTTTGGCCATCTTACTCAGTCCCCCTCTGCTGCGCTGGACAAGAGGAGTTTTCCCATTGATGAAAAATAAAAGAGTTATTTGTGTTTTAAAAATTTTGAGATTCTCTCTCCTGAAGGCCTTTCCGGAGGGACTATAAAACCCGGAAGTGTTGAGTGCCTCAGTCACTCTGCAAGATGGGGGAGCGAGAGGGTCACGTCTCTCAGTCTGAGCTGTGAATAACACTGAACTCATGTCTACTAAACTGTGAGCGTGGTTTTACAGACCTTGAGTGCCCTTAATGTTGTTTGAAAATGAAAATGCGATTGGTTTGAAAAAAATGGTTGGTGGTGGTTGGTTTGAAATAAAGCACAGCAAATGGTTGGTTTGAAATAAAGCACAGCAAATGGTTGGTGGTGGTTGGTTTGAAATAAAGCACAGCAAATGGTTGGTGGTGGTTGGTTTGAAATAGCAAATGATTAAAAGTATAAACTTGACAACTTCCTGTTTGCACTGTATATTGATTTTAGATAAAACGATACCACTTACGGCTGTGATTTTTGGCCATCTTACTCAGTCCCCTCCGCTCATCAGATGCAGAGGATTCTTCCCATCAATAAAAAACAAAAGTGTTATTAGTGTTTAAAATATGTTGAGAATCTATCTCCTGTCAATCATGCCATGAACGCCACACCCCTTCTGGTGGAGGGGGGAGGGATTATAAAACCCAGAAGTGGGTGTGGCTCAGTCTGCAAGATGGGGGAGAGGTCATGACTCTGTCTGAGCTGTGAATCAACTTAACACACTGAATGTCTACTGAACTGTGAGTGTGGTGTTTATGTGGTGTTTTGTGGTGGTTTGTGTTGTTTTATGGTGGTTTCACCCTGCTTGAAATGGTATGAAACTGCATTTGAATGTGGTGGCCTTGCACCCTGCAAGAAATGATATGAAACTGCATTTGAATTTGGTGGCCTTGCACCCTGCATGAAATGGTATGAATGCATTTGAATTTGGTGGCCTTGCTCCCTGCTTGAAATGGTATGAAACTGCACTTGAATTTGGTGGCCTTGCACCCTGTTTGAAGTGGTATGAAACTGCACTTGAATGTGGTGGTCTTGCACCCTGCTTGAAGTGGTATGAAACTGCACTTGAATTTGGTGGCCTTGCGCCCTGCTTGAAGTGGTATGAAACTTCACTTGAATTTGGTGGCCTTGCACCCTGCTTGAAGTGGTATGAAACTGCACTTGAATTTGGTGGCCTTGCACCCTGCTTGAAGTGGTATGAAACTGAACATTAATTTGGTGACCTTGCACCCTGCTTGAAGTGGTATGAAACTGCACGAATTTGGTGGCCCTGCACCCTGCTTGAAGTGGTACGAAACTGCACTTGAATTTAGTGGCCTTGCACCCTGCTTGAAGTGGTCGGAAACTGCACTTGAATTTAGTGGCCTTGCACCCTGCTTGAAATGGTATGAAACTGCACTTGAATTTGGTTGTCTTGCACCCTGCTTGAAGTGGTACGAAACTGCACTTGAATTTGGTGGCCTTGCAGCCTGCTTGAAGTGGTCGGAAACTGCACTTGAATTTGGTGGCCTTGCACCCTGTTTGAAATCGTATGAAACTGCACTTGAATTTGGTTGTCTTGCACACTGCTTGAAGTGGTATGAAACTGCACTTGAATTTGGTGGCCTTGCACCCTGCTTGAAATGGCATGAAACTGCACTTGAATTTGGTTGCCTTGCACCCTGCTTGAAGTGGTATGAAACTGCACTTGAGTTTGGTGGACTTGCACCCTGCTTGAAGTGGTATCAAACTGCATTTGAATGTGGTGGACTTGCACCCTTCATGAAATGGTATGAAACTGCATTTGAATTTGGTGGCCTTGAACCCTGCATGAAGTGGTATGAAACTGAACATTAATTTGGTGACCTTGCACCCTGCTTGAAGTGGTATGAAACTGCACGAATTTGGTGGCCCTGCACCCTGCTTGAAGTGGTACGAAACTGCACTTGAATTTAGTGGCCTTGCACCCTGCTTGAAGTGGTCGGAAACTGCACTTGAATTTGGTGGCCTTGCACCCTGTTTGAAATGGTATGAAACTGCACTTGAATTTGGTTGTCTTGCACACTGCTTGAAGTGGTATGAAACTGCACTTGAATTTGGTGGCCTTGAACCCTGCTTGAAATGGCATGAAACTGCACTTGAATTTGGTTGCCCTGCACCCTGCTTGAAGTGGTATGAAACTGCACTTGAGTTTGGTGGACTTGCACCCTGCTTGAAGTGGTATCAAACTGCATTTGAATGTGGTGCCCTTGCACCCTTCATGAAATGGTATGAAACTGCATTTGAATTTGGTGGCCTTGAACCCTGCATGAAGTGGTATGAAACTGCACTTGAATTTGGTGGCCTTACACCCTGCTTGAAGTGGTATGAAACGGCACTTGAATTTGGTGGCCCTGCACCCTGCTCGAAGTGATATGAAACTGCACTTGAGTTTGGTGGACTTGGACCCTGCTTGAAGTGGTATGAAACTGCACTTGAATTTGGTGGCCTTGCACCCTGCTGGAAATGGTATGAAACTGCACTTGAATTTGGTTGTCTTGCACCCTGCTTGAAGTTGTATGAAACTGCACTTGAATTTGGTGGCATTGCACCCTGCTTGAAATGGCATGAAACTGCACTTGAGTTTAGTGGACTTGGACCCTGCTTGAAGTGGTATGAAACTGCACTTGAATTTGGTGGCCTTGCACCCTGCTTGAAGTGGTATGAAACTGCACCTGTATTTGGTGGCCATGCACCCTGCTTGAAATGGAATTTCAAGGAATAGCCGTGAGTCAACTGCCAGCCCACAAGCCGTGAGTGAGCTGCCAGCACATCAGGCTTGAGTGACTGAGCTGCCACCCGAAGAATCCATTTGGCCCACAATGTCGATACTAGCCCTCTGGAAACCAGTCCCTTCAGCCCACAACACCCATACTAGCGCTCCAGAAAGCCACCCCACCCCACTGGCCACCAATATTGGAATTGGTGGAGAGGTGGAATATTGCATTGGGGGACCAGCCCTCCTGTGTGATGCTGGGAACCAATTGGTCCCACTTAGTGTAGTATAAATATATACTCACATGAATAAATAAACAGATGAAGTGCAAATAAACAGATAATGGTCTCCTAATGTTCACAGTTTCGTTTTAGTTGAGTTTACTAACCTGATGGATGTGGGGAAGTAGCTATTCCTGAACCTGGACGTTGCAGTCTTAGTCTCCTGTACCTTCTACCAGAAGGTAGCAGGGAGATGAGTGTGTGGCCAGGATGGTGTGGGTCCTTGATGATGCTGCCAGCCTTTTTGAGGCAGCGACTGCAATAGATCCCCTCGATGGAAGGGAGGTCAGAGACGATGATGGACTGGGCAGTGTTTACTAATTTTTGCAGTCTTTTTCGCTCCTGGGCGCTCAAGTTGCCGAACCAAGCCACAATGCAACCGGTCAGCATGCTCTCTACTGTGCACCTGTAAAAGTTAGAGAGAGGCCTCCTTGACAAACCGACGCTCCGTAATCTTCTCCGGAAGTAGAGGCGCTGATGTGTTTGCTTTATAATTGCATCAGTGTTCTCGGACCAGGAGAGATCTTCAGAGATGTGCATGCCCAGGAATTTGAGGCTCTCGACCTTTTCCACCATCGACCCGTTGATATAAACGGGACTGTGAGTCCCCATCCTACCCCTTTCAAAGTCCACAATCAGTTCCTTGGTTTTGCTGGTGTTGAGGGCCAGGTTATTGTGCTGGCACCATTTGGTCAGTCGGTCGATCTCACTTCTATACTCTGACTTGTCCCGATCAGTTATACATCCCACAACAGTGGTGTCTTCAGCGAACTTGATGATGGAGTTCGCACTATGACGGGCTACGCAGTCATGAGTATAGAGTGAGTACAGCAGGGGGCTGAGCACGCAGCCTTGAGGTGCTCCCGTGCTGATTGTTATCGAGGCTGACACATTTCCACCAACACAAACAGTTTGTGGTCTGTGAATGAGGAGGTCGAGGGTCCAATTGCAGAGGGATGCGCAGAGACCCAGATCTGCGAGTTTGGTAACCAGCTTGGAGGGGATGATTTTATTAAATGCCGAGCCGTAATCAATGAATAACAGCCTGATATATGAGTTTTAGTTGTCCTAGTGGTCCAGAGCAGAGTGGAGAGCCAGCGAGATCGCATCCACCGTTGATCTGTGGTGGCGTATCAGCCGTGTTTTGCCCTATCTTGCTCATTAAGTTATGTCCAGATTTTAAAAAAAAAATATTTTAATTTTATTAGAAGTAAGTACAGTAATATGGCACCAAGGTGCCTAATATATATTGGCATGTTACATTTTATGTACAGCTTCTTATTTTTTTAAATAGTGAAAGAGAAAGAGAGAATAGATAATAAAAAATAGAAAAGCGTGTGATGTGTGGTGTGTGAAATGGAAAAAGGGGGGAAAGAGGGAAAGTGGAGAAAAAAAAAGGAGAGAGAAAAAGAAAGAGTAGAGAGTAGGAAATTATAGGAGATCGTTATTTATATTCTTGACCATCCTTCACCCAGTCCTGAAACAGTTGGTTTCTACGATTTTGTTGCACCATATGCTTCCAAAAAGTCGATAAATGGAGACCAACTCATTAAGAATTGGTCTGATTTATCTATTAGGAGGAATCGCATTTCTTCAAGATGTGCGGTGTCCAACATGTTTGAAATCCACATTTTAAGCGTTGGTATGGGTGTATTTTTCCAAAATTTAAGTATGTTTTTTTGCCGTTATTAACCCATAATTAAAAAATGAATTTTGAAATGTGTTCAATTTGTCCCCGTCTTTCATTACTCCAAATATAATAATTTCAGTGTTAGGCTCCATTTTTATCTTGAATAATTTTGTAAATATTTCAAAGATATCGCTCCAGAATTTATAAAGTTTTATGCAGGAAACAAAAGAGTGTGTTATAGTGGCATTTTGAGATAAACATTTAACACAAATGGGGGAAGTATTTGGATAGAATTTATTCAATCTAGTTTTTGAATAAAATAATCTATGTAAAATTTTAAATTGAATTAAGTTATGTCTTACATTAATCGAACATTTGTGTATATATATATCAAATACTTTTCCCATGTTTCTTTTGTGATTTTTAGCATTAATTCTCGTTCCCAATCTTCTCTAAGTGCCTCTGTCAATGGTAGTTCTATATTTATGTCCAGATTTAATTGATTATACAGGGATATTTTTTTTGGTGGTAATAATGAAACCAATTCTTGTTTTTTTTTCTCTTCCAGGTGACTGTGCCAAAAGGTCATTCACAGTCAGCCAAGGTGGAAGTTTTTGATAAAGTACAAAATTTCTCTGCTTTGGTCGTTAATTTTAATTTCTCCATCACCAATGGGTCTTTAACAACTGAGAAGCATCAAGATTCAAACATAGCCGGCATAGTAGAACAAAACATAATTCTTTTAATCTCTTCTGTACTTTTCCCAGTTTTAGTCATTTTTAATTCATTAGTTAAGGATGTTTCAACATTGTAAACATATTCTGCAACCAAATTAATTTTCAAGAGACCCATTCAGGATCTCACATCCTCCTAATTATGCTTGTTAACATGACAACCAAGAAGGCAAAAAGGTCAACGTTTTGATTTTAATCATGCTTCAGTCAAATTTCAGCTAAATGATGAAATGTATGCCTTTACACAGTATGACCACATACTTAACATGGTAGTATAAATGAAATACTATTGATTATATGATCATGCGCTTGCCTGCAATCTAAAGAGACTCAGCAATCAGAGATTACAGGTGTAGGAATCTAGAACAAACATAGAACGCTGGAAAAACACAGCAGGGGCAAAATATGTAAGTTGGCATTTTGGTTTGAGACACTGCTTGACCAGCTGAGTTCTTCTAGCATTCTGTTTTCGCAATTGCACAATTAATGAACATTTTGATATTCCACAATTAATGAACATCTGATTAACAAATACTTACTATAATGCTGTTGACTCTTTACACTCTACATCCTTGTCTCGCAAGGCTTTGTTCACTATTAAAAAGTGTGTCAATTTCTGCTCATGAAGCATGTTGCGAAACACTGCTTCCCAGGCCTTTATTATTTCATCAATGTCACAGAATTTTGAGATTGCACCGAAACTAAAAAACACAAGCTGCAACTATCAGTACTAAGTTGGATGTAATTTGTTGTAATTAGTGAAAAAATATGATTCTGGACATCAGTTGCTTGTGAATCCTGCAACCGAGATCATGCAAAACAATTATTAACAAGCAAAGTAATAGATAGTGCCCAAAATCTTATCCCTGGAAATGCATTGTGTATTACCAAAGGTATAATGGAAAAGGGTTAATCTCCAGAAGACTAGAATTGATAGCACATGTCCCTAAGTTTATTGATGATCCAAATTAAAATTAGATTGTTATGGCAAGGTTTAAAAAAACCAAGGGGTGATGGATCTTCTGAAATTGCCAAAACCTTCAAGTCCAGCCATGGCTGCTGTGAGGATTTCAACAAATATGCAAACATACATGATATCCATCTTATTGTGGGAGGCAGCAACATTTTCTAAAACGTCAAAGACAAATGATTAAGGAGATGACTACTCTTGGAGGATAGCGCTCTTTTGGAAGAGGAGACCCTGGGATATGTTCATCTCCAGAGATGAGAAAACTGCTCCAGGTTTTAAGATAGCCAAAGGTGCCTTACTCTTCATCGTGGAGATAATACAAAGGATCACTGTAATCCTAAACTCCTCGATATGCCACAAGGAGAATCCAAGTGTTCTTAAGATGAATATTGTAGTTGTGTGGAGATCTGACACAGTACCCGAGTGAAGACACTTCTTCAGAGATAATATTATGTCACTTCTCTCACTCTTCATCAGATGATATTTTACAAGGAATAATCTGACAACAAAGCCTTGCTCATCATCAACAATGCTTCAAGAGCATGGCTAATAACATCCAGGTGGTGTTTAGCTCCCAACACCTTGTGATTGTTACAAGCCATGGACCAGTGTGCTATTATGTTGAAGGGTCCCTACTTTCAATATGTCATTTGGAGCCCAACACCAATGACACTCTTAACTAATCCAGAAATTTGGAAAAGATAGAATTTGGAAAAGCATAGCATTAATTGAGGCCACATGATAGAAAATGCCATAGTTTATTATAAGGAGATGAAAAAGAGATTTCCTTAATTTTTTATTGATACCTTCTTCATCATCCCCCCTGGAACAACAGCGGGATCAACCTTTGGTATCAACAGTATTGTGTATATTTTTATTATCTTAATTTAAGATAATAATGTTAATAAAATTATAATTCATTATTTTAATACCCATGTTGTTGCATTTTATTGTTTGCAATTTTTATTGTGAATCTTTGGCTTTGGAGACATTGGAATTAATGGAAAACACCATCATGATTTGTAAATTTTCAGCTAGGAAAACATTCTCCTTGAACGTGGTCTTTTGTCTTTGGAGGACTACATGTATCTGTACTTGTGTCCACAACATACACATCAACAACTCAACAGTCTTCTTGAAAACCATCTCTCAAACTCATGATGACTTCCATCACCATCTCCATGATCTCTTTCAAGTCAAACCTGAATAAGCATTGTTTAGTTTTAAACTTTGAAGTTAAAGAGCTACAACATGGAAATAGGCCCTTCGGCCTACTGAGTACATGCCGATCATTGATCACCCATTCACACTAGTTCCACTCTCTACGCACTAGGGACAATTTACAGATTAACCTTCAAATTAATCCAATTGTCCAAGTAACCTGCATGTCCTTGGGATGTGGGAAGAAACGGAAGCACCCATATGGGACGAAACCGACACGGTCACAGGGAGAATGTGCAAACTCCATACAGACAGCACCCGAGGGCAGGATCGAATCCGGGTCTCTGGCGCTGCAAAGCAGCAGCTCTACCAGCTGCAACACTGTGTTGCCACTGTGCATTGTTATTCCTTCATCTCTGGGTTAAAAATTTGGAAACTTCCACGCAACGGAACTTTGGGAGTTCCATTTCCATTAGCTGCATGATAACTGAAGCTAATACAATTACCTAGATGGAGTACATAATCCACTATTCATTGTCACTCTGCATTTGTTCCCTTCGAGCAATTTTCCTAATTCGCATTGGAAGAGATCTGATGCGTGATTTCTAATGGTACATGGAGGATTAGTGAGTCAGTTTATTCCAAGTGAAAGATCAGCATGAATTTAATGCCAGAAACAATTTAATGACAATAATAAATGAGCAAAGCGTAACCCATTCAATATAAATAACTCTGTTATTTACCCTACTGCAGTTATAGGATTCTTTTCTGTCTTGTTAAATATTAAAAATAGATTGAACTTTAAATAGAAACATTTTTGTCTGACATTGAATTAATGGTGAGTTGGCGCGGCACGGTGGTGCAGCGGTAGTGTTGCTGCCTTACAGCGTTAGAGCCCGGGTTTGATCCTGACTACGGGTGCTGTTTGTGCGCAGTTTGTATGTTCTCCTTGTGACCGCATGGGTTTTCTCCGGTTGCTCTGGTTTCCTCCCACACTCCAAAGAAGTAAGTTAACTTGGCTACGGTTAGGTTAGGTTCACTTAGGTGTAGGTTAAATTGTAAATTGTCCCTAATTTATGTTCGTATGGGGATCGCTGGTCGGGCAGGGACTCGGTGGGCCAAAGGGCCTAATTCCGCGCTGTACCTCCAAACTAAACACTGGTCTGGTCTGATTGTCCATAAAAAAGAGGCGTAGATTTGGCTAAATAATGTGCCAGCGATTCTGTTTTAAATCCCATGGCAAGTATTTGAAATTGAATTCATTTTATCTTTTGTGGCCTGGAATTCTGAGATGTAATCAACATGAAAGTAGTTGGGTTGTTCTAATGGTTTGTTAAAGTTATACTATATCGGGATTAGATGTGGCAACAATTCTAGAACACAGAATTATGTTTCTTGTACCTTCCAAAGCAGCCTGCACTGTTCTAAATGAGAAATGCACCATAAATGTGACTTTGCTGTTATCTCCTGCATCAGTTCAAAACGATCTTTTAGATTGATTCAAAAATGTTACTCAAATTACTTTTTTATATTGTGGCAATATCACCCATTTATCACAGCTTCAATGAAACAAATTGGATTATGAATGCACTTATTTTTCCAAAGACTATATGTCTTATATTTCAAAAATTAGTGGCAAGCCATTAGGTTCTGCATTCATAAAAACATAGAAAACAGGTGCAGGAGTAGGCCATTCAATATGATCATGGCTGATTATCCAAAATCAGTACCTCGTTCCTGCTTTCTCCCCATATCCCTTGATTTTGTTGACCCTAAGAGCTATATCTAACTCTCTTGAATATATCCAGTGAATTGGCCTCCACTGCCTTCTGTGGCAGAGGATTCCACAGATTCACAACTCTCTGGGTGAAAAGGTTTTTCCTCATCTCAGTCCTAAATGGACTACCCCTTATTCTTAAACTGTGACCCCTGGTTCTGCTCTCCCCCCACATTGGGAGAAATGTTCCTGCATCTTTTTGCTATTATCAAGATCACTAACTGATCCTTCCTCATTACACAATACCTAGTCTAAGACGGCCTGTCCTCTAGTTGGTTCTTCTACATATTGGCTTAGACACTCCAGGAAATCCTCCTCCTCCTCAGTATTGTTACCAATTTGGTTGCCCAATCTATATGTAGATTAAAGTCACCCATGGTAACTGCTGTACCTTTGCTACACACATCCCTAATTTCCTGTTTGATGCTATCCCCAACCTCACTACTGCTGTTTGGTGGTCTAAACACAACTCCAACAAGCGTTTTCTGCCCTTGGCTATTTCACAGTTCTACCCATACGTTTTCACCACCAACTTCTGACGTATGTTAGAGCTGGTGATTCTCTCAATTAGAAACACATGAGAGAATCATTGGTGCCCTGTGATCTCATATGGGGGGAGTGGGTGGGAACCTAAAACTAAACTTCACCCATAAATTTGAGGAAACAAAACACCTTTATATGACTTGGTCAGAAATATCAAAGCTGTTAAAATATTTGGATTCCTTGAGTATTTTATAAGCGCTCACAATTTAAAAACCTGAAACCACTAAAATTTGAAAGTAACAGACTTAATAGGAAACTGAATGAATGAATGAATAGTTTATTTCAGTCATACATTAAAAAGAACAAAACTTTACAATCTGTGTGAATATGAACCAACACTGTATCCATTTCACACAACGTTCACATAATCAATGACCGAAAAAGGAATAGGCTGAAGCCACAAAGCTTATTTTTGCCTATCTGATACAATCCATAAAATAAGATAACCCAGAATATCAGCATTACAAAGGAAAGAAAATAAATAAAATTTACTCTAAATTGTAATCATTACTTATTTTACATTTTTTTTATCATTTTACATTATAATCCTTAATTATTTTACATTTTAAGGCTTTTTTGAAACTCGACAGAGAGCTACAAAATTTCAACTCATCACTAAGCCCGTTCCATAATTTGACTCCCAAAACTGAGACACATCTCTATTTTACATTGGTTCTCACTTTACGTTTCAAAAATACACAACCCTCTTAAATTATAATGTCCTTCTCTTAATTAATTTAAAAAAAAAATACTAACAGGAAGGCTTTTATTCCTAACTCGGAAAGTATTTCTAATGTCTTTACATGCACAATATAATTTTTTTTTAAGGTACCGGACTTTATGAATAATGGATTTGTAGTTTCATGGTAAGAAGCTTTATGTATTATTCTAATAGCTCTTTTCTGGAGTTTAATTATAGGGTCTATATTTGTTTTATATACATTTCCCCAAACTTCAACACAATATGACATATATGGCATTATAAGCGAGCAATACAATATATACAAACACTTCTTATTGAACAGATCCCTTGTTTTGTAATCCATTTGATGTATTCTATATGTGGCTTCCAACAAAGTTTATGATCTATAATCACTCCCAGGAATTTTGTTTGATATACTCTTTCAATTTCAACTCCATTTAAATTCAATTTTATTTCACAATTAACCCTGTCACCACCAAACACCATAAATGTTGTTTTATTTTCATTTAGGGATAATTTATTAATATCAAACCATTTTTTTTAGCACTATCAATTCTCTTTCTGCTGTTTTCAATAGTTATTTTATATCATTCCCTGAACAAAATACATTTGTATCATCCGCAAACGTAACAAACTTCATTGTATTGGATACTTTACAAATATCATTTAAATAAAGTATAAATAACTTAGGTCCCAGTACCGAACCTGGTGGAACACCACAGGTTACTCTTCTAAGCTGTGATTCATTATTATTAATTTTTACATACTGAAACCTATTACTTAAATAACTTCCCAACCAATTTTGTGTGACACCTCTCAGAAACTCAGAAAACAAAAAGATAAAATTCTAAAATAGTTTAAGACTATTGCAGTTCCTTCTTAAACACTAAGACTATTAAGGACCTCGATTGATTATTTGGGGTTCACAATTGATTCAGCCCAAATGAAAATTACTTTGCCCAGTGAAAAAAGGGTGGAGTTGATTAAAGATTGCAGTAATCTGTTAAACGAGCAAAAACCCTTAATCAGACAGGTGGCTCGAGTACTGGGAAAATTAGTAGATTCCCAGCAGTCCAGTACAGACCATTACATTATCAACAGCTGCAGATAGTTAAACAACAGGCACAGAGAATGAATGCTGGTCATTTTGATAGAACCATGCAACTAACAACAAATGCTGTTTCTGATCTACAGTGGTGGATTCTAGATGTCTCAAGCAGTTCCGGCAAAGTGCTGATTGAACAACCTTCCATGATATTACAAACTGATGCCAGTGCACTAGGATGGGGTGCAACTGACTTAACATCTAGCTGCGGAGGCAGATGGAATCAGGAAGAGTCATTGTTACTGCAGACATGGGGAATTAACTATTTGGAGCTTTTAGGATGTTTCTATGGACTCCAAGCTTATTGTTCTAACACAACTAAAAGGCATGTTCAAGTTCAAATTGATAAACACAACAGCAGTTGCCTATATTAATGATATGGGTGGAATTGTCGGTGTCATGTGACAAAATGGCTAATCAACTTTGGTCTTGGTGTATTGAAAAGAACATTTGGATTTCAGCTATCTATCTACCAGGTAGAATGAACACGATAGCAGACACCAGGTCACGAAAGTTCCATGATAATAAAGAATGGATGTTGAATCGAGAGGTATTCAATGATATAGTAATCAGATTTGGAATGCCCGACATCGACTTGAATCATCAGCTATCGAGATATGTCTCATGGGAACCAGATCCAGGAGCAGCGCCGATTGATGCTTTCTCGCTACATTGGGGTGGTATGTTTTCATATATATTTCCACCTTTCTGCCTCAGAAGCCAATGTTTGCTTAAAATCAGGCAAGATGCTGCTTCAAGGGTATTGGTAGTACCAGATTGGCCTAAACAGCCATGGTATCCGTTGATATTAGAATTAACAACACAAATGTTGATGAAAGTCCCAAAAAGGAGTAATTTATTGCTGCACCCTGTAACAGGGGAACAACATCCATTATATGATCGTTTGGATTTGTTGATTTGCAGGTTTTAAGAAGGCCTTTTCTGGGGCGAGGACTGTCTGAGCGTACTGTGGACATGCTTACGGCAGCCTGGAGGAAGAGCACTCAAAAACAGTACCTGTCATATTAAGAAATGGGAAGAGTTCTGTGTACAAAAGAATGTGCAATATAGTACTGCAGATATTTCAAATGTTTAGAATTTCTGTCAAAACTTTATTATGATGAAGGTCTGAGTTGGAGTGCAATTAATTCAGCAAGAAGTGCATTGTCCTCATATTTGGTTCTGGATTCAGAAAGAAACCCAATTGGGTCACACCCAATTGTTTCCAGACTAATGAAAGGAATCTTTAATTCCAAACCACCGAAACCTAGGTACATGACAATCTGGGATGTAAGTGTGGTACTGAAACTACTTCGTGAATGGTCACCAAGTGTGTCTTTACCTTTGGCCAAGCTCAGTATGAAAGTATTCAGGCTTATGGCATGAGTGACAGCACAACGAGTGCAAACACTTGGAAAATTACAAATAGACAGTATGGAAATAACTGAAGACAAGGTTACATTCTATACCTATGACCTACTAAAGCAAATTAGGCCAGGTGTGACAGGATTTAAAATTATGCTAGCAGCATATCCAAATGATCCTTGTCTCTGTGTTAAGACATATTTGTTACAGTACATTGAGGTCACAAAGAATTTGAGAAATACGGAAACTGGGTTGTTGATCACACACAAGAAACCACACAAGAGAGTTTCAATACAGACTATTTCCAGATGGATAAAAGAAGTCTTAACAGCTGCTGGTATTAACACTTATGTTTTTACGTCTCACTCGACTAGGGCAGCAGAAACGTAGGCGGCCAGGGCAAAAGACGTCCCCCGTCGACCATATCCTCGCAGCCGCCGGGTGATCCAATGAGTTGATGTTTCAACATTTTTACCATCGGCCTATTGTTAATGCGAGATTGTTTGCAGAAACTATTTTAAGTTCTGTGTAAATTCCTCTGGTTTAAAGGGGATCTGATTAATTTCATTATTGAAATGAATTACTGCATTTGTGGTACAAATGTTATGAATGCATGATTGATTATTCTCGTTCCAAGTCAATCAATGCAGTGAGAAGCCGAGATTGATCTACGGCATGAAATCACAAAGCTTTAAAATCTTCACGTAGTCACTCACGTGACTCCGAAATAAAATAGTAAGATTAAACGAGAACTTACCTAAGTTTGAAGTTTGATCTTTATTTTATGAGGAGTTACGTAGGTGATTACGTGCCCACCACGACCCTAACCTCTATCATAAAGGTCAGATGGAAGTTCTTGTATTACTCATTTTATTATGAGACTATATTACTTCGGTTGTTGTTTTTTGTGATTTCACACCGCTGCTTTGAAGATTGACGCGCAGGCGCACTGGCGGGGTTCTTCACGTAATCACCTACGTAACTCCTCATAAAATAAAGATCAAACTTCAAACTTAGGTAAGTTCTCGTTTAATCTTACTATTTTAGTGAAGAGCTGAAGGCTATGTTAACCTTTCTAAAACAATATCATGTTTACAATTGACCAATGGACTTGCTTAATTTAGTTTACAACAGTCAGTCTGTCCCTTCCTTCTTTGTTGTTTGTTTGTATGTGTTAAATCTATGTTTTTATCGTTCTTTAGCTTATTTTATGTGTGGGGTGGAGGGGGGGGGGGTTTGTGGGAAACCTTTTCTAATCTCTTACCTCGACGGTGATCGTATCTCCATCCGCACTATGGCCTAAAGGGCCTGTCCCACTGTACACGGTAATTCAAGAGTTCTCCCGAGTTTCCCCTGATTCGAACTCGGAGAATTACGGTAATAGCCGCTCGTAGGTACTCGGGGCTCTCGTGGACATTTTTGAACATGTTAAAAAAACTTCACGAGCTTACTGCGTTTCCCGAGTACCTGCCGTTAGCGTTACTAGCCGCTTAAGAGAGGTCCCGAGCTCCGATGTATCCGCAACGTACATTCTACGTACTTACCACGAGTTTGATTTTTTTTAAAACTCGGGAGAGCTCTTGGGTTAACTCGTATAGTGGGACAGGCCCTTTATATTGAGTTGGCAGCCTTTGCTGGAGACCGATTTCGGGAGCTCCACCTCGGAAGCCTGTGGACTTTAACATCATGGAGCTCGTGGTCTCTGGTCAAAGACCAACTTCGGGAACTCCAAGCCGCAGGAGCTTCGACCCCCTCGATCGCAGGAGCTTCGATTGCCCCGATCGCAGGAGCTTCGATCGCCCCGACTGTGATGGTTCTACTGCCCCGACCGCGGGAGAATAAAGAGGAAGAAGATTGGACTTTATTGCCTTCCATCACAGTGATGAATGTGGGGAATCCGCTGTGGTAGATGTTTATGTTAACCTTTATGTAGTTGTGTGTCTTGTTGCTTTTTTTTAGTATGGCTGTATGGTAATTCGAATTTCACTGTACCTTATGGTACATGTGACAATAAACTGACCTTGAAATACAGCATCGAAAGTCCCTTCGGCCCACCGAATGTATGCCGACCATTGATAACCCGTACACGAATTCAATGAATACACAAATTCGCATCACACACACACTAGGGGCAATTTACAGAAGCCAATTAATCTACAAACCTGCACGTCATTGAAATTTGGGAGAAAAACAGTGAGCCTGGAAAAAAAAACACAGTCACAGGGAGAACATAGACAGCACCCGTAATCAGGATTGAACCTGGGTCTCTGGTGTTGTGAGGCAGCAGCTCTACCGCAGCACCACTCTTCTGCCCCTTTTGTGTTGTTCTTTAAGACTGAAAGTTAATTTTTTTAAAAAGATGATTTTATAAGTTGCAGTTGCCAAAGTATTATGAAACTGCTTGCCTTATGGGGTTTCACATCTCAAACTAGTTTTAATATTCTTTGATTCATTAATATTAAATATTTAATTTTAAGGAAATTGCTTTCAAAATGTATCAGTGGTCCATTAGAATAAAAATACATTTTGTATTCAATTAAAATACAGTTATAATCTAATGTCACAATGATTTAATGTACCAAGGATTAAACTTTGCTGTTAATATTAATTAATTCTTCAAATTTTGTCACTATTTTTATTCAAACTTAGCTTATTAACAAGATCTGATCTTGGTTGTAATATGGTGACGTTTTACATTTAAATACCTGGCTGATTTGAAAAGTCTAAGGGCTTATTTTGTGAAGCCAAAAATACGTTCTTTATGTTTAACATGCATTTATCCCAAACTGAGGATTTTTTTCAAATGGGAAAATTAAACAGCATTGGACTGGATTCTCATGCAGGAGCCCATGAGTTTCAGGATAGGGAGGAGTGGGGATGAAGGCTGACAGCGTACTGGAAACAACTACAATCCTTCGACTTCAACATTCACTTGTATTGTATTAGGCCACATGTGAGACGATCCTCAGGAGGAATAGGTTATTATTGATTCAATTACAATGATGTTAACTTGACTTATGCAATTTAACTGTGAGTGCAAACGTTTCCAATGCTCTCTGGAAATCAAAGGAAGAACAAACTAGTATCAAGACTGAGGAAAAAATATGCCAATGGTAGCGACGTCCCACAGATGATTTCTTCCTTGTCTCTTTTGGTCGTGATATTAATGCTGAAGGTTACTTGATTTTGTACTTTGGAATTCTGATCCATCAAAGGAGCACAAATGTCACAGTGCAAAAGCAAATTACTGCAGATAATAGAACTGTGCATTGAAAATAGAAAATGTCGGGCCGGTAGTGAAAGTCAGACCTCTGGAGAGAGAAACTGAGTGAATGTTTTAAGTTAGGATGATAATTGGATCTTGATGTGATTGAACAATCTCACTTACATTTAGTGCCTTCAATCATCACCTGCAGTTTTCTAAGAGGTGATCTATGGGCAGGAAGATGGTTTGGAGCAATTGCACCACATGAGCTATGGTCTTACAATCCCAATACATGTTGAGAAGAAAAAAATAGGTTGGTGGTCAGCAACATCGATAGATGATTCCCCTCAAGCGATGTGGGGTTGTTGTACACTCAACTCACATATAGCAGTGGAAGCAAACTTAAGAATAAGCCATAAGGATAAAAATATTTAAATCTTGGAAATGTAACAACCACATATTTTTGCTTTAATCTCACATCCTCATGTTACTGCTCACCTTTTACACTTCAATATTCAAAAAAATAACGCAGCAAATGGCCAAAAATAAAATAGCCATTGTCTGTAACTGTATTTGTAATCAGAGAAAATAAACACACACTGGAAAGTAATGGATCCTTGGAAATGAAAGGACCCGCTAGTGGTAGAAATAAAGTACAGATGCTTGTTAATACACAAAAGTTCTGTAGTAACTCGTTGTGGAGTAGGGTTTCGGCCCGAAACGCTGCCTATTTCCTTCGCTCCTTAGATGCTGCTGCACCCGCTGAGTTTCTCCAGCACTTTTGTCTACCTTCTGTAGTAACTCAGCAGGTTAGGCAGCATCCTTGGATAACATGGATAGGTGACATTTTGGGTCGACCTTCTTCATCCATAACTATTCATATTCTGCAGGGATATTGCCTGACCTCCTGTTACTCCAGCACTTTGTGCCCACCTGCTATTGGTGTTGAGCTTCAACATAAGCAAATGAAATAAATGGGTTATTTATAACTGAAAAGATAATCTGTTTCCAATATTAAAATTTCTGTTCAAGAATCAATGGGAGGAATAGAGAGAAAGAAAAATCACCAGAAAAATTCATGGTCTTATAAAATGTATTCAATGGAATGATGTGGAAATTAATAATGAGCAAATTTTTTTATTGTTCACTAATTGCTCATGTCACCTCCCCCACAGACATCTCCATTTTACATCACAATTGCTATAGGCTGTAAAGAAATGCAGTATATAGCTGAAGCATTTTAAAATTAAAAATTGATTGGATTTTAGCTTTCTGTTCCTCAACAAGTTTGACGCTGGAGTCTCTGACCTCCAAATGGCTTCCATTTTCAATTCACTACAATGACATTGAGTCACACAATGTTTGAATAAAACCATTGTAGCTTCAGTCCTTGACTGCCCTTTGTTCTTTTCATTGCACTAAGTATCCTTTTGTGTTGTGGGATGTGGGCAATTACATTTGTGGGATTTGAATGTGTACTCAGGTGTTTCAGGGTCTAGTTATGAGTGTGCAGTATGCCTCTGTATCTGATAGTACATCACTTGTGGTTTACAATCTTCCCTGCACCACTCCCTGGCAAAGAGGGCTGATGGATACCAGCATCCAGACTCTGCTAACCTGCTATTGGTTTGAGTAACTCAAATTTCACGGTTTTAATTTTCCCCCTTCATTTGTGAAAGTGGTGGCCTCCATTAGAAAATGGAGCCAATAGAAACCAAAATACACTGTCTGAACATTCATGAGAGGGAATTCAATTAAAAAACATCCTAAAAAGAACTGGTGTACTGCTTAAAAAGTCTTGCATTATTAGGAATAACAGGGTGTAAGTCAAACCGAGGAGCTCTCTCCAAGAGCTAACACAAGCACGATGCGCAAATGGTCACCCAGGATGAAAGATCCAATGATGTTATCAATGGTAGGGGAGAAGGGGGCAAGGGATAGGTACTGATATGGGGATGAGGTATGCATCTTTCTCATGGGAAAAATGTGTACTCAAATATTTCAGCTTGGATTTGAGGTGCTTGAGATCACAAACAATTGCATTCAGGCCGAGTTAGTGACCGGGGAAAGAGCCGATTCCGAGAGCAGTTTGTGCTGGCCACAACCTTCCTCCCTTCTGAACTTTAGCAAGTGGTTCTTCATCCAATAGTGGAAGTTGAACCAGTAGTTTAACAAGGAGTTTGAGCATAAGGTAAGTTGTTAGCATGCATACAAAGACTGCGAATTACCTAGTTGATCAGTATGTATGAAGTAGTGTAGGCAATTCTGTAGGCTGGAGCAGATGAGAAGTGTCATTAAGGAATGACATCTCTTGCCTAATGTCTCTCAGCGACCAGATTGATTAACCATTTCTTATTGTAAAATCTTAGATCTAAAATACTCCATTCTCTCAATGTATCCTCAACATACTGACCAAGAAAACCCTTTATGACTTAAAATTAATTTTCCATACGTGTCGGGTAATTTGTCTCACCCACTCTACATCAAGGTGAAGGCACCCTGGGAGTGTTCAATGCCCTTGCAGCACGCACCGCCAATTTCTAGTTTTATACCGTGTCCTACATTAACACAACTGTTCGGAGGCCTGTCGGCAACTCCCACCAGTGTTTTTTATTTTGCCTTTTGTTGTTTCTTGGCATCATCCAAAATAATGCTGCTGGATTTTCCAAACTCAAATACTCTCATCCATCTTTATGCATGTTGTTGGGGCTACCCCTGCTCCTTTTCCAATCTGTACATTCCTTGTAAAACTAAGTGCACTGGAATATTTTATTTTATTTTACTACCAGGTCCGCATAGGTCCTTTAATTACATCTATGTATTTTTTTTAATTTGCCATTAATCCATCTTACACAAATGCTGCACCTGGAGAAGAAGTCTTTAATTTTGTATTTTCATTATTGTAACCTGTGGTTATTCCACTTTGGGAGATACTTATGGTTGGATGCACTGTCCTTTCCCGACAGGTTCTGGGTTTTAATTATTCTCTTCACTATACTTACTGCACTATCCATACGTCCTTTATCATTATCTTTCTAAATTTCCCTGCTTCCCATCACACTCATGTACTATTTAAAATCCTATTTACAGCATCAATTGGAAGGCCATTTTTTCCCAGACCAATCCCTAGACCCGGCCTGGGGGGACCGCAGTGAGGGAGAACAATGGACAATTGGGGAGGGTATGAGAACAAAGGATAATGGGAACTTGGCGTGGGAGAACCGCTAGGGGGTGGGGAGAAAAACAAAAGGAGGAGCTTTGTAACCTTGTCAGCGCCGTAGGTGGCTGCTATTTGTATACATTGGGTATGCAAGCAAAGAATTTCACTGTGTCTAGTCACATGTGACAATAAAGTATTCCATTCCATTCTAATGCAGCCTGTCCAATAGAAAAGCGGTCTTTCACCAGAACGGTTACTAGCCCCCGCCCCCCCCACAAACACTTCTCCCATGTCAGTCTTTGTGCTGTAGCCTATCCTGTGATGTGAATGTATTTAACTTCATGTAAATTAAAGGCAAAATGATGCCCGAAATTTCAGAATATCATGAACTATGGGACTTCTTACAATAATTTAAAATAAACTAAAGAATCTGCAAAAGGTTTCATTCATACACAAAAAATACCAACTCAAGGACACAATTTACTCATGTCTTCTACAGATTTGATGGTCATGCGGAAAATGTGCAAACTCCGAATAGAAGTCACTGGAGGTCAGGATTGAATCCAGGTCGTTAGATCAGTTTCCAAACGTCCTCTAGGCTTGTTGCATTTCCAGCAACATTTCCAGTTTTGTAAAAACATAAATGTTCACAAACAAGGCACACCATGCCTAAATCTCAATCTAGCAAATCATATACACACACAATGGAATAAATGACCATTTTTTTCCCCCATCAATATCAATTTATTCATTTAACTACAATGAAAATAAACTTTGCTTTTAAATTAAATAGCATATTTTATTTTACAAAGAAAGGCAAACTACCTATATTTTCAATAGGTATATTTTATATTAATATTTTAAACTGTGTAGAAACTTTATATTTTCTAAACCAACACTAATTATAAAACAATGAGCACATTTCTAGAATTTAAATTATCTTATCAACATACTTTGCCACTCCACCACATTGACCAAACATTCACTTTGCACAAAGTAAAATATTAAATTGCATTGTAGGTGTTCAATAATCAAATATTTTCTGTGAAATTTTCACCTCGTCCAAAGTTGTGAAGCAGTTCCACTAGGGATGAGGGAGGGGAGGAAGAATTCAGCAAACAGTGTCTGGTAGAACTGCTCAATGAACAAAACTTTTTGCAATTTTTTCAAAGCAATTTTAAGAAAACAAATTTAGAAGCTACTTCTACCAAGCTGTTTTGGATTGCAATGGTTCATCAATGTCCTCTTATACTTTAATATACCTAACTGGTTTATTCACTAGAAACATAGTTACAGTCAAAATAGGTCTAAACTTCTTCGTGCAATAAGTCTTCTCAGCTAACAAGGATATCAACCCACACTTGGACACTTCCGCCAAAAGATTTGGTTACATAATAGTCAGATTTAAAGATGGTTCTAGTTGGCAATTGGAAGGTTTTCAAACTTTGCACAAATTATTCTGTTTGGTGTCTTCAACAGAGAATGGGAGAAAGAAGCAAAAGATCTCTCGCTCTCCATATTATAATTTTCTTCCACTTCAGCCTAAAATGCCAACACATGCAATATTCCTACTTAATAGTAAACGGGCCTCATAACAGTTAACAAAAGAAGCCTCCAGAGACTATATACTAAGTAATTTGGTCAGCATTCCTTCCTAAGAGGTGCAAATCATCTAGATATCAACTTTCCACACCTGCAACAGTAAACACACCACGCTAGAAGCACTTATTGTTTTTGCATTTTCTTTACAAACCTCTACAATTATTTTGCATATGTGGTAATTAACTATTTTTTTACTTGTCCATCTATTTTTTCTGTGTAATCTACCAAGTGAGATTACCAAGGCAGAATCTAAATGTTCTTGAGATACAAGCTTATCTTGTCTGACATTATACTGCTCCATCTCCACCCACAAATGGAAGGAATAGCCAGGTTGCTCATCATTTCTTTTTCCTCCCAAGGTAGTAGCTCTTCTGAATAATCTGTTCACTGCAGCCAATTACACAGATGGATCCCCAAATCACACATATTTTCACACTTTGATAAGGACACAACTTAACAATTTACAAGAAAAAATTTCCCATCAAAATTAAAGAATGGAATTGGAACAAAAGCTCACAAGCCATATTGCTTACAATTAAAGTCTGTAGTTTACCAGGGAGCCAGTATAATGTAAGGATATCTTCAGGGCCAATCTTCATATGAAATAAAAGTTCATTGTTCTTGCTTTCAAGTAATTTTTCAATCTGGCTTTTTCTTGCTCTTATAATTAATCCCCCACCCTAACCCTCCCCTTTACAGATCATGATTAGCTAACGGTAGCATATCTCCAACTAGTCACAAATCCTGTATTGCTAAATGTGAATGGCACAACTCATTTCTGTAACCTATAAGGTAGACAAAAAAGCTGGAGAAATTCAGCGGGTGAGGCAGCATCTATGGAGCAAAGGAATAGGTGATGTTTCGGGTCGAGACCCTTCTTCAGACCTGTAACCTATAAGATCACTTATGGAAATCACATTCAACAATGTTAATGTTTCAGGCTGATGACCTTGCTAGGTTTTTGCAATCAGCACAGCCATTTCCTTCAAAGGTGAACTCCATCTTCCAACCTCATCTATGGCATCCGCTGCTCTAGGTATCAGCTGCTCTACATCGGTGAGACCAAGCATAGGCTTGGCGATCGTTTCGCCCAACACCTTCGCTCAGTTCGCAATACTCAACCTGATCTCCTGGTGGCTCAGCACTTCAACACCCCCTCCCATTCCAAATCTGACCTTTCTGTCCTGGGCCTCCTCCATGGCCAGAGTGAGTCCCACCGTAAATTGGAGGAGCAGCACCTCATATTTCGCTTGGGTAGTTTACACCCCAGCGGTATGAACATTGACCTCCAATTTCAGGTAGTCCTTGCTTTCTCCATCTCCCCCCCCCTCCCAGCTCTCCCACAGCCCACTGTCTCCGCCTCTTCCTTTTTTCTTCCCGCCCCCACCACCCCCACATCAGTCTGAAGAAGGGTCTCGACCTGAAACGTCACCTATTCCTTCGCTCCATAGATGCTGCCTCACCCGCTGAGTTTCTCCAGCATTTTTATTTACCTTCCATCTTTATGGACTTTCGTCCAAACACTGCAGCATGTTAGGCCATTCAAATAAGTGAATTCACTGATGAAATATTCATATTCAGTGGTAATGTTATATTTAACAACATAGCTGCAAAATAATCCTTTAATGGTAAAATGCGATCCAAGTTAACTAACTAATCTACCACAACCTGTGAGTGTCATTTAAACATTTCTACAGTGTTCTCTCAATAGTGCAGTTACCATTATGATTCCACCAGCATCACTTGGTGTTATTAGTTTGAGGCCATAAGTTTTAGTGCCATGCAATGGAACAAGCAAAAAAAAGTATAAGGATTTCCAGAGATGGATGTTCTTCATTAAGTTAGAAACAGACAACATTTTGTTAGAAATCTTTATCTAGACTTATGACCACAAATTTCTAAATCAACACAATAAATACTTCCCTTTTAAACAGTAGCTGAATGTCAAAAGTACCTCGTTGATAATGAAATGTTTTCATATGTGAAAGAGTCTACAAGTAAAAGCTCAAAAATTATTTTTGGATGAGTGTATAAATTAAACTGAACATATTACCAGTAACCTGGATATGTTCTCATGCTATAATTTTGGATTTAACTAGTTAACAAAAATGTGATGCCTGCAGCATTTCAATAAAGTATTGACTTTAACAGAGCAAAACATGATAACTTTGTAATGATGAGAACAATGAATTATAACTGGAACATGTGTGTATAATCCTGCTAAATGGAGTACCACAACAGGATCCCCTTTCTATTAAAATTGCTGAAAATTATAATTGCCCAAAACCTTTTAAATTACTTTTTTTTACTTTTACTGAACTAGGTTTTCCAATGATCAAGGTAATAATGGGATATAACAACAAAATCTTGAAACAATATGCTACGGGGTATGATTTGAGCATTTGTTCACTTGAATTTTCTCAACAGTGTGCATTATGTAAAGTTAAACCAGATCAATTATAAATATATTAACTAAAATAGGTCAACACAACCATTTGGATTGGCTCTCTGCACAACGGACAAGGTTTGTTCCTCTTCTTCAGTTTTTTTGCACAAGCATAACATGCAAGAAGATGGCCAGTTCTCCCATGAACAATACAACCATTCTTTTCCCGTGTCTGACATATAACACAAGCTTCCAGAGATCCCAAATTGTTGAGCTCTCCTTTATCTCCCTTGTCTGCATTTTCAATTTCCTGGCTGCAACAGGTAATGCTTCCAGATGTAGATGGCTGCGAACATTCAGTTTCTTGCGACTCCGAGCAGTGAGAAATTTCACTGATCAAATCTGAACAGTTTGATTCTTTACTCTCAAGCAATGGTTTTTTGCAATCAGGAACATCAATCCCTTCATTCTCCACTGTGTCGCACCGTTTAAGTTTAGGTTTATCTGGAAGCCAGTCTTGGCGAACGGACCAACATCGGTGACAGAATCGCGGTAGTGGAGGATTCAGCTCGTCACATTTCGAACATTTCCAATAATCCTGTAATGCAATTTTTTTTACCAGTAATAAGTATTCCATGAAGGTGGGAAGCATGCATACCAATGAGCTGTTACAACATGTTGCTTTTGGGTAAGCAAGCTAACAGTGCAGCACACTACTGTTCCTCATTTTACAAAATGTAGAGAAGAAAAAAAATTACTGGGCCACTGACGTGTGGCTAACAAAGCATTAGAAACAAGACGTTAACCTAAAATATGGGACGAGATGGGATGCTGTGCCACCTACTGGTTCGGTTTCAAACAAAAACTACAGTGCTACTGCACTAGAACATTATTAGAGAGTAGTGAGAGGAATAGGATATACATGCATTTTGATGGACAAGGGCTGATTAGGGATAATCAGCATGGTTTAGTACATGGGAGGTCACTAATCTGAAAGTTATTTAGAAGATGTGACCAAAAAGGTTGATGAGGACAGAGCTGTAGATTGTGTGTATGACTTTAGCAAAGCATTCAACAAGGTTACACATTGTGGCTACTCTGGTAGATCGCATGTGATCCAAGGAGCGATAGCTGAATGGATAGACAATTGGCTTAATGGAAGTAGGGAAAGGGTTATGCTGGAAGGTTGCTTCACGGACTATAGACAATTGGTGCAGGAGTAGGCCATTCCGCCCTTCGAGCCAACACCACCATTCAATGTGATCATGGCTGATCATCCACAATCAGTACCCCATTCCTGCCTTCTGCCCATATCCCCTGACTCCGCTATCTTTAAGAGCCCTATCTAGCTCTCTCTAGAAAGTATCCAGAGAACAGGCCTCCACCGCCCTCTGAGGCAGAGAATTCCACAGACTCACAACTCTCTGTGTGAAAAAGTGTTTCCTCATCTCTGTTCTAAATGGCTTACCCCTTATTCTTAAACTGTGGCCACTTGTTCTGGACTCCCCCAACATCGGGAACAAATAATTTTATATGGTTCAATAAGATACCCTCTCATCCTTCTAAATTCCAGAGTATACAAGCCCAGTCGCTCCATTCTCTCAGCATATGACAGTCCCGCCATCCCGGGAATTAACCTTGTGAACCTACGCTACACTCCATCAATAGCAAGAATGTCCTTCCTCAAATTTGGAGACCAAAACTGCACACAATACTCCAGGTGTGGTCTCACTAGGGCCCTGTACAACTGCAGAAGGTCCTCTTTGCTCCTATACTCAACTCCTCTTATGAAGGCCAACATGCCATTCGCTTTCTTCACTGCCTGCTGTACCTGCATGCTAACCTTCATTGACTGATGAACAATGACCCCCAGATCGCATTGTTCTTCCCCTTTACCCAACTTGACACCATTTAGATAATAATCTTCCTTCCTGTTTTTGCTACCAAAGTGAATAACCTCACATTTATCCACATTAAACTGCATCTGCCAGTTTGGTGCTGGGACTGTTACGGTTTGTCTTCCATATCAATGATTTGGATGAGAACGTACATGGCAAGATTAGCAAGTTTGCAGATGATACAAAAGTGGATGGTATTGCATCAAACATTGCAGCAGGATTTTGATTGGTTGGCCAGGTGGGCTGAGGAATAGTTGATTAAATTTAATACACAGAAATGTGAGGTATTGGATTTTGCAAAGTCTAAAATGGGCAGGACCTACACAGTGAATGGTAGGGCTCTGGGGAGCATTGTAGAGCAGAGAGATCTAGGAATTCAGGTACGTAGTTCCTTGAAGGTGGTGTCATAAGTAGATAGATATGGTCAAAGAGGCTTTTGGCATATTGGCTTTCATCAGAGTATTGAGTATAGAAGTTGGGAGGTCATGGTGCAGTTATACAAGACGTTGGTGAGGCAGCATTTAGAGTATTGTGTTCAGTTCTGGGCACCATGTTATAGGAAAGATGTTGTCAAGTTGGAAACGGTACAGAAAAGATTTACGAGGATATTACCAGGAGACAAGGGGCTGAGCTCCAGGAAAAGGTTGAGCATGCTGGGACGCCAGTCCTTGGAGTGCAGGAGGATGATGGGTGATCTTATAGAGGTGTATAAAATCATAAAAGGAATAGATCCAGTAGACGCACAGTCCCTTGCCCAGAGTGGGGGAATAGAGAACCAGAGTACATAGGTTTAAGGTGAAGGGGGGGGTGGGGGGGAAGGAAGATTTAACAGGAATTAGAGGGGTAACTTTTTCCACACAAAGGGTGGTAGGTGTATGGAACGAGCTGCAAAGGGGATAGTGGAGGCAGGGATTATCGCAACATTTAAGAAACAATTAGACAGGTACATGGATAGGACATATTTCGAGAGATACGAGCCAAACGCAGACAGGTGGGACTAGCGATGATGGGACATGTTGGTCGGTGTTAGCAAGCTGGTCTGAAGGGCCCGTTTCCATGTTGTATGACTCTACAGTGCTCAAATTGAAGAGAAAACATTTAATCTTTGACTATCATTATTCATTGCACAGCTGTGTGCTAACTTCACCGGATGGAAAACATTATGCAAATTCAATTTACTGTGTTCTGCAGTGGCTTTCAAAAGACAAAATGAATGAGAATTGATAGATATGGGAAAAACAGTATTATATACTGCAGCCAATGTAATGGAAAACTGCTATAATATAAAGTGGCCAGTTACCCACAGCACCATTCAAAACATTTGTCACAAAGAAACTTACAGCCACAGACATTTCTGGGTCAATTTCTTCAATAACGATGCCTTCATCGCTGTCAGCAGGTTCACAATTAGCATCTTCATAAACCTGCAAGAAAGTTACCATAAGTATATTTCATTTTCGGTGCTCTTTAAAAGTGATAAAAGTATTGTTTGAAGCTTGCCTCATCATCACTTGGGTCTTGTGAATCCTCACTGATATTGTTATATTCTGCAGAATTATTTGATTCAATCTCAAACTCAACACTGAACTTGTCACTGGAATCTTCCCCTTCTGTAGCAAAATGAAGATCCTAAAACAAAAAAGTAAACAAGTTAGCACTCAGATTAAGAATAAACATCCTACACACATGCATTTACACCATATTGAGTGCTTGGCTTTGTTGCTCTTGAATAATCCAACATTGTTATCATTTAATGCATTTAATCTCCATACCAGTTACATTTTTCTTCATTTTAAAATAAATATTCGCCTCAGCAACTTAAATATCTGTATCAATTCTACATTCACCCAATTGCTACTTAATTTTTACAGTAATACTGATAGTCGATTTTGTAGTTTCATGCATTTAACAAAGCTTAATTTACAATGAAATGATACCTCCAATACTAAAAGACCTCTTTCATAACTTTTAGTAACATATAAAAAGTTCATTTGGGCATTCTGGGCTGACTATGAGAGAATGCAACTACCAGGGGCAAGAAAACCAATCCCCTTACTGACACTGAAGAATTACACATCTCAATTTTCACATTTCAGTTCTCAAATGAGAGGTGTTGATTCTATTGTAAAGGAAGCTAAAATAATACAGGTCCGTTCTTCATATACAAATCTGGACGTGTTCAGGGAATTTTACACCAAAGTCACTAGATCTTAATCAATCCTGTTTCTGGTTCGTGGCTGGTCTAGTCAGCAATCAAACCTGGGAAGTCTAATGGATGCATGTAGTGAATAGCACAAAAATAAAATAAGAGTACCTTATCCAGAGCAATCCTGCCTGTTCAATCACCAAACCAAATTCCTATTCATTTAATGATAAATTCAAATTTTCACCGTTACTCATCTTTACCTCTCCAGTTCTTGATATCAGAATAGTACAGTGCAGGAACAGGCTATTCGGCCCACTATGTTTGTGTAGAATGTAATGCCAACTGAAACTAATTCCTCCATTCCCTGTATATGCATATATCCATCTAAACACCACTATTGTACACGACTCCTCCACCAGCCTGGTATCGCAATCTAGGCACCTAGCATTCTGTGTGAAACAAAAAGGCATGCACATCCCCTAGAAATTTGACCCATCTCACCTTAATTCTGTGCTCTCTAGTCTTTGACATTTCCAACCTGGGAGAAAGATTCTGACCATATACCCCATTTATGCCTCCCAATTTAAAAGAAAACATCTGTCAGGTGTCCCCACAACCTCTGTTGCTCCAGGGAAAGCAATCCAAGTTTCTCCAAGCTCACCTTATAATCCAGGCAGCATTCTGGTAAATTACTTCTGGATGCTACCAAAGCTTCCACACCCTTCATATAGCAGAGCAACCAGAACTGCACACTATGCTCCAAATGCAACTTAACCAAAGTTTGATAAAGCTGCAATATGACTTCCTCATATAACTCAAACAATGCCACGACCAATGAACACAAGTATACCATATGTCTTCTTCACCAACCTATCAACTTGTGTTGCTTCTTTCAGGAAGCTATGATCTTGGATCCCAACATCCCTTTGTACATTCTGCCATTAACTGTATGTATTCCCCTTACATTTGACCTCCCAAAGTGCAACACCTCACATGCCCGGATTAATCTCTATCCACTATTTCTCTTTAACATATACAGACAGATGTGATCTATATCCTGCTGTATCGTTTGACAGACTTCTTCACTGTCCGTAACACCAATTAAACCAGACTTACTAAACAACCCATCTATATTTTCATCCGTCATATGCTAAACATCACAGACGTTACAGCAATGTTCCCTGTGGAACACCACTGGTTACAGACTTCTAGTCAAAATGACACCCTTCCATCACTATCCTGTCTTCAATGGATAAGGCAGTTCTGAATCCTAACGACCAAGTCACAGTAGACTGCATGCAAGTTAATCTTCTGGATCAGCTTTGCATGAGGGACCTTATTAAATGCCGTACTACATTGGTGAGACGACATTTGGAGTACGGCCGCATAATACGTTGGCTAGACCACACTTGGGAGTATGGTGTGCTTTTCTGGTCACCAAGCTATAGGAAGAATGTTATTAAACTGGAATGGGTGTATAAAAGATTCACAAGGATATTGCAGGATGGGAGGTTTAAAACCCTGTCCCACGGTACGAGTTCATTCCAAGAGCTCTCCAGAGTTTAAAAAAAAATCAAACTCGTGGTAAGCACGGAGAATGAACGTAGCAGGTATGTCGGAGCTCGGGGACGTCTCTTAGCGCTAACGGCAAGTACTCGGGAAGACTCGCTTACGGCAGGTAAGCACGGGAAGACGCGTGAAGATTTTTTAACATGTTGAAAAATGTCCCGAGAGCCCATCACCGTAAATCTCCGAGTTCGAATCAGGGCAAACTCTGGAGAGCTCTTGGAACAAACTCGTACCGTGGGACAGGGGATTAAGGTACAAAGAGAGTCTGTTTATGTGTTCCCTGGAGTGTAGACCAAGGGTGACCTTATTGAAATGTATAAAATCAGGAAGTCATAGATAAAGATGGATGGTCACAGTCTCTCTCTCTCCCCCCCCCCCTCCCCCCGAGTAGTGGAGTCTAAAACCAGAGGGCATCGATTTAAGGTGAGAGGGAAAATATTTATAGGGGACTCAAGGGGAAAGCCTTTCCACATAATGGGTGGTAGGTATATGGAATGATCTGCCAGAGGAAGTGGTCAAGATAGGTGAAATTACAATGTTTAACAAAAACATATAGATGGGTATATAGATGGAAAAGATTTAGACAGATATGGACAAAATTCATGCAAATGGGATTAACTCAGAGAGGCACTTTGGCTGGCTCTATGACTATTTAGATGCATCTCAGTATGCTCCTTGAACACTTCTCCACTGCAAGTTGTTGCCAAGTGGATGGACAATAACCTCATTTGGTCAGTCAAGGCTGGCAAATTATTGTAACAGCATACTTCCCTCAGCATTTACTTTGATGTCATATATTTTTCCCATGGCAGGGATGTGAAAACACAAGGGGACATTGGTTCAAGGTATAAGAAGGAATTTTAAAAGTGATCCAAAAGGATTAAAAAAAAAAAAAAAAAAAAAAAAAACGTGCTTGATATCTGGAATACACTGCCCGGGGGAGTTGGTGAAGATTGAGAGGCATTTAGTCAGACACTTAAGGAAGCAGAGACTAGCAGGAATGGCAGTTCTAATGTGGGCAAATTACATTAGTGTAGATGGGTTATAAAGGTCAGCATAGACATGGTTGGACGAAAGGTTTGTTTCTGTGCTGTATGACTTTATCTTTGGTTCTCAATAATTCCTCGGGTACATGCTGCCCTTTACCAAAATCATCCAAACACAGTTTCTTTATGGGCATTGATGGCAGCTCTACCTCCCCACCCATATCATTTGACCCCTTAACTGTATCCAAGTTCGGAATGTTTGCCCTTTGATATGGTAATGTAAGTTTTTTTTTCCAGTTCAATACCTGGAATACTGAAGCCACAATATTTGGTCATCATCATAAACTCCAACCCTCAAAGGCAATCAATCAAAACGGAATCAGAGTTGTTATATGTATTTTATGATGTTTTTATATGCAATGTATTTTTATGTAATGTTGTCCCTTGTCTGGACCTTGAGTCTGAAAATAAAGTTTATTATTAGTATAATCACACTTTTGACCAGGAAATTACCTTTACACCCAAGCCATCACCAAGACTGCCAAAATCCACTCTGTAACTTCACTCAGCTCTGCCCTGCATCACACACATGGCGTTCAAACCATTCATTCTTGAGCTTGCTGACTGCATTGCTCGGTTAAACACACCAGTTTTTTAAAGTTTAACCTTATTTATCAATCCCACCAAGTTGATGATCAATAAAACCTGGCAACCTGTTGAATTTCTCTTATCTATGATGATGTTCTAATTCTGACTACTGGTTCTCAACTAGACTTAAATCATTGCTTCATGGAATGATGAAAAAAAATATTACTTCGCAGAAGACAGAAAAGCCGGAAATCTCCAGAAATGTTTTCCCCTCTACCCTCAAGCTATGTGCTGGACCACTGGCACGGTGACGTTTCGTGTCTACACAAACATTTTCATCAGGTCCCTGCACGCTTCAAAGTCTCCAAAAAGACAAGGATTACTGGTCTGTCGCACTGACCTCTGTAGTCATGAAGACCCTTGAAAGACTTGTGCTGGCCCAGCTGTAAAATAGCACAAACCCCTTGCTGGACCCTCTGCAGTTTGCATACCGGGCCAATAGATCAGTGGATGACGCAGTCAACCTAGGCCTGCACTTCATCCTCCAGCACTTAGACCGCCAGGGGACCTATACAAGGATTTTGTTTATGGATTTTAGCTCTGCATTCAACACCATTGTGCCAGAGTTACTGCACTCCAAACTCTCCCAGTTGACGGTGCCTGAACCCCTCTGTCAGTGGATCACCAACTTCCTGACAGACAGGAAGCAGCATGTGAGGCTGGGAAAGCACATCTCGGACCCGCAGACCCTCAGCATAGGACACCGCAAGGCTGCGTACTCTCCCCTCTCCATTACTCTCTCTACACCAACGACTGCACCTCCACAGACTCCTCTGTCAAGCTCCTCAAGTTTGCGGACGGCACACCCTGATTGGACTGATCCAGGATGGAGAAATCTGCCTACAGACAGGAAGTGACACAGCTGGCGTCCTGGTGCCTTCGTAACAACCTGGAGCTCAATGCTCTTAAGACGGTGGAATTGATAGTAGACTTTTTCAAAAGCACAATTCCAACAGAAAATCTTAAACAAAGCACTCAACATTATCTGCGATGTAAAAGATACACATCTGCATTTGAATACAGCATGAAGGTAGACACAAAAAGCTGGAGTAACTCAGCAGCACAGGAAGCATTGCTGGAGAGAAGGAATGGGTGACGTTTCAGATCGAGACTCTTCTTCAGACTGGTTAGGGATAAGGGAAACGAGAGATATAGACGATGTAGAGAGATAAAGAACAATGAATGAAAGATTTGCAAAAAAGTAACGATGAGAAAGGAAACAGGCCATTGTACAGCATGTTTGCCTTTTGAGCACAACACAAGGGTTCTTTAATGACATATTTTCCCTTTTGGCAATGGCAAAAGTTGGAAATTATAGCTTATCAAACATGCACTGTTCCTAGCATTTAGTGTGGGTCATAATCTGTATTCTTATCTCACCAATTAATCTTAACTGGAGGAAATGTTATTCCAAAAAGACAAGCAAGAATTCTGACGAAAAGCATTGTCAGCCAACATATAATCAGGCAAAATATATGTTGTTCTATAATATGGGTTATAGAAAACATGCCTGGCATGGTTATCAGCACTTGGGGAAACTAACATTCTTTTTCAATGATTTTGTTGGTCTGTTCTTCAAAATTAGACTGTTTCCAACCCATTACTCTACCCTCCCTTGTAAAACTGGTCACCACAATGAAACCTACTACCTGCCCCCTCGACGTTGTCCCCTCTGCCCTTCTGAAGGATGTCATTACAATAGCCGGTCCCAGCATCCTCGCCATCATCAACAGTTCTCTGGCCACTAGCACTGTTCCTACCTGCTTCAAGCATGCGGTGGTCCAGCTCCTCCTGAAAAAATCTAACCTCGACCCCACCTTGCCAAGCAACTACAGACCTATTTCAAAACTGCCTTTCCTTTCAAAAGCCCTTGAAAAGGTAATTTTAAGTCAACTTATGCCTTACCTTCACCAAAATACTATCTTGGAAACTTTCCAATCAGGTTTAAGGGTCCACCACAGCACAGACTCTGCCTTGTTGAAGGTACATAATGTCCTACTTCTCACCATTGACTCTGGCGACTGTGCAATCCTGCTCCTTCTCGACCTCAGCGCAGCATTTTATACTGTCGACCACACCATCCTAATTGACCGTCTCCGGTACGGGGTTGGTATTGATGGCACTGCTGGTTCATCTCCTACCTCAAAGGTAGGAGTTTCACTACTAACATAGGCAACTCTTCCTCCTCCCCAGCTAGCCTCTGCTGCGGGGTTCCACAAGGTTCCATCCTTGGCCCCATTCTCTTCTCACTGTATATGCTCCCCTTAGGCCAAGTCATTCAAAGGCACGGCATTTCCTTCCATTGCTATGCAGACGATACACAACTCTATCTGCCCCTGAAGCCCAACAACCGATCAAATCTACTTCCTTATCCAGTGCCTCGAGGATATAAAGTGTTGTATGGCCCAGAACTTCCTCCAACTAAACGAGAGTAAGTCTGAGGTCATCCTTCTCGGCCCCTCGGACTCAATCAAAACGATAGCAGGCAGCCTTGGAAGCCTTACCGCATTACTCAAACCTCACGTCAAAAACCTTGGCGTGATATTTGACTCAGCACTGAAATTTGACAAACAAGTCAATGCCGTGGTAAAAGCTAGCTTCTTCCAGCTTTGGATGATAGCTAAAATAAAACAATTCCTCCAGTTTGACGACCTTGAAAAGATCAATTCCCTTTACACTGGTATCAGCCAATCTTCCCTGTCCCGCCTGCAACTGGTCCAAAACGCCGCAGCGAGACTCCTAACGGGCACCCGAAAAAGGGACCACATCACCCCGATTCTGGCCTCTCCCCACTGGCTCCCTGTGCGGTTCCGAATAAATTTCAAGATCCTTCTTTATGTTTACAAAGCCCTTAACGGGCTTGCCCCCACCGACATCAAAAGTCTGCTTACCCACCACACCACCTCCAGGTCCCTCGGATCAGCCGACTTGGGGTTACTGAACATCCAGCGGTCTAGGCATAAGCTCAGGGGCGACCGCGCCTTTGCGGTTGCAGCTCCTAGACTGTGGAACAGCATCCCTCTTCCCATCAGAACTGCCCCCTCCATCGACTCTTAAATCGAGGATTAAAACTCATCTTTACACTCAAGCCTTTCTTGAAGTCATCTGAGGGAGGGCTATATGTATGTATTTATGTATGTACTTAATCTATGAACCACTGTTGTATAACGTTAGTACCTCCACCAATGTAAAGCACTTTGGTCAACGAGAGTTGTTTTTTAAATGTGCTATAGAAATAAAAGTGACTTGACTTGTTTGTAAGATAATTAGATTTTTAACTTTAATTTTCTTCATAGATTCTATGTTTTCTTAACTTTCACTGAATGATTCAGATTTCAAAAATCTATAACATTTTATTTTAAGAAACAGTATTAACTACACCATTTAGGTGAAGAATCACATGTATAAGCTTACAAATGTTCCCTCTGGAAAAGTAAAGTTCATACCAAAACTGTGGTTCGAATATTCAAATTCTTTTAATTTTTTAAACGTACCAGACGACTGGGAGAATCTGATGATTCGCTGTTTCCATGTTCATGATGCAGCCCGCTTATCAGACACAAAGAGAGATCATCCCAATGGAGGGAAATGCTATCTGAACGATGTCGTTTTCGATGTCTATTGTTAAATTGCTCATCAGATGAAATGCCATTATCTAAAAAAAGATTTTTTTGGAGTAAATCTGTTGATAGGAATGTCATTTGAAGCACCATTTCACAAGATGGACAAACTCTAAAGGTTTTCTTTCCACCACCACCTTCTCTAATGAAAGATCAATTAGAATTTCATGTGGATATTTCCTCAGTCAAACGCTTTGAAGTAGAGTATATAGTAGCAATGTCACAAAAGTTTGAGATTTTAAAAATCAAGTCTGCAATTTATCCCATCAGATAAAGCATAAAAAGAAGTTTAATTTGACAACTAATTCACTTTCATATCTTCAGTATTAAAAATGTTATGGCCATTTTCATACTCGGAAATTAGCATCTTGTTCCCTATTGCTTTTCCATTGACTTAACACAAAAGCTGTGATCGAGGACAGTCAAAAGCCCATAACTTTCTTAAAAATCAAGAGAACTGAATGAAATTTTCAATTATAGATTGAAGCATTCTGAAACAAATATAAAACATCTTACTTGGATGACCTGAAATTAAAGCATATAATTAGTTAATTACCTAATTGTAGTTAATTACAAAATTGACCGTTGTGACGGAAATAGTAATAAACACCCAGACTGCCTTGAAAATTCTAAAATGCGATATTCTCAAGATCAGAACTTTAATATTATTGTATTATATGCTGTAAATCCGTAACAGATAGGTAAATAAATTACAATTTCTAGCAATAGACCAAGTCTTTATGGAGAAGATCAGTTGCTAGCTGGTACATTGGCATATCATAATCAGTAGCATCATCATACTCCTCAGATTGTAACCAATAAGCAACTCTGTACACCTTGTTTTTCCTCAACTTTTCAATTTTGGCATTGTAAACTACAAGTTTTTGCTCTTCAAACCACACATGACATGCCTTTCTGCCCACTACTTTCCCATTAAGAATGTCCTGTAGATTCCATTTCTTAAGAAAAGGATTTTTTTTTAAAAACTTTAAAAAAACAACTAATCCCATAAATCTCACTGCCATGAATTTATATGCCAGATGGAAGGTTTGTTTAATGTTTAATTCCCATAAATTAATCTAGAAACATCCACTCAATATAATTTAAATTATTATTTTTTTGCACAATACATGGGACTGAAACTGATATTTAGTATAAAAATATTGACTATGGGTAGACAATAACACAATATAGACGATTTAGCTGCTCTTATGACATGATTGTCCAAAAAAAAAAAGAGCATTAAAATCATCTTGCGAGTGGGTTTTTCTGGAACGCGATCAATTAGAACGTTGCATTTGAACCCCATATCGGCAGGATAAACACTGCCGGCTCGTACGGGGCCCAAATCACATTTTCGCATGGCAAAATTTGATTAAAGCCATCCCGAGAAACAAGTTTATATGTAATAAACGACTTACATTATGTTTTGTCCCCTTCATGCGATCCGTCACATTGTAGGCATTGAGGGCGTTAAAAGTCGCTTTTTATTTTAATGTAATTATTAAATTGTCTCGCGATTAAATAATTATAAATCGGGAACAGAAGTCTGATCGATTGTTCAGCAGCTTAGAAGCCCGAGGAAAGCCGCTTCTGATAAGCAGGAGAAAACGGCATTTTAATCCCCCCCCCCCCCCCCCCCTCAAAGGCGCCAAAGTCGAGCACACGGCCAGTGGCAGAACTGCAGCGCCGCTGAAGGTAAGATTTGTAACGTCGCTAGATATAGAATTAAATTAGGTCAGAACCATGCTTTCATTCCTACTGATGTGGCTGCAGTCCCACATTCTCCATCAACCACATTGGCCAGGTTTTCTGGTCCACAGCTCAGAACTCCCAAAGCCATAGTCATTGAACGCGGTCCAACCATTTGGTTAATTAACAAACGAAAAGCCCCACCATAATCAGAGGTGTTGATCTGAATTTAAATCTGACCAGTAGTTAAACACACGTGCATGTCATAGAGTGATACAGTGTGGAAACAAGCCCTTCGGCTCAACTCGCTCACACCGGCCAACAATGTCCCAGCTGCACTAGTCCCCCTTGCCTGCGCTTGGTCCACATCCCTCCAAACCTGTCCTATCTATGTACCTGTCTAACTGTTTCTTAAACGATGGGATAGTCCCAGCCTCAACTACCTCCTCTGGCAGCTTGTTCCATACACCCACCACCCTTTGTGTGAAAAAGTTATCCCTCGGAAAATCTTTTTCCCTTCACCTTGAACCTATGTCCTCTGGTCCTCGATTCCCCTACTCTGGGCAAAAGACTCTGTGCATCTATTCCTCTCATGATGTTGTATACCTCTATAAGATCTCCCCTCATCCTCCTGCGCTCCATGGAATAGAGATCCAGCCTACTCAACCTCTCCCTATAGCTCAGACCCTCTAGCCCTGGCAACATCTTTATAAATATTTTCTGAACCCTTTCAAGCTTGACAATATATTTCATAAAGATATTATGTGTGATCTTAAAATGCTTAATGATTTTTGTGGGGATTGGAGTGGGATGTGGCATCCAGGCCCACACCTAATGCTACAATCATCCCACTTAAAGCAAAAATAATATAAATGGACAATGTATCTTTATATGCTGAAGAGAAATAAAAGATGGATCATTGCAATTCTGCCCCCATTTTCACGAGCTGCTTCATAAAGAGTGAAACCATACAGGAGATGAATGACCCATTATAATTATTAAGATCACAATCTGGTTGGAGTATATATATCAAAATGATTGTGCTATGGTACTATATGCATAATACTGTTTTATACAGTCCAACTATGGACTTTAGACTTTGTACAAGGATTGCATTATGTACTTATGTACATCAAGGCTTGCACTACTATGGATTGGTTACCAAGAATTTAATTGTTCTGTTCCTGGTGCATGACAATTAAACACTCTTGACGCTTGAGGTCATCGCTCAGTAAGATTATTTGTTAAAATTCTCTAGCAACATTCTTCCTAATTATCCTTAGTGTGATATGGTTGTTCGCCATTATAAATGTATTAGCTTGGACTATTGTTGTTTATAAACTGATCATATGTATGAGGCAGTGTTTTAAAGAAGTGGGAAGAAAGGATCTTAAATCCAATCTTCTATATCAAGAGTGATATCAATCTTCTATATCAAGCAATTAAACATCTTGTGATCTCTATATCTGTACTCTGGCGTGATCACTTTCCACTACTAATTCAAATGTCTAAGAAATCCACTGATCAGCTTTATATGGAAATTGCCTACATTGTACATACCAGAGTCACCAGAGTAGGATCTTCTGCTCGGGACAGGAGAACACGAAACATTGTAAGATGTACATGCATTCCCATCAATTGGTCTACGTGTCTAAAAAGATAAAGCAATCATAGATACATAGATACATACATAGAAAATAGGTGCAGGAGTAGGCCATTCGGCCCTCCGAGCCTGCACCGCCATTCAATATGATCATGGCTGATCATCCAACTCAGTATCCCGTACCTGCCTTCTCTCCATACCCCCTGATCCCTTTAGCCACAAGGGCCACATCTAACTCCCTCTTAAATATAGCCAATGAACTGGCCTCAACTACCCTCTGTGGCAGAGAGTTCCAGAGATTCACCACTCTCTGTGTGAAAACGTTTTTTCTCATCTCGGTCTTAAAGGATTTCCCCCTTATCCTTAAGCTGTGACCCCTTGTCCTGGACTTCCCCAACATCGGGAACAATCTTCCTGCATCTAGCCTGTCCAACCCCATAAGAATTTTGTACGTTTCTATAAGATCCCCTCTCAATCTCCTAAATTCTAGCGAGTATAAGCCGAGTCTATCCAGTCTTTCTTCATATGAAAGTCCTGACATCCCAGGAATCAGTCTGGTGAACCTTCTCTGCACTCCCTCTATGGATATAATGTCCTTCCTCAGATTTGGAGACCAAAACTGTACACAATACTCCAGGTGTGGTCTCACCAAGACCCTGTACAACTGCAGTAGAACCTCCCTGCTCCTATACTCAAATCCTTTTGCTATGAAAGCTAACATACCATTCGCTTTCTTCACTGCCTGCTGCACCTGCATGCCTACTTTCAATGACTGGTGTACCATGACACCCAGGTCTCACTGCATCTCCCCTGTTGCCTTCAATTCCCTCATCCAGAACATTAATATAAATTGTAAATAGCTGGGGTCCCAGCACTGAGCCTTGCGGTACCCCACTAGTCACTGCCTGCCATTGTGAAAAGGACCCGTCTACGCCTACTCTTTGCTTCCTGTTTGCCAGCCAGTTCTCTATCCACATCAATACTGAACCCCCAATACCGTGTGCTTTAAGTTTGTATACTAATCTCTTATGTGGGACCTTGTCGAAAGCCTTCTGAAAGTCCAGATACAACACATTGCTGACTTTGTCCAATGATTTCACCACTTTCCAAATGTGCTGCTCTCCCATCTTTAATAACTGACTCTAGCAGTTTCCCCACTACCGATGTTAGACTAACTGGTCTGTAATTCCCCGTTTTCTCCCTCCCTCCCTTCTTAAAAAGTGGGGTTACGTTTGCTACCCTCCAATCCTCAGGAACTACTCCAGAATCTAAAGAGTTTTGAAAAATTATCACTAATGCATCCACTATTTCTGGAGCTACTTCCTTAAGTACTCTGGGATGCAGCCTATCTGGCCCTGGTGATTTATCGGCCTTTAATCCATTCAATTTACCCAACACCACTTCCCGACTAACCTGGATTTCACTCAGTTCCTCCATCCCCTTTGACCCGCGGTCCCCTGCTATTTCCGACAGATTATTTATGTCTTCCTTAGTGAAGACGGAACCAAAGTAGTTATTCAATTGGTCCGCCATATCCTTGTTCCCCATGATCAATTCACCTGTTTCTGACTGCAAGGGACCTACATTTGTTTTAACTAATCTCTTTCTCTTCACATATCTATAAAAACTTTTGCAGTCAGTTTTTATGTTCCCTGCTAGTTTTCTTTCATAATCTATTTTCCCTTTCCTAATTAAGCCCTTTGTCCTCCTCTGCTGGTCTCTGAATTTCTCCCAGTCCTCTGGTATGCTGCTTTTTCTGGCTAATTTGTACGCATCATCTTTTGCTTTGATACTATCCCTGATTTCCCTTGTTATCCACGGATGCACTACCTTCCCAGATTTATTCTTTTGCCAAACCAGGATGAACAATTTTTGTAGTTCATCCATGCAGTCTTTAAATGCCTTGCATTGCATATCCACCGTCAACCCTTTTAGAACTAATTGCCAGTTAATCTTGGCCAATTGACGTCTCATACCCTCAAAGTTACCTTTCTTTAAGTTCAGAACCATTGTTTCTGAATTAACAATGTCACTCTCCATCCTAATGAAGAACTCAACCATATTATGGTCACTCTTGCCCAAGTGGGCACGCACAACAAGACTGCTAACTAACCCTTCCTCAATACTCAATACCCAGTCTAGAATAGCCTGCTTTCTCGTTGGTTCCTCTACATGTTGGTTTAGATAACTATCCCGCATACATTCCAAGAAATCCTCTTCCTCAGCACCCCTGCCAATTTGATTATGTAGATTGAAGTCACCCATTATAACTGTTTTGCCTTTGTTGCGCGCATTTCTAATTTCCTGTTTGATGCCATCCCCAACTTCACTACTACTGCTAGGTGGCCTGTACACAAAACCCACCAGCGTTTTCTGCCCCTTAGTGTTTCGCAGCTCTACCCATACCGATTCCACATCCTCCAAGCTAATGTCCTTCCTTTCCACTGCGTTAATCTCCTCTCTAACCAGCAACGCTACCCCACCTCCTTTTCCTTTCTCTCTATCCCTTCTGAATATTGAATATCCCTGGATGTTCAGCTCCCAGCCTTGGTCACCCTGGAGCTATGTCTCCGTGATCCCAACTATATCATAATCATTAATAGCTATCTGCACGTTCAACTCATCCACCTTATTACGAATGCTCCTTGCATTGAGACACAAAGCCTTCAGGCTTGTTTTTACAACGCTCTTACCCCTTTTACAATTATGTTGAAAAGTGGCCCTTTTTGATTTTTGCCCTGGATTTGTCTGCCTGCCACTTTTACTTTTCACCTTGCTACCTATTGCTTCCGCCCGCATTTTACACCCCTCTGTTTCTCTGCTCACCCATTTAAGAACCCCACCACCTCTTATTCTCTGTTTATTATTGTTTTCTTCTTTCCCCCCTACATGTTGGGTCTGAGTTATTTCCTTCTCTGCCTCCTGCCTCACACACTGTCTAATAGCTTTCTCTATTTGAGTCCCTCCCCTAGCGGCACAGTGTAAAATAAAAAGTAGAACATGAAGGTTGAACTCAACTGGTAAGATTGGCACCACAGAATTCAAAAATATGCTTAAAAATCACAATTTTATTTTGTGGCATTTTAAATATAAATCACAGAAAGAACATCAACAACCTAATAAAATATATTAGGTTTTGTGAAGTATAATGTAAGCAAGTGATATATTTAGGCAAAAAGATGTCGCTCCTTCTCAAATGGCAAATTTTAAAAATTAAATTTACACAATCAAACAAAAAGTGTAATCACAAATAAAACACATGGAAAGAGTGCCCAAGACCTTTCAACAAATCAAGAAAATCTTACCATTAGACAATCTTCACCCCCAAGATGGTTGGTAATCTCCTTCCCAAGACTGAGATCATTTATAGAATCTACATCACATAGAAAAACTTCTCAAAGTAATTATACTAAAAATTAAGAACATTTTACTTAATACATACTTTTCTTTGGTTATGAATTAGATTAGAACTTAAGTAACGGGTAATACAAGTTAATAGAAGTCTGCATCTCAATATAGAAGCAGCGTAGCACAATTACATGGGCAAATTATTTGAGAATTACTGACATGGCCAGTTTTATTACCAGCCTTGGTGTGAGCTGTCATCAGAAATTAAGGTACATCACAAAGGGTTGTTGCATAGGCTGCACATGAATTTTAGTTCTGTGATAATGATTCCGTGGCGTGTGACTTGGGGTGACTTTTGAGTAATGATTATCTTTGTTTTTCCAGCTGGAAAGATCCCCATTTTACAAGATTCTGCCCAAGCAGCATTGAATTGTTTTGTAAATAATATGTATTACAAGTATAGTACCACAATGTGTATTCAGAGTGAAGTGCCAGCTGTTCATCAATTGTATTCCATGTTGGATAGTGCTGAAACTGCAACATGCATGGCAATAGAGTATTATATTGGGCCATTGATTAGTACCATGCAGATGTTAGAAAGCCTTTCAGCCTTCACAATGTACCCAACATACTCTCCACAAAATACCTTGCACATCATTGCTTTTCAGCCACATTAAGGTGATTGGTTCAGTAAAAACTTGTCATCAATTGTAACTCCTTCGAAACAGGATCAGGGAAGGTTTCTTAAACCTCTTCAAGCTCCATCTGGTGGCTTTGATCATCAGGACTCAGACTCAGTCTTTAATGATGCATTTGATGACATATGTTGTGGCCATGAAATAACATAGAAGGTACTGGACTAGTTTCTCGGGACTTTTGATTGCAGAATTTGGTTGCTTCCACCAATGACAGCATTAATTGCCAATTCTCAAGTGACTGATATGAGGCGGCTGTTAAGAGTCAACTTTATTGGTGGGTCTGGTGTCCACTCAATTCATAGATGTAAAATTATAGATGATTTAAAGACTTATAATGTAAAAACATAATAAAAAGGGCAACCTGTATATCTTTCACTCTTTCTTAGTTTCCCAATATGAAGGATGATTTGTTCCTACTGCTGCTTTGAAAATTCTGCGGATAATGAGGCTAGTTTGGGAATTGCAGACGGTCAGATGGAGTTTTGAGGGGACAGGTGGGTGGGTAGTTTGTGAGATCTCCAAGCATCTCAAATGACTTTTTTCACATGTCCTCCTGATAACCTCTTACCAGGACATAACTTGGTCTGCTTTGAGTGTATGGTTTTGGGCATGTGTATGACATGCTAGCCCAAACAGACATTAGTTAGGATCTCAATACTGGGGATCTTGAAAGAGAGAGAGAACCAAAGGTTGAGCCACTTGCCATTCCAATAAATTGGGTGGCTATTGTGGAGACAACATTGTTGGTATTTTTTCCATTGCCCAGAGATGCCTTCTGTCAATTATCCAGGTCAAAAAAGGAGGGCAGGTGATCACTGCTGCCCATTAGACCATACATTTTGCACCAGGCATGGTCTTGATCTTCACATATCCATTTCCTCAATCAAATAAAGGCTGTGCTGGCACACTAAGGGCATTGATAACATCATCAATGTCTGATTTTGCTTTGAAATGGTCCACAATTAACTGCTTTCGATTTGAACTCCTATGTCAGAGGGCAGTGTTCAGAAGGGAGAGGATGGTGTCTTGTGAAAGTCGAATCCCATTTACTTCAGTGGAAAGGTCGATGATTTCACTCTTGGTGCGTGCAAACAACAGTTGTCAGCATATTGTAGATCAACTTAGGTTTGGACGACTTTAATTCTGGAAGATGTTGTGCAGCTTTCAGCTTCCACCACGCATCATCTTTCATAATTGGATAATCATAAACAAGATTTTTATATGGTCATTGCTGTTGCTATTCTAAAAAAAGTAATGAACAGAATTTAAATTCCCCTACAATCAGAGGGGGATGAACTTAGGCAATGGACCATTTGCTCTGGATTACTAATCTACTGATACCTACTGATACCTACTGTGCAACTTACCAACAGAGACAAATACAAAACTTAAGAGGTTTAAACAGAGAGAAAATTGGAAGATAGAATAAATTATATAGACCAGAAGACACGGGATATTACATGATTTGTAAAGCATGGTAGAATCAGCCTTTACATGGAATGAAAACTTTTTCATCTAAAAAATATTCAGACTTTAAGCAGCACCATAGATATCAAAAATATCACTGTTGTAATACTAACATTCAATAGAAATAAAATGAGTGATAATTTTATCTTATTGTGTGATGTTCATTGGGGAACAATTGCTAGTGAGCGCAGGCAAAGTTACCTGCTATGAATACAGTAATAGGTTCTTAACATATATTCCAATTTTGATGGAACAGTTGAAAGAGTCATTGTTTAAGATTAATGGTAGACAGCTGATTTTACTGTTCCCACTCACTGTGCCAGTGCAGAGTCTATTGAGACTGTGATTAAATTGTGGATTGAGCTGTGAATCTTGAGAATGAGAAGTGACTGTACTAGCAAGTAATCCAATTTGAAATAAACCCCAGAACCCCAATTTTTCTTTTCATTGTGCAATCCAGAATTTAAAAAAATGAAAAGAAAGATTAATAAAAAGTGATCAGGCTCTGAAATAGGTAGCAAAAAAGGTAAGCTTTTTAAATAAAATGAAGTTATAAGTAAATAAACACAAACAGTAACACAATTTGTTTCAGAGTTGATAGCACTTCCTGGTGTAAAAATCGTTCCATGCCAAAAAAAACACCAGCACAATGACTGATAAAAACAAAATGAAATGACAGATTTGACAAGAGTATCAATCTTTCTTGAACATTGTTGTTTACCTGGTAAGGCAGAACGGTTGGAGCAGTGAAAAAGATTTTACAAGACGTTTTCAATTGGGTCAACCACTTTCAGATCATAGAATATTTTGGCTCATCGCATTTACACTGCCAGCACTATTTAAAATAATTCTATTTGCTGGCTTCAAAGTTAACCCTGCAGGATATGACATTTCAACCAAAATAACAAGGTGGATGAGTACCTGAAGGTTGACCACGAAGTATCAAATTATTGTTTAATTCCAGTTTCTGTCCAAATTCAGTGGTACTATCTTTACCCACATGACCCATCTATTGATCTCTTCCAAAGGGTCTCGACCCAAAACATTACTCATTCCTTCTCTCCAGAGATGCTGCCTGTCCCGCTGAGTTACTCCAGCTTTATGTGTCTATCTTTTGATCTCTTACTGCAGTTTACTTTTCGATCAACCACACAATATATTTGCAAGCAAGGCAATCACAATTCCTTCAAATTATAACTTAACAATGATCTAGCAATGAGACCTGTAGAAAACCGTTGAACCAAAAATAGATAATAGAGGAATGGTTTCAAGACAATTTCCAATACCATAAGATCTCGGTCCAAGACCGCAAGAAATTGCAGACAATCGCAGACGTGGCCAATTCTATCACACGGACCAGACTTCCCACCATTGACTCCATTTTCACCACGCTACCTCAGAAAAGCAGCCAACATAATCAGACATGTCCCATCCCAATCTGCCCTTCTTCTCCCTGCTCCCATCTGACAGAAGGTACAGAAGCCTGAGAACATGCACCATCAGACTCAGGAACAGATTCTTCCCCTCTGTTATTAGGCTTCTGAGCTAAGCTAGGAGACTGTCAAATTCACCTCTACCCCATTATTGATACCAGACTTTATCTTTGGAATTGATGCGCTACAATGCCGAGAATTTTATACTGCATTCTGTATCTTCTTCCCCATTGCTCAATCTACAGTACATGGGGTTGACTTGATTGTATTTATGTCTAATCAATCTGTTTGGATAGCATACAAAACAAAGCTTTTGCTTGTATCTTGGTGAATGTGATAATAATAATAAATCGATGAGACACAGAAACTCAAAAAGGATAAAGAGGATTTCAACAGCAAATACAGATATCTGATGAAAACGTTCATGCACTAATTTCTTGTTCATGTTCCAGAACACCCTAGAATGCAATGGATGGGGTTTTATCTTTGAAAAAAATAGAAATTTGTTGGAATCTAAGGATGTACAATAAATTTCCTATACCATACAGGACAACAGGAGGGGAATCAGTCCAGATATATTTTCAGCTAACAAAGATAGACATTTTCAATGCAGTACATTTCCAAATAATCTACAGAGGGCAGAGACCCAGACAAATCTCAGTGGATATACTGATTGACCAAAACCTGTCATGAAATATCGGATATGCCTGGTACCTGATTATGGACCATCAACAATTAGAATATCTAGGTGCTGGCTTGATGCAAATTATCAATGTGCATTGTGTTAAATGCAAAAGGCCACAACAATTGCTGATCATTAACTTGATACATTACCTGTGCAAATATACAAACCAAAATCTCTCCATATTAAATTACAATATCACTATTTGATAGAGCACAGCAAGTCCATTTCTCATGAATGTTTGTGACAATTCGTAACAATCCACACAGAACCCAGTAAAACTCACAAACTACACTTGATATGCGTTCTCCTTTCTCGCAAGGAAAGCTCCTCACCAATATTTATGGAGCACCTTTGTAGGACAAGAGATGGATGGGGTGAAGTATATTTGAAATCTCTAAAGACAGGCAAGGATAAAGATTGTGTCGCTATGTCAGACTCGCCCACCATGAAATTTGCGAAAAGACTTAAAGTCACAAATGTAAAATAAAAGGAAGACCATAAATGAAGGATTTTTTTCAACTCTGCTCCAGATGGTTTTGTAAGTCAACGTCCTAATACGTAGCAGGGCCACATCGTGACAAACAGTGAAATGTCCTTTAATATTCTCACCAAATGAATGTTGGGAATACCTGTGCACAATTTCAGCGACTGGGACAACTTGCACTCAAACTCTGTACTTAAAGAAACTAATATTCTTACAAGGAGTTAATTAAATAGAAAGCTACACATTTCTCAACTGCTTGGATGAAGACAAACACTGTGATTGGTTTCTGACTGTATCATATATCCAAGTAAACAAAAAGGCCTGTCAAATTCTAAGCAAAATATTACCTCCATAGCACAACTAATTTAGATTATTATTCTCCAATCACAACTCAAACACACCCTTCTCTTCTAGCTCATGTAACACTTCCTTCGGTTAAAAGCCAAAGTATTTGGACAAAGTATAGATCGTAAGAATTCAACTGCACCATAATGATTATCTGATAGATATTAACTCCCACTGAAGATGATTATCAATGCCATTCAATATACAACTTTATTTCGGAGGAATTTAAAAATTGGCTGCTCATTTCCTTTACAGAGTCTTCTGTATGCTCAATGTTATTTTAGCAGTGGAAGGGGTGAGGGGGATCCAGGCTCTGAAGCTATTTCTAATTTGAGGAAACATAAGTTGTTTATTCTATATTCATCCATAAAAGATTGTTAACTTACCAGCAAGTCGATTAAATACACATTGGCGGTTTGCCATTGTAAAATAAGGTCTGAGCTTAATATACAACTACACTGTCTTTCATCCTTAAACACTGCCAAAATATGAATGTCTGCTTCAAGAAGCAATGGCGTATATGTGAAATTGATAAGGCGAATTGAAATAAATCAGTGATGTGCTTATCTATTGATTTGGAACCAATACATTTATTAAACCCTCCCCACAACAAAATCTTCATCCTTTAAATATTATGACCAATGCAAATTAAGTTACATACCTTTATGGTTTGCAGATGTCAAATTTTTTGATAGCATTGTATACAAAGTCCTAAGAAATACAGAATTAAAAGATAAGCACAAAATCAAAAACGTTTTTGTAAGCATAAATTATAAAACTGGGATTAACCAACTACTGGACTCATTTAACATTAGTTCACAATATTTTACAAGGCAGCTGTGGTTTGTATTATATATAAAATATATTATTAGTGTTGGTAGCACTTTCAGCTCTTGCACGATGCTATAGTGTACTCATGAAAATGGATTATCAACTATTCACTGCAGGAAAGAACCATTTTGATTTGGTAAAAGCGAGTGCATCTGGAATCTGCAGCCATCCCAAAGTGAAGCAACAAGAATTGGGATTAGAAATAAGGACCAAGGTCTCCATAAATGATGAAATGGAGAGCCAGTGAGAAAAAAAGTGGAGCACAAATGAATATAGACATGGAGGAAAAGAGACAGCTGCCTCCAAGGACTAACTTCTATACTATTACTAAAACTCTCATCTCTGCGGTGTAATTAAATTTGCGCAAAAACGATCCCCCATAGTGCTACGATTTTTTGCCACCTTACTCACCATTCTCCTCTGCTGCAAGTCAAATAAGTTCTGTTCCGATCGGTGAAATAGTACAAAAGTTATGAAGGTTTAAAAATCTTTAAAAACGCCCCTTCCAGAACCCGCTGTCAATAACGCGGCGAGAAAAGCTGAAGGGGCAGTGTGTTGAGCACCCCGCGGGGATCGCGCAGCCCGCGCAGAGAGTGAGCAGCGCGGTCCCACTGCTTCTGCGGCGACCAGCATGACCAGCCGGAAACTGCTGAATTGAACCGGAAGCCTCTGAGTGAAGCCGGAGTGGGACCGGGATCTGCTGCGAGAGGTCGAAAGCTGAAGGTGCGGGTTGAGCAGAGTGCGAGCCCCCCTCCCCACACCTCCCCTCCACCACACCCTGCCCTCCCCCACACCCCCTCCCCTGAGTGGTGGAATATTGCTTTGAGGGAACGGGTTGCGTTGGGGGAACAGGTGAGTGGTGGAATATTGCGTTGGGGAATGGGTTGCGTTGGGGGGAACCAAGCCTCCCGTGTGACTGGGACCCAATGGGACTCACTTAGTCTAGTATTGTTTAAATTTATAAATACTAGTTAGTATTTTACCAGCACTGCATAACTGGTACTGCTTTAACTGTTTGAATTAAACATATTTGGGTCACGACCTGAAAGGTCACCTATCCATATTCTTTAGAGATGCTGCCTGACCCACTGATTTATTCGAGCAATTTGTGTATTCTTTTTAACCCACCTCCAAGCTAGTTGTGTTTCTAACATTTATTAGATTCCAGATGTGGATATGATTTAAAGATTTTTAATAGATAATGACTTTGCTTGCTTTAAAAAAAAAGTTATTCTTTGTTTTGTGTATTAATGTTGGTAGTCTTTCACTCAGTCTTACTCAGGGAGCTATGGTAGAAGAATATCTTCCACTAAAATTGTGCCCCTTTCAGAGAGGTTTCCAAGGTGATTCGGATATGTAATTAGCAAAACAGATATTCAAAAAGTGAGATAATGCAGATAAACATCAACAGCTTGGTCAGAGAGATATATTTTAAGGAAGGCCATAAAAGAAGAAATAAATGATATATATGGTAATTACAGATTTTGGGAGCAGGACACTCAAAGGAGGAAGACAAAACATCTGGACATCAACAACTGACTGTTTTTGGATGTGCATGGTAGGTCCACTCCAAGCCTTTGTGTATATCAACTTTTCATATTTTAGGTTTAACACCGCAAAATTGTATTTAAATGTTACAGAATGTCTTTGTTTTATGCAAACTGGACAGAAAGGGAAAATAAATGTAAGAAAGTCAAGAACTGCTGCATTGCTTCTATTAAACTACTTGATGTAACGCATAGGTATCTGAAAAACTTAAATTCAAGCAAAAAACTGAATGTAGAGAGCTGCTTAGAAAGCTGAGCACAAACTACCCAGATATTTCTCACTATGAAATGCACAGGGATTGATAAATCCCCTTGGCTAGATGATATATATTGCAAAATGCTATGGGAAGTAAGAGAGGAGATGGTTGGTGACCGATGGAGATTTTTGTATCTTTGTTTGATAGGCAAGGTATGATTGATTTTGTGTGAGGGAACTAGTGTCTCACTAACTTGATTGAGCTCTTTGCGAAGTAACAAAACAGTGATGGGCATTAATAAAGCATTTGACAAGGTTCTGCAAGGTGATATGGTTTAAAAGGTTAAGGCAACAGACAATAGGTGCAGGAGTAGGTCATTCGGCCCTTGAGAAATTGAGTTATGGATCTTCGAATTGAAACTCGGCTTCCCGTCCCACAGATGTAGACTGCCAGGCCAAGTATTTCCAGCATTTTCTGCTTTTGTTTTAGATTTCCAGTACCTGCAGTTTTTTCATCATCCCTATGCAATTCAATCCTAATTGTTTATTCTTATTCCCATTTACAATCTCTGGCAACTACAAAATTAATTATGATTCTCAATTTAGTGCCATATGGAAATTTGCATATACAACTTTGCCCTTTTTCATCCAAATCATTAACAAGGCACGGTATAGATCTATCTATGCATCTCATTTTTCACAGCGCAAATTCATCTTCTTTCTGTCTATCAGTTAATTATCAACCTATTGTTATTTTATGCAAGTGTTTATTTGTAATGCTAACCTCGTGCATAATATTGTCAAACACTTAGAAGAAGAAATAAGGAACCACAAATGCTGGCCTACCAAAAAAAATGAAGTGCTGGGGTAACTCAGCAGGTCAGGCAACATCTCAGGAGAACATGGATAGGTGATGTTTTGGGCTGGGACTATTCTTCAGTCTGAAGAAGAGTCCCGACCCAAAGCATCACCTATCCATGTTCTCCTGAGATGCTGCCTGACCCACTGAGTTACTCCAGCATTTTGCGTCTTGTATTGTTTTGTTAAATACTTACTGGATAGCCCCATACATTCTCTTATTTGTTTTGCTATCTGTGAAAAAATAGCCCGTCCTTCATGGCAGGTCTCCAGAATCCCCATTTCTGCCTTAAATAACAGCATTTTAGGAATACCTATACAGTTCTCAAATCTATATTTATTGTCATCACTTATTCACATTGCAGTTTCTCCGTGATATTTAAAAAAACGATTTCAATCCTCTCCCTACTTATTCAGAGATTGGTTTGCAACTTCATCTTAAAATGTACTTTACCGTGGTTCTTTCACCGAAAAGCTCTGCACTCCAAACAATTGACTGAGCAGCTCATCTGAACAATGAACGATATGCTGTTGCTTTTCATCATACAATTGCTTAGTCATTATATATTGTCCTAAGTAGTGCATTACCTGTCAAAAACAGAAATATCAATTTTTAATTCAAAACATGAACGCAGTACTAGAAATGGCAACTTACCATAATATATAATATGATTCATTAACAACAAAAGGGCAAAAGAGTCAGACAGAAACATGTACTTTGCCCCAACTATTTATATTGCATGCTAACCAATATGTACCATTTAAGATAGTCCAATTTGCCTGCATTTGGTCTAAATCCATTTAAATCTTTCTTATCCATGTACCAGTCTAAATGATTTTAAAATATTGCTATAGCACCTGCCTCAATTACTTCCGCTCATTGCTCTTTCCATATACCCATCACTTTTTGTGTGGAAAAAATTGTCCCTCAGGTTCCTATTGAAACTTTCCCCTCTAGTTCTTGCACCTCTACCCTGGGAAAAACTCTGCATTCAACCCATTTATTCCCCTCGTGATTTTATACATCTCGATAAGACCGCTCTACAGCTTCCTGCTCCCCATGGGATAAAGCCCTAGCCTGCCAAACCTGTCAAGGAAGTAAAAGCAGTCTGAAACAGTGGCTTTGACTATTCGGTCCTGCTTGTAGATCTGTGGAAGGAAGATCTCCCAAGGAAATGAGGTCAGCGTGGGAAACAACAGCCTGACACTTGGTGATGCCATTGTAGTCTAGAGTGAGATACAAGGATATGCCGGAGAGCTGCTATTTGAGTTCTGCAAGCCAAAGATTAGTTCACCAGATCACAACATCTCCGACCTTGTTGTCAAACTTGGTGAACCGAGTGCCTCAATTTCAGAGAGTAAATTCACAAGAGTGAAGGAAGTAGAATGTTTAAGATGGTCAATGACAATTCAAGGTATTAATGAATAGAATTATAGAGGATAAGAGTCAGAGGGATTGTGCAGACAGATAAGGATTACTGGAGATGGAACAAAGGGTCTGCAATGGGGAAATAAAAACTCCTGACCAAGGAAATGGGTGCGGATGTGGAGAAAGAAGTTCAATGTCTCATCAAGCTCGGAATTCATCAAGTGAGGGATCTGGTAGTTAGGGAACAGAGGGGTGAAGAGCAGAAGAGATGTGGAACATGCGCTGGACATTAAACTAGGGGGAAGAGATAGGAGAAAGTGAACAGAGAGGTAAGTTTGTGTGGGTGTTGGAATCCAAGAGCAGATGAAGTGTGCAATCTTTCACATTGGAAGGAAGGAGAAAAGTTGCCTATTGCTGCACGAAATGCAGTGAATTATAATGTAAATAGTAGATTACAATGGCATTGAGATAGAATTATCAATGTTACAAGTGTACATGCGCTGTGAAGTGTGGATCTTAGGATGTGATGAGAACATTGCCACAAGAAATACTGGTTAGTTTGAACAGATCTATGAAAGGGAGGGTGATACAAGGTAATAAAGTAAAGGTATCTGTGGGAGTATGTGGACATATGGTGTTCGATGGACAATCCACAGGAAAGACAGCCAAGTCAAGGAGAGAAAATTTCAGTGATAATTTATAGAAAAAGTGGTTGATGGAACTAAAAACACAGATTGGAAGGAAAGGGATCCAAATTTAATTTGGTAATAGAATGCTGGCGTTAATGGTGGGTTGTTTTTGTGACTGGAAGGCTGCAACAAGTGACGTGTCATAGGGATTAGTGCTGGGACCCTCACCATTTGTTACAAATGTACAATTTGGATATAAACATAGGAAGTATGATTAGCAAGTTTGCAGAAGAAACAAAATTTGGTAGTCTTGTTCATAATGAGGATAGTCATAGGCTACAAAATGATACTGATCAGTTGGTGGATAAGGTGGTGATGAAAGCATATAGAATACATGCTTTCAATAGCCAAGGCATAAAAGAGCAGAGGGAATGTGTGCAACTTAAGTTTCGGGTCAGGTCAGTCTGAAGAAAGGTCCCGACCCAAATTGTCACCTATCCATGTTCTCCAGAGATGATGCCCGACCTGCTGTTACTTCAGCACTTTGTCTTTTTTTGTAAACCAGCATCTGCAATTCCTTGTTTCTATAACTTTATAAACTGTGCCTGTTAGTCTGTGTGCAAGATGGCGGTCGGAGGGGAGAGTGGACGCTGGCGCGAATTGGTCGCCGCTGCTCTCTCCTCAAATTGTGTTTCTTATTTTCTTTTTGTGCTTTTGAAATTGAATTCTGTCCTTGATTTGTGTACTGTGGTGTTTTTATATTTAATTTATTCCGATTATGTGTTTTGTATTTTTGTGATTCTATGCCTTGTAAGGTGTCCTTGGGTTTTAGAAAGGCGCCAGTAAATAAAATGAATTATTATTATTATTATTATAAAACATTGGTTAGGCCACTGCCAGAGTACTGGGTTGCAGTTCTGGTTGACTTACATTGGGAAGCATGTGATTGTACAGGAGTGGATTTTTAGGAGATTCACATGGGTGTTGCCTGGAGTGGAACTGTTCAGTTATGAGGCGAGACTAGGTCTGTGGTCCTTGGAGGTGAGGAGTTTAAGAGGTGATATGACTGAGCTATAATAAAACTAAGAGGGGTATAGATGGAGAAGACGGCAGGAAGTTTATTCCCATATCAGATGTAGCTAAAAGTAGATGACACAGATTGAGGGTAAAGAAAAGATTTAGAGAGTTTACGAGGGGGAATATTCTACATCCAGATAGTGGAAGTACCCGGAATGCACTGCCAAATAGACTATTGGAAGCTGGGTTGCTGACTAGTATGTAGAGGGGCACTTAAAACACCTGTGCATAGGCTACAGAGCAGGTGCTGAGAGAAGGGATTAATATGGAAGGGTGCCCACTCATCAATGTGGAAAGTTGGGCCAAACGGGTCATTTCCATGTTGAATGATTCCATGCCAAAAATTGGTAGTGGCAAAGAGAAAGAGTTGCTCTGTTGAATAAGGACACATTAAAATGATGTGCTTATGGGGAATGTGTGTTTATGACTCACACACCTGCTGTACATAATTCATAACAGTCAACTGTCATTTACTTATTTGTACCACTCCAGCTTGCTCTCCAACACAGCTGTAAACTCAACAAACAAAATCTCATTAGACACATTATACAGTATTATACCATTACTACCTACAAATCATATAACCCAGTTTCCTTCATCATTAACCACTTATTTGCATCGCATTCCCTTGTTTCAATCCTTTACCACTGCATGCAATCTAGCCTGTTTAAAAAAAAAATAATTATTCCCACCCCACCCCTCCCCCTTTATCCACATCTCAAATCTCTTCCATAAGTTCTCATGAAAGGTTATTGAAACATTACATCTCGTCCCAGACAGTATAATGCATCGCTGAGGCGGTCTTGCAACCATCTTGTACTCAAAGGCAATCCTGAGCGATGACTCACATAAGTGAAACAAATTCCACACGTTTAGTTTAGGAATCATAAGCAATGAGCTAAAAATTAACTGCTGGAGGAACTCAGCGGGTCAGACAGCATCTGCGAAGGCAAAGGCATGGTCGATATTTCGGATCGAGGCCCAGCGTCAGGACCGGTTTCCTCCAGTAGTTTGTTTCAGTTTACATCTGAAATTTCCGCGAGTGAGTAACTAATTTATCAATACATAACTTACAAAATTCAACAAATTTAATTGTAAGACTAACCTCCTTTACTGTGAAGGTTTCATTCTGCGCACCTGCAAACTTCAACAGCGTAAGTAAAAGTGGCTTGGGTTTCACCTAAAACGTTTGTAGGAAAAAGAAAAACAACGTTCTTGGTCAGCAAACAACTAAAGTGCCGAAACAAATTTGAAGCTTTTGTTTTAAACGAAATCTACAAAACCAAAGGGAAATACCTGACTTTCGTGCTCTGACGGCCACATTTGATCTTCTTGTGAAGTATTAAGACAGAATGCAGACCCGCTTGTCGTCATTTCTTCAAAATGTTTCTAAGCAAACACTTGTCCTTCGCACATCTTAAAAAAAACATAATTCGACTAACTTTAAACCATCTTAAACAGATACAGCACACTACCTCAAATTCGCCCTCGTTTAAAAACCTCCCGGCTTCCTATTTAAACTCTAGGATGTGGGCGGTACATGTCCGGGCGGATCGCTTTTTGGAGGACAGTTGTCTCGTAATTGTTCGAACATGCCCGAGCAGAACCCGTCAACACAAACAGATGCGTCGCTTTAACTCTGCTGCTGAATCATCGAGGCTCTGCCCGGGCATGCCCCAATACAGCACTACAGAGGAAAGGGGTGGAGGAAAGGGCGGGTGGTGAAGTGGAGAAAGGAGGGAGAGGGAGTGGTGGAGAAAGGAGGGGTGGGGTGTGGAAAAGGGGGGGGGGGGAGAAGTGGAGGGGGAGGGGGGTGAGAGGGGGAGGGGGGTGAGAAGTGGAGGGGGAGGGGGGTGAGAAGTGGAGGGGGAGGGGGGTGAGAAGTGGAGGGGGAGGGGGGTGAGAGGGGGAGGAGGAGGAGAGGGGTGAGAGGGGGAGGGGGAGAGAGGTGAGGTGGAGGGGAGGGGAGGGGTGAGAAGTGGAGGGGAGGGGTGAGAAGTGGAGGGGAGGGGTGAGAAGTGGAGGGGGGGGTGAGAAGTGGTGGAGGGGGGGTGAGAAGTGGTGGAGGGGGGGTGAGAAGTGGTGGAGGTGGGGTGAGAAGTAGTGGAGGGGGGGTGAGAAGTGGAGGGGGGGTGAGAAGTAGTGGAGGGGGGGTGAGAAGTGGGAGGGGGGGTGAGAAGTGGAAAAGGGGATGAGAAGTGAAAGGGGATTGATGTGGAGAAAGGGGGTGGGGAGTGGTGAATCGGAGAAGGGGGAGGCGTGAAGTGTCGAAAAGGGGAAGGGGGGGGTGAAGTGGAGGGGTGAATTGGTGAAAGGAGGGGAGGTTGAGAAAGGGGGTGGTGGAGAAAAGGGGGGTGAAGTGGAAAAGAATGGGGGGGGGTGAAGTGGAGAAAGGGGTGGGTGAAGTAGAGAATGGGGGAGTGATTTGGTGAAGGGAGTGGAGAAGAGGGGGTGAGGTGGAAGGGGGAGGCGAGGCGAAGTGGAGAAAAGGAGGGGGTGAAGGGGTGAAGTGGAGGAAGGGGGAGGTGAGGTGGGGGCTGAGTTGGAGGAAAGGTGAAGCTGGGTGGGGTGAGGTGGAGGAATGGAGTGGTGGGGGGAATGGAACTAGGGACATAGAGGAAAGAAGCTGGGGGGGGGGGGGGAAGGAGTTTGACAAGCTCAGGGAACAACACCCCATTTTTAATGTGGAAATAGAGTTGATCCATGCTGACCAAGATGTGCACCTCATCTATTCTGATTTGGCCATCCCTCTAAAACGTTCCTATTCATGTACCTGTCTAAATAGTTTTTAAATGTTGTTATAGTACCTGCCTCAAACACTTTGTCTGGCAGCTCATTCCATGTGTTGCAACCTGTAAGACTCAATGGTGAATTCTCCAACTTGCTCCTTTTTTGTATCAGGACTACTAGCCTGTCACTACTCTCCTCCCCTTTTCCCTCCATTCCCTGCATATTCATTTGTTTCCATCTAAAACTCTCTTGGACGCTGCTATCATAACTACTACCACTTCTGGCAGTGCATTTCAGGCACGTACCCTACTCTATGTAGTAAATAAAAACTTGTCCTGCACATCTCCTTTAAACTTTTCTTCTCTGACCTTGTAGCTAGGCCTCTGGTTAGTGACATTTTCAGCCTATGGCTGTGGGTATCGTTTCTCTCGGAGGTTTCTGTATCCACTGGTACCGTCTCTCCACTGAAGCCCTCGGCGTGTTCCACCAATTTCACAAAGATCACTGACGGCGTGGCTCAATACAGTGCATTGCTTGGCATATGCATCGCTGCATGGCATCGCTTCAGGCCTTCACCAAAATCCTTATCGCTTTATGCATGAATCTGACCAATTTGCCGCGGCCTGCGTGTCAGGGAGTGCTCGCTTTGTCTCCGGCGCTTACCTTCCCTCGGCGACGTTACAAAGACTCCATTCCTTTGTGCAGGCAAAGCTCGTTCTGCTGAGGAAGAATATGCCGGTGATTGGAGCGCTTTTTTTTGGTGCCTATGTGGAGGGGGAGGGGATTTTAGGCCGTGTTACCATGGAAACCGGGGCCCACCGGCTTGAGCTCAGCGGGATTCCATTTTCGAATCTGCGCCCGGATTTTTTAAACCGACTTTCGTTTTAAGACGCGCGAGCGCCTCGCTGAAGTTTCGCGAGAGCTGTCGCGAGCGGCCTCGGCGTGGCGCCGGGGAGCGATCACCGCCTTCTGTCCCAGTGAAGGCAAGGGTCGACTCAAGGCAAAGCCCACACACCCACGTCTGAAGAAAGGTCTCGACACGAAACGTCACCCATTCCTTCTCTCCAGAGATGCAGCCTGTCCCCGCTGAGCCAGCTCGATCGCCGGCTGCGGATGGTTCGACTCTCCAGACCGTGTCTTAATTACAGCGCCAACCTTCCTGTTCATCGCGGTGTGTGTCTGTCACCTTGGCTTTGCACCGTGTGAAACAAAGATACTAGAGGAGCTCCTCTAGTATCTTTGGTGTGAAAGACAGTGTCCCCCCTCCCCCTCCCTCTTGCACTGTCTCCTGCCTGCATAACAGGCTGGTGAAGGAAGCGATGTGTGAGTGTGTGTCCAGTCGCCTGAAAAATCACCTAAGTGGGACAGGCTCATTAGAGTTTCATTTTTTCGTTTCTCGGTACATTTGAAAATTAACCATGCTTTACTCTTGATATAAAAAGACTGTAAGATAAGGAGAGAAGAGTAGTGAAATGGCATTATTAATTTTTTCATACCGTTGGGTTGTAAGCTACCCAAGTGGAATTTGTGGTGCTGGTCCTCCAAAATTTATGTGGCCTCATCTGGCAAAGGATGGGGAAACAAAGACCTGCAGATGCTTGTTAATAGATGATGGTTTGTGATCAGTAGTTAAACCGGTTAGCATCCGGGAGATCCAGCAAGTTTAGGTGAACCAGGTGTAAGTGTTCAGCAAGACGGTCCCGAGTGTATACTTGGTCTCGCCAATGTAAAGGAGGTGACATTGGGAGCACCAAATGTAGTAGAAATGATATGCATGTGAACCACTTTCTCATCTGGAACGTCTGCTGGGGTCCCCTGGATGGATGTGAGGGTGGAAGTAAAGGGACAGGTGTTACATCTCCTGCGGTTGTAGGAGAAAGTTTGTGGGGTTGGTTGGTGTGGGAAGAGCTCGGTGGACCAAGGAGTTTTGTAGGGACTGTTCTATGTGGAAAGCAGAGGGAAAGAGGGGTGAGGATGGGAAGATGTGACTGGTATGATCATGTTGAAGTAGGTGGAAATTTTAGAGAATGATGTGTTGGATGTGGAGGCAGATGGGGTGAAAGGTAAAGACCAGGAGAATTCTATCCGTGTTTCATCTGGGGAGTGGGCGAAGGCAAGGGAGTGAGACCAGAATAACAGGAACAGAAGAGACATGGGTGAGGGATTCATCTACAACAGCATGGGGGGGGGGGGGGGGACAACAACAACATTTACTAGAGAAAGAGGACATCTCTGATGTCCTAGAATGGGGAGTCTTTTAGATTCTTGCTGAATAACATCACTGGATTTTTACTATGTTAAAACTGTTTTGTAGTAATAATAACGTTTATGGGAAATCGTATTTGAGATTCTCCATTTTGAGTATAATATGTTTCTGATGCTTCAATGTTAAATATTTCTTTGTACTCAAGCCACTGATATGAGACTATATCTGAGACTTTTGAGGCACTATGTCTGAAGAAGGGTCTCGACCCAAAACGGCACCCATTCCTTCTCTCCAGAGATGCTGCCTGAGTTACTCCAGCTTTTTGTGTCTATTTTTGGTTTAAACCAGCATCTGCAGTTCCTTCGTACACATGATGACATTAAAGTTGGTTCGATACGATGCCCTCCATAATGTTCGGGACAAAGACCCATCATTTATTTATTTGCCTTTGTACTCCACAATTTGAGGTTTATAATAGAAAACATCACATGCGGTTAAAGTGCACATTGTCAGATTTTAATAAAGGCCATTTTTATACATTTTGGTTTCACCATGTAGAAATTACAGCTGTGTTTATACATAGTCCCCCCATTTCAGGGCACCATAATGTTTGGGACACATGGCTTCATGGTTGTTCGTAATAGCTCAGGTGTGTTTAATTTCCTCCTTAATGCAGGTATAAGAGAGCTCTCAGCACCTAGTCTTTCCTCCAGTCTTTCCATCACTTTTGGGAACTTTTATTGCTGTTTATCAACATGAGAACCAAAGTTGTGCCAATGAAGTCAAAGAAGCCATTATGAGACTGAGAAACAAGAATAAAACTGTTGGAGACATCAGCCAAACCTTAGGCTTAACAAAATCAACTGTTTGGAACATCATTAAGAAGAAAGAGAGCACTGGTGAGCTTACTAATCGCAAAGGGACTGGCAGGCCACGGAAGACCTCCACAGCTGATGACAGAAAAATTTTCTCCAGAATAGAGAAAAATCCCCAAACACCTGTCCGACAGATCAGACACACAACTACATAAAAATTAACATAAACCTCCACCACAGCGCACTGCTGTGGTGGAGGTTAAAATACAGAACAGTGTATATTGAACTGAACTGTTCTGTATTTTTGTTCACAATACTCTGTTGTGCTGCAGCAAGCAAGAATTTCATTGACCTATCCACGACACATGACAATAAACTCTCTAGACTTCACTTGACTTAACTGTGTTGGAAGGCAATAACGTATTATCTTCTTCCCTCCTTTTCGCCCACAGTTGCGCAGTCGAACCATCCGCAGTCATGGCGATCGTAGCTCCCGTGATCGGGACGGTTGAAGCTCCTGCATTTGAAGCTCCCGAAGTCGATCCCTGACAAAGGGATCGCAAGCTCCACGATGTTAAGTCCACAGGCTCCTGTGGTTGGAGCTCCCAAAAGTCGATCCCCAGCAAAGGGAACGGCAGCTCCGTGATGTTTGGCCGCCGTGCGGACGGAGATACGATACAGAACAAGTCGCATCTCCTTCGAGGAAAGAGATGAAAAAAAATTCTCCCACACCCCACTTAATACAAACCTAAAGATACACTAAAACATACCTTTAACAACAAGCTAAAAACAACAAAAGAAGAAAAGGACGAGACAGGCGGTTGGCGAGGCTGCCATCTTGCGGCGCCATGCGGTGATACATTGGTATGCGGAGCAAACATCAAAGAATCTCCTCGTGGGTCTGCTCTTATATTTAGCAAATTCTACTATCTGTAGTTTCACATATTTACAGTGAAGGTCACTGGACCAAGTTTTGATTATTGCCATTCCCTACAAAGTATCAAACACATGAGTAAAGAAATTCAACCTTGATCACTATGCCTGAGCTGAGCCTGGACAGCTGCTTGTACTGAATTTATTGCTAAGATAACGAATGCTTTATGTTACCACCACTAGTCATTGGCAAAGGCCCCCTTTGTACAGGTGCTGGCAATATGAACCTCTGAATGTCTCCAACATTATGTTTATGTAACAACCAGGATACATCGATTTAACATACAAATTATAATTTAAATTAATGCTATTCATTTTCAATTTTGACTCCTAGTAAAAGTGCTTTCTATAGATCCAAATAAAAGCAGAAGCATATTCAGTATTTTTTTTGTGTTCATGCAACAAAGACATTATTTTTCCCATTGACAGTACAATGCAAAGTTCACAAGGTGGCTCTGACAAGATCCAGAATCGTGCAAGGTCAGACAAAATATTGCCATTCTCTCACTGTGACTGCAGAGCGACATAACTTTAGCATAGACACATTTCACAATGTACATTGTTCAGCAGATACGTTAACCTTCTTTCTCTATAAGACATAGGAGTAGAATTAGGCCATTCAATCTTGGCTGATCTAATTTTCTCTCTCAGCCCCATTCTTTTGCCTTCTCCCTTTAACCTTTAACACTCTTAATAATCAAGAATCTATAAATCTCAGCTTTTATAAAAACCCAATGACTTGGCCTTCACAGCCATCTGTGGTAATGAAATCCACAGATTCACCACCAATTGGTTCAAGAAACTCCTCATCTCATATTCTGAAGGTTTAGTTTAGTTTGGAAATACAGTGCGGAAACAGGCCCTTCGGCCCACCGAGTCCGTGCTGACCATCGATCCACGCACATTAACTATCCTACACACATTAAGGGAATTTTACATTTATACCAAGCCAATTAACCTGCAGACCTGTACGTCTTTGCAGTGTGGGAGGAAACTGGAGCACCCGGAGAAAACTCATGCAGGTCACAAGGAGAACGTACAAACTCCACACTGAAAGCACCTGTAGTCAGGATGAAACCTGGGTCTTTGGTGCTGTGAGCGGGGGCAGATGTGTCCTTTTATTCAGAGACTGTGCCATCTGGTTCTAGATTCTTCCATTATTGGAAACATCTTTTCCACATTATATTAAGGAAATTGCTCTAACATTAAAGGCATTCAGTGCCCTCCATAATGTTTGGGACAAAGACCCATCATTTATTTATTTGCCTCTGTACTCCACAATTTGAGATTTGTAATAGAAAAAAAATCACCTGTGGTTAAAGTGCACATTGTCAGATTTCAATAAAGGCCATTTTTATACATTTTTCTTTCACCTTGTGGAAATTACAGCTGTGTTTATACATAGTCCACCCATTTTAGTGCACCATAATGTTTGGGGCACATGGCTTCACGGGTGTTTGTAATTGCTCAGGTGTGTTTAATTGCCTCCTTAATGCAGGTACAAGAGATTTCTCAGCACCTAGTCTTTCCCAGGTAGACAAAATTACTGGAGAAACTCAGCGGGTGCGGCAGCATCTATGGAGCGAAGGAAATAGGCAACATTTCTTCAGATTGATGCAGGGTGGGGGGGGGGCGGGAAGAAGAAAGGAAGAGGAGGAGCCAGAGGGCTGAGGGAGAGCTGAGAAGGAGAGGGGACAACAAGGGCTACCAGAAATTGGAGAAGTCAATGTTCAGGCCACTGGGATGCAGACAGCCCAAGCGGAATATGAGGTGCTGCTCCAGTTTCCGGTGGTGCTCACTCTGGGAATGGAGGAGGCCCAGGACAGAAAGGTCGGATTCGGAATGGGAGGGGGAGTTGAAGTGCTGAGCCACAGGGAGATCAGGTTGGTTAATGCGGACCGAGCGGAGGTGTTCGGTGAAACGATCGCCAAGCCTACGCTCGGTCTCACCGATGTAGATCAGCTGACATCTGGAGCAGCGGATGCAATAGAGGAGGTTGGAGGAGGTGCAGGTGAACCTCTGTCGCACCTGGAAAGACTGCTTGGGTCCTTGAATGGAGTCGAGGGGGGAGGTAAAATGACACGTGTAGCATCTCTTGCGGTTGCAAGTGAAAGTGCCCGGGGAGCGGGTGGTGCGGGTGGGAAGGGAAGAATTGACCAGGGAGTTACGGAGGGAGCGGTCTTTGCGGAGAGCAGATGGGGGGAGATGGGAAGATGTGGCAAGTGGTGGGGTCACGTTGGAGGTGGTGAAAATGACGGAGGACTATTTGTTGTATGTGACGGCTAGTGGGGTGGAAGGTGAGGACTAGGGGGACTCTGCCCTTGTTCCGAGTGGGGGGGATGGGGAGAGAGAGTCTTTCCTCCAGTCTTTCCATCACATTTGGAAACTTTGATTGCTATTTATCAACATGAGGACCAAAGTTGTGTCAATGAAAGTCAAAGAGGCCATTATGAAACTGAGAAACAAGAATAAAACTGTTAGAGACATCAGCCAAACCTAAGGCTTAACAAAATCAACTGTTTGGAAAATCATTAAGAAGAAAGAGAGCACTGGTGAGCTTACTCGGGCACTATCTCATCGTGCCATGGACCCAGATCACCTCCTCCATCAGGCTATCAGCAGAGAGCAGAGAGCAGAGGCCACCCCAACTGAAGTCTCATCACCCCTTTGCTCCACATGAAAAACAACTAGCATCTATCCAGCCAACTGAGACAAAAGCACACTGGATAGCCACCAAGTGATCACAGGATTGGAAGGCAACCTCATCTCCATTACACAGCTACATCTCTTCACCAGCTAAAAGCTGTCCAAGGTCTGACCTCCCCAGAGGAGCATGGGTGAAGCTCAACAGACTTCGTACTGGAGTTGGGCGTTTCAATGCTAGCATGTGGCGATGGGGACTCTGCCAGAGCCCAGCCTGTGAATGCGGAGCAGAACAACAGACAGCCAACCATGTCATCTCTGAGCGCCCGCTCTACCACCCACCAAATGGAGCTCAGGGTCTGGCAGACATTGATGCAGAGACAACAACCTGGCTGCTCAACACCCAGCTTGAGATCCAACTATTTCTTTGGTTTCTGTTTCATTCGCAAGAAGAAGAAGCCTACTAATCGCAAAGGGACAGGCAGGCCAAGGAAGACCTCCACAGCTGATGACAGAAGAATTCTCGATAATAAAGAAAAATCCCCTAACACCCGTCTGACAGTTCAGAAACACTCTTCAGGAGTCAGGTGTAGATTTGTCAATGACCACTGTCCACAGAAGACTTCATGAACAGAAATACAGAGGCTACACAGCAAGTTGCAAACCGCTGGTTATCCACAAAAATAGGATGGCCAGGTTACAGTTTGCCAAGAAGTACTTAAAAGAGCAACCACAGTTCTGGAAAAAGGTCTTGTGGACAGATGAGACGAAGATTAACTTATATCAGAGTGATGGCAAGAGCAAAGTATGGAGGAGAGGAGGAACTGCCCCAGATCCAAAGCATACCACCTCATCTGTGAAACACGGTGGGGGTATTATGGCCTGGGCATGTATGGCTGCTGAAGGAACTGGCTCACTTAACTTCATTGATGATACAACTACTCATGGTCGTAGCATAATGAATTCTGAAGTGTATGGACACATCCTATCTGCTCTAGTTCAAATAAATGCCACAAAACTCATTGGCTGTGGTTCATTCTACAGCAAGGCAATGATCCCAAACATACTGCTAAAGCAACAAAGGAGTTTTTCAAAGCTAAAAAAAAGATCTATTCTTGAGTGGCCAAGTCAATCACCCGATCTGAACCAATTGAGCTTGCCTTTTATATGCTGAAGAGAAAACTGAAGGGGACTAGCCCCCAAAACAAGCATGAGCTTTAGATGGCTGCAATACAGGTCTGGCAGAGCATCACAAGAGAAGACATCCAGCAACTGGTGATGTCCATGAATCATAGACTTCAAGCAGACATTGCATTCAAAGGATATGCAACAAAATACTAAACATGACTACTTTCATTTACATGACATTGCTATGTCCCAAACTTTATGGTGCCCTGAAATGGGGGGGGGGGGGGGGGGACTATATATACATTGCTGTAATTTCTACATGGTGAAACCAAAATGTATAAAAATGGCCTCTATTAAAATCTGACAATGTGTACTTTAACCACATGTGATGTTTTCTATTACAAATCTCAAATTGTGGAGTACAGAGGAAAATAAATAGATGATGGGTCTTTGTCCAAACATTATGTGTGTGTGTGCGCACAGACAAACCCATACACCCACAGAGCTTGAAAACACAGCTTCTGGATTCAAGAACAGCATCTTCAGCAGTGGTAGCAGGCTCTTGAATGGACCCCTCGTATGCTAAGGAGATTTCGTATACTAAGAATATATTCCTAATCTTCCAAACGACTTCTTTGTGGTCCTTTTTTTGCAGCACTTTGTTACTCTGCGCTTTTTCTGTAGCTGTAACACTACATTTTGCACTCTTTTTCCTTTCTCTTTTTGCACTATCTTTGTACTCATGTATAACATGATTGCACTCATGTTTTGATCTGTCCGGATAGTTCAAAACAACATTTTTCACTGTATCTTAATACATGTGACAATAATAAACCAATACATGCATGCATGCATATACGCATGTACGACTAGAGGATTGTAGTATTGGTAAGAAACAACAGAATAAATGCTGCTAAGTCTATGAGGATGGCATTAACATTTTTTTAAACAATCATGAATGAATTTGATTTTCAGTTTGGTAAAATATATTCTGAAAAAAAGTTTGCTTTAATTCCATTATTCCATTATTTTATTAGCCATCAATTTATATCTATACTAGTACTATAAACGTAACACAAACCAGTTGCAATAATTAGAAGATTTCATGTGAATTTGCTAATAGCTCATCGGTTACTAACCTGAAACCATCACAGTTCCTATCATCTTCTTTCCGGAGATTTGTTTCATCGTGTCTGACTACTTATTTATTATATTGATGCTAAACTCTAATGTCTCCAGATCAATTTAATGCATTAAATTCTCTTCAAGGCCTTTGATATTATCAAAATTAACCTTGAAGGAATAACCACCCTAAGCAAAATGATTAGTCGTTTACATTTTTAAAATACCAGCCTTGTCTTCCATAAAACATCTAAGGCGTCAACAAAAGTCTAATGGTATATTTCCAAACCATGTTGGTCATTAGCTTTGAAATTCATAAATTTTCCATTACAGGACGTTGAATCCATAGTTAATGTATGAAGACATAGAATCTTAAAGACATAGTCATACAATATGGAAACATGGCCTTCGGCCCAACTCGTTCACATTGATTAAAGGAAAGATAGAGACTACAACACTGGGATAACTTGCTGACAAATCAGTTAGCCTAGTGGACAGATAGGGTGATGTAACAGTAGTAGTGGCAATGATAGTGGAGCAAGTGTGAGGAGGGAGATGGATTGCAACCTGGAGTATTGGAACTTCTCGGAAATTGCATACCACGTAGTCATGTTTGGGTTGGGTCTCGGGTTGCAATCAGCCGCCAGTGGGAGGAAGAAATTCTGAGTGATTTAGGCTGGGGACCTGTGGCGGATCTGCAGTAAAAAGAATGGTAATATAAAGGAATTGATACTTGCAAAATGATCCAATAATTGTACTCCATATTTTAAGCACATCAGAAGAATCCGATAAGAATTTTAAAGGAACCAGCAGCTGGATATTAAAAACCTATCCCTGACTTATGAATGGGTCTGTTTTTTGTAATTGGAAAATACACAAAATGACTCTACTGTAACCATCCCCCTACAGTACTATAATGAATGGCATTGATAAGGGCCAGTTAGCATGAAAATGTATTTATTGTCTCATCTTGCTATTTTACAATGGTGCAGAATCAGGATGTCCAATGCTCATTGGCTGGTTTTAATGGGCCTGAAGTATCAGTGGCTGTCACATTATAGTATCATTACACAAGTATCAATAGAAGAAATGGCTTATCATTTTCCAAAGCAACTTTGTTAAGTAGCCTCAGTGGATTGAACAGTATCTGCAGCAGAAAGGGAATTGTCGATGTTTTGGGATGAAAACCTGCATTAGAAATAAGCATGCAGAGGGAAGATAGCCGATATAAAGAGGAGAGTGGGAGTGGTGTGTTAGGGAACAATGGGAATGGGTGGACTGAGGAGAGTTGAAGGACGATGAGCAGATGTAATCTGGCACGGAAGGGGTGGGATGATTTTGGAAGACAGGCGGTGGACGATAAATCGAGGCAAAGAAAAATAAAGGCAGATGGAACCAGGGAAGGCGAGGATGAAGATGGAGACATTGACTGGAAGATGTTAGGGAGGGTGTTACCAGGGAGCTATCAAGGAGAAGGGTAGGGTAGATAGAACCTGAACCAAATGGAGAGGGAATGGAACCTGGAGTGGGAAGAGGGTGTGATCGGGCGGCCTTTCCCGGAGACTTACCTGGGGCTTCAGCGGCGGGCGCAGCACGGACTCTCGACGTGGAGCGGGCGAGCCTCGCTGAGGCTCGCCAGAGCCTGAAACCGCGGCCTGCAGAGCTCCAGCTGGCGCGGCGTCCACAGCCTGGGATCCCACGTGGGGACCCGGGGAAGAAGAGCTCCAACTACCGGCCCGCGGCCTACTTCTACCACGGGCGCGGCGGGGACTTACTATCAGGAGCTGGGTCCCTCACCATGGATCCCTGGAGAGGAACTCCTGACTGCCGCCCTGCAGTCTGCGGTGCTTCTGGCTGCGGCGCGAACTTTAAATCTCCGACCGCCGGCCTGCGGCCTACACCAGCCTGAAGCCGCAGTCTCCGGTGGGAAGTACCGATTCAGGACTCACCTGGACCTTTTACCTTGTCTGCACATCTGGACGCCCGCAGCAACGGGCTGCGGAGGTTGAGGTCCCGACCATGGCGGTAAATGGAGGAGGACTGGCCAATTTTTGTGCCTTCCACCACAGTGATGAATGCTGTGGTGGATGTTTGTGTTAAATTTTTAGTGTGTTTTTTGTGTGTTCTTTATCATTGTACCGCTGCTGGCAAATTCATTTCACTTGCACTTTATGTGCAATGTGACAAATACAATTGATTGATTGGAAGAAAAGGTTGATGAGGAGCTGGAGAATGCGGGAAAGTTGGAAGATGGAGGAGAATCTGATGTAAAGAGGAGTGGGAAAGCTGAAGAAGGGTCCTGAACTGAAATATTACCCTTCAATATCCTCTAGAGATGCGTCTTACCTGCTGAGTCACTCCAGCATTTTGTGTTTCTACGATGGATAGGTAGGTGTGGTAATGGGTTGGGTTGGCCATTGCGATAGAGTACAAATCTGGTCTGTAAATCTGAGTTTGGTCTCGCTGATGTTGGGAAGCCACAGCAGGAGCACCAAATGTTTTAGATTAGGTTGGAGGAGGTGCTTTGTCTCACCTGGACGGTTTGTTGGGGTCTCTGGATGGTGATGAGTGAGGAGGTGTCAGAAGAAGTGTTGCACCTCTTGCAGTTGCTGGAGAAAGTACCTCGAGGTCAAGGAGGGGTGGGGAGTGAGTGGACAAGGGTATTGGAAATGATCAAGGATGATGTGCTGGATGTTGAGGCTAATGGTGTGAAAGGTGAGACGAGTGGAACTCTACCTTTGTTATGCTTGGAGGGAAATGGGGTGAGAGAAGAAGTTCAAGAAATGAAGGAAATGCAAGATAGAGCTCCATTAATCACAGTAGAGGGGAAGCCATGTTTACTGTAAAGGAAGACATCCAGATGTCCTGGATGGAAGGCCTCATCTTGAGAGTAAATGGAGTGGAGACAGAAAAACTAATTTAAAGGGATCTCACCACTGCCCCTCTCCTCAGTATACTGGCTATCTTCCATTTCAACCCTTAGTCCTGATGCAGGATTCAACCAGAAACATTAACAATCCCTTTTGTCATGCAGAATCACTTGATTTGCTGGGTACCTCAGCAGATTGTTTGTCACTCAGGATCCCAGCATCTGCAGTTTCTTGTGCCTTTCTTAAGTAGCCTCCCTCCTGCTGTGAACTGGAAACGTGTTTTGGAGATAATAGTGACTGATTGCTGCAGGAAGGTTACATGTAAATAGGAATTATTTCAAAACTAGTTCTCATTTGAATTTAATATTTATGGGATTTTGTTTGTATGGGTGTCTATAAACTGGGAGTTCATAATCCTGAGAGGGCCTATAGGAAGAATAAAAATTGATTATGAGGGGAAATTGCAATTAATATCAAACACAAAAAACTCTAATTGGTCTATACTCAACTGAATACTTTGACCACTTTCCTCACTATCCATGACTCTGCCAATTTATATGTTGTCTGCAAATCCCTCTAACCAGCACACCAACATTTTAATCTAAACCATTTATATACATCACAAAGAATGAAGGTCCCAGCATTGATCCTTATCTCTGGTCACAGACCTCCAGATAATACCCCTAAACCACCACCCTCAGTGTTCTGTAGCCAAGCCAAATTTGAATCCATCTACCAAGTCTCCTTGGACTCTGTACCTAAATTTTCTAGATCAGCCTACTATGAAGGACTTTGTCAGAAGCTTTCCCAAAGTTTTTATATACAACATCCTCTATCCTACCCTCAACCATAATCACCAGCACCTCAAATCATTAATTCAAGTTTGTAAGACATGGACTCCCCTGCATTGAGCCACGAGGACATGCCATAATAAGTATGTTTTAACAGATATGAGCAGAACCTGTCACTAAGAATCTCGAATAATTTCGCTACAACTGATGCAAAGTTCACTGGCCCATAATTTCCTGGTTTGTCTCTACTGTTCCTATTAAACTGGGAATAACATTGACGGTTCTCCAGTCCTCTGAGGCAAATGGCATTTTGGTCCATGGCAGAAGAGAACCCGAAAATCTCTGTCAAGACTCAAACAATCTACACCTGCACCTATCAATAATTTGTGATAGATCCCATCAGGCCTTGGTGACTTAACTTATCTTGATCCTCTTGAAGAGATTCAACACCAACACGTTATTGACATCAACATGCCCTCGAATAACCCCTCGTATACCCCTTCCTGATCTTACTACCCTCAATGTCCTTTCCCTTCTCCTCACCCACTTCCTCTGGCTCCAAGCATAATTTCCCTTAAGCAGTACCCTGCTCTCCAGTTATCCTCTTGTTTGTAATGCATATATAAATTACCTTGGGTTTCCAATGAAAACAAATGGACTAATTTGAAATAGAACGAAACAACCCGCGTCAATGTCGGACAAGATGGTTTTGTAAAACTAATGGTAATAAAATGCAAGCAAATAGTCAGGAAGTGATAGTCAGCACACAGACATTTTAAAGGACATGGATGTGTAGACTTCTAACCTTGTGGGATTTCTATGGATGTTAGTTTCCACACCCCAAAGGTATGTGGTTTGGCAGGTTAATTTCCACCGTAAACAGCCATTTGTATATAAGGAAGTAGCAGAATTTGGAAGGAGTTGATAAAAATGTGGGGAGAATAAACAATGAGATTTATGAAGAATTAGTGTATCAGTGGTTGATGGTTGTTATGGACCTGGGTGGCTGAAGGCTTGTTTCTGTGCTGTATCTCTCTATGACTTTTTGGCTGCAGACATAATGGAGTCATTGGTTAAAGTTGATCAAAACTCATTATAGGATATTAGTGGATGGGAAATGTGACTTCCTTGTTGGAGAAGAAAGGAAGATAACCAGCAGGACACTATTGTATACTTGTTGTGGGGAAAAAACTGGAGACTACAATGAAGGATAATACTACCAGATTCCACAACAGCTTCCTGCTGTTATCATTCTCTTGAACAGATCACTATTTTTGTTGTGGATGAATTCACGATCTTCCAATCTACCTCGCTGCAGCCCTTGCACATTTTTTAATCTGCACTTTCTTTGCAGCTGTAACACTAAATTCTGAACTCAGTTTATTTTCTCTTTTGCGCTACCTGATGTACTCATGTATGGTAAGATTTTTCTGAATAGCAGAACATTTTTTTTCGCTGTATTCAGTACATGTGACAATAATATACCAATACCAAATAAAGAGCTTGTCATTTAAAGAGGTTTAATGCAATCAAACCAGTAAAAATCGTTTTTTGAAAGGCAAATCATGTTTGATAAATTTGTTAGTGTTCTTTGAGAATGTAGCATGCATTTTTGTGCACGAAATGTAAAAATAGCAACAAGTAGTTAGGAAGCAAATGGCATTTTGGCCTTTATTGTTGGGGAGTTGCAGTTTAGAAGAGAGAGGTATGAACATAAACATAGAATAGTACAGCACAACACAGGCCCACAATGTCTGTACCGAACATGATACCAAGACCATATCTTATCTACCTGCACATAATCCATATCCCTCCATCCTTCCATTCCTTGCACATCTGTATGTCTATCCAAAAGTCTCTCAAATGCCACTGTTCTATATGCGTGGGATCCTTCAGACTGATTGTGGTAGTGGGGGGGGGGGGGGGGGGCAAGCTGTAAGAGAGGTGGGACAGGTAAAATGCCTGGCTAGTAATAGCTGGATACAGATGAGGGACGGTTTTGATGGACAATTGTTAGACAAAGGCCAGAGAAGAAAAGATAAAGAAGAGTTGCAAATTATGAAGTCAGTGGGAGAAGGGAGAAAAAGGTGCGTCCAGATGAGGCGCATGGAAGGGGAAGGGGGTGGGGTGAGATGGCGTGGGGTGGAATTTATTAGTTACCTAAAATTGGAGAATTCAATGATCATACGTTTGGGTTGTAAGCTACCCATGCGGAATATGAGGTGCTGTTCCTTCAGTTTGCTTGTAGCATCAGTCTGGCAATGAAGGAGACACAGGACCCAGGACTGATCAGTGTGGGAATGGGAAGAGGAGTTAAAATTCCTAGCAACTAGGAAATGCATTAGCAGGCCGAGCACAAGTGTTCGGCGAATCTCTGTCTCGCATGGAAGGACTGCTGAGGTCCCTGGATGGACGTGAGGGTAGAGGTATAGGGACAGGTGCTACATCTCCTATGGAAAGTACCTAGGGAGGGGGATGGTTTGGGTGGAAAGGGATGAGTTAACCAGGGAGTTGCAGAGGGAGTGGTCTCTGCAGATGGAAAATGGTGCGGATGGGAAGATATCACTGGTGGTTGGATCATAATACTTGGAAAAATAGCTACATAACCCACTGAAAGGGCTTATCTCTGTGCTCTATTGCTCTCTGGATCTGTGACTATGACCAAGCCTTCTGCCAGCTTTGAGATCAACCATTCTAAGAAGGCCTGTGTCACCCGAAACTGTCAAGCAGTATCTTTTTCCTTTTTAATTGCTTGTTGTATCTGCATGCTAACTTTTAACAGTTTGTGTATAGGGAGCCCTCTGATTAACACCATTTTACAATTTCACACTTTTCCTCTTTATATTCCATGTGCTGTGTCCTTTTCCATTTATCTAGCCTGTATGCATTCAGTCGAAGCCTCTATATATCCTGTTCACAATTTACACTGCCACTCAACTTTGCCGCATCAGCAAATTTGAATGTATAGTATTACACGTTCAAATTATTTATAGATTTAGGCAGCTGGAGGCCCAGCACCAATCCATGAGGCCCTCCACTAATTGCAATCTTCCAACCTGAAAATAAGACGTTTATTCCAGTACTGTTTTTGTCTGTTAACCAATTTTAAGCATACTAGTGTATTCCCTCAAATCCCATTTGGTTTAATTTTATTTAATAGCCTCCAATGCTATTACATTGATGCAGGTCTGGAGTTACTTGCAGCATAAGGAAAGCAAACTTTCTTCCCAAAAGGAGATAGTTTGTAAAATGATTTAGTAGTTTTCAAAGCTAGCATTATTAACTCGAATTTAAATGTCCAAGTTGGAATAGTGGGATTCAAACTTGTTAATTTATTTTAAATTTGTTTATGCTTCATGTGGTTTGCTGTCTGAGCCAGCATTTATGTTGATCCTAAATTGCTTCTCAACTGAGTGGCAAGCTGGGTCATTTCAGAGAGCTGTGAAGGGTTAATCTCATTGCTGGTTTTGGACTTGCACATTAAGTAGACTGTTCAAGGACAAGCAATTTTCTTCTCTGAAGGACATAAGTGAACTAGATGGGTTTTTGCAACAATTTTATAGTTTCAGGGTTATCATTACTGAGATTAGTTTAAAAAATATATTACTTCCATGTAATTTGTTCAGTTGCCTGGGTGGAATTCAAAATCATAAATCCAGATCATTAGTCCAACACTCAGGATTATTAATCTAGTAATTTCATCACTATTCAACCATACTTGTTAAGTTATAGATGAAAAGGTTTTAAAACCATTTTCAAAATAAGGAAAGCTGTAACATTTTAAAAAATGCCGATGCACCTTTAATTGATGAGCTAGAAGAGTAACTGCCCCTCCTTTTGCAATGATGATTACTTACACTGTTAATAACACATCCCCCATAAGCTTGCAAAATATCTATAAATAACAATAATTTAGAATGCAGACCTGCAAAGCTTTATATACCTGCAAAGTCTTCAACTGCTGCTGTAGAAACTAGCCGTTGCAAAAGAAGCTAAGTATTGAAATTATGAAAATTGAAAAAATATGTAAAGGGTTTATGCTTCATTGAAACTAATGACTCAGCCCAGCGGTTGTGCTTTCATACAACAAAATCCTGGGTGAATAAAGAGAGCATTGCAAGGAAAGCTCCGTGATTAGACTGTGACTGCCACAAATGCCTCTGCCTGATTCAGCCAAAAGCACAGACACAGCAGACGAGAGAAGGAAGCTTTGTAAAGACCTGGGCATGAATCCAGATGCCAGAAAATGCAGGAATTTGAACATGAAAGGTAAGAGAGTGTGACATCAACCAAATGATTTAAACCTCAAATAAACATGTAGTATTTTAAATTGAGTGAATCCATAATATGATGGATGTTTGAGTTAATGTAAGTAGGCCTTAATATAATCACTAGCACAGGCTGTAGTGTGTCCAATAGGCCTTTGCCATATTCTATAGTATGTACTGTTTGTAATGAATACCAGGCCTGTACATATACTATTAAATTTTGTGTGAAATTAAAATAGACATCACTGAGCCTTACTTTGGAATGAAACTAGAGTACCAAATTGTTTTCAAAGATAATAGATTCCATATCGTCCAAATCTTGATGGGAATAATCACTTAAATGTTGCAACTGGTGAGGTGCAAAATAATTTGATAAATTAGACATAACAATGGGAAAACAATTTATTGAATTCAGAATTTATAGGCTTCATTCACGAGAATACTGCAACTGGTCCACTGTCCACTTGACAAGGTTAAGTAAAGTATTTTGTTAAAGATTGCATTATTGCACATTCCATTTGTTGCTTGCGATGATAATTATTTAGATGTTCTTTACAATATGTAACATGATTCTTTCACTGGGTGATGTTTGGCTGCCCTTTGTGGCCATTCAATCGACAAAGGGGCTCACTTTGCATCTTGCTTGTGCAATTTACAATTAGCCTTTTTGAAAAAGATCTAACATTAAGCCAATGTTTGGATTTGTCAAAGCTAAGGAAGAAACAAAACTCAATGAGGGTCAAATAGAACAGTTGGAAAGTGTATTTAGATTTAGTTTGATGGTTCTGATTATCTCAATATGAGGTGGTAAGGTGGTTAGGGCAACAGACTGCTAATCTTTTGCACTTTTCAAGCAGTGGTTCAAAATCTACCTTTCTTGATTATAGTAATTTTCTATTGTGGATCAGTTGGAAACTAGTTCCTCAGTAAAAAACGTGTGGGTTTACCATGTCCCACTTCAGTACCTTGAGGACAAGTATCTAAGACGACACTCCACTTTTGGAGTAAAATAAAATAAAAATATGTAAATGGTGCAAATCTGAAATATGCAACAATGTTGTAATGATGCTGTTTCTGGATGAGATGTTGATCTGTGTACTTTCAAAATTTTCAGCTTTCTAGCAGATAAAATTTGTTATTTATTTTCAACTGAACAACATTTCATTCATCATAACAATAATCATAATTCAATAAATGCTTTGCAATTGAAATATATCATATAAACAAAACATAGAACAGACACAAAGTGCTGGAGTAATCAGAGGGTCAGGCAGCATTTCTGGAGAACATGGAAAGGTGACATTTCATGTTCATTTCTTCAGACAATCACTGTGAAGAAGGGTCCCGACCTGAAATGTCACCTGTTCATGTTCTCCAGAGATGCTGCTTGACCCACTGAGTTACTTCATGTCTTTTATGTCTTTTTTTGTGAAGCAGCATCGGCAGTTCCTTGTGTTTAAAACATAGAACAGTACAGCACAGGAATAGACCTTGGGCCAGAATGTCAAGAGTGAAGAGTGTTTAATTGTCATATGCATTGATACGGAACAATGAAATTCTTACTTGCAGCAGCGTAACCAACTTGCAAACACAGTACTCATAGGCAACATATATGAAAAAAAAGTTCAGGAGATTAAAAACACCAATGCAACGGAAAAAAAGCCTGAAGTCCTTCGTGCCCCAAGACAGTTCATAATTTAGTTAATGCTTTGTACTGTTCAAGAGCATGTTTTGAAGAAGTTGTTCTTGAACCTGGATTGCCTATGCTGACCAAGGTGCCCCAACTATACTAGTCCCACCTGCATTGTCTTTGGCCCTTATCCCTCTAAGCATTTCCTGACCCTGTACATGGCTAAATGTTGTTATAGCTTCTGCCTCAAACATCACTTTCAGCAGCTCATTCCATATACCCACTGTGTGAAAAGGTTGCCCCTCAAATTCCTACTAAATCTTTATCCTCTCACCTTAAACCAATAACCTCTGGTTCTTGATTCCCCTATTCTGGATAAAAGACGGTGAATCTACCCTATCTATCCCCCTCACATTCCCATACACATCAAAAAGATTACCTTTCATCCTCTTGCTCTCCAAATAATTCAGTCCTAACCTGCTCAAGACCTGGCAAGATCCTCGTAAATCTTCTCTGCAAGGTCATGATTTATAGATTCCTGTAGCTTTTTCCTGATAGTAAGAGTGAAATTAGAGTTTGGCTAAAGTGGGGTGGTGTGAGTCTTTGATGATGTAGTTGCCTTTCTGTGATAGCGTATCCTATAGATCCCTTTGATGGTACGAAGGTCTATACCATTATAGACTGGGCAGTGCCCATTGCTTTTTGAAATCTCCTTCATTCCTAGGTGTTTGAGTTGCCAAACCAGTCTATATGTGCTCTATTATCAACTTGTAGAAGTTCAAGAGAATATTCTTCGATATACCAAATCTCCTCTGCCTTCTAAGAAAGTAGAGGCATTGTTGGGCTTTCTTTATGATTATCTCAATGTGTTGAACCTAGGACAGATTTTCAGAGATATGCACACCCAGGAACTTGAAATTATTGACTCTGTACAGCTAACCCGTTGATGAAGCCAGGTTCAGGGATCCTCAGTTTTCCTCTTCGAAAGTCAACAATAAGCTCCTTGGTCTTGTTGCTGTTGAGAGCAAGGTTATTGTGTTGGCACCCTTCAATCAGATTATAATTTCTCTCCTGTGTTCCAACTCATCATTATGCATAATTTATCTAACAACAGTGGTGTTATCGGTGAATTAAAGTTGGTGCTGAAACAGTATCTGGCTACACTGTATGGGTATAGAGTGAGTAGAGCTGGAAAACTGAGCACAAAGTCCTAGGTGCTCCTGTGCTGATGGTTATGGAGGAGTTAGTGTTGTTGCCAATTCATACTGATTGTGGTCTGTTGATGACGAAGTTGAGGTTGCAGATGCACAGGAATGCACAGATACCCAGTTTCCTGAGCTTGGTAACAAGTTTGGAGGAGATGATGGTGTTGAATGCCAAGCAGCATGTATAAGAAGGAACTCCAGATGCTGGTTGACACCGAAGATACACAAAATGCTGGAGTAATCAGCGGGTCAGGCAGCATGTGGAAGGAGTCGAAGGAGAAGTTGTTGAGTGCGAGGACGAGTTCTGCTTGGCGGAGGAGAGTTTTTGTAGAGGGAAATTGGCTGTTTCTGCCGTCAAGGAAGAAGCAGAGGGCTTTAAAGCCTTCCAGGTGGGTGTGGGAAGAGTTGAAGGAGAAGTTTTTGAGCATGAAGACCAGTTCTGCTACGTGGAGGAGAGTGATCATAAAGGAAAATTGGCTTGTTCTATGGTCGTAGAAGAAATGGAGGGCTTTAAGGCCTTCCTGGTGATGTGGGAGGAGTCAAAGGAGTTGTTGTTGAGCGTGAGGACTAGCTCCACTAGAGAGCCTGACCCGCTGAGTTACTCCAGCATTTTGTGTGTATCTTCAGCGTGACGTATGTATTCTTATTGTCCAAGTGATCCAGAGCAGAGTGGAGATCCAGCAAGATTGCATCCCCTGTTGATCTATTGTAGCGGTGGGCATATTGTAGTGGGTCCAGGTTCTTGCTGAGGTAAGAGTTGATATGCACCATAACCAACCTCTCAAAACGCTTCATCATCAAGGACTTTTGTGCCACCGATTGGTTGTTGTTGATGCATGTCACCTTACTCTTCTTGGGCATGGTATTATTGATGCTCTTTTGAAACAGGTGGAAAATTTGGAGGATCAACTCTGGTCACTTTGGAGGACAATACTGTGTGCATTTTAAGTGAAAGCAGCCACATTGGCTTTTTGTATTAGAAATTGGATTGTGCTTTTCTTATTTTTTACAAGTATAAGATAAATGATGAAAAGTACAACATTGGAAATGCAGCATGTCTAACATGCTCAGTCTGTACCTGAAATGGGGTAAATACTATCTTGGTCAATGGTTAGCTAAATATGACAGAAGCAGTTTCTACTTCTGTTAAATAGCATTATAATATTTGATGGATATTTTTAATGATTGATCATTTCAATTGCTATTATGAATGAACAATATCAAATGACATAACTTTCATTGGTATTTCTGATTGGAAACTATTTAGTGGTATTTTTCTGTGAAGGACAATAGACAATAGGTGCAGGAGTAGGCCATTCGGCCCTTTGAGCCAGCACTGCCATTCAATGTGATCATGGCTGATCATCCCCAATCAGTACCCCGTTCCTGCCTTCTCCCCATATCCCCTGACTCCGCTATTTTTAGAGCCCTATCTAGCTCTCTCTTGAAAGCATCCAGAGAAGCTGCCTCCACCGCCCTCTGAGGAAGAGAATTCCACAGACTCACCACTCTCTGTGAGAAAAAGTGTTTCCTCGTCTCCGTTCTAAATGGCTTACTCCTTATTCTTAATCTGTGGCCCCTGGTTCTGGTCTCCCCTAACATCGGGAACATGTTTCCTGCCTCTAGCGTGCCAAGCCCTTAACAATCTTATATGTTTCAATGAGAATCCCTCTCATCCTTCTAAACTCCAGAGTGTACAAGCCCAGCTACTCCATTCTCTCAGCATATGACAGTCCCGCCATCCCGGGAATTAACCTTGTAAACCTACGCTGCACTCCCTCAATAGCAAGAATGTCCTTCCTCAAATTAGGGGACCAAAACTGCACACAATACTCCAGGTGTGGTCTCACTAGGGCTCTGTACAACTGCAGAAGGACCTCTTTGCTCCTATATTCGATTCCTCTTGTTATAAAGGCCAACATGTCATTCGCTTTCTTCACTGCCTGCTGTATCTGCATGCTTACTTTCATAGACTGATGTACAAGGACCCCCAGATCCCGTTGTACTTCCCCTTTTCCCAACGACGCCATTTAGATAGTAATCTGCCTTCCTGTTTTTGCTACCAAAGTGGATAACCTCCGGTTTAAGTACACTGTCTAATTATCTGATCCTCAAGTGGGGGAGTGAGTACCAATTTCAATTTGAATGGTTTTGGAGGAGCATGTTAAAAATAATTATAAAAATACAATAATCGCATATCCGAATGAGGTAGAGATGAGAGTAACCATACATGGCAGCACCTCTGGGAATGAGTGTGAAAGAGGTAATTGATTTTGGAGTCGGATAGCAGTGAGGAATAGTAAGATTAAACGAGAACTTACCTAAGCTTGAAGTTTGATCTTTATTTTATGAGGAGTTACGTAGGTGAGTACGTGAAGAACCCCGCCAGTGCGCCTGCGCGTCAATCTTCAAAGCAGCGGTGTGAAATCACAAAAAACAACAACCGAAGTAATATAGTCTCATAATAAAACGAGTAATACAAGAACTTCCATCTGACCTTTATGATAGAGGGTAGGGTCGTGGCGGGCACGTAATCACCTACGTAACTCCTCATAAAATAAAGATCAAACTTCAAACTTCAAAGTTCTCGTTTAATCTTACTATTTTACTTCGGAGTCACGTGAGTGACTACGTGAAGATTTTAAAGCTTTGTGATTTAATGCCGTGGATCAATCCCGGCTTCTCACTGCATTGATTGACTCGGAACGAGAAATAATTAATCATGCATTCATAATAGCATTTGTACCACAAATGCAGTAATTCATTTCAATAATGAAATTAATCAGATCCCCTTTAAAGCAGAGGAATTTACACAGAACTTAAAATAGTTTCTGCAAACAATCCCGCATTAACAATAGGCCGATGGTAAAAATGTTGAAACATCAACTCATTGGACCACCCGGCGGCTGCGAGGATATGGTCGACGGGGACGTCTTTTGCCCTGTCCGCCGACGTTTCTGCTGCCCTAGTCGAGTGAGACGTAAAAACATAAGTGTTAATACCAGCAGCTGTTAAGACTTCTTTTATCCATCTGGAAATAGTCTGTATTGAAACTCTCTTGTGTGGTTTCTTGTGTGTGATCAACAACCCAGTTTCCGTATTTCTCAAATTCTTTGTGACCTCAATGTATTGTAACAAATATGTCTTAATACAGAGACAAGGATCATTTGGATATACTGCTAGTATAATTTTAAATCCTGTCACACCTGGCCTAATTTGCTTTAGTAGGTCATAGATATAGAATGTAACCTTATCTTCAGTTACTTCCATACTGTCTATTTGTAATTTTCCAAGTGTTTGCACTCGTTGTGCTGTCACTCATGCCATAAGCATTAATACTTTCATACTGAGCTTAGCCAAAGGTAAAGACACACTTGATGACCATTCACGAAGTAGTTTCAGTACCACACTTACATCCCAGATTGTCATGTACCTAGGTTTCGGTGGTTTGGAATTAAAGATTCCTTTCATTAGTCTGGAAACAATTGGGTGTGACCCAATTGGGTTTCTTTCTGACTCCAGAACCAAATATGAGGACAATGCACTTCTGGCTGAATTAATTGCACTGCAACTCAGACCTTCATCATAATAAAGTTTTGACAGAAATTCTAAACATTTGAAATATCTGCAGTACTTTATTGCACATTCTTTTGTACACAGAACTCTTCCCATTTCTTAATATGACAGGTACTGTTTTTGAGTGCTCTTCCTCCAGGCTGCCGTAAGCATGTCCACAGTACGCTCAGACAGTCCTCGTCCCAGAAAAGGCATTCTTAAAACCTGCAAATCAACAAATCCAAACAATCATATAATGGATGTTGTTACCCTGTTACAGGGTGCAGCAATAAATTACTCCTTTTTGGGACTTTCATCAACATTTGTGTTGTTAATTCTAATATCAACGGATACCATGGCTGTGTAGGCCAATCTGGTACTACCAATACCCTTGAAGCAGCATCTTGCCTGATTTTAAGCAAACATTGGCTTATGAGGAAGAAAGGTGGAAATATATATGAAAACATACCACCCCAATGTAGCGAGAAAGCATTAATCGCCACTGCTCCTGGATCTGGTTTCCATGAGGCATATCTCGATAGCTGATGATTCAAGTCGATGTCGGGCATTCCAAATCTGATTACTATATCATTGAATACCTCTTGATTCAACATCCATTCTTTATTATCATGGAACTTTCGTGACCTGGTGTCTGCTATCGTGTTCATTCTACCTGGTAGATAGATAGCTGAAATCCAAATGTTCTGTTCAATACACCAAGACCAAAGTTGATTTAACTATTTTCTCACATGACACCGACTTAATTCCACCCATATCATTAATATAGGCAACTGCTGTTGTGTTTATTAATTTTAACTTCAACCTTCCTTTTAGTTGTGTTAGAACCACAAGCTTGGAGTCCGTAGAAACCTCCTAAAACTCCAAATAGGCAATTCCCCATGTCTGCAGTAAAAATAACTCTTCCTGATTCCATCTGCCGCCGCAGCTAGATGTTAAGTCAGTTGCACCCCATCCTAGTGCACTGGCATCAGTTTGTAATATCATGGAAGGTTGTTCAATCAGCACTTTGCCTGAACTGCTTGAGACATGTAGAATCCACCACTGCAGATTAGAAACAGCATTTGTTGTTACTTGCATGGTTCTATTAAAATGAGCAGCATTTATTCTCAGTGCCTGTTCTTCTCTGCAGCTGTTGATAATGTAATGGTCCATACTGGACTGCTGGGAATCTACTAATTTTCCCAGTACTCGAGCCACCTGTCTGATTAGAGGTTTTTGCTCGTTTAACAGATTACTGCAATCTTTAATCAACTCCACCCTTTTTTCACTGGGCAAAGTAATTTGCATTTGGGCTGAATCAATTGTGAACCCCAAATAATCAATTGAGGTACATGTTTTTAACCTTGATTTCTTTGGATGAATTTAGAAACCCCCAAACTTTCAAAAGTTTGATTTTATAACTGCAACTGATGCTTCTGTTGACTGTTTTGTCCTTCCTATAATCAGGACATCATCCAGGTATGCCATTAGTACATGCACCTGGCTCTCAGCAACCCCAGAATTGATTTAAACAATTTTATCAATATTCTGGGAGCGAACGTTAACCCATTAGGCAGAGCTTTGAACTGCCCTAATTGGTTCATCCATTTAAATTTTAAGATACTTCATATCTTGCAAGTGAACAGACACTGAACAAAAGGATTCAGACTTGTCAAGTCTATAATCATCCTACATCCTCCATCCTTTTTTGATCGAGGGAATATATTTGACCCAAATTGGTGAATTTGGTAGACTGATTCTTCAAAAACACCTTTTATATGTAGGGTTTTGAAGCGCAGCTTGAACCTTCATTCCTTCGCAAAGTGGAGAGTTCTGCTAGGAACATGCTGGACAGGCAAATCATAATTTGGATTGAATTCAATTCGAAATCCTTGTATATTATTCAGAATTACTGAAGTAATCTTCTTCCAATGTTTATAGAAGAAACGTAATCTGCCTCCAACTTTTGGACTTAATCCAGTTAGTATGTTCCCATGAGAACCAGGTCCACCTACCTCTTGAGTCATTTGAGTATTCTGAGATTCATGGATTCTCCCGGAAGCACCACCACTCCCGCTGCAGGCTGCCAGCTACGTCCCTGCGTTGATGAGCGACTTGGTCCTGGTCTAGGATCCGTATGACGTCTGAAAGGATACTTCCTCTTTACAGACTTTGTAACCATTGATGTTTTTATCAATCCTGTTTTCGCTTCATCTTCCAGCTCTTTAATATGTCTCCCGAGATCCTCTCCAAAGAGTAAGTTGGGTAATTGTATATTACTTGGTTTGCAGAGTGCTGCGAATTTCGGATTCATAGTAGGCCGTATAGCACCTTCCTCAGATAATTGATCTCGAAGTGGTTGCTGCATAGCAACCCCAGTGCTTCCTGATGCAACTTTGTCATCTCTTGGCTGTTATCTGCTATTCTGGTAAAAGCAGTTATTCCAGAACCCAGCAGCTTTAATATTCTCTGCAACTGATTCCAGATAATTTGGTTCACTGCTTCTGCTTTCAGCAACCCACAGTTACTTGGGGTCTCCTGCTTTCTTGCAGTCTCTGCTGTTCCAGCTGATGGTAAACCAAGTAATTTATTTAGGAGGCCAGTTCTTCTCCTAATGGCTCTCCTGACCCTGACGGGGCAGCGAATCCTACTACCAGGGGTGGAACATCTGGCAGCTGCCGTTCATCGCCTTGTACAGCCTCACCGTCAGAGTCGGGGTCTGAAATCTCATGACCCGTAGCACGCTCCTCATCCCATATAACCATATAACCATAACAGCACGGAAACAGGCCATCTCGGCCCTTCAAGTCCGTGCCGAACATTTAAATTTTTTTTTAAAATTTTTTTTTAATTTTTTTTAATTAAAAATAAAATACTTCCCCCTAGTCCCATCTACCTGCACTCAGACCATAACCCTCCATTCCTTTCCCGTCCATATACCCATCCAATCTATTTTTAAAGGATTACATCGAACCTGCCTCCACCACTTCCACTGGAAGCTCATTCCACACAGCTACCACTCTCTGAGTAAAGAAGTTCCCCCTAATGTTCCCCCTAAACTTCTGTCCCTTAATTCTCAAGTCATGTCCCCTTGTTTGAATCTTCCCTACTCTCAATGGGAAAAGCTTATCCACGTCCACTCTGTCTAACCCGCTCATAATTTTAAAGACCTCTATCAAGTCCCCTCTTAACCTTCTGCGCTCCAAAGAATAAAGACCTAACTTGTTCAACCTTTCTCTGTAACTTAGTTGCTGAAACCCAGGCAACATTCTAGTAAATCTCCTCTGTACTCTCTCTATTTTGTTGACATCCTTCCTATAATTAGGCGACCAAAATTGTACTCCATACTCCAGAATTGGCCTCACCAATGCCTTGTACAATTTTAACATTACATCCCAACTTCTATATTCAATGCTCTGATTTATAAAGGCCAGCACACCAAAAGCTTTCTTTACCACCCTATCTACATGAGATTCCACCTTCAGGGAACTATGCACAGTTATTCCTAGATCCCTCTGTTCAACTGCATTCCTCAATTCGCTACCATTTACCGTGTACGTCCTATTTTGATTTGTCCTGCCGAGATGTAGCACCTCACATTTGTCAGCATTAAACTCCATCTGCCATCTTTCAGCCCACTCTTCCAAATGGCCTAAATCTCTCTGTAGACTTTGAAAATCTACTTCATTATCCACAACACCACCTATCTTAGTATCATCTGCATACTTACTAATCCAATTTTCCACACCTTCATCCAGATCATTGATGTACATGACAAACAACAGTGGACCCAACACAGACCCCTGAGGCACCCCACTAGTCACCGGCCTCCAACCTGACAAACAGCCATCCACCATTACTCTCTAGCATCTCCCATTCAGCCACTGTTGAATCCATCTTGCTACTCCACCATTAATACCCAACAATTGAATCTTCTTAACCAACCTTCCATGAGGAACCTTGTCAAAGGCCTTACTGAAGTCCATATAGACAACATCCACTGCTTTACCCTCATCAATTTCCCTAGTAACCTCTTCGAAAAATTCAAGAAGATTAGTCAAGCATGACCTTCCAGGCACAAATCCATGTTGACTGTTCCTAATCAGACCCTGCTTATCCAGATGCTTATATATATTATCTTTAAGTATCCTTTCCATTAATTTGCCCACCACTGACGTCAAACTAACAGGTCTATAATTGCTAGGTTTACTCTTCGAACCCTTTTTAAACAACGGAACAACATGCGCAGTACGCCAATCCTCCGGCACTATTCCCGTTTCTAATGACATTTGAAATATTTCTGTCATAGCCCCTGCTATTTCTACACTAACTTCCCTCAATGTCCTAGGGAATATCCTGTCAGGACCTGGAGACTTATCCGTTTTCATATTTTTCAAAAGTGTCCGCACCTCCTCTTCTTTGAATCTCACAGTTTCCATTGCTACTCTGCTCGTTTCCCTTACCTCACATAATTCCATATCCTTCTCCTCCGTGAATACCGAAGAAAAGAAATTGTTCAATATCTCCCCCATCTCTTTTGGCTCTGCAGATAGCTGTCCACTCTGACTCTCTAATGGACCGATTTTATTCCTTGTTATCCTTTTGCTATTAATATAGCTGTAGAAACCCTTTGGATTTACTTTCACCTTACTTGCCAAAGCAACCTCATATCTTCTTTTAGCTTTTCTAATTTCTTTCTTAATATTCTTTTTACATTCTTTATACTCCTCAAGCACCTCATTTACTCCATGCTGCCTATGATTATTGTAGATCTCTCTCTTTTTCCGAACCAAGTGTCCAATTTCCCTTGAAAACCATGGCTCTTTCCATTTTTTACTATTTCCTTTCAACCGAACAGGGACATAAAGATTCTGTACTCTTAAAATTTCACCCTTAAATGTCCTCCATTTTTCTTCTACATCCTTCCCATAAAACAACATGTCCCAATTCACTCCTTTTAAATCCTTTCGCATCTCCTCAAAGTTAGCCTTTCTCCAAACAAAAATCTCAACCCTAGGTCCAGTTCTGACCCTCTCCATAATTATATTGAAACTAATGGTATTGTGATCACTGGACCCGAAGTGCTCCCCGACGCATACCTCCGCCACTTGCCCTGTCTCATTTCCTAACAGGAGGTCCAGCACTGCCCCTTCTCTAGTAGGTACCTCTATGTATTGCTGCAAAAAACTATCTTGCACACATTTTACAAACTCCAAACCATCCAGCCCTTTTACAGAATGTGTTTCCCAGTCTATGTGTGGAAAATTGAAATCTCCCACAATCACTACCTTGTGCTTACTACTAATATCTGCTATCTCCTTACATATTTGCTCTTCCAATTCTCGCTCCCCATTTGGCGGTCTATAATACACCCCTATAAGTGTTGCTACACCTTTCCCATTTCTCAGTTCCACCCAAATAGCCTCCCTAGACGAGCCCTCTAATCTATCCTGCCAAAGCACTGCTGTAATATCTTCCTTGACAAGCAATGCAACACCCCCCCCCATCTTGCCCCTCCAATTCTATCACCCCTGAAGCAACGAAATCCTGGAATATTTATTTGCCAATCACAGCCCTCCTGCAACCATGTTTCACTGATCGCCACAACATCATACTTCCAGGTGTCAATCCAGGCTCTAAGCTCATCCACCTTTCTTACAATGCTCCTAGCATTAAAATATACACATTTAAGAAACCCACCACCACTTATTCTCTGTTTATTATCTTTTTCTTCTTTCTCCCCTACATTTTGGGTCCGAGTGCTTCCCTTCTCTGCCTCCTGCCTCCCACATTTTCCACTAGCTTTCTCTATTTGAGTCCCTCCCCCCAACCGTTCTAGTTTAAAGTCTCCCCAGTAGCCTTTGCAAATCTCCCCGCCAGGATATTGGTGCCCCTCGGGTTCAAGTGCAACCCGTCCTTTCTGTACAGGTCACTCCTTCCCCAAAAGAAATCCCAATGATCCAGAAATTTGAATCCCTGCCCGCTGCACCAGTTCCTCAGCCATGCATTTATCCTCCACCTCACTCCATTCCTACTCTCACCGTCACGTGGCACAGGTAGTAATCCTGAGATTGTTACCTTTGTAGACCTTCTCCTTAACTCTCCTCCCAACTCCCTAAATTCTCCTTTCAAGACCTCTTCTCTTTTTCTACCTATGTCATTGGTACCTATATGTACCACAACCTCAGGCTCCTCTCCCTCCGATTTCAGGATATCTTGGACGCGTTCAGACACATCCCTGACCCTGGCACCAGGGAGGCAAACTACCATCCGGGTCTCCTGACTGCTTCCACAGAATCGCCTATCCGACCCCCTAACCATAGAGTCCCCTATTACTATTGCCCTCCTCTTCTTTTCCCTACCCTTCTGAGCAATAGGGCTGGTCTCTGTGCCGGAGGCCCGGCCGCTGTTGCTACCCGCAGGAAGGCTGTCCCCCTCAACAGTACTCAAACAGGAGTACTTATTTTCAAGGTGTACAGCCACTGGGGTACTCACTAGTCCCTGCCTCTGCCCCTTGCCCTTCCTAACTGTGACCCACTTGTCTGCCTCCCGTGGTCTTGGAGTGGCCACCTCTCTATAACTCTTTTCTATGACCTCCTCACTCTCCCTGATCAGACAGAGGTCATCGAGCTGCTGCTCCAGGTTCCTAACACGGTCCCTTAGGAACCCCATCTCTACGCACCTGACACAGATGTGAATGTCTGGAGGGGTATCAGACTCCATGACCTCCCACATCTGACATCCAGAACAGTAAACTGCCCTGGCACTCATACTTCCCCCCTTACCCTGGATACAATACAAAACTGGTGGAGGAAATCAGCAGGGATCTGACTCCCAATCAGCTGCTTTCTCTTTGTCCTCTTCCACCAATCAGCTGCTTTCTCTTGGTCCTCTTCCACCAATCAGAGGCTTCCCCACTTATAGGAAACTTGAATGGTGCATCCCTGAGGGTGCATTCCATCAGCCCTGAGCCAGGTGCTGTTAAGCTGCTTCCAGCAGCTTGGATTTCAGTACACTCCTTCCTGAGTGAACTTTGCTCCAACAGCCTATGTAAAAGGCTTTCTATTTGGGCAATACGCTCGAAAGCAGTATCTAGCCCTGTACCAGGAGCTGTTTGAGCTGCTTCCAGCAGCTTGGCTTTCAGTACACTCCTCCCTGAGTGAACTTTGCTCCAACAGCCTATGTAAAAGGTTTTCTATTTGGGCAATATGCTCGAAAGCAGTATCTAGCCCTGGAGCTACTTCCATTGCCTGGGATTCCCTCCGTGGGCCGTTGGGATTTAAACTTCGTCTTTTGCCCGACAGGCGCTGACTGTGTTTTCACCAGCCCCAGGTCCACAGTCGCTATGCTCACCGCTGGCGACTGTACCGGGGTTTAGAGGCGGTTGGTCTCTAACCGCGGACTCCCGACTTTCCCGACTTTCTGTCGGCTGTGTCGCTCACCTCTTCCCCCTGTCCGTTTTTTCCCATGGCGTCTGTGGAAAAAATCCCCATAGACCCACAGTAAACGGACCTGGAAAACATGAAAAAAGTTTTCATGCTCTGCTCCTCACGTCCGTTTGCGTCAAGGCGTCTGACGTAATGACGCGCAGGCGCACTGGCGGGGTTCTTCACGTAGTCACTCACGTGACTCCGAAGTAAAATATGTTGTTCTTATGTCTGGACATTTGAGCTCCTGCATCTTCTGTATTTCAGTAGCATATCTGTGAATGTTCAAGTGAATATTTGTGGATATGTTGCCTAAGAAAATAAATATGTTGATGTGCTTTCTTGATAATCACATTAGTGTAGGTTGACCAGGTTAGGTTGCTGGTGATATCAGATGTGTTGCAGAAAGTATTCTGAATTATGCAAGCCCACGCCCCAGTCATTCTCTCTTCTGGCTGTAACATTATATTCTGTGAATCAAGGGGTTGCAGAGGAAATGGTTTCAGCAGAACGCAGAGAGAGGTGGGGATGGGGTGTTGGGACTAGTGGTGAATTTATGTTGGAGGTGGTGGAAATGTTGGGGAATGATGTGTTGGATCTGGAGGCTGGTAGGGTGAAAGGTGAGGACCTGGGGAACTCTATCCTTGTTCCATCTGCGGGTTGGGGGAGCAAGAGCAGAACAACGGGACACAGAGGAGACGCGGGTGAAGGATCCATCTATGACAGCAGGGGAGAAACCACCTTTACTAAAGAGAGGATATTTTGATCTCCTAGAATGGAAAGGTTCATCTTGGGAGCAGGTGCGGCAGAGTTTGAGACCAACTCCAAGATAGATAAGGGAAATTAGTGCATGGGTACACCACTGTCTTCTGGTTCCCTTCCAAATCATGCATACATCATATTTATCACCTCCTTTAGTCTAAATCTTGAATCTCCTCCTCAACAGCACTGTCGGAGCACCTTCTCTGGGTCACCACCACCTACTGAGGATGGTTAGGGGATATCAAGTCTGAAATCAGTCTGAAGAAGGGTCTCGACACGAAACGTCACCCATTCCTTCTCTTCAGAGATGCTGCGTGTCCCACTGAGTTACTCCAGCATTTTGTGTCTACCTGGGGGATATCAATCAAAGATCCTATAGCGATCTTTGATATCAATATTGTGTGGGAAGTTAAAATTGAAATAAGAAACTAGAATGAAGCCCTCTGGTGGTGAGTGGTGTATATGCAATCATTCAATTTTCCATCATTAGCTGTTGTATTAACAGAAGAAAACATACCAGGCTGGACTTTACTGTTAAAACTAATTATAGTTAATAATTATTGGCATTAAGTTTACTTTTAAAAGTAAAGCATCTCATTCATTCAATATAAATGAAAATTAAAAAAAATGCAGACTTTAAAATATTTTTAACCTAGATCATACAACAGTACAGCACAAGAACAGGCCCTTCGGCCCGCAATATTTGCTGAACATGATCCATGACCATCACTTATCTATCTGCACATAACCCACATTCCTCCGGCAGCGTGTTCCAGGAACTCACCACCCTCGGCGTTAAAATCTTGCCCTACACATCTCTTTTAAACTTTGACCCTTTCACATCAAGCTATGCCCTCTAGTATTTGATTTTTCCACCCTGGGAGGAAGATATTGACTGTCTACCCTACCTATTTCTCATTTTATATACTTTTATATACTTCTATCAGGTCTCACCGCAACTTCTAGTGTTCCAAAGAAAACAATTTAAGTCTGTTCAATCTCTCCCTGTAGCTAATGCCCCTTAATCCAGGCATGATTCTGATAAACCTCTGCACCTTTTCCAAAGCCTCAACATCCTCTCTGTAATGGGACTGTACACACTTCCTTTTATTTTGCTATCTCCCTATTATGTTTTCCCTCTCACTTCAGTCCAGTGTTTCTTTAGCATTAAAACAATTATTCTCTAATTCATTTGACATTATATTCAGATCCCTTCATTCATCCTCTTTCTCAGTCATCGCCTCTATAAGATCACTCTTGATCTTAGAGAGGCATATAAAATCATGAAGGGGCAGAGATAGTGGGAATTCAGTCATTTCCCCAGAGTTGGGGAAACAAGAACTAAAGGGCATAGATTTAAGGTGAGATGGGAAAGGTTTAATAGGAACCTGAGGGGCATCTCAGAGTGCTACCTATATGGATTGAGCTGCTAGAAGAAGTGGTTGAGGCAGGTACAATCTAACATTTTGAAGACAATTGGACAGGTACATGTATAGGAAAGGTTTAGCAGGATGTGGGTCAAACAGAAGTAAATGGGACTAGCATAGATGGGCATGCACGTTAGGATAAAGGGCCTGTTTCCATGCTGTATAACTCTATGACTTTGACCCCATTGTTTGATTCCCAATCCTTACATCTAAATGGTTCAGGAGCAGAATATTTTAGATCACATGAAAATAGTGATGTATTACCAGATACAGTGCAATACTACATGTTGCATGACTAGACTATGAAAGACCTGAGCACATGTTCAAATTCCTCCAATTTATTGGCCCATGACTAGAGAATAAAATAAAAAAAGCAGACCTAATGCAATGTAGAGAACAAAGCGCAGCCAAGGACTGAGGCTACAATGGTGCTTTATTGAAACATTGTGTGATTCAATGCAATTGCAATGAATTGTAAGTGGAAGCTGGATGGAGGTCAGGGACTCCAGGGTCAACTGTTTTGAAGAACAGAAATCTTAAAACCTAATCTACTTTAAAAATGCTTCAGTTGAAACCCACGTTTTTTCTACAGCGTACAGCATTTGTGATGTGGATCGGGTATGTCTGTGGGAGACATGGTAATTTGTGGGCAACAATAAATTCTACCTATTATCATCAACTACCACATCATATCAATGAATAGACTTTAGAAACAACCTTTCTGTTGCTTTTTCTTTCTCCCTCTGTGTCCCTGTAATTCTGAATCTGTTTCTGATATGAAAATGTCTGTTAATATTTTTGGTTATAAATAACTTATTTATTTTCTTTGCTTAAGTTGAAGGCCAACATTAATAGCAGGCGTTTTCATTTCCAGGAGTCCTGTACTTTCTGATATTTGTATTTTTTTCTATGATTGCAAATACAGTTTCTGCCTTTAGGGTATTTTGTTTTTTTTTGCTTTTTAAATGTGGAAGTATGCAACATAAACAGCAAAGTGAGAATGTGGGATTAAATCAAAAATGAGAGACTATTGTGTACTTTTATATTTATATTTTATAAATATTTTATAAATATTCTTGCTGACTGTTCAGGTTTGCTTCCGTAGCTGTATATGGGTTGAATGTACAACTACCCCTCATCGCTGGAGGGGAATCATCTTATCTATGTTGCTGACTACCAACCTATTTTTTGTTTTCTCAATATGTGCTGGGATTGTAAAATTCCCCACCACAGCTCATCAGATGTGATTGGCTGAAACCATCTTCCTGCCCACAGATTACGTTTTAGCAAACTGTAGATTAAAAGCACTCAATGTAAGTGAGACTATCCAGTCCTACATCAAGAATCAAATATCATCCTAACTTGAACCATTCACTCAATTCTCTCTCCTCAGGCCTGACCTTCAGTATAGGTCCAACATTTTCTATTTTCACTATAGATTTCCAATATCTGCAGTAATTTGCTTTTGCACTGTGGCATTTTGCTGCTTTGATGGATCAGAATTCCAAAGTACAAAATCAAGTAACTCTCAGCATAAATACCATGTCTAAAACCTTTTATAGAGGCAAGGAAGAAATCAGCTGTGAGATGTCGCTACTATTGGCATATTTATGCCTCAATCTTGATGTTGATTTGTTCTTCCTTTGATTTCCAAAGAGCATTGAAAACCTTTGCTGTCACAGTTAAATTGCAAAAGCCAAGTTAATCTTGTTGTATCTGAATCATGAACAACCTGTCCATCCTGAGGACCAGCTCACATGTGGCCTAACACATTACAAGGGAATGTTGAAGTCGAAGGTTTGCAGTACGGTTATTTCCAGTTTGGTGTCAGGCTTCAACCCCACCCCTCCTAACTCCGAATCTAATGGGGTCCTGCAGATGAAAGTTCAGTCCAATAGAATTTAATCTTCTTGCAAAGAAAAATCTTCAGTCTAGGATAAATGCAAGTAAAGCGTAAAAAAATATTTTTGGCTTCACAAAATAATTCAGTTGATTTTTCAAATCAACGAGGTGTTCATATTGAAACCAAGATGACACCATGTAATAATCTAAGTGTGAATAAGGATGTACAGGCACCTAATCTTTTATGTGGTTTGATTTATGCACTTTTGAAATAACCCGCTTGTTCATTTAATACCAAAGCTTGATTTACATGGTGGTATTTTTGGAATAATGTACTTAAATCTACTGCTGAGTGCAGTTGCACATATGTTTATTTTATGCATTTTTTAAAATTACGAGCTGCTTTTCAAGCACGTAACCACCGCATAAAACGCGAGGTGTCTTAGTGAGAAATGTTTGTAAAATGATTTAATATTAACAGCAAAGGTTAACCCTCAGTACATTAAATCATTGTGACATTAGATTATAACTATTTCAAGCTATTTCTAACCAGATGTATTAAAAAATGGTTTTTTATGTTCATGGATCATTGATATTGTTTAAAAGCAATTTCTTTAAAATTAAATATCTAATGTTAATGGTTCTATTATTAGTTTTAATTTCAGATGTGAAAACTCACCAGGTAGGCAGTTTCACAACACTCTGCTATACATAAGTGTTATAAATCATCATTTTAAAATAATGAATCTTGATCTTAAAAGACCACAAAACGCATTGGATAATGTTTAAAAAATGGAAGCATAGCTGTCAACTCTTCACTAAAATAGCTGGTAGCTACACTTCGTAGAATCGTATTATCTAAATGGTGAAAGACTACAAAGCTGTGAGATGCAGAGGGATCTGGATGTACTCATGCATGATTTGCAGGTAGAGGTAGTAATTATTAATGCCGATGAATTAATATTATGGGTTATTCCAAGCAAAATTGAATAGAATAGAGGGGCAGTTATCGAAGGCATTGGTGGGGTCCTTTCTGGAGTACAGTACTGTTTTGATTATTTAACAAAGGAGTAGTTCAATGATGGCTTGCTGGATAAATAAAGACACAGTGCTGGAGTAACTCAAGGTGGAGAGTCTAGGACCGAGAAGCCGTAGCATTAAAATAAAAGGACTTGCCTTTAGAAAGGAGATGAGGAGGAATGTCTATAGTCAGAGGGTGTTGATTCTGTGGAATTCATTGCCACAGAAGGCTGTGGAGCCCAAGTCAATGGATATTTGTAAGGCAGAGATTGACATATTCTTAATTAGTATGGGTGTCAGAGGTTATGGGGAGAAGGCAGGGGAATTGGGTTGAGAGGGAAAGATACATCAGCCGTGATTGAATGGTGTAGACTTGATGGGCTGAATGGCCTAATTCTGCTCCTACAACTTATGAACCTATGAACTCAGTGGGTCAGGGAACATCTCTGGAGAACATTGAAAGGTGATATTAGACACAAAATGCTTGAGTAATTCAGTGGGTCAGGCAGTAGAGGTATGGGAAGGTACAGAACAAAGTAGAGCCTGCATCGATAATCCCAAACGTGGTGGGGTTATGAATCTGTGGAATTCATGGTGTATCTGTGGATGTCATTGCCGCAGAGGGCTGTGGACCCCATCTTTGTGTATTTTTAAAGCGGAGATTGATAGGTTCTTGATTAGTAAGGGTGTCAAGGTAACTGGGAGAATGCAGGAGAATGGGGTTGAGAGGGAAAGATAGCTCAGCCATGATTGAATGGTGGAATAGTCTCACTGGGCCAAAGGGCCTCATTCTGCTCCTAAGATTTATAAATTTATGAATGTCACCTATCCATGTTCTCCAGAGATGCTGCTTGACCTGCTGAGTTACTCCAGCACTTTGTGTCTTTTTTGTAAACCAGCATCTGCAGTTCTTTGTACTTCCTTGCTGGGAAAATATTTAGGATGTCTTATGAGAAAAGGTTGGACAGTTTATGCTTGGATCTGCTGGGATTTGGAAGAGTGAGATCGAACAAGATTCAATCCTGAGGTGATTTGAAGAGTACTAGGAGCCCATGCATAAAAAGAATGGCATGGGAACTAAGATGGAGATTAGGCAAAAAAGCATATCTCAAAATTTCTTGAGTCTTTGCAACTCTCTTCCTCAAAGGGTCATGGAAACAAAGTGATATGTAAGGAGATGAATGATAACCATGGGCTGTTGGGAATAGGGGGTTGAGGTTACAGTTAAATCAGTAGGAAATTTGTAAAATGGCAGAGCAGGCTTGAAGGTACCAAATGGGCTATCTCCATAATTTGTTATGTTCATGTGTAACAAGTGTAACTCTACTAAGCATGTTAAAGGTTGACAGGGCATTCTATCTAAACCAAAACAAGTTTAATTCAATTTATTTGTCTTTTGGACAAATTTGTCATTTGGACCCCTTGAGGTCCAAACGAAATGTCGTTTCTGCAGCCATACAATACAAAACGAAGAAGACCCGAGACACAACACAATTTACACATACATCCATCACAACGCTGTGATGGAAGGCAAAAAAAACGTATCTCTCCACTGCACTCCCCCCCCCGATGTCAGAGTCAAAGTCAAAGCCCCCGGCGGGCGATGGTGATTATCCCGCGGCCATTAAAGCCACGCCGGGTGATGCAAGGTTGCGCACCGGGTCTTGGTGTTAGAGCCCCGGCGCGCGCTCGCAAAGTTCGGCGGCCATTCCAAGCCGCGCGGGGGGATAAAGCCCCGCTCCAGGTGCTCTTCAACCCCGCAACTCGGGCGGGAGAAGTCGCCGCTGCGGAAGCCCCGAAAAGCGGTCTCCCACCAGGGGACCCGCGGGCTTCCAGTGTTGCCGTCCGCCAGACCCGCTGTTGTAGCCTCCGAATCTCCGGCGGTCGGGTCGCAGCAGCGCTCCACCACAGCTCCACCCGCTCCGGACTCGGCCAGCCCCGTGACGGTGAGTAGTCCACAGCTCCACAACTGGAGCCCCAGGTCGTTCCTGCTGGAGGCCGCTCCACGTTGCCCAGCCCCAACGACAACGGAGACCCGACAAAGAAAAGGTCGGGTCTCCCGTGCAGGGGAAAGATTTCAAAGTTCCCCCCCCCCCACCCCCACCCCCCCACACACATACCCCGACAAAAAAATAAATAAAAAACTACATAAAAACGAGACAAAAATAATAAAAAGACAGACGGACTGCAGAGGCCGCTGCAGACGAAAGTCGCGCCGCCCGCCGCCCACTACATTGAATGGTCATTGACCCAAAATGTTAACTTTGTTCCTTTTCCCACTGATGGTGTCTGACCGGTTGAGAGCTCCCTTTATTTTCTGTCTCCCCCCACCCTAGTATAACATGACAAATAGATCAAGAGATATAAAACTGACTGGCTGGCAAAACTGGCTTACATAGTTAATTTGAGGTTTACAAGTCAAGAACTCAAAGACAATTTTTCTCAGACTATGAGCTGTCAAAAACGAACCTGGCCCTGGAAAATAATTTTCTCATTGGTGTATCTAATTAGGCTTGAGGTTTCAGCATTCTTTGTTTTACAGATTTCCAGGAATTGCAGATTTAAAAAAAATTGTGTGTTGTGCAATGTGTTTCATTCCGAAATTCATTAGTCATGTTCTCGTTACTGAGCAAGATCAACTAAGGCACAAATAGTTAGAAGTAAGGACCTCTTATTGACTGTGCTGTCTGTGCTAGCATTTGACAAATGACAAATAATTGTGTTGTATAGCCCGCCCACATATTGCACCTCTTGTAGCAGAATCCAAAATTGCTTTGATGATGCGGCAGATGTAGTTGAGAGGAAGATAGATCTGGGGCTGATACATATAATCACCTCAGATTTACGTGTAATTCTCAACCTTGTGTTGGTTGTTAGCTGTTAGTCTGCCTGGATGTTGAGAGTATTGCTCTTTCATATCCCTTTTCCAGACACAAAATTAACATCTCTTAATAGAAGAGACACAGGAGACTGCGGTTGCTGGAAAATGGAGCAACAAACAATCTGCCAGAGGAACTCAGCTGGTTGAGCAATATCTGTGGGTGGAAAAGAACAGCCAGTGTTTCGACCCAACATGTTGACCATTTCTTTCCACCCACAGATGTTGCTTGACCCACTGAGTTCCTCCAGTAGATTATTTGTATCTCTTAACAGTATATTGTTTATACTATATATTGGAATAAACGGTATATTTATCCCACCAAACACAATTTTTTTTGTAGAGGTATGAGAAAAACTGAATTCATACAACAAATATTGAATTCATGCTGCTTAGATACATAAATCATTTCAAACCATTTTTTGTCCACTCTCAATACTTAATTATGATACGCTAATGAATCTGCACACCAATATCTTGAGAAAGGTATTGGGTAGCTAATCATGAATAGCTTGAGCATTTTAATACATTTCTAAATAAAACACATTGTACATATATGGAAATAAAAATAAATTGTCAGAACATCTAGATTGTAAGTACAGAAGATAATATAAGGTAATATAAATAATACAATATTTTGACTGAGGCATTTCCATGTGTGTAGGACATCAGAATGAATAACATACTGAAATAACATATACACTGTCAGGAGCTTTTACTAGATTAGGATACATTTTTGTTCCCTTTTCCCATATCAAGGGCAATTAAGAAGTTTAGCAACTGCTTCACATGAGAAATAAATCAATACACACCAGGCACTGAAATAAAAGCAGTAAAAGGTTGGAAATACCCAATAGGTAAAATTACATCAATGGAGAGACGGAACTCAAATAAGTATTTAAGTTTGACATAGTTAAGAGTGCAAATAATAGAAGCAGGAGGAGGTCATCAAGTCATTTTTAAGCCTGCTCCACTAACAAATAATATCATGGCTGATCCTCCAGCAGAAGTATAGTTACTGTTCTTACCCTCACTCCCATGTGATCCAAAAATCTCTCAATCCCAGTTTAGAAAGTAATCAAAGCTTGAACTTTCACAGCTCTCTGAGGTAAAGAATTTCAAAGATTGACAATACACAAAGAAATTAAATTTCTGCACCTCCTCTCTTAAATTGCCAACCCCATTTCCAAAGACTGTGCCATGACCTTTTATCCTGAGACTAACTCATAAACTTCTGACAGAAAGAGAATATCTTTCATGTCCAAAAAGCCAATCAAGTACCTTTCAACATTATGTGATTGAAAGTTGACCTAAATCAGAGAGAAGACCATTTTGGGGTCATTTCACATTGCTCCAAAATATCAATTGGATGTTTTCTAGTAAAGGACACATTTATATGCTAGAAACAACTTCTTTGTCAGTTTGCAATGGCTGACATAATTTAGGAGCATTGCAGGGAACATAAAACATTGTCCTAAGTGCAACCATCATTGGGTAGCCTGCACAATTAGTGTTTAATAATGCAGTGCTAGGAATTGGACCCCTTCTTTTGATTTAACTCCATTATCTCAGCATAAACCCAACCTCCACTTCCGCACAATACATCTCCCACCACAGGCTAGAACTGATGCCTGGTGACTACACAAGTCCCAGGCATCAAACCTCCTGATCCTCTAATGCCTCAGTGATCCTTAGTCCTCAAACCCCCAATCCATTGATGAACTGATCCTTCAATGCCCCTTCAGTGACTGCATAGTTGTGTTTAGCTTCCCACCTGCCATGCAGAACTATCACACTAACAAGGCCTCGTGATTATTGAGAGCCATGTGGCCACAAAAGATTAATGAGGATGTGGGTTAGTGTAACATGAAAGTGAGGGGATTAAGGAGGAGACAGTAAAACCCCTGTTACACTGTGCGAGCTGACCCACGAGGTACCCCGAGGTTAAAACAAATTTAACTCGTGGTAATCACGTACAATTAACGTAGCGGGAACGTCGGAACTCGTGGACGCAACTTAGCGACTCGCGGCGCTAACGGCAGGTACCCGTGAAACTTGTTAACTCTTGAAAAAGTTCAAACATGTTTTAACTTTTCCACGAGTAAAATGTACTTTTGAGGTTAAAATTTGAAACATTTAAACACGTTGTAAGAACGTAGTGGCCTGTGCGTTTACCTTAGTGACTCGTGAGTCTACCGTGGGAACTCTTTAACTCAGCGGGCAGGCAGCATCTCTGGAGAGAAGGAATGGGTGATGGGATGACGTTTCAAAATTTCTGCTGTGTCTTTGTGTAACTCCAGCGCCGTGTGTTCACTTTTTGTCAACCAGCATCTGCCCTTTCTTGTGTATGACATTATTTGTATCCGTGGCAGTTGATTGTCGCTCCCTTCAGTTTCCAAGAGGGTCGGGACGGGACTGGAGTTGGGAGGGAAAGGTGGGGAGGAGGGGGGGGGGAGGAGGGAGGGGGGGGAGGAGGGAGGGGGGGGAGGAGGGAGGGTGGGGGGGTGACTTAGTACGGGAGACAAGTGTACTGACTTTGACGGCACGGCCTATCTGGGCCGAAGGACCTGTTTCCATGTGGTACAGCACCATGACTAAAGCCTATCCAGTGGGATTGACATGTTTTGTATTTTTCCTTTCTAAAGATGCAGTTTCTTTTGGTGACTATTGCACACTGCAGACCAGAAGCGCTTTCAATACCCAGAGAGAAGGGATGGGCGGGTTAGGTGAGCAGGAGAGTGGGGTTGTTTGCAGTTGCAGAGGGAGGGGGCAAGGGCGGTACAGTTCCCAGTCTCAGCTCCTGTTCTACCGAGCGTGTGGACGTGGACGGGTGGCTTGGTTGGTGGCGGCCCATGGTGTGGCAGAGCCGGCGTGCCCGCTGACTCCCATTCCTCCCCCCCACGGTCCGGGGCCGCGCTGGGAGAGAGCCCCCAAGCATCTGCCCCGGAGCGACTGGCACTGACCTGCTGGCATCGCCGACGTGAAGACAGTGCAAAGCCCCCGTGCCCGGTGCAATGGGCGGGGAGCTGGAGAGGGGAGGGAAGGGGGCACACACATGGCCGGGAAGCAGAGGGGTGGGGGTGGGGGTGGCGACAGACAGGGCCAACAATGAGATGGAGAAAGACAGAAACACCGACGTGTAAAGGAGACCTACAATAGTGCATGATCTCTCTCGCGTTATGGCGGGTGATTGTCGCCTGCCCGCTGTTTCTGACGCTAAAGCCTTGGGATCATTGCCCTTCGTGTTGGCGTGGAGGGGGAGAGGGGTATTGTACTGTTTGATCGCCCCCTGCTATCCCAGGGACAGGGAGACACAGCGGCTTTTGAGACTGGTGGGCAATCACTACCAAAGTGACTGCCCACACAGTCAGTACACCTCTCCTACACTTGTCTCCCGCACTAAGATCATCCCGCAGAGAATGATCCCAGTCTAACCCAAGAGCCTTGTCACCCCAGACAGATTAATGACGCCCTCCCTCTACCTCAACTCACGCCTGGGCACCAAAGCAGCTCAGGAGGCGAACCCTGAACTCCGTCTCCCAACAATCTGATGTGCAACTGATGTGAAAGAACAGCGGCTGCGGCCGGCCGGCACCCGGCATGGACTTCTCACACCCTCACACACGAAAAGTGTGTGAGAATAAACAAAAACAAGGAACAAAACCAAAGCCCGGCTTGAAAGGCATCTAAAAATATATTCCGCTTAGAACGAGCAGGCGCGGAGACATCCGTCCACATTCAAATATTTCATCTCCCGTCTCCCCGCAGTGTGTAGACCAGGCAGTAAATTCAATTAAAATATAGCAAACCTCCGCTCGCTGGTCTTGTAACTACGTGATGTGTGTTTCAAACAAATCATCAGTATAACTGCTCTGGCACTGGACGGTGCGCATTTTCCCTTTGTAGGTCAAATCAATAGATGCGGCGGTGCTGAATTCTATCTTTAACTCAAAGCCGCAGGATGGAGATGTCTTCTTTAACACTGTTACTTATTAAAACAGACCTTCATTCATGGTTGGCTCAAGAGTAACTTGGGAGAGGAACTTGGTAACTCGGGAGACGAACTTGGAACATCGCAGAAATGAGAAGTAAACGGCAAACTTAGACATACCCGTGGGAACTCGGTTAAACTCTGGATCATAAACTTGGAGTCTCGTACGCAACCACGAGTCTTTCACTCGGGGTCACTCGTGGGTCAACTCGCACAGTGTAACAGGGCTTTAAGGCAGGCACTAGGTCTGGGGCTGATCAACTTATTGTTTGTAGGTGATGAGATTTTTCAGAGAGATGTGTTCAGGGACTGCAAAGTTCCACATCATTCAAGCAAGCTATAAAGGATACATTGTCGGCTTACTCAAGACAAGAAATGTACACTAGAAATGATTCATTTCTAAAAATCACTGCTGTCTGTGATACTTTAAAAAATAACCTTATTAATATGTAAATAGAGGTTTAAATGCAAAATTCATGAGAATAAATTGTACATTTCCTCATTGTGTATTGCCTGGAACAAATGTGCCTGAACTGCATCACAGCAAGATAGATCATTTCTTAAGAAGTTCCTGTTTTGTAAGCATCTCAATGATTATCTCCCACTTCACCTCCTAAATTAAGCATTATTCCAGTTTCCTCCATCCCTTCATAACACTTCAGATCTCACTTTAATTGTCCATTGAACTTCTGGTTTCACTTTATCTTCCTATATCTTCTTTCACCTTCACCATTCTGCCCCTGGGTATCTAGTCTCCTCCACTTAACTGTAATTCTGTGACTCCTTTGCCTCCTTCCCAGTGTTCTGATTTCCCATACTTCCAATCCTTCCACCCATTCTTGATTTTCTGATTACCAGAATCACCCCTCAGGCTTCACTGACCTTCTCATTGTAGACAATAGACAATAGGTGCAGGAGTAGGCCATTATGCCCTCCGAGCCAGCACCACCATTCAATGTGATCATTGCTGATCATCCCCAATCAGTACCCCGTTCCTGCCTTCTCCCCATATCCCCTGACTCTGCTATCTTTAAGAGCCCTATCTAGCTCTCTCTTCAAAGTATCCAGAGAACCAGCCTCCACCACCTTCTGAGGCAGCGAATTCCTCAGACTTACAACTCTCTGTGAGAAAAATTGTTTTCTCGTCTCCGTTCTAAATGGCTAACCCCTTATTCTTAAACTGTGGCCCCTGGTTCTGGACTCCCCCAACATCAGGAACATGTTTCCGGCCTCTAGCGTGTCCAATCCCTTAATAATATTATATGTTTCAGTAAGATCCCCTCTCATCCTTCTAAACTCCAGAGTATACAAGCACAGCCGCTCCATTCTCTCAGTATATGACAGTCCCGCCATCCCGGGAATTAACCTTGTAAACCTACGCTGCACTCCCTCAATAGCAAGAATGTCCTTCCTCAAATTAGGGGACCAAAACTGCACACAATACTCCAGGTGTGGTCTCACTAGGGCCCTATACAAATGCAGAAGGACCTCTTTGCTCCTATACTCAACTCCTCTTTTTATAAAGGTCAACATGTTATTCGCTCCCTTCACTGCCTGCTGTACCTGCATGCTTACTTTCATTGACTGGTGAACAAGAACCCCCAGATCCCATTGTACTTCCCCTTATCCCAACTTTACACCATTTAGATAGTAATCTGCCTTCCTGTTTTTGCTACCAAAGTGTATAACCTCACATTTATCCACATTAAACTGCATCTGCCCACTCACCCAACCTGTCCAAGTCGCCCTGCATTCTCATAGCATCCTCCTCACAGTTCACACTGCCACCCAGCTTTGTGTCATCTGCAAATTTGCTAATGTTACTTTGAATCCCTTCATCTAAATCATTGATGTATATTGTAAATAGGTGCAGTCCCAGCACCGAGCCTTGCGGTACCCCACTAGTCACTGCCTGCCATTCTGAAAGGGACCCGTTAATCCCTACTCTTTGTTTCCTGTCTGCCAAACAATTTTCTATCCATGTCAGCATTCTACTCGCAATACTATGTGCCCTAATTTTGCCCACTAATCTCCTCTGTGGGACCTTATCAAATGCTTTCTGAAGCTTTTACTATCCTCCTTTATATTCTTGGCTATATTCATACCTCATCTTTTCTCCCCATATTGCTTTTTCAGTTATCTTCTGTTGCTCTTTAATTGTGTTCCTTTTGCTTCAATACTATTATCTTCCATCATTGGTGATTATGGGGGCAAGGCCTACTAACTGATTTATGTAGTGCTCAAGATTTGTGGATGGAATGCAAGCGATACTTTAAATATGATTCATCTTTTAACAATAGGCTCCCATTCAAGCCACCCACACAATGTTTCTTCAATACATTTTTTCACAAGTTGGTGAATTTCAAGCCCAATGTAATGTCATTACATTGTAATGAGATTACGATAATCCTTATTAATTATAATTGTTACAAAACATATAACAAAGAATTATGAACATAAGAATTAGAACATTCTGCTAATTAGAGAAGTAATATAATTATGAATACTGAATTATTTTATTTTGTCTTCTCCTCTAATGGAGTCCCCTGTACCTAACTGGCTATTCTTCCTTGATTAGCCTCTTTGCCTTGTAGTTCCATGCTATTTTTTGCTAAAAGAAAATCACATCCAGGGCACCAAATCTCTCCCTTGTTTGGTCGACTACTAGTAAAAAAACTCTGATAATATGGTTATCTAACTATTCAGAAATCCGAATGTCGTGGCATCTGGTGAGCCAGGTGATGTTTGCCACATTCCCCAACTCTGACCAGGGCCCCAGTTCCTGCGCTCCCGAGCACTCGGCCTGATTCTAGTTTCTGCAACCTCATCCGTTCATCGGGGCCTCCATTGCTGCATTTTCTTGAACCTCACTTTGTTTTGTTGGCCACGCTCTATTGGTTCTATTTTCCCTTGGTTTCATTAAATTTACCAGGGCCTTCTATCCAGTTCTCCCCTTAAAATTACTTGGTTCATTGGAAAAATTATTATTCTATTATGTAATATATTAATACAATAATCAGAAGGTTTGTTAGTCCAGCAGCATCAAAATCCCAAGCATGCCAGATTACTGTAAGATTTCTTTCAGGGGAGCCAGCCCATAAGGAATTTAAATTCCTCAGTGCATATTTAAAAGTTTATTTCTTCCCATCCTAGTCCAGGTTTGTGGAAGACAATAGTCTGGATTTGCAGGCAGTATTGCTGGCAAAGTTGTGGCATTTTGGCTCAAATATAGAAATCCTAAACTTACCCGTGATATTCCACATGGTGCTCAGCAGTGGGGGTGGATTTTGCTAAGATTCCTCAACATTTATGCCTAGAAATGTGTTATTGGATGATGTGCCAGATTAGACCTAAGATTCCATTGATTTCCATGGGGATGTTTTTTTTAAATTAAATGTTTAATGTTTAAGAAGAAACTGCAGATGCTGGAAAAATCGAAGGTAGACAAAAATGCTGGAGAAACTCAGCGGGTGAGGCAGCATCTATGGAGCAAAGGAATACGTGACGTTTCGGGTCGAGACGTCACCTATTCCTTCGCTCCATAGATGCTGCCTCACCCGCTGAGTTTCTCCAGCATTTTTGTCTACCTGTGGTTTGTTTAATGTTTTTTTGTTATTTAAAATGGTTTTGAGCATTTTAATTGATTTTTAAAACTTACTTTTTTAAAGCAGAAATATCAAACATTGAGTCCAAACCATCTGTGTAATATGTGAGGCCATTGTAAAATGACCCTTTGGATTTCAGTACAGTGACCATTAAACAAGGAAATACATTTAATGTTAAGAGGCTGGGGGCAAGCAGGATATCTATTTTCTTTGAGTCACAAATTTTATTGGTTTTCTAAAAATGGTACCACTGATAAACCTGATTTGTTGATTAAATGAGAATTTGAATATGACTTTTTGTAAATTTAATCTGCTTCATGAATTTATGACCTATCCAGATATGCAGGCCATCAGCTATATTTACACTTTATAAATATATATCACACTTTATTTATGTAGCTGTGGTGCAGAGATTTAGCAGCTCGTTTTGGAGTAGTCTGAGACGGAGTCAAATTTGCTGGTAAAACTTCGACTTTTTAATTACTTAAAATTTGTTTTCTATTCTGATTTGAAATCGTTTTCAAAGCTTGCATTCATTTGAGGGTAGAAAGCAATGCAATTATTTAAACCTCATTCTATTGCTAATAAACCCTGCTTATCAGCTTTCTATTCAGAGACGCATAGTTTGTGAAACTCCATGCTGCCCATGCCGATAAAGTATTGCCCAACTTTGTTTATGCCAGTTTGGTTCCTAGTTCTAAAGCATTTGGGACCCTCCAGCCTTAAATCATAGGTGGAGTAGCTTTTTGTTTTAGATCATGCTTCTAATATTGGTCTGCAATAGCATGAGGACAATACTGGAAACTTAAAACTGGGAAAGATTGGCAGTAAATAGATAAATCTAGATAGTGGAGATAAAGCTTAACATATCACTTGCTCATTTCACTGTGTGTGTGCAATTTTAAACGTAAAATAACCATTTACTGTGAATACCCAGACATTTGCTGAGACAGATAATTTGTTGAGCATGATCTGCTGTGTCGTTTGTCTCGCATGCCATTTAAATACTTCATAAGTGCCTGATTTAAAAAAAACAGCAGCATTGTTGTGCTGCCTGTTATTTGAGCTATGTGGGACATAGAGAATCAGCTGGTGTAGGCCTTCAGTGATATGGAAATAACTGGAATTTCCCACCCAATGGAAATCTTCCACAGTAACGCCCAGCAATTGGTTGCTCCAACTTCCTGTAAGAATTGTGTTTCTGTTCTTGAATGTTTTGCATGAAGCAACTGTGGTTTTTAAACCAGTCTCGTTTTCATCTGCTTCCATTTACACAACAATTGTACAGAACACGCAATGCATTGTAACCTGTTGTTCATCCACACTGAGACAATTGCTAAACCAAATGCAACTCCTCAAAACACTATAATGTGGATATCTAAAAAAATATTGTTCAATATGAAATCTAAATTTGGTTGTGATGCAGCTACACTAACAGCATAGAAGGTAAACATTAATTAAGTCATTGTAGTTTCATAATTAACTGATCAAATCATTATTAATTCTTTCTTTTTCGTACAGAGGTCAAGTTGAAGGGGCTGCCTGCATGTATGAGGATGGTTAAAGCATTTCGTTACTATTTTCAACATCCATGGAGTCGGCTGATTGTGGCTTACTTGGTGACTTTCTTCAATTTCCTCATTTTTGCTGAAGATCCTATTTCTCACAGTCAGACTCGAGCCAATGTAATCGTTGTTGGGAATTGCTTCTCCTTCGTGGCAAATAAATACCCTGGAGGAGGATGGAACTTCCTAAAAGTGCTGCTATGGTTGCTGGCTATTGTTACTGGCCTCTTTGCAGGAAAATTCCTCTTCCATCAGCTCATGTTTGGTAAGTTAAAGCCAAACCTTCCTGAAAATGTATGGTTGTTATGGAAACCACACTGGGACCTATCATATGTGACAAATATGTTTTTAAAAGGCGTCTGCTGGAAATCAGAAATAAAAATAGAAAAGGTGGGAAATACTCAGCAGGTCGGGCAACATTAGTGAAAGAGAAACAGAATGAACATTGAGGTTGAAGTTCCTTTGTCACCATGAGAAAAGAGAGAAAACAAGTTAGTTTTACATTGCAGGGAGGGTGGAAGGAATGGATGGGTCAAGGTACAATATCTGACAGGATGACACCAATGTTGCCTTGGGGATAAGCTGCTTATAAAGTTGTATTTTGTAAATATATGATGCCTCATTTGTCGATTTTTATTTTGCTTGAGCTTTTTAAAAGGCACTGTGGTAATCTAAAACCATTTCTTCTGGTTCAGTCTACAGAATTAAAATTCTTGCTCAAATTTTAAATTATTACATTTTTGAGCAGTTCAGGTTGCTAGAAGAATATTCTTAATTTTGTGACTGGAAATACACTATAAAATATAAGGGTTGAGATCTATCTTAAAATGTGAGTTGAATTTGGTTATTTATTTGCAATGTAAATATTTGTATTCTAATTAAATTTATGCCACATTCATTTCATTAACATGACAGTAGATGCTGTCAATTTTACTAAAATCATTTAAAATTGCTACATTTAAAATAGGTGTGCTCTCAACTCTTGTCCATTGAAAAGAAACTGTTATTCTTAAAGGTGTATGGAAGCTATACAGAAAGTTCAATTACCTAGTGTTTGGAGTGATAGCTTTAAACATAATCTAACTTTAGAGGTTTTGTGTTTATTCTACTACATTTCCAAGAAGGCCAGCATGTGAATACATTAGTTTGTTGTCAACAAGCAGTATATATTTATTATTTTATTTTGTGACCCTTTAAGGAAATCAGCAGTCTTGTTGCTTTTACGTGTAGATCCTTTTCATTATTGATACATGCACTGGGAAAGGGTTTGTTACTGGCTTTAATTATAAATCAGTTCACGTGGTTTCTGGGCAGAGGAAATTGGAGGTACAAGTACATTACCAGGTGCAGATATGAAATATTTATTTTGAAGCATGTAATTAGGAAAATATACAGTGTTTACTGTGTGAATGAATGGAGATGTTCATTTACTACAACGCTGACTTATCAACTGTGTGTAGTTTTGAGGCAGTACATCTATGTTTTTTAGAAAGGAGTTCTATAAGAAATGGAATTTAGAGGGCCATGCAGATTAAACGGGCACAATTTATTCTTGAAAGCAGGGCTGGGATTTTTCTCTTTGGAGGATAGAGTCATTCTGATGGGTCTCTTGCTTATTCAAAATCTGTGTCATCCCAATTCCTGTTTCATAGGATGGAAGTCAAGTTGAGCACTGAAGTGTTTTTTCTTTCATCATACATTAATCTCATGGGTTTTACAGTTCGCACTGATAACTGGAAATGGGTGCCATATTCAAAACTAGTGTGTCTAGCTTCAACGTGATGTGTATAATTGAAATACAGTAGCACTCAATTTACTTTACTAGTTCTCATTCTGTAATATTGCATTAGGTTAATCGTTAAGTCTATGATCATTTGCAGCTAGTTTGCAACTGCTAACCTAACTAAACTAAGTAGTAGGTCAAAAAACTCTCCAATTTCTTAGATATGAGTGTCCACATTGCTGGGTTAGATACATTGCAAAATAATCACTGAGTAATTCATTATTTTTAGTAGAAAATTGAGTTTAAATTAACAGAAATCAACTGTTATATTGTGTGCATTTTTGGCCACACAATTTCATGAAAGTTATGGAGTCTTTGGAAAATGTGTCAAGGAGGTTTACCTGAATAATGTCTGGATTAGGGGGTATTGACTACAGGGGGGGGGGGGGGGGGGGGGGTTGGACAGACTTGAATTGTTCTCAGGAAAGTTGGAGGTTGTAGGGATACTCGAAAGAAGTATATAAAATTATGAGAAGCATAGATAAGGTAGACCATCAGAATCTATTTCCTAGGATGAAATTATCAAATCCTAGGAGACATAGCTATAAGGTGAGAAGGGAAATGTTTTAACAATAAGGATGGTGAGTGCTTGGAACAGATTGCTGGAGGTTGTGGAAGCAGATACAATAGTGACATTTAAGAGACTTTTGGATAGGCATGTGGATTTGCAGGCAATGTAGGAATTATGTGCAGTCAAATAAGCATCATGTTTGGCACAGCCATTTTGGGCCGAAATGCCTGTTCCGGTGCTGTATTGTTTGTTTTATGTTCTATTATCTGTTGCTTATTTGCTTTAATCTCATTTTGCACCTGTTTTCTGAGATTTACAAGGATACCTTGCCTTAAAGTTGTGTACCAGCCAATAATGTGAACTTTCATGTATGTTTTAACTGGATCTGCCTATTCCACAATTCAGTTAACTGATATTTATAAATTAGTTTAATATAGGCCATTCTCATTGTTGTTCTTAATTAATATTTCTGTGATATTATGTGTCTGCAAATTGAAGTTATCCTGAAGGCATTCATCTGCCCTGAAGATGAGTCACAGTTAATCTTTCAGGGAAATTACCTTTCTTTAACAAGCATAGGTATAGGAAAAATGAAGTGGCGGAAAAAAGAAAATCTCTGATTAGTTTGAGGGCATGAGTGATCAAATGAAAAGAGCTATGCAAGTTCAAGGCAAAAGAGGTTGGGAAAGGATAGAGCAGTAGTGCAGCATTTAGTGCTGCTATCTCATTGCTCCAGTGACACAGATTCAGTTCTGACTTTGGATGCTGTCTTTGTAGGTTAATTAGCAAGTTCAAATTACCACCTGGTATAAGTAGGTGGCAAAGTAATGAATGGATGGGCAAGGAAATTGCAGGGAATGAAGGAAATTAGGGAGGGAATGGGACTTATTGCTATGTTGAGAGCTGCATGGGCCTGATGAGCTGAATGACCGCCTTCTGTGTCATAATATGTAAGTGTTGAAGAAATTAATGATAGTTGAAGGGTTTTGTAAATTATACCTTCTGAACCTTCTGAATTTTGTAGTCGGCAGGGCAGTACTCTGCATATCGCCAACTTGGACAATTTTTACATTTTTTAAAATCAAGCCAAGTAATTAAGCCAATTAACCTACAAACCTGTACACCTTTGGAGTGTGGGAGGAAACCGAAGATCTCGGAGAAAACCCACGGGGAGAACGTACAAACTCCATACAGACAGCACCCATAGTCGGGATCGAACCCCGGTCTCTGGGGCTGCATTTCGCTGTAAGGCAGCAACTCTACCGCTGTGCCACCGTGACTGCCCACCGTATAACAGCAGATCATTTACCATGGCCTCAGAAAATGGGATCAACATTATGATCTGTGAACTATGTTAAAATGGAACAATTGTAAAATACCTTAGTACCTTAGTAATATTCTTAGTACCCAGATTTTGCCTTGGTGTTCTGTTTACACATTATTTTTCCATACACTATCATTCCTTTTGTTATATAGGTATTCTAGTTATCACTATATCATAAACTTTTTCCATTTTTTTCCATCTGTACTCTATCACCATTCTGCTGAAAAGTCATCAACCTGAAATATTATTTCTGATTTCCTCTTCACACTTGCTACCTGATCTGTTAGCTGCTTCTGTATACTTTTCTGATTTGCTGCATGTGCAACTTTATTCTTATTGTAAGTGTAAGTTGTGAGTTTTGACAAATATATTTTATCACCTATCTTAAAAATGGGTACAATTTGACTCCAATCCATGTCGATTCCCTTACAATGATGGTCACCACTTTTTGTTCTGAATCTCTGTTAAAATCCTCTAATATATGACCATTGGGGTTTATGTATTACAATGTACTAGGATTAAGTTGCATCCATCCCTTTCGAGAATTAACTTGGAAGACTTTTCAATTGTAATACCTTAATATGAATGATTGACTCTTTACACAAGATTTGCTGATTCATTAGTTATAAAACTTAACAAAATACAATGGGATGAATAGGCTGAATCAGATCCCACAGCCCAGATCCATCACGACAGTGGCCAACTAACTTTGCTTATGCAGATGTGGAGGACTGTCAAGCTGAACCTCTGCATTTGAGAGTCATGATGAAAGGCAGGGCCAGCTATGAAAGGCAAGTAGGCTTTCAAGTTGGTGTACTGCTGAGGTCCCACTCCTGGAACACCTTGCTGGCCTTCGACATCTTGCTGTTGTCAATGACGCTTGAACTATTTTTAAAAGTCTGAAAAATATTTAAAAATCAGCAAGCAGATTTAAATAATTGACACGTTATATTGCGGAATATTTGTACAGACGAAACATAGTGCAGATTAAACTATTGAATGAGAAAGATTTGAATTGATAAAACAAGTACATTTAACATTCTGTACTGCATTGAATATAATGATACAGGCTGTCAAAGTCAGGATAGAATTCTCAAAATATAATTATTTGACTGTGAAGGACCAGAAATGGTAACAATCTTGCTGTAAGATTGATAAGACCTCCTGCTTTAAGAGTTCACTTCCAGAAGAATACTTAACAATTTTGTGATGGACCTAGGTCATTTTAAAATAGCTACACAGTGATTATTGCTTGGTTTTGGGCCTATTTGGCCTTGGTTTTATCTTCCTGTTGGGTTTCCTTGAAATAAGAGCATTCAATTTTCCTGCTGTTTCCAGCAAATGTGTTGAGTTGGAATGCGTGATATTAAAAAATTAAAATAAACACACTATGTAACTTTAAAAGGGCTTTCTTATGATCAAGGAGCTACTTGGTATTTTCTCTGCATATTGGTACCAACCTAATTTATACACAGCTATCTGGAAACCAGTGGGGCAATTGTTCCTTTTGGTCACTCAACTTGTTATGCCTATTGAGGTGAGTGGTCACATCAAATGGTTAACCTTTTTCTTTCAGGAGCAATAAACATTCAAACTTTGAAATGTTGCCTGGTATATGTTCTTACTTTGCCTGGTCACAAGCTGGACCATTATAATGGAGTGACATTTCTCACCACGAGCAAAACATTGAAAACTGATTTTTTCATTACTTCATAGGGCTCTTAAAGATATCGGAGTCAGGAGATATTATCTAAATGGTGTCAAGTTGGGAAAAGGGGAAGTACAACGGGATCTGGGGGTCCTTGTTCCTCAGTCAATGAAAGTAAGCACGCAGGTGCAGCAGGCAGTGAAGAAAGTGAATGGTATGTTGACCTTCATAACAAGAGGAGTTGAATATAGGAGCAAAGAGGTCCTTCTGCTGTTGTACAGGGACCTAGTGAGACCCTAGTGAGTATTGTGTGCACTTTTGGTCCCTTAATTTGAGGAAAGACATTCTTGCTATTGAGGGAGTGCAGCGTAGGTTTACAAGGTTAATTCCCGGGATGGCGGGACTGTCATATGCTGAGAGAATGGAGCAGCTGGGCTTGTATACTCTGGAATTTAGGATGAGAGGGGATCTTATTAAAACATATAAGATTATTAAGTGTTTGGACACGCTAGAGGCAGGAAACATGTTCCCGATGTTGAGGGAGTCCTGAACCAGGGTCCACAATTTAAGAATAAGGGGTAAGCCATTTAGATGAGGAAACACTTTTTCACATTGAGAGTTGTGAGTCTGTGGAATTCTCTGCCTCAGAGGGTGGTGGAGGCCGGTTCTCTGGATAATTTCAAGAGAGCTAGATAGGGCTTTTATAGATAGCGGAGTCAGGGGATATGTGGGGAAGGCAGGAAAGGGGTACTGATTGGGGATGATCAGCCATGATCAGCCATGATCATATTGAATGGCGGTGCTGGCTCGAAGGGCCGAATGGCCTACTCCTGCACCTTTTGTCTATTGTCTATTGTCTGTTCATCTGCCTCCAGCAGCAACTTGTGCATCCAATGCAGTAACAAAGGATATAGAGTCAGCTCTATCTACACTTAATGATGCCTCGGGAGAGCAGCAAAACATAATTAAAGACTTTTTTCATCCAGTCATTGCCTTCTTCTGCCTTCTCCCGTTGGGCAGAAGATACAAAACTTGAAAGCATGTACCATCAAACTTAGGAACAGCTTCTTACCCTCTGTTATCAGATTATTGAATGGTCTTCCCATAAATTAGGGGGTAGTCCCGATCTCCCAACCTACTTTCATTATGATGCTGGACTTTTTCTCTGAAACTGTTAAGCTATAATGCTTTAAAACTATATTCTGCATTCTAGTATTTTTATCTTTCCACTGCCTGTTATAGATTCGTATCGCTTGAATGCATTTATGTATAGTATGATCTGATCCTGGTCTGAGAACATTGTATAGTATGATCTGATCCTGGCCCAAGAACATTGTCTCTGGAACAGTGTAACGTGGTTTGATGCTGGTGGAAGATTAACAGTGAAACCCCCAATTGAAAACAAGCCACATAAGTTGTTAAATTCAAACATAACCACTGAAATAACATGGTTATTAAGTATGACCCTAAGTTCAAATCTATTTGAAGTTGACCCTGTCTAATGCATTAAAACATAGCACAGAAATAATTTGCATTTAAATTCTAATATT
>CM075979.1:62783077-62858163 GCA_038087875.1 Malacoraja senta
AGTGCCAGTTATTGAAGTGGCCAGTGCCAGTTATTATAGTGTCCGTGCCAAGCCGCAGAATCAGGTGACTGTGAGTACAGAGTGGCTGTTTAGCAGCCTCACAGCATATGGCAGGAAGCTGTTTAGCAGTCTTGTAGTCCGGGCTTTGATGCTGCGATATCTCTTGCCTGATGGCAGGAGATCCAGGTGTATGTGGAGGGGGTACAGTTTGTCCTTAGCAATTCGCTGAGCTTTTTTCCGACAGCGGCTCAGGAACAGTTCTTGTACCGAGGGTAGAGAGACGCCAATGATCTTCTCTGCTCCCCCACTACCCTCTGCAGAGCCTTCCTGTCCGAGCAGTTGCAGGTGGAGTACCACGTATTTAAACAGTACGTGAGTACAGACTCCACCGTACCCCTGTAGAAAGTCCTGAGGATGTTGGTGGGGAGTGGGCCTGTTTTAGTTTCCTCAGGAAGTGCAGTCGCTGATGGGCCCTTTTTACGGTCCCAGTGGTGTTTCTGGACCAGGTGAGGCTGTCTGTAATTTGCACCCCGAGGAACTTTATGCACTCCACTCCCTTCCACATCCTCCTGGTGTCTCCTGTGTCACAGAGGTGTCCCTGGATTTTTCCCGCATAGGCACGTTTCGCTGCCCTGATTCCTTTTTCCAGTGCAGTCCTGCTAGATCGAAGAGCGGATGTGTTACCGGCTCTGTAGGCTGCATCACGAGCCCTCAGCAGCGAGCGCACCTCTGCTGTCATCCATGGCTTTTTGTTTCCACGTGCAGTGAAGGTTTTCATGATGGTGACATCCTCGGTGCACTTGGCAATGTAGCTGGTTACAGTCTCTGCGTACTCCTCGATGTTGATGAGGTCGTCATAGGATGCCGCTGTCCTGAACACATCCCAGTCAGTGTGCAGGAAGCAATCCTGCAGTGCTGAGGCTGCTCCCTCTGGCCAGACCCTGGTGTGTTTTCTCTCCGCTCTGGCTTGTTTCTGCCGAGGTCTGTAGGCTGGTGTTAAGAACACTGAAATGTGGTCCGAGTGGCCCAGGTGAGGGCGTGGGGCTGCCTTGTAAGCCTCTGGGGTGTTGGTGTAAACCAAGTCCAAGATGTTCTCTCCCCTGGTCTCAAAATCCACATATTGCTTGAATTTTGGGAGCACCGTCTTAAGGCTGGTGTGATTAAAATCCCCGGCCACCACAATGAAGCTATCAGGATGTTTGGTCTGGAACTCACTGATGGCGTCATGCAGAGCTCCCAGTGCTTCGTTGGCCTTAGAATTTACATTAGCACTTGGAGCAACATATACAGCCACAACAGAAACAACGGAGAATTCCCTCGGCAGATAGAAAGGCCGACATTTCACGATGAGGAATTCTATCAGCGGAGAGCAGTGTTTCCCGGCTATCGTAGCATTCACACACCAGTCCTTGTTTATGTACAAGCAAAGGCCTCCACCTCGGCTCTTACCAGAGCCAGCTGCCTCTCTGTCCGCACGGAACGATGTCATTCCCTCCAGCTGTATTGCTGTGTCTGGGATATTACCGTGGAGCCATGATTCCGTGAAAACAAACACACAGCAGTCTCTTCTGTCCCTGTATGTTGTTTTGAGAAGACGCAGTTCGTCAAGTTTGTTGTCCAGGGAGCGGACATTAGAGAGGAGAAGCGAGGGCACTGCAGGTCGGGTGGGGTTAGCTGTTAGCCTGGTGCAGATGCCGGCTCTTTTCCCCCGTCTCCGCCTCGTGGAAGAGCCTGCTCTTTTACCCCGTTTCTGCCTCCTCTCACACCGCTTGCGTCTCCTCCTCCTCTCTCTCCTCTCTCCTCTCCCGCCTCCACTCTCCGTTCATATACATTTCTGTGGCCGTTATGTTTGACTTTGACTTTGCAGCCGGTAGTAGTAATCCGTAACGGCATATTTTGTCTAAATCGCACCAAAACGCGCCTGTACTACTACTGTGGTTTGCCCCGATGTTTAGGAGCATGTTCCTACTGTACATATATCTTGGACAGACTGGACAAGACACACAAAACTCATTTTTTAACGCTCCGACTATCTCCCGAGGGGCCGCTGCGACTGTGCGCGCCGCCATCTTGTTATCTTATTCTTAAACCTATGCCCTCTAATTTTGTACTTCCCCACCCTAGGAAATAGACTATGCATATGAAGGCCCCTCAAGATGTTATAAACCTCTGTTAGGTCATCCCTCAGCCTCGCACATTCTAGATACTGGAAGAAAATTTCAGGCAAGATGCATACTGCACAGTTAATCTGATAATTTCCCATTTTAGAGTTAAAATAAAGTCCCTCCCACCTCTATCTCCTTGGTCTGTTCATTATCACTTAACATATTTCCATGGTCACCAAATATTTTGTCTATAGTGCTGTGCACGGCTTGGAAATATATAGTCAGATCATATGAATCTATTGTTTTACTGTTTTCAATTGAAATTTGTAGATATGCCTATATTGTTGTAATTTAGCTTCTGGCTGTTAAAATATTTAAAGGCAGGACACATGACATTGTTTAACCTTCAGAGAGCACTGCTCCCAAGTTAAGTTGATGCCTGAACAACACTCTCTCACTATCAAATAATTAATTAATCAATGAAAATGATGTATGCATTGATAACTGTAGTAATTATATTTACCCAACAATTGGTAGGTTTTGTTTTGTTGGAAATGCGTAAGGCTTAGTACTGATACTTAAGCGCCATTCTGAATGCCTGGAAATATGAACGCTCAGCTGAATGGGCAGCATCCATGGAGAGAGGGACCGAATTCATGTTTCAGTCCAATAACATTTCATCAGATAAAAAAAGTTAGATTTTAGGACAGGGTTTAAGCATGTTCAGTGCTGAGTAGATAGGCTGTAGATGAGAATCGAGGAGTTCTTGAAGTTCAACTAATTGTGAACAATATCTGTTTATAGTTAAACTTTGATAATTCAGAAATCCTGATGGTTCAGCATCTGGCTAATTGGGTGATGCTTGCACTTTCCACTCATCCTGAACACAGTTACCCCACTCATTTTCACTCATCAGGTCCACGACTCCCACGTTCCTCATACGCTTACCTGGTTTGCTGGCGTGGGAAATTGGAACCTTCACGTGGTCTGCCCTGTTTCGACGAATGCAATCAACCTGGCGTGCACAATCAAATCAGATCAAATAGAACAAGTTGTCCTACAACTTTAGGCTGTGCACGCCATACGCAAGAAGAAGAAGAAGACCTGGTTTGCTGTTTATTTTCTCCCTTCCAACTCAGAGGGTCTCCATTTCCCACATTCCCGCTCATTCACCGGCACCTCATTTTCTGCCCTCCCTTTTGCATGATAGGGCCCTGGTTCCTGACCACCCTGTCCACTGACTGAGGCCCCATTTCCAATACTTGCTTTAAACAAGAAACAAGGAACTACAGATGCTAGATTATAAAAAACGACATAAAATGCTGGAGTAACTCAGCAGGTCATGCATTTTGGCAGTGCGGAGACGGCAGTGCGGGGATGGGGAATGATAAGTTTGGAGGCTATGAAAGGGTCCCGACCTGAAATGTCTCCCATCCATGTTCTCCAGCGATGCTGCCTGACCCATTGAGTTACTCCAGTGTTTTGTGTGTTTTTTTGCTTTAACTCACCAGATATTGTTGACTGCCTGCCCTTGAAACTCACCTGGTTCTATTTCTCAAGTTCCTTTGGAACTTACCATGGTTCACTGAAATCTTTTTCAAGCTATGTAAAAAAAAAAAAAGATGTATATTGAAGTATTAATAAAACAACATCCAATAATCTGGATTATCTGCTGGTCCAGCACCACTCAGGTCTCGAGCATAGTGTATAATTGTATATTCTTTTGTCAATCCATTTCCTACTCTTCATTGATAAAGGACTGAGATTGATGTTTTCAATTCACCAGTATCATCCTCATTGTATTTTATCTTGCCAACACAACACCATGGACCAATTGTTGTACACGTTGAACACCAATTTTCCGGCACCCTTGGTTCCAGAGCCTTTCTGGACTATCCATTTTTCTGGGCCAACAGAGGTCACATGATAATGAAACGACAATATACCCTGGCCCACTAATGTCATCCCTCCTGTGTCTCTAAAGCACCATGTAGTTCTAGAAACGTAGAAAAAAATTAAATGTAAACTGAATGTATTGAATGGAATGACTTGCCAACCCATTCCCTGCTCCCACCATCTCCCCGGGTGTTTAGAGCCCCAGCTTTCAACCCCACTCTCGACTCACAAGGTGCTCCTCTCACCTACTGCTGTTTCTTGGTGTTGGCAGTGGTTTTATCCGCTCCCCGCTTGACCATCGCTGCTTGCTTCTCCCATTGCTCTGTCCAGTCGGCCTCTTCTCCCCCACCCCCAACCCCAACCCCACCATCACCTCCATCCCACCCACTGCCACCGCCAGTCTGTTTACAGTAAACCCTCTTTATAACGGACCATAGCGGAGGGAGTGGTGAGTGTTATTGCTGATGACTGCAGATGATGGTTAATAGACAAAAGGGCACAAAGTGCTGGAGTGATTCCGTGGGTCAGGATCTCTGGAGAATGGGAGTCTTCCTCAGTCTGACTCATCTGGCTGAGTTACTCCAGCACGTTGTGTCATTTCACTTTAAAACTAGACTCATTAACCGTGGGGCTCCCTCCCCTCTCACCTGCTGTTGCTTCCATGGTGGAGTCTGTCGATGATTTTGGGGGAGAAGGAGAAGGAAGGGGAACTTGTGGAGGGGAAGGGAGGAGAGGAGAGGAAGTGGTCAACTGGACAGCGCGACAGGAGAAGCAGGCGGTGGTGGTCAAGCAGGGAGCAGATAAAGCCCCCGCCATCAGTAAGAAACAGCAGCAGGTGAGAGGGGCTCGCTGGTGCACCTTGTGAGTTGGGAGTGGAATTTCAACTGCTGAGGGAATTTCAACTGAGCTTCTGTAATTTTGTCCGGATTTAAGGGGATATGGGGCGGGGGGGACCATCAGTTGCTGGAAATTTGTGTTCAACCCGTACTATCATTGACTTGTTTGTTTTCTAATTGTGTTTTGCACTAATGACTTTTTTTTCCCATTCTATTTTCTTTTTACTGTCTTGCAGAATTTATCTGTAATTTATGAATGATTTACGCATATTTATGTTTTTGTGCGTTCTTTGAGTTTTTGTGCCTGTTATGCTGCTGCATGCATGCAAGCAAGATTTTAATTGTACCTGTGCTACCGTACTTGTGTTCGCTTGACTTGAATTACTAAGGTTAGAAATTATAGGAACCCAACTGTTTTGCATTATGGATAGGGGAACTGTACTAAAACTTATTGGCAAGAGACATTGCATTTTCAACGTTTGTATTTGCCAGCACTTTGAAAACAATACTTTATTTTTCTATGCACTGATTTGATCCATTTTGTTTCTATTATTTCCATCTTACTAAAAGCCAACTATTCTTCAGTGTGAACCACACTCTGTGTACTACTTTCCATCAGCAGTTACAAGGGTGACGAGTACCGCTTCTGTTGTATATAAACAATGAAGCCTTTTTTGTATTGTTTTGGCCACAATCTGGATATTTAATGCATAAGCTTCTGATTATATGGACCACAAGTCAGAATGTGTCTTGAACTTTGTCCTTAAGTCAGTAAGTCTAGGACATACTGCTTTTCAAAGCTGTTTCTGTTTAAATGTTTGAAAATGTTAGTTCTACAACATCATTCATAATTATATAGCACCTTTAGCATTGCTCATGAAAAATCGTAAATGATGGATGTATGAAGATTTGGAACAATGGTGGCTTTGATTTTGGGAACATCTGAGAAGCAACTTCTGGATTTTAAGCCGTTTGGGGAACTATTATTAAAACAATTTACAGAGGAGAAGGCTTAACTTTTTCTCCTATGTTTTGGTTGATTTTATAATTCCCATTGTTGTATAGTTTGTATGCTTCCTTTTATTTGTCTCTGTCAGTTGTACAACATTATTTAAAATTACAGAACATCTTTAACGCATACGTCAGACTGTTGTTCATAGACTACAGCTTGACTTTCAACACTATCATCCCCTCCAAACTGGTTACCAAGCTCAGGGAACTGGGTCTATGCGCATCCCTCTGTAAATGGATCTTTGACTTCCTCATCAACAGACCACAATCTGTATGAATTGGCAGCAACTCTTTCTCCCCTTTAACCACCAGCACAGGAGCACCTCAAAACTGCATGCTCAGCACTCTGCTCTTCTCACTCTATACTAATGACTGTGAAGCCGAACACAGTCCAACTCCACCTTCAAAGTCGTCAACGACACCACTGTCTTTGGACGTATTACAGATGACAATGAGTCAGAGTATAGGAGGGAGATTGATCGACTGACCAAATGGTGCCAGACCAACAACCTTGCTCTCAATGTCAGTAAAACCAAGGAACTGATTGTTGACTTTGGACGAGAAAGGTCTAGGATCCACAAACCTGTCTTCATAGATGGAATGATGGGGGTGAAAAGATTCAAAAACTTCAAATTCCTGGGTGTGGATTTCTCTGGGGTCTGTCCTGCACCTTGATGCAATCATAAAGAAAACCCAAAACCCATCAACGCCTCTACTTCCTTAGAAGATTGAGGAGATTTGGTATGTTAATAAATAGTCTCTTGAACTTTTACAGGTGTACAATAGAGAGCATATTGACTGGTTGCATCATGGCCTGGTTTGGCAACTCGAACGCCCAGGAATGAAGAAGATTGCAAAAAGTGATGAACACTGCCCAATCCATCACGGGTACTGCTCTCCCCACCATAGAAGGGATCTACAGGAGTCGCTGCCTCAAAAAGGCAACCAGCATCATCAGAGACCCACACCACCCTGGCCACACTCACATTTTACTCCTCCCAACAGGAAGAAGTTATAGAAGCCCGAAATCTTTAACGTCTAGCTTCGGGAGCTTCTTCCCTATATCCATCAGATTATCAAACACTACAATATTCAAATAAGCTATGAACTACATCGATGGAGGCATTGTTTTTGTCTTTGCACAATTATTATTTGTCTTTATTTAATATATATATTGAACTTTTTGTTGTTGTTCATTGTGGTGTGTACAGAGTACTGTGTTTACATACATATCTCTTGTGCTGCTGCAAGTAAGAATTTAGTTGTTCCGTTTCAGCACATAGGACAATAAAACACTCTTGACTTAAATTTTTACATATCTTATGAAAAACCTTAAACAAAGTAAGTATGAAGATTTGGAACAATGGTGGCTTTGAAATTGGGAACATCTGAGTCACAACTTCTGCTTTTTTTGAGCTGGTAGGGGGAACTAATATCAAAACACTTTATGGAAGAAACAAGGAAGTAACATTTTCTCCTATTTTGTGGTTGAACTTATAGTTCCCATTGTAGTATAGTTTATATGTTTCCTTTCATTTGCCTATGTTTAGTATTGTCATAGATATAATAGAAAATAGTGGTCACAATTTTTCACATATTTAATAGTATTGGACAGTGGAGGACAGTGGCAAACCGTTTGGTATCACCATAAAGCATTTTACTTTGCTCCTTCTACCTGTTCATCACTTGCAGTAATGAAAATCCCATCACGTGAGAAGTTGGAAGAATCTCTGAATTTCACTTCTATAGCCCTTAATTCTGCATGTCAGAGTCAAGTCAATCCCCAGGCATTCTGATGGTTTGGATAATATAGATGCAGCAGTAATCTTTCCTGTTCTGTGTCGTACTTGATTATTATAGTTGACCCAAGCCCAGACTGATTCAATGATGATAATTGTGTTGCTTTCTATCATGCATAACTCAGCAGACAGTGTGATGGTCAGGAATTATTAATCCATTGGGATTTCAACCATATCTGCCTTAGATATGTAAACTAGATAGGTCTAGTTTTATGTATACTTGTTTAAAGGTCAGCTCAGTTAAGACTGCTGGCTTAATCATCAGCAACCCGGCTATGAAACAAGCTGTACTGATTTACATTATATCAGACTGCAGACCTAGTGAGAGCAGCCTGACAGATGATTATCTTTGTAATTAGTTGAAGAAAGAGCGATATGGTGATATAGATTTTGCAAAATATTCCAGCGTTTTTTACAGCTAATAAAATACAGCATTGATTATAGTTCAGAAAAGTAAATTTGGTAAAACAACAGCCTCTGTTCATCTTGACATTGCCACTCAATAATATAATGATAAGATAATGGGAAGAACAGTTGTCTCTGCTTGTGAATGAGTTTACCACAGTGATTCCATTCCAACCTTCCTGTTGAATGTTTTCCTCATGGAAGTATTCTTGTATAACTGTTATGCTAACAGATTCTCCTGGTGCAGTACATTTCTACAAAGAACCACTTTAGTGAAAGTACACTTTGTTAACAGCATATTTAACAATGTATGTTAATTTCAGACACAGAATATGACGTCTTGCATTGTAATGATATCATTTGTGACTGAATAAAGTATAATATCAGTTGCAGATGATGGTAGTATAGTGGTTACATTACAAGATCAGCAGCTAAAGTTCTGGATCATTAATTCAGATCACATGATGGCAGCCGGGGAATTAAAATTCCAGTAATTATACCAAGCCTGGAATTAAAGTAAAAAGTTCGGTCCATTAATTGTGACCATGAAACTATTGGATTGTGTAAAAAAAAACATCTGTCCTGTTTAGTTGCCTTTTATAAATGTGATTCTAGAAGCATTAATATGGTTGACTCTTAAGAGCTTCCCCAATTCAGGAATTATTATGGATGGACAGTTAATGCCAGGATTTGTGGTGATGTCCACTTCCCATGAATTATATAATCATTTTATTGCTGAGTACCCAGAAACCACATGGATAAGCTATGATGTTTTAGATAGCATGCTGATTTTTGTTGTTGTTGTTGCAGAGTGCAGACTTTGATGGAATGTCATTGAGAGATATCCTTGAATTATGTTGTTAATTTTTATGGAACATGACTCTAGGCATAAGGAAGTGTTAAAAGAAAACTTGCTGTCAGCTGTTAATTTTACTTAAAACTTCAAGTTTCACAATTTTGCTCTTTTGAGACTGTAATAAAACAACAATTAAAAGGACCATTGAGCCAACTGCCATTCCAGTCTTCACTTAATGGGTTGCCATCACAACAAGGTTGGTTGGTCTTTAAGGAGATACATGAGGTATCTGCTGGTCTAAGGATGGATCCCAATAATTTATCTGCATTGAAAAAGTCCAACTTGTAACAACTGCAGGAGGTTTGGATATGATAACCCATTATAATATATTCTGGATGGTGCTTTGAGGTTTTGCAGCAAAGAAAACTAATCAAGTATAAATGTTTGGACATTGAATCATAATTAATAGATCCCACATAATTTCTGCAGTTGCTAAAAAATGTACAAAAGTTATGACAACAATAAATTGTTAAGTCCACTTGAATCTGACAACTGTTTTGTGATTTGGGTGGTACTTTCAGTGAATGTTGGGATGTCTATTAAAATAGGCAATGCAATTCATTCATGATGTTAGACAATAGACAATAGCTGCAGGAGTAGGCCATTTGGCCCTCCGAGCCAGCACCGCCATTCAATGTGATCATGGCTGATCATCCCCAATCAGTACCCCGTTCCTGCCTTCTCCCCCTATCCCCTGACTCCGCTATTTTTAAGAGCCCTATCTAGCTCTCTCTTGAAAGCATCCAAAGAACCTGCCTCCACCGCCCTCTGAGGCAGAGAAGGAACTGCAGATGCTGGAAAATCGAAGGTAGACAAAAGTGCTGGAGAAACTCAGCGGGTGCGGCAGCATCTATGGAGCGAAAGAAATAGGCAACGTTTCGGGCTGAAGAAGGGTTTCGGCCCAATTCATTTATGAGTCATTTCTACCCATGTAAATAATAGTGTTGTGTACAGGGCAGTAAATCTGCAAGATTTTGAAGGGGGTCACATATCAATGTTGTAGGGGAAGAGGGAATGTGTGAATGTGTGTGCACATCCATTGTGGTTGACATGTTTTGGAATGATTATTGGTGAGAGTGAACATGCTCTCTTTGCATGCACCTGTAAAAGAGTAAAAAGCGTTGGAAAATGTTTTGTTACTAAATGGTCGCATGTATTACCCTCTGATTTGTTATGTGTTCCCCATTAAACAAGTGACAGAATTTGCTTAGTGTGCGAAATTCCGGTGAGAAATACGATTATGAGTGATTTGCAGCTTTATATATTTTAATATAGGATCTATTCTGCAGGAACACCAAATTGCTTTTAAACTAATTGCAGGTCATTTTGACTAATTTGCTTCCGAGCAATCAATTGATAAATGATTTGAGTTCACACTTCAGCTGACATTGTAATATCGATTAATGGCTCTAAATGAGATAGATTGAACTGAATGTTTGCCCATGGAAATATTGAGTTTCATTATTTAGTGACTTGTTTGCCAATAAATTAAGATATGTGAAATTGCTGCGTGGGCAGTTGATGGATATATTTAGAATGCTAACCTTGTGTAACCGTGAGATAAATTTTCTTGCCTTTGTTTCCCGCTTCAAAAATATTTTGGGCTATGTAGATTTGTTCTGTTTTGCTTAAGATTAAGGAACCCTGAAATTGCTTCTGATAGTACTTTAATGGCATTACTTACACAAAATGAATGGAGACTACTTATAATGAACTAATAATCCATGTATTGTTATACCAACTATTGTTTGCATGTTAAGCATTCTTGCTTTTAAGTTGACCTGTCAACTGAAGTTTACAATCCGTAATTTTATAGTGATTATTTCAGGCAAAAATGTCATCACTATTTCTGATGAGGCCATTTCTTTAATGCATGACATACTGAGCTAGAATTTACAAGGAAATATCTGCAGTTTACAGTTTCCACATAACTGCCTCAAATTTTGGGTTCCCCACAGGTCAATTGAAGTTCTGAATTTCGTGCAATTTATTGGCAAAAATCTCCTTCCTGTCTAATGTTGGACTCCTTGGAGTTTGCCAATGCAGGACAAAGTCGTAGTCATTCTCCAGCAATTATCCTGGGGAATCTGCTCCCTGACGTTGTGCATCAGATTTGACCTGGGGCAAGTTAGTCGATTCATTAGTATGGGAATGGAACAAAGTAATAATTAAACAATTTATTGTTTTTTAAGTGAATTAGCCCGAGAGTCATACAATGTGGAAACAGGACTTTCAGCCCAACTTGTCCATGCCAACCAAGATGCCCCATCCAAGCTTGTCCCATTTGCCCAATATGGTCCATATCCCTCTACAAACCTTTCTTATCCATGTACCTGCCCAAATGTCTTTTAAATGTTGTTATTGTACCTGGCTCAACCACTTCCTTTGGCTGCTTCTTCCATGTACCTACCCTCTGTGTGAGAAAGTTGCCCCTCAGGCAATCTTTGTTTCAATGCTAAGAGCTATATTCTGCACTCTGTATCCTCCCATTTGCTCTATCTATTGTACTTGTGATTAAACCAATTGTATCTATGTATGGTATATCTATCTGTTTGGATAGTATGCAAAACAAAACTTTTCACCGTACCCCTGTATATAAGATAATAATAGATCCAAACTTAAAAACCTATGCTTGATTCCCCTACCCTGTTCTTGATTCCCCTACCCTGGGAGAAAACTGTGTATTCACTATCTATTCCCCTCGACTTTATACACTTTATATAATCACCCTCATCCATCTGCCCTCCAAATACTTTACTCTTGCTCAATCTCTCCCTATCGCTTAGGCCCTCGAGTCTTGGCAACAAACTCCTGCTCATTGGCATAATTCCTATAGCATGGCGATCAAAACTGAACACATTACTTCACCAGCCTCACCAACATCTTGTAGAATTGTAACATAACTTAACATAATGTCCCAACTTCTCTACTCAATTCCCTGAATAATGAAGGCCAAAATGCCAAAAGCATTCTTTGCCACCATATCTAGCTATGCCACTTTCACGGACTAGAACTTTCTGTTACACTCCCTAGAACCCTACTGTTCACTAAGTAAGTCCTGCCCTGGTTTGACGTCTCAAAATGCAACATCTTTCAGAGGCACACCACTAATTACAGGCATCCAGTCTGAGAAACAACGTTCCACCACCACACTCTACTTCCTACCATCAAGCCAATTCTGTATCCATTTAACTAGTTTTCCCTGAATGCCACATGATCTAATCTTCCAGAAGAGCTTACCATATGGAACTTCATAAAAAGCCTTGCTGAAGTCCAGGTAGACAACGGCTACAGCCCTGCTCTCATCAAATGTTTAGTTAGATATTTTAAAATATTCGTAGGTGTTCTTTAATATTTCAGATTTTGTGTCTCAATAATCATAAAACGTGTTTGATTTTTATTATTTAGCAAATACTATTGAATGTTGGAAATATATGAAAACTAATCCCTTGTTTACAACAAATATCTGATGGACAGTTGAGCTAGTGTAATCCATTAGTTGGCTCAAACATTTTTTTTCATTCGGCTGCTTTGTGAGTGGGTCGCGTTGGCCTCCACAACTGCATGACATGAAGGAGTTTATGTCCTAGACCCTGTTCATCACTGTGGATTGCACAAGACTGGGAGCACAAGCCGACATAAGGGGACCTGTAAACATTAATGTGTTCACAGTTCAGCTGTGAGTGGAAGTGGCTTAACTCAAAAGAAAATTGCTAATAATTATAATCTAAGAAGAAAGTATAAAGCGAATGTCTACAATTGAAACTGCTTGAGGGTTAGTGATTTGATTGTGGTCTTGGATAAGGAAGGACATCTCCATTGGCAAATGTTGCTGGATCTTCTACTGAAAGGTTTATCATTTACAAGTGAATGAAAAACCTTGAAGCAATATATATATATATTTTTTTGATTAATATTTTTATTAGAAGCAAACATATTATAAAGTATAGTAACATATTATAATAGAAAAAAAACTTTTCATATACATCAATCATACATTATTAAAATTGTCAGTTGTCAATTAATTCTGCTTCTAGTGTTTTTTCTTATATAGATAGAAAAGGAGAGGTAGAAAGAAGAAAGCATTACAAATATCGAGAAAAAAAAAAGAGGTGGAATGAGTTACTTATAATATGTCATTGGAGATAAGTTCGTAGGTTATGTAATATAATTTTACATCTAATCCTGAGTTCAAGCTTCAGTTGGGTTTTTGTGCTGGGCCCATCTATCCCTTCAAATAGTTAATGAATGGAGCCCATATTTTAACAAAAAGTTATTGTTTGTCCATTAAGACAAGTCTAATTCTTTCTAGATGTAGGGTCTACGAAATTTCCACAATCCACATTTTAATTGTGGGGGTTATAGGACCTTTCCAAAATTTTAATATTCATTTTTTCCCAGTTATTATACTGTAGTCAAGGAAGTTTCTTTGGCTTGTTGTGAGTATTAAACTTTGTTCTGATATCCCAAGTATTATTAATTTTGAGTCTGGATCCAATTTAGTATTAACAACTTGAAGCAATATTAACCTATAATGGGTAAAGTATATTTAAAGGCAGAGTTTCAATTAAATTCTATAAAATCCATATTATGTGGAAGGCTGATATGGGTTGTATCATTGGTCAACAAGTTGTGAAAGGACCTGACCCTGGTGGAATTGTCAATAAGCAGCCACATTACTGGCTTCCTGGTGAAGGGAAGGTTATTGAAGGAACACCATGCTATTGTTTGGTTGATGAGAAATTGCTTTGATGCTGGATGGATTATGGTCAGGAATAGATTTTGGGGAATACCAGGGATGCTTTGCATTAAGGAAGCAGATCATTATTTTCCAAAAATTCTCTATTTTGAGCGGAAGGGAAATTTCTTACACCAATCTTGACGACTTAATTAGTTATTTTCTGATAACAACAAAACCAGTTGCTTCAGTTTTGAATTAGATAGAATCGAGATAGAGCTGGTAGAGATACATTCCTTCCCTGCCCAGATCTGATGGAATATATATATTTGAATCTGTTGAAATTGGTGAGAACCATTTCAAATATGTTGATAGCATTCTGATGATGTACTCAAAATCCAAAATGCAATTTTAACCCTAGGGGATGGATTGATTCACCTGAGAACAACAGCAATGGTCAGGAAGATTGAGAAATATTACCATTTATTTTCTGATTTCTTCGAGGTAGGAGGCCTCTTTGTTGTGACATCACAAAGAAAGCTTGAGCCTGCCCTGCCTCGTGCTGCCCACACATTTTAGGAGATCATGGCATTTTTTTTAAATGTGCTTTCATTCATCCCACTGTTCTGAATCAGCAGCCTCTTGCCACCCAAATTCCAGCTTATGCCCACTGGTTGGGAGCAATTCCTGCTTGGTTTGAGCCAGCGTCTGTCCTGTGTGTGGAAAGGATGCCTGTGAGCTAAGATCTCAGCAGGTCGAAGCCTGTGAGTTTATTGCTTGTTCTGATTCACTCCACCATACACCAAACACACCCTGAAATAAGACATAAGCCACTGACTGCTGCACTATAAAAAAATAAGTACAAGTAGCTTGTTGCTCAGAATGTTATTTTGAGATAGATTGTTTCAGCTAAATAGTACAAAAGTACTCTGTCATTTCATTCCATCTATAAGCTAAGGATCCTTCATGGAAATAGGAAGTTTAAAGTTGTGTACTGTGGGTGTTAGGAGTTGTCCCGTGCACCTGATAGGTTAGTAATAATATCAAAGGTAGCTGATGTTCTTAATCTATGTTTACAAACCAACAGATGGTGCTGATAATTTTACAATACCAAGCTGCTCATGCATTTAAAAGCATGTTTAATTTGTTAAACTGCATGAATGATAGCTTTGTACCATGTCAGACTCATTTGGTAAAGGTTACAAAAGACAGTGGAAAATAAATCCCAATCTAATATTGTAGGCATGACTAACAAACACCTTTGGGGATCAAATAAATGTCTCTAAAATGGCATAGTTACATTAATACTTTACTATATGTGATTTATTAAAAATTTATATAATTTCACAATTGTTTGTGTTTAAAGTCTATTTAAAAGAACCACACGCTTGAAACGCTTGATGACATTTGATGATGTGCTACTTTGATGCTGTACATTTTAAACATGAGCATACATAATTTTCCAGCTAGTGTGTAGGACAGCTGTTGATTGTACAGCGAGCACCTCTTTGCTTGCTAATTTTAGGAAAGCTTCCAAGGAAATCTCCCTTGTGTGTTGATACTTCCATTTTCCCATATTTCAGTCAGCACCAGCTGCTGGCCTGACATAGTCATCTGGTGACCAAATGCTGTGTGGAATCTGCTTAAACTCATCGCTGCTTCTCACCTGATCCCTTGAAATGAAGTGCATATGCTGCATTTGAACAAAATAATACCTCACCCTCACACTAAAGGAAAAAGTACTTATTGCATGCAGACATTTACAATTATTAAAAAATATTAATGCAGTATCTGTGGGTTTAAAATGTTCCCAGGACAATCACTGAAACTGGGACATAATTATATTCTAACGTTACATTTTAAAAAACAAACATCCAACCTTAGTCTGGAAAATACTTATCGGAAATTCATCTTTGCTATTTCAGAATCAGAATCACACTTTATTCGCCAAGTATGTTTTGCAACATACGAGGAATTTCACTGGCCAGGTCAGTCATACAATTAAAAGCAACAGACTCAAAAACACATTTTAACATAAATATCCACCACAGTGACTCCTACACATTCCTCACTGTGATGGAAGGTGAAATAAAGTTTGTGGGCTTCGAGCCCTCCGTTGACGGGATGATCTTGACTCCCGTAGCCGGTGGTGTTCGGGCTCTCCGCATCGAGGCATTCAGCTCCCGCATTAGGGGGTTGTCAACTCCCCGTGCCGGGCGATCGAACCTCGCGTCGGGGCTGGTCGAACCTTCTGCGGCGTTGGAGCTCCCGACTTGCCTCTCCCGAGACTGCGAGCCCTTGATGGTAAGTCCGCAGGCCGCAGTGGGAGCGATCCTAGGCAAGGGATCCGCTCCGATGTTAAGTCCGCGCCCCGCGGTGGAGCTTACGACAGTCCGAGGCGGCTTCCAGCTCCATCGATGGTAGGCCGCAGAGCCCGGAGAATGTGATCCGAAAAATGATCAAATCTCCGGGAAGGTAAGAACCTGAAAAAAAGTTTACCCCGATCCCCCCCCCCCCCTCCCCCACATAAACCAAACCAAAGTACATTAAATCAAACTTTTAACAAACACTAAAAATAACAAAAAGATGAAAAAACGAACAGACTGCCGGCAGGGCTGCCATCTCCCCCGGCGCCCCTGGTGTCAAACTGCCTTTAACAACCACCCTGATGCTCTATCTGTTGTATTTGAGTTTGACCTGACTGTGTTTATGTTTGTCTGATCTGTTTGGATGGCATGCTCAACAAAGCTTTTCACTGTACCTCAGAACATGTGGCAATAACGTCTAAACCTAAGTCATAGCCGCTTAGTGGCAGCACAGTGGTAGAGTTACTGCCTTGTAGTGCCAGTGACCTGGTTCAATCCTGACTTCGGGTGTTGTCTGCCTGGAGTTTGCATGTTCTCCCTGTGACGCGTGGGTTTTCTCCGGGTGCTCCAGTTTTCTTCCCCATTCCACACATGCAGGTTTGTAGACATCGGTAAATTGTCCCTGGTTTATAGGTAAAGCTAGTGTGCCAGTGGTCGCTGGTCGGCAGGGACTCGGTGGGCCAAAGGGCCTGTTTCCATGTGGTGTATACACTAAACTAAACTAAAGCCATTCTGTTTCAAGAACATTGTGTTCTGGAAGAATTCCTAGTATAAGTGGAATACTTCTCACTGTTCTAAATCCTAACTTACCACAACATAGAAGGAAGCTGTTTGACCTTTTGGGTTCTTGTTTGTTTTTCGGGAGCAATCCCTTGGGCAGCTTACACCCTAGCGATATGAATATTGACTTCTCTAACTTCAAGTAACCCTTGCTTTCCCTCTCTCCATCCCTTCCTGTTCCTAGTTCTCCGACCAGTCTGACTGTCCATTTGATTAAATTTTATCTCTGTATACTTCGTTGTCGCCTTCTCCTAGCTTAAGTTCAAGTTTACATTTATTGTCACATGCACCAATTGGTACAGTGACATTTGGGTTACCATACAGCCATACGAAGAAAAAATAGAGCACAACAGATAGAATTTAACATAAACCTCCCCACACAGCAGAATCAACGTTTTCCACTGTGACGCAAGGCAATACTTGTCGCTTTACCTCCCCCCTCGACTGCATTCAAGGACCCAAGCAGTCGTTCCAGGTGCGACAGAAGTTCACCTGCATCTCCTCCAAGCTCATCTATTGCATCCGCTGCTCTAGATGCCAGCTGATCTACATCGGTGAGACCAAGTGTAGGCTTGCCGATCGTTTCGCCGAACACCTCCGCTCGGTCCGCATTAACTAACCTGATCTCCCTGTGGCTCAGCACTTCAACTCCCCCTCCCATTCCAAATCTGACCTTTCTGTCCTGGGCCTCCTCCATGGCCAGAGTGAGCACCACCGGAAATTGGAGGAGCAGCACCTCATATTCCGCTTGGGTAGTTTGCACCCTAGTGGCATAAACATTGTCTTCTCCAATTTCTGGTAGCCCTTGCTGTCTCCTCCCCTTCTCAGCTCTCCCTCAGCCCTCGGGCTCATCCTCTTCCTTTCTTCTCCCCACCCCCCACCCTACATCAGTCTGAAGAAGGGTCTTGGCCCGAAACGTTGCCTATTTCCTTTGCTCCATAGATGCTGCTGCACCCGCTGAGTTTCTCCAGCACTTTTGTCTACCATAAAGTTCAGTCATAGTTCAGAAATAGCAGGGGACCGGGGGTCAAATGAGATGGAGGAACTGAGTGAAATCCAGGTTAGTCGGGAAGTGGTGTTAGGTAAATTGAATGGATTAAAGGCCGATAAATCCCCAGGGCCAGATAAGTTGCATCCCAGAGTACTTAAGGAAGTAGCCCCAGAAATAGTGGATGCATTAGTGATAATTTTTCAAAACTCTTTGGATTCTGGAGTAGTTCCTGAGGATTGGAGGGTAGCTAATGTTACCCCACTTTTTAAAAAGGGAGGGAGAGAGAAAACGGGGAATTACAGACCAGTTAGTCTAACATTGGTAGTGGGGAAAATGCTAGAGTCAGTTATTAAAGATGGGATAGCAGCACATTTGGAAAGTGGTGAATTCATTGGACAAAGTCAGCATGGATTTATGAAAGGTAAATCATGTCTGACGAATCTTATAGAATTTTTCGAGGATGTAACTAGTAGAGTGGATAAGGGAGAACCAGTGGATGTGTTATATCTGGACTTTCACAAGGCTTTCGACAAGGTCCCACATAAGAGATTAGTATGAAAACTTAAAGCACACGGTATTGGGGGTTCAGTATTGATGTGGATAGAGAACTGGCTGGCAAACAGGAAGCAAAGAGTAGGAGTAAACGGGTCCTTTTCACAATGGCAGGCAGTGACTAGTGGGGTACCGCAAGGCTCAGTGCTGGGACCCCAGCTATTTACAATATATATTAATGAGCTGGATGAGGGAATTGAATGCAACATCTCCAAGTTTGCGGATGACACGAAGCTGGGGGGCAGTGTTAGCTGTGAGGAGGATGCTAGGAGGCTGCAAGGTGACTTGGATAGGTTGGGTGAGTGGGCAAATGCATGGCAGATGCAGTATAATGTGGATACATGTGAGGTTATCCACTTTGGTGGCAAAAACAGGAAAGTAGACTATTATCTGAATGGTGGCCGATTAGGAAAAGGGGAGATGCAACGAGACCTGGGTGTCATGGTACACCAGTCATTGAAAGTAGGCATGCAGGTGCAGCAGGCAGTGAAGAAAGCGAATGGTATGTTAGCATTCATAGCAAAAGGATTTGAGTATAAGAGCAGGGAGGTTCTATTGCAGTTGTACAGGGTCTTGGTGAGATCACACCTGGAGTATTGCGTACAGTTTTGGTCTCCTAATCTGAGGAAAGACATTCTTGCCATAGAGGGAGTACAGAAAAGGTTCACCGGACTGATTCCTGGGATGGCAGGACTTTCATATGAAGAAAGACTGGATAGACTCGGCTTGTACTCGCTAGAATTTAGAAGATTGAGGGGGGATCTTATAGAAACTTACAAAATTCTTAAGGGGTTGGACAGGCTAGATGCAGGAAGATTATTCCCGATGTTGGGGAAGTCCAGAACAAGGGGTCACAGTTTAAGGATACGGGGGAAGTCTTTAAGGACCGAGATGAGAAAATCATTTTTTACACAGAGAGTGGTGAATCTGTGGAATTCTCTGCCACAGAAGGTAGTTGAGGCCAGTTCATTGGCTATATTTAAGAGGGAGTTAGATGTGGCTAAAGGGATCAGGGGGTATGGAGAGAAGGCAGGTACAGGATACTGAGTTGGTTGATCAGCCATGATCATATTGAATGGCCGAATGGCCTATTCCTGCACCTATTTTCTATGTGTTAAAGAAGGAACTGCAGATGCTGGAAAATCGAAGGTACACAAAAATGCTGGAGAAACTCAGCAGGTGCAGGAGCATCTATGGAGCGAAGGAAATAGGCAACGTTTCGGGCCGAAACCCTTCTTCAGACTGATAGGGGGTGGGGAGAAGAAAGGAAAAAAGGCGGAGGAGGAGCCCGAGGGCTGGGGGATGGGAGGAGACAACCAGAGGGCTGATGAAGGGGAGGGGACAGCAAGGGCTAGCAGAGTTGGGAGAATTCAATGTTCATGCCCCCAGGGTGTAGACTGCCCAAGCGGAATATGAGCTGCATTTCCTCCAATTTCCGGTGTTGCTCGCTGTGGCCATGGAGGAGACCCAGGACAGAGAGGTCAGATACGGAATGGGAGGGGGAGTTGAAGTGCTGAGCCACCGGGAGGTCAGGTAGGTTATTGCGGACCGACCGGAGGTGTTCGGCGAAACGATCTCCAAGCCTCCGCTTGGTCCCACCGATGTAGATCAGCTGACATCTAGAGCAGCGGATGCAATAGATGAGGTTGGAGGAGATGCAGGTGAACCTCTGTCGCACCTGGATCGACTCCTAGCGGAGCTGGTCCTTACCCTCAATAACTTCTCATTTGACTCCTCCCATTTCCTCCAAATACAAGGCGTAGCTATGGGCACATGCATGGGCCCCAGCTACGCCTGCCTCTTTGTCGGGTACGTAGAACAATCCTTGTTCAATACGTACCAGGGCCCCATCCCCGACCTCTACCTCCGCTACATCGATGACTGTTTTGGTGCCACCTCCTGCACCCACACATAACTGACTGACTTCATCTGCTTCACCACCAACTTCCATCCGGCACTCAAATACACCTGGACCATTTCCGACACTTCCCTACCATTCCTTGACCTCACTATCTCCATCGCAGGTGATAGACTTCATACCGACATCCACTACAAACCTACAGACTCCCATGGCTATCAGGACTACACTTCTTCCCACCCTGCTTCCTGTAAGGACTCCATCCCCCACTCTCAATTCCTCCGTCTACGCCGCATCTGCTCCCAGGATGAGGCGTTCCACACCAGGGCATCCGAAATGTCCTAATTCTTCAGGGAACGGGGGTTCCCCTCCTCCACCATAGATGAGGCTCGCACCAGGGTCTCTGCCATACCCCGCAACACTGCTCTCTCTCCCCATCACCCCACTCACAACAAGGGCAGAGTCCCCCTAGTCCTCACCTTTCATCCCACCAGCCGTCACATACAACAAGTGATCCTCCGTCAGTTTCGCCACCTCCAACGTGACCCCACCACTCGCCACATCTTCCCATCTCCCCCCATGTCTGCCTTCCGCAAAGACCGCTCCCTCCGTAACTCCCTTGTCAATTCTTCCCTTCCCTCCCATACCACCCCCTCCCCGGGTACTTTCCCTTGCAACCGCAAGAGATGCAACACTTGTCCCTTCACCTCCCCCCTCGATTCCAATCAAGGACCCAAACAGTCGTTCCAGGTGCGACAGAGGTTCACCTGCATCTCCTCCAACCTCATCTATTGCATCCGCTGCTCTAGATGTCAGCTGATCTACATCGGTGAGACCAAGCGGAAGCTTGGCGATCGTTTCGCCAAACACCTCCGGTCGGTCCGCAATAACCTACCTGACCTCCCGGTGGCTCAGCACTTCAACTCCCCCTCCCATTCCGTATCTGACCTCTCTGTCCTGGGTCTCCTCCATGGCCACAGCGAGCAACACCGGAAATTGGAGGAAATGCACCTCATATTCCGCTTGGGAAGTCTACACCCTGGGGGCATGAACATTGAATTCTCCCAACTCTGTTAGCCCTTGCTGTCCCCTCCCCTTCATCAGCCCTCTGGTTGTCTCCTCCCATCCCCCAGCCCTCGGGCTCCTCCTCCGCCTTTTTTCCTTTTTTCCTTTCTTCTCCCCACCCCCTATCAGTCTGAAGAAGGGTTTCGGCCCGAAACGTTGCCTATTTCCTTCGCTCCATAGATGCTGCTGCACCCGCTGAGTTTCACCAGCATTTTTGTGTACCTTCCTATTTTCTATGTTTCTATGTTTCTATGTCAGCTTCCTCTTTGTTCACCCATGGTCGGAGCCTCCCGAGCCCTCCGCAGTCGCCGCTACGGGTGGCCCGATGTTCAGGCCCTCTCACCGGTATGATTGGAACTCCGACGTCGGAATGGAAGAACATTCTCAGCAGCTTGGTGTTTTGAATCGGCCGCTTGTAACCGGAGACCGCGGCTCCCGAAGTCCACAGGCCGAGCTGGGCGGAGATTCAACACTGGCATCCCTCGGCAAAGGGATCACCAGGACTCAGCGATGTTGAAGTCAGCGCCGCCCCGCGGCGAGAAGCTCCGCAACCATAAACTCCGCCAATCCAGATGGTAGGCCGCGAGGTGGGGGGACGGGCGAAGACGCGACTCGAAGAATAGTCGCATCCTAGCCAGGGAGTGATTGAGAAACGGTTTCCCCCTTACCCTCCCCACCTCCCCCACATAAAAATACTAAGAAACCTTCAAGACATACTTTTTTAAACAGACTAAAAATAACAAAATGATGAAAAAACAGACAGACTGTAGGCAGAGGCTGCCATCATATGGCGCCCCTGATTTATTCTGCATTTTCCTTGAACTTTATCCCCTTTAATTCTCGTTTTCACACCTTACACTTCCTTATCTCTGTGTCTCCCTTTAACCTGATTCTCAGTCTGAAGAAGGGTTTAGACCAGAAACGTCACCCATTCCTTCTACCCATAGATACTGCTTGTTCCGCTGAGTTACTCCAGCATTTTATCTCTACGGTGTAAACCAGCATCTGCAGTTCCTTCCTACACATTTTGTTTGTCTATCCCAATAATCTCTCTCCTTTCCATGTGCCTCATATTCTGCCTTTCACATGCGTGTCAATTTGTCTTTGATTACTTATGTAAGAACAGATGTACTTGCTATAGAGGAGTGCTGCAAAGATTCCAGGGATGGGGGGATTTTCTGTATGAGGAGAGGTTGAACTAACTTTGACTGTATTCTTTAGAGTTTAGCAAGATGAGAGAAGATCTCACTGAAACTAACATTCTTGAAACACTTTAAATACTAGATACAAGGATGTTTCTCCTTCCTGCACACAGAGTTACTCCAATACATTGTGTCGTTTCACCTTAACACTAGTTGCCAATGCCGCTCATCTGCATCTGCGAGCTCTACTTCACTAGTTGATGTGGCTGTTGTTGTGGCTAACGCTGTAGCCCATGGCCGTCAGGTCTTTCTTCTGGCTGCTGTCAACACTAAGGTGCACTAGGTCACCACAGGGCTCCCACCCCTCTCACCTGCTGTCGCTTCCAAGGTGGAGTATGTCGGCGACTCCAGGGGAGAAGGAGGAGGAGGGGACGAAGGTGGAGGAGAGGGAGGGAGGAAGAAGCCAAGTGGACAGAGCGCCGGGAGAAGTAGGAGGCAGCGGCGGTCGAGTGGACAAAGCGAAGGAAGAAGTGGTGGAAGGACGGTGCACCTTGCGATTTGGTCGGGGGCCTCCAAGTGGCCAGGGAGGTCCTGCGAGCCGGGGGTCTGTCCACTATAACAGAAATCCGTTATTAAGGGGCCTGTTAAAACAAGGGTTTACTGTACATGAGTACATTCAAGCCATGCATGAATAAAAGATACAGGGTGCAACATTTAGTGCGAGATATAACATTGAGGTCTGATAAAGTCCGATTAAGGATAGTGCGAAGATCTCCAATGAGGTAGATAGGAGGTCAGGAATGCACTCTAGCAGATAAGAGGACCATTCAGTTCCCTGATAACATCTGGGAAGAAACTTCCGAACCTGGAGGTACAGTATGCATTTTCAATCTTCTGTGCCTTTTGCTTCATGGGAGAGGGGAGAAGAAGAAGTGTCTGGGGTGAGTCTGTCCTTGATTAAGCTGGTGGCCTTGCTGAGGCAGCATGAAGTGTATATGGAGTCAATGGAAGGGAGGCAGGTTTGTGTAATGGTCTGGGCTACAAACTCAACTCACTGCAATTTCTTGGGGTCTTAAATGGAGCTGCTCCCAAACCAGGTTATGATCTATTCTGATAGGATGCTTTTTATGGTGCATTTGTAGAAGTTGATGAGGATTGTTAGGGGCATGCCGAACTTCCTAAGCCTTCAAAGGAAGTAGAGGCATTGGTGTGCTTTCTTGCCCATAGCTTTGAAAGGGCTGGTCCTGGATAAATTGCTGGTGAATTGATTCCTAAAAACTTGAAGCTTTCAACCATCTCTACTTTGGCACCATCAATGTAGACTAGGGTGTAGGTACTGTTTCGCTTCCTGAACTTATTCAAAATCTCCTTTGTCTTGCTGACATTGAGGGAAAGATTGTTGGTTTGGCACCATTGCCTAGTGTCCATGTTACCTCTCCTCATGCAGCATACCCCCCATCCTTTATTGGCACGTACATCTGTTCTTAGATGTAATCAAAGTCGATGTGCATGTGAGAGGCAAAAACAAGTAGTATACTTCTACTCTACAGTGTTCTCTCAGATATCGCTCACTTGCATGCTGTACCACAAGTAAAAGCAGATCCTGGAGCTATAGCAATTTCATTTATTTCCTAGCAAGAAATGAGAAGATAGGAAAGCTAAGTCAGGAGATACAAAGTGCTGGAGGAGCTCAACGTCAGGCAACATTTGAGGAAGAAATGGACAGGTGATGTTTTGTGTCAGAACTCTTCTTCTGGAGTCAACAGAGTTCCCATTCCCCTGATTTTGGGCATACCCTGTAAAATCCCTCAACTGCACTTCAAAAATTATATATGCATTGGCTTCCTCTTCCTTATTTGCAAAAAAATGTATCTCCTCACCAGATCATCTGGCTGCACTTTAGTTATTGGCTCACTTGCCAGAGGAAATGATTTTTTTGCTATGCGCTCTTATAAAACTCTCATCATCATGAAAATGTGGCTTTGAGCCATCTCTTAACCTTCACTGTTGCAAGAAGGACAATCTTTCCCAATCTCATTGTAAGTTGCCAATAAATTACTTCTGTACTCTCTTAAGGCTGTTATCTCTATTTTTCTAAAATATGGTGCTCTGAACCATCCAGCCAAATATTGATCATAAAGTTCCAACACAATTCATCTGCCTTTATTATGGCCCAAGCCATAGGAGTCCTAACACAATACGTTGCCTTTCTTTCCCTGCACAATGCTGACTGACCTTCTGAGTTCCTCTGACATTTTGTGTTTTGCTCAAGTCCATCTGCACTTTCTTGTGCCTCTAAGTCAGGAGATACTTTTATTTGGATTGTGATCTATTTTATGCCACAGAGGTTTCAACCCCTATTTGTTATCACAGATGTAAAGTCTAACTTTTCTCACTAACACAAATGGCATCTAGTGCATGATGTTTTCATTAGAAAGTTAAAATATATGCCATATCTTTCTTCTGACCCCAGGCTTAGCTTATTATAAATGTATTAAAATAAAAAAGTAGACGAAAGATGTTATGCTAAATAATATCAATTCCTCCAAATAACTGCTTTATTTATAGTCCTAACATTATATATCAGTCAACTGATTTCTCAATCTATTATTAAATTATTATTGGTTAAACTGGAATAGAGTGACATAGTCATACAGCACAGAGACCGGCCACTTGGCCCAACTTGATCATGCTGACCAAGATACTCCATCTAAACTAGTTCCATTTGCCCACCTTAAGCTCATATCCCTCTAAACCTTTTCTATCCATGTATCTGTCCAAGTGTCTTAAATTATGTTATAGTGTATGCCTTATCTACCTCCTCTGGCAGCATGTTCTATGTACCCACCAGCCTCTTAGTGAAAAAATGACCCCTCAGGTTTGTATTAAATCTTGTCCCTCTCACTGTAGACATATGTCCTCTTGCTTTTGATTCCCCTACCCTGCGTAAAAGACTCTGTGCACTCACCCTATCTATTCCTCTCGTGATTTCATACACCTTTATTAGATCACCTCACATTCTCCTGTGCTCCATGACTCCTACAGCTCAGCCCCTCTAGTCCTGGCAACATCTTCGTAAATCTTCTCTGCACTCTTTCCAGCTTAATGTCATCTTTCCTATAGCAGGGTGACCAAACTGAGCACCGAGTGTACTCCAAGTGTGGGCTCACTGACATCTTGAATAACTGTAACATAACGTTCCAACTTCTATACTCAATACCCTGACTGATGAAGATCGATGTAATATTCTGACTACCCTTTCAAGGAAAGTGATCCCAATTTGAATAAACTATGTACCTGCACTCCTAAACCCCTCAGCTCTTCAATACTCCCCAGGGCCTTACCATTTACAGTGAGGGTCCTGCCCTGGTTTGACTTGTCAAAATGCAACAGCTTGCACTTATCTGCATTAAACTCCATTGGTCATTTCTCAGCCCACTTGCCCAGCTGATCAAGAGCCTGTTGTAATGTTTTGATAACCATCTTCACTTTCTACGATACCACCCTTTTTAGTGTCATCTGCAAACTTACGAATCATGCCTTTCACATTCTCATCCAAATCATTGATATAAACTGCAAATAACAATGGGTCCAGCATCAATTCCTGAGGCACACCACTTGTCACAGGCCTCCTGTTCAAAAAACACCACTGCTTCCTTCTATGAAGCCAATTTGATGTGCAGTTTTCTAGCTCTTCCTGGACCCCATGCGATCTAACCTTGCAGAGCAGCCTACCATGCAGAACCTTATCAAAGGCCTTGCTGAAGTCTATGTACACAATGTCTGCGGCCTTGCCCTCGTCAACCTTTTTGGTTAGATCTTCAGAAAACTCAATCAAATTTATGAGATATGATCGTTCACATACAAAACCATGCTGAATAAACCTAATCAGCCCATGTCTGACCAAAGGCAGCTGGCAGTCTCAATCAAAATGTATTCTGTCAATCCCATTTTTCAAATGCCTGAAATGTATGTCGGACACTAATGTCCTGCAATTGGTGGTGGTGGTGATAATAATCAGGAAAAGAACGTTCCTCAATACATGGGAAAAATCTATTCTCATCTTCAAATAATGACACAAAATATCTAATGGCTCAGCAGACAGGGTTGTGGGTTTTGTCCCTCACCCAAAATGATAATCCACAGAACTTTAATAATAATGTGGAAGATGAGGTTCTTTGCCATCAGCATGTCACAGTTATGTAAAGTTGGTTTTGTCAAGGGATCTTTGTGATAGGTTGGATATGAAGCCTGTGTTCATCATGTTGAAACAGATGAAATGAAGGCTGAAGACAGGCTAATCCCTGAACCAGATGGCTTCAGTGCGAGCAAGCTGAAGAAAGCATTGGAGGACATCTGTTGTGCACTGATGAGAATAATAAGATTCATTAAGTACCAGTAAGGTTCTACTTGTATCAGAGTCAGGAACATGAAATGGTGAAAGTACAGCGTGCAATTGTGGTAGTCAAATTGTATGTTTTTCAGGAGGTGAGAAGTCAGTTTTGTGGCGAAGCTTTAAACATTTTCCGGTGGTTCGTAGAAAGTTAGGAAAATAAATTATGAATAATATGGAGAATTAATTTTAATAATATGACTTCTCAGTCAGCATGGCACAGATGTGGTAGCTGCTGCCTTGAGAAGCATAGGGTGCATTTTCATGAGCAAAGATGGAAAAGAGGGACAAGTTCAATATTGTGTTTTATATTTGGGGTCACTCTGATTTGGGGATAGTACGAAATGCAACATCTGTTTGGTGCAACAAAAAGGAGCATAATACAATTGCTAGACTATGCAGTTTGGACACATCATGTTTGTTCAATAATGTTTAATGTTCTACTGTATATGTGTTCTCCCAAAAAACTCTCAAATTTAAATTCTTGTGCACGTCAGTGTTTCTGTGTAAAAGGTGATGTAGCAATTTTCTGTCATGCAATGGGAAGTATTTAGACAAGTGAATGAGACAGAAAGCACTGGATCACTTGAAGGAAAAGAGGCCAAATATTTGGGCTACAGGGGGTGAACAGGCTGGTGGAATTAATCATGGGTTATTCTGGAGTTGGCACAGACAGGATGTACCAAATGGTTGCCTTCTGTGTTGTGGATAGAACTCGGTCTCTGGATTTGACCAGTGACTGGGGGCTACTGATAAAATGGAAATATTCATAAAAAGAAACAAAAATTGTCTTTAATATTAAAAAATAATGATCTGAAACTAAAGGACTAAGAAGTACCGAAGGGTCCTTGAGGAGGAAGTAATACCAGAATCTGTCCCACGACTTAATTTTACATTATTTATTTAGTGCCTTGCTGCTAATCTTAGTGTGGAAGGAATTGCAGATGTCAGTGACTCTATGATTTATTGGATTCCATTACTGAGCAACCAGTTCCACGATTAATGTTTCATGCAAAGTGGAATAAAAATAGATGAAAAATATCCTAAAATGGGGATAACTCACTGTGACAGCAGCAATATGGAATTTATTTCACAAGTTTGCGATGACCAGCAACTCATTAGCTTTTCAGGACTATGAATATATTAGTAACAAAACGAGCCTTGCATCTCAGTTCCCTGTGAATGATTGTTGTAAGTGCCAGAGTGCTCTCTTACAGGTAAATCATGGTTTTCAACCATTTCAAAAGGAAATTTTAATGCTGATGCAGGATGAGACTTAATGTTGTTCACTATGTTAATAGTGGAAAGTACAATTGGTGTCTATTAATTCCACACATACTAAATTTTCCCATCATTTTTTTAATCACTAATTTAGTTTCATCCACTGGTCTGCTTTCCTTACAGAACAATGACTCTACAACCTTTTCTCTTAAAAGCATTCTTTTTTTTTCTCAACCATATACCTACACTTGAGCCAGCTTCAGCCACCTGAAATCATTCTAGTGAATCTCTTCTAGACCCTTTTTAAAGCCTTCGTTGGTGCCATTGAAATCAGTCTGAAGAAGGGTCCCGACCAAAAACGTCACCTATCATTGTTCTCCAGAGATGCTGCCTGATCCGCTGATTTATTACAATTCTCTGTGTCTGTTTTTTTAAACCCAGCACCTGCAGTTCGTTCTACATTTAAAAGACACTGGTTCACAGAAAAGAAATGTTGAAAGGGATATGGGCCAAATGCAGGAACATTTAATTAGATCTGATGGGGCATCTTAATTAGCATGGATGTATTTGGCAGGAGGGCCTGTTTCTGTGCTGTTGGCTTAGTGACAATGTGACTCTAAACTGAGGGAGTAGAGAACTTTTCAATTGGTTTATAGCTGAGCTCATTGTTCTTTTGGATGAAAACAAAAAACAGCATCATTTCATTGGCAAAGTGGAAGTAGGATTAAAATGATAGAACAACAAAATTTGAGTGAAAAGAATTACAGCTTGTTTAGCAATCCTATTGTTGAGGGAACTTTATATGTTCTGGTGCTAGCTTTATGAAACTTGCATATTTTGCCTGTTACTGCGTGGGTTTTCTCTGGATATATGGTTCCCTCCTACATCCCAAACACATGTATTGTTTAAATGGGGACGGGAGAGATGGAGTACTGAGCTATAAAATAATAACTCACTGTTAAAATGATTACTGACAGAGAGCCATCATTCAGCAGGAGGATATTTGGATGTCTGAATTTTAATTTTATGTTTCTGAAATGTTGTTTTACATATTTGGACAGCACCTGATATTTGTGATGCCAGCATTTGATCTCCATTTAACTGGGGAATAAAGAGAAATAATAATTTGATAACATTTCTATTCCATTAGCCTTGGTCCATTTGCTCACTGGTTTTGTTTTAGACAGTAACTCATACAAGGTGTAATTCTCCCCAGATATGAGAACTTAATGTGAGTATCCAGATAGTACTGAGGCATGTAATTTAGTTTAGTTCTGTTTAGTTTTGAGATACAGTGCAGCCCACCGTGTTTGTGCTGACCAGCGATCCCGGTACACAAGCACTATCCTACACACTGGGGACAATTTACAACCAAAGCCAATTAACCTACAAACCTGTGCGTCTTTGGAATGTAGGAGGAAACCGAGCACCTGGGTATCAAACGGCAGCACCCGAAGTCAGGATCAACATGGTTCTTGAGATCAGATGAAGACCATGTGTTTGTACTCTCTGGAAAACTAATTTTTGAGTTATTTGTTGTAAATGACCTGATGTTGATATTAAGATCTATTTAAACCAGAACTTTAACATTTCGGATTGGCTCCAATGCAGAGATTTTACAATGCAAAGTCTGAATCTTATTCTACAATAAACTGGAATGAGCCAAGCATTTTGTTTCCTCATTTTAAAGAGGAATTTAAATCACACTTGCACTTCACTTGGAAAATGGTAAAGTGAACAGTTTAATAAAATTAATGCAGAGATAACAATCAACACACTAATAGAAATTATCAGCCATTCACTTTTTATCATTGGAAATTTAAGACAGAAGAAGGCTATTCTGCTGTTTGTTTCCTTGCATTTGTTAAAAAAAGTGGCTCAACTAATCCAACCTTTCAGCACTTGTTCTGAAACCCTGCAGATCATGGTGCATCAAGAACCTATCTGGGCACTTTTAAAATATGGTGGGGTCTTCTGTCTCTATCACCTTTTCAGGCTGTGTTCCAAATCCTGACAATTGTCTGGGTGAAAAATATTTCCCTCCCATCTCTCCTTTATTCTTTCTAACAATGACTTTAAATCAGTATTTAAAATGGGGAAAAAAAGAAATTACTAAAGCTGTACGAATAATTAAGAAAGAAACATTCAGTCCTTTCAAGGAATTACAGTACATGGCATTTAATTTAGTTGTATTTCCTGTTGTGCTTGCATGGTTCCAATTCTTCGTGAATGACAACAAATGCAGATCTGTAGAGCATTGTGTTTCATCATTTTAATTCTATGTTGTATTTCTTCATTTGCCAGAATATAGAGGATTGGGTCCAAGCAGGCATTGATACTGCAAACTATTTCAGATAGTTCATAAACAGCAAGAAATACATTGACATTTTCTGGTTGCAAGACATGATCCAACTGTGACGCAATCATTACAAAAGACATAATGTGGTATGGAACAAAGGAAATAATCAGCACAGCCAATGCAGTCGACATCAACAATAAGGATTTTGCTGATTTCTGTTGTCTTTTGTGGTTTTGACTGAATTTTCTGATTGCTCGACATGTTCTAAAATAGCAGGCCAATAGAATAGATATTGGAAGGAGGAACCCAAAGAGCAACCTTAAGGTGGAAAATGAAACAAAATGTCCTAAGGGATCCTGATTCATCTGTGCGCATCTGGTTGTATTCATTGATTTTTTCAAGGCAACCAGATAAAGGAAGTCTGACAGGGATTCAATTACCACAAAGATCCAAGCACAGATTGAAATAGCTTTTACCTTTCTCATTGTCCACCAGGTCATTGATGCAATGGGATGAACGGTACATATATAACGATCAACGCTGATGAGTGTTAAGAAGAGAATGCTGCCGTATAGATTCACATAAAAAACAAATCTTTTAATGTGGCAGAATGCTTCCATACTGTCACCACTCATTTTGTATGAATGCAAGTAGATTGTAATCGGAGCAGTGAAGGTCCATGCAAGATCACACAACACTAGGTTGAACAAAAATATATTGCTTCGAGTCCATGATTTTGTGTAATAGATGTAACTTAGAAGTGCAGTCATATTTCCAATGAAACCCAGGACCAGGCAGCAGCTACAAAAGATAACCAGCAGATGGCAGTACCATTCCAGTGCTCTGTCATTTCTGCAGTAGTTTAAATAGTAGGCAGGGTTCTCTGTCATCTTTGTCATCTCTGTAAAGTGGATATAACATTTATTTGTAAGTGGTTCTTGCCAGTACTTCCATTGCAATGCAGAACCATGGAAGCATACATTTAGACTAATTTAGAATTAAAATGTATTCAAAAGCACATTGAAATTATAGTTAGTGGAATGAAAGTTTTTTTTTTAAAAGAGCGTTAATTTCTTTTCAATGACATCAGGAGACACTGAATTATTTGTGCAGTTATGCCACAGAATAAAACCCTGTGCTGCAAATTTCAGGTTGATATAAAATTTTCCCTCTGACTCAAAAACATCAAATATTCTTCTGGGAATTTCAATATCTAGAAAATGTGAGGAATTTGTGCAGGTCATTTATACACAAATTATACATGAATATGGTTTTTCATATGTTTGGAATGTGATAGCATCCTAGTTAGGATTGCGACCATGGGGGATTAGTCAAGGAACTCCTGTGCGCTCTCCTTAATGTGGCAGGCATTTCACTCATGCACCAAATAATGTGTTGGGTTATTCTGTGCATGCTTCCTCCACTGCTGGTAGATTTATTTTATTGTTGGTGGGATTTGGAGGGGGGGGGGGGGGGGATATAGCCAGGACCATATAAATGTTTGTTTACAAATAAACTAAGAGTGCATTGCTCAGGCTTGGTGAATAAAGCAACATTGATGAGTTGTACAAACCTCATTGTACAGTGATCAGAATTGTGGAGAATTAATTGGTGGTCACCCCTTCACAGCCTTTCCTTTAAAATTATATGTGAGCTACATCATGCTGCAATTGCTGTCCTGTTGATCACCCAACATCTTACAGAGGCTTGTTGCGACTCACCACAAGGGATTGCATGAGGCTCGTTCATTATATCTTGGGGAGGGAGGCCTGGACATTGTCATGACTGGGTCATCTGGCCCTCGAGCCTGGTCTGCTATTTACCAACCCTAACCTTAATTTTGGAAAGATATATGGATGGGAAGCTTTTAGAGAGCTCTAGGCTAAATGCAGGCAAATGGGACTTGCCCTATATGCCAACTTGGTTGGCATGGTGGTCCGAAGGGCCGTTTCCGTGCTATATAGCTGTACGACTCTATAACTACCATTCCTGTAGATCCTCGGTAATCTTTCACCTCTGCCTAAAAATATTCAAAGATTCCGCATCCACTACCCCTTCATAGAGAGTTCAAGGGTTTGTGACCAGCTGAGAGAAAATAAATGTTCATCTCTGTTCCAAATGCAAAGCCCCCCTATTTTTAATCAATGACCACTTATTTTAGATTCTCCTACAAGAGGAAACATCATCTCCACATCCACCTTTGAAGAATCTTTACAATTTTATCTGTTTCAATCAAGGCAAGTCTCAGGAGACACAAGCGAGTGCAGTTATTGGAATTGGAAGCAAAAAATAAAGTGCTGGAAGAACTCACCTGGTCAAGCGGTATCTATGGAAGGCAAAGGAATGGTCAACATTTCATGTCGAGAACGTGCATCTTAAATTATCCTCAGAAGATTCTTCTAAACTTCTGATAGAAATCTATTTCAAGACATGAATCTCTGCAACTATAAACTTACTTCTGTTCAATTTTTTGACCATTTTGAGGAGTTCTTTGTGGGCATTTTGCTACACACAGCACATGTTTAACACGCTAAAAAACAGGTGAACTAAATTTCTGGACTTACCCCGATATTCAGTTTCCCTTATACCAAATACCTAATCATTTGATATCACGACCTGGTATCTCCTTGCTATGTGTTCCTGATAATGCAGTCTTGCTGTGACCCCAAATGTATTTTCTCTATCTTTCCAGAGTTTTAATCATTTGGTAGGTGAATTCAATTGCAAAGGTTAGTCTTTAACAAGTTCAGTTTAATCCCTATTAACTCGATATAGTCCCTGATAAATGTGACCCTTGACAAAGGTTTAAGTTCACATTTACAAGTTAGCATTCATAGATTTGACTGGCTCCACATTTTGGACAAAAGGCCTTTTGATTTTACTTGCAGATTGACATGTTTGCTGTCAAGTAGGAGACACACACTTGACTCATAACCTTTTCCACATTTGTTGGGAGATTTTTTATTAATTGAGATGATCTATCCTAAAATGCTCAGGATACAGTGGTCTGAGTACCTTTCTTGAACCACTTCTGGTGCAGATGCTACAATACAGATGCAGGAAAAATGTTCCCAATGTTGGGCGAGTCCAGAACCGGGGGCCACAGTCTTAGAATAAACGGGAGGCCATTTAAGACTGAGGTGAGAAAAAACATTTTCACCTAGAGAGTTGTGAATTTGTGGAAATCCCTGCCACAGAGGGCAGTGGAGGCCAAATCACTGGATGGATTTAAGAGAGACTTAGATAGAGCTCTAGGGGCTAGTGGAATCGATGGATATGGGTAGAAGGCAGGCACAGGTTATTGATTGGGGACGATCAGCCATGATCGCAATGATTGGCGGTGCTGGCTCAAAGGGCCGAATGGCCTCCTCCTGCACCTATTTTCTATGTTTCTATGTAATACTTGGTAGATAAGGAATTGCAGGATTTAAACTTGGCTGCACTGTAATAAGGATGGTATGTCTTCAAATTATGATGTTATCAGACTTTATGGATTGGAGGTGGTGGTGGCGAGGACCAGCAGGTAGCGGTACTTATAATTCCCCTTCCTTTTGGTTGAGGTTTTGGGGTTGTGAGATGGTTTCAGAATAACCATTGTAAGTAATTGCAGTGCGTTTTAGCATGTGGTCCACACTGCAGACTTGGTATGTCAGTGGTGACTGTTCATAGTTAGCAGGTGAATCAGATTTCACCCTCCTTAGTGTGAGTTCTCTAACAGTTGGGCTCAAGAGAAGAGGGTGTTGCATGAGGGTGTCAATTACATTAGAATGTGTTGTCATAACCTGTTAGCTGGGACTGCTATTGCATGTTAATAAAATATAATTTTACTTGGCTCATTCCAACTAACTGGTTCAATGTGATTTTCACAGGGGGATTGTATACTGTGTGAAATCAGCTATTTGTACCTTGACTTAATTTACTAGTCACCTTCTAATCTATAGACTCATCCAAAATTGCTCTTAAGGCAATTAGTCTTAAATTGTTTAAATATGATACAATGTCTTGAAAATAATGCACCTTCTTTCAGCAAGGAATGTTCTAGTGTTTGATTCAATACTATGCCTTTACTGGTAAAGATGTAGACTGATAAACCGGTATCATTTAATTAATTTAAGATACTATCTACTCTCCAACCGAGAAACACTGTTACATATCAATCAGATTTCTGTTATAATTTTTTTTTTTTGGAGATGCTAAATAAATGATATATGATATCTTAAACCTTCAGATAATTTTAGTTTGGTGTGGTAGCTGGATCCAGTGAACTATTGTTAATTTTTAAACATAACATTTTCAGTGGTGGGAGTTGGGGGAGGGAAGATGCTGAAACTGGCTGTCATTGATATTAATGTATGAGTGCTTAATCTTTCGCACGTCATTCCTCATTATTTTAATGAAGGCATTACTACATTAAAATAATGGACAGAGGAATGTCAAACAAGCTTTCCCAGCCTTTGCCCACGAGTTATGCTGACTGATTTTCAGTTTAAGATTTTCAGCTCATGAAAGTGTCTGTACAATAGGATTATTCCATTGAATTTCAACAAGTTATTAATTCTAATATAAAATATGAAATATTATGAGGTAACCACATATTGCATTAACAATCATTGCAGATGGTATATAAAAATTGCTTTGCAACCTGTTTTGGGTCTTTAAATGAAATGTATCTTATTGTGCATACAGCTTATATTTACGGAAGACAACATGGATTCCCTACCAGCCTATAGTGTTAGGTTCATTTTGTGTGAAGCTGGATGTGTGCTAGAGATGAAACAAAGAGAAAAATATACAGGTTTGATGGGGTAAGAGTGTGAGGAAACTTATGTAAAGCATAAATATCAGCTTTGATATTGAAAATATAAAACAAAACTGCAGAGGTTGAAAATCTGAATTCAAAATAGGAATTCAGGAAACACACATCAGGTCCAGCAGCATCTGTGGAAAAAGAAACAGTGTCAATGTTCAGGTTGAAGACTCTTTATTAGAAGATCATGTGGATCAGTTGGGTTAAATTACCTGTTTGTAAAGATTGTATAAAATACTCTCGTATTCCATTATTCTACTATCCTTATAGTTGGTGAAATAATCCTGAATTTTAGATTTTCCAGTAAAATACGTAAAATATTTTTTCAGGCAACTCACCTCCTCACTGTTGTCTTGCCACGAGTGGCTCTTTAGATGTGAGGTCATCTTCAGAAAAGGTTCAAAGGAAAATCTTAAAGGAAGAGTCACCCTTGGAGGAAATCACATGGAGCACATATTACAGAATTGCATATTTCAGTACAGTCTTATTTTTAGTTTTATATTTCTGAAGTAATAGCAGTTAGTCACTGAAGTGCTGGAAACATTCATTCTATGTGAACTCTGTTTCTCTTTCCACAGAAGCTGCTTCAGTCACTGAATGTTTCTGGTATTTTCTGTTTTTGATTCAGATTTTCATCTTCTGTAGTTTAGATTTTCAAAGTTAGGCAGATGGATTTGAATCTTCAAGTATAACAACAGAAATGTATTCCCTCCTGACTTCATTATGCAATTTCTCCTAATGGATGTGTGTTTTATTGAACATACCCAATAAATGACTTACACATCACCAGAATTTCAAATTAAAGACTTTGCTATTAATTCTAAAAAATATATCTTTTTTGGTAGCAGAGAGGCATACAATTTTTCTCGACTGGTTCATCAAAAAAATCCATGACTATATAGAGTTCAATAAAATAAGGAAAATCCTTTCTTGTACATTAATTGTGATTCTGTTGCATGAGAACACTTGTTTGTTAGACAAACTATAATGCAATGCTTTCTCTGGTATTTTTACAATAGGGCATTGTTTAAACTTGTTTGATGTAAAGAAAATGCTCACCATACTAATAATGATCTCTCCATTGGAGCAATTTTTATTTCCCAGATAGCTTTCTTCTTGAATTAATAGTGCCTTTTTCATTCAACTTAATGTGTAAATATATACCCATTTTTCGATCGATTGATATTATTTTGTTTTTTCTTCTTGATTGGGGATTACATAGTGGTAACTCATAACCAAATATGTTGATCAATTAACTTTTGAAAGCGATATTCGTAAATTCTTTACGTCTGGCAAAGCCTGCAGGATTGTGGAGAAGCAACTGAAAATCTGGCCTGATTCAACATGCGACAAGTATCATTTATACCACACAGGTGGCCGGCAATGATCATCTCTGACAAAAGATGGTCTGACCACCTAACCGTGACTTAATATCCTGGGGACCACAATTGATCAGAAACTTAATTTGGATCAGCCGCATAATACAAGATGGAAGAGAACAATTCAATTCACTTGAGTGCAATTTAAGATGCCCTCTCGGAAAAAAAAGGTGCATAATTTGCAGGTAGACAAAAATGCTGGAGAAACTCAGCGGGTGAGGCAGCATCTATGGAGCGAAGGAAATAGGCAATGTTTAAGGGCGAAACCCTTGCACCCCGAGTACGATTCTGAACATTCATTCCCTTTATCCCCAGTGCAAAGAAATGCCTGCAGTGAATGTTGTTTACAAATGCACAGCAATAACTTGGCTGGGCTACTTTGACAGGACTTCTCAAACCTGTGATGTCCATCACCAAGAAGGATAAGGGGCAGCAAACACATGAGATCACCAGAGCCTAGAGATTCTCCTCCATGCCACTTACCAACCTAACTTGGAAATATTTTGTCCTTTATTATTATTTTTTTATTGGGTCCAAATTCTGAAACTCTCCACCCAAAAATCCATGGTCATATCTTCATCAGAATGATTGGAGTGCTTCAAGAAGGCAACGCACTACCATCTCCTCAATTGGCAATTAGACACGAGTGATAACTGCTTGCCTTATTGGTGATAACCACATTTTACAAAAGTGAACTAAAAGAAACATAAATTAATGAAAACCCTCTTAAAGAGTTACCACGGACTTGATGGTGGGCTGAATAGCCTTCTGTATAATTTTACGATTCTTGTCCTTCATTTTTTCTGAAGGGAAGTCAGAAACATGATAACACACAATTCTCGCCAACACAAAGACAAATCCTGCAGTAGCCAGATATCCAAACATCTGTGCTGTCCACAGCAGTGTCATGGCTAAAGGACAAGAGCAGGAATGTTACAATCTTCCTTTTGGTAATTCAGGAAATTTACTGCTATTCTGGCTGAGGTTAAATACATGTGTATGCTTAGGAGATTTAATCCGTGACTTCGCTCGTTCAATGCATTATAGTGAATTACGCATTCAGCATGGGAAGATTGCATACAGTTTTATGATCACAGAAGAATATAGGTATTTTTCATTATATGCACTTTAATGAGATTTTGAGCAATTTAATTGCTGTAATCAAATTTAACAAGCAACATTCTGAGAAAATCTTCAGAGTACATATTCATTTTTAAACTAAAAATGTTTCATGATTTTCATTCACATAATCAGTGAAAGGCTGAAAAACAAATGTGATAATTATTGGATGCGCACATTAAATACATATAACAGGATTGTTTCTTCACTGAAATTACAGTTGTGCCATGTGAAGTTATATTCAAACTCACTAAACACTGCACTACTTAATTGGATCACTGTTTTTAATAAAGTGAAAGAAAAGCAGCATTTAACAGTATGATATTAATTTGTTGTAAATCAGTTATATTGGCTAATTACTGATAGACAAGGCTGCAATTATGCTTTTGCAAGGCAATTAACCTTTTATGAAAAATGCTTTCTAATTCATCACATTTGTAACTTCTTTATTTCTTGAAATTTAGGGTCTATATTTGGTACAGGTTATTAGGTTATCGCACATAATTTACAAGACAACAAATTAAAGGTGCCAAGCTTATTTTTGAAAGGACTAATTAGATGAAAAAATTACATTTATTTATACTGATTGTCCACATTCTATGGATATTGCTGCACCTTCAGGTATTAAGGATTGGGGAAATGCTCCAGTAATTGATACATGCAAGGATTTATTGAGTTTATGATCCCCACTGCAGCTATTAGCATTACTAATGGAAAGCAAGAATGTACAAAATAGGAGCAGGAGAAGGCTCTATGCTCCCTCAATAACAATGGCTAATCTGATCTTTGGCCTCCCTTTGCTGCCTATTTTCATGAACAGTGGAATCTCCAATTTGAGGTAACCTTCCTTCCCTCCTGTGCCCCATATGGCCTTCTACCTATTTCCTCCCTCCACATCCCCCCACCCCCCGCTTCTTTCCTACTTTCCTCCCTCGAGCTTCACATTCCATAACTCTGCAAACCAGTCTCGCACCTTACATTCTTATCTCTGGACTTTGTTCCATAAATCAAAACCCCCCTTCGCCTATGTTGTCCTATTACCTGCCACACTTTTTCTTGTCTCTCCCCTTCTGCAGTTGCATTTTTCTCCCCCCCCCACCAAAATCAGTCTCGAAGGGTCTTGACCAGAAACGCCACCAATCCACGTTCTCCAGAAATGCCACCTGACCCACTGAGCACTTTGTAGACCCCTGTTTTCTACACTACTTGATTCCTTTGTACTTCAAACCTCACAAATTCAGATTCATATTCCTCAGAAAAAATCCTCATCCTCCCCATCTTAGATGGGCATTTTTTAAACTGGAACTTACGCCTTCTTGTTTCCTCACCGAGGAAAACATCCTTACATCTTTTTGCATTTAATCCCCTCAGACGCATGTTTCAAGAAGATTTTCTCTCATTCTTCCAAATTGTAGTGTATGTGCATCAATCATTTATCATAAATCCATCTGACCAATCATTGTTTGTGAAATATATTAATCTGCCTCCTTTTGTAAGGTTATATGCTTTTTAAACAGCAATGTAAACCATATTTGAGATGGTCAAATAGGACATTCAAGAGGTGAAACTGAATAGAAATGTAGGCTTTAGGTCTTTTTCCTGGATTATTATGACTTCCGATTGTTAAAACTTTTTGTTTTTTTTGTACCAATTAAGGTTATATAACAATGGAATGCAATTAATACTTTATTAGATTATAAGTATTAAAAATGATAAAGTAAAATAAATAGAGCACGGCTATCTCCATGGGTTGGTGACACTGTTCAAATGAATCGGAGGTCACCAATTGTGTGCCAGTTCTCTGGCAAATAGTTGAGGTTGCACGTGAAGTTCATCCAGTCTATTGCTCGCTCCTCAACATGGTGCTCAGTGTTCTGCCCATGGTGAGTCCAGTGGTGACAAGGAGGTCAGATGTACTGGCATCTCACTTCCAGCATGACCTGGATATTCAACTTTGACCACAGGTCCATGGAAGTCCAGGTCTTGTAAATTACTGATAACCTTGGAAGTGTTGATTATTAGCTAGCATGACTTGGTTTGTGCTAGCTAATAATGTGCATCTCTACAGATCCAAATAATTTTTAATGAACTCTACGCTTTAATCAGCTTTGTGCTACCTTAGCGAATTAAACGTCAAAGACTGTCTGAGGTAGAATAGCTAAAAACCAAGAGGACCAATGATGAACCATGAATGCGCACTTCCCAATATCGACAAGCACCGTTGATAGTGGCTGGGAAACTAACCTTCAATCAAAGGGAGCACATTTCTTTCTCGAAATTTTTTTCCATATTTACTTTTTAAAAAATATATCAAATTGTAAATTCATAAGAACCTAAGATTTTTTTTAAATCATAAGAAGTAGGAGCAGGGGTTGGTCATTTAGTTGCCTTGTACCTGTTTTGCCATTCAATTGCCTTTCATAATCTTCCATTTCAATCTGCTTTCCAATGCTAACTGTACATCCTTTGATTCTGTTAATATCCAAAAATGTATCAGCCTCTGGCCTGAATATACTCAGTGAGTCTTTACAACCCTCTATGGTGGAAAATGCAAAATATTCACTCTGCTCTGAATGAAGAAATCTCATCTCCCTCCCTTGATATTGATACTGTTAATCCTTTGTTCAAGACACTTCAGCCATGTGAAACATTACCATATTTTTGTATTTTTCAATGAGGCATTTCAAATTCTTATAAACTTTAGAGAGTTAAGACATATTCTGCTTAATCTCTCCCCAATGAACAATCCACTCTGCACCCATTACCACTATTAGATAACCCAACAGTTTAGATCCACTTTCTTCCCTGAGAGGGTCTTCTATAATGGTCGGTTGAACTTGCACGCCCACACACAGACACAAGTAGTTCACACAACATATGTCTTTACAGCAATGCAGCGAACGGTATCTGTTTTTAATTGATTATGATGGTAGGAGATTTTGATCAGGGATTGATTTGACCTGTCATAATCTGACAAGGATTCATCTGTATTTTTCTCAATCAAAATGTTCAATTTTTCGTCAAATAGTTTTGTTTGCTCCAACAAAAAAATACACGCAAGGCGGAAAATAAAAGAAACAAGGAACTGCAGATGCTGGTTTACAAAAAAAGGTCCCAGCCACGTTCTCCAGAGGGATTGCCTAACTTGTTGAGTTACTCCAGCATTTCATGCCATTTTTTTAAACCAGAAAATAAATCTCCCCGCAAATGCTATGCTACTGCAAGATAATTAAGCTGAATGTTGCTGTTAAATGCTGGTGGTCTGCCGTGAATGTTCAGCATTTACTTCTGGTGACTCGGGGAAGTCCGTGATTTCGGCACATCTGTTTCTCAGCGCCGTGTTTCCGAACTTGCTGACAGATTTCAGCTGTAGATCTGTGCTCCGCTAATGGACTCCTCATACAGTCGAGCAGTGCACGAAGTTGTTGAAATTCCCCAATGCCCAGATCCTCTTTTGGCACAGGATGCCGTGATTGTTTTTAATTACATTTTACAGATAGGAGGAAGAAAAGAAAGTTGCTTCTTAAAATTATTTGTAATTTAATATTTTGTTTTAACGATTGGCAACATCATCATCAATATGTTTTTCTTACCTAAGCAAAATGCAGCTCCTAAAGATCTAGATTTGCTCAAGGGAACCGTTGACCAGCTGCTTGAGACTTGCTTTCAAAGTTCTGGCGCAGAGAGACCGTTCCTCTTGGTGCTTGAAGTAAAATGCAGGCCAGGTTTTTGACATCACTGTGAATCCCGTGAACAAGAGGTTCTGATTTGAAAGATATGGGCCAGTCTGTCTCCTAATAGCTGTAGAAACACAAAGGATGCACCAACATGGTTCTAAAAATAAATAATGTACAGCTGCCAAGCAGAGGCTGCAGTATAATGAAATAGTGAATATATTACCCTCACTTAATTTTTATATTATGTCCCAAATATGCACACAAACAATGCAGCAGATCTCATCATAGTGCAAATGTTGTTTCTGAGTGTGAGAATAAATTGAAGGGAGACTTTTTCCTTTGCAACTTTGTCAGCTTGATTAATTAATTCTTGCAACATCACTCACAACTATAATGATGATTCCATCAAAATCAGTTTGGTATCCTCGAGATGGTATCCTCTTTACTTTGAGATGGGCTGACCTTTGTGAGTCACAACTAGGGCTGCTGCTTTGCAGTTGGGGAGCTATCACTGCCTATTGACCATGCCCAGTTTCAATGTGATGATCTTAAAGCTGCCAATAAAGTTCCTCAATAGCCAGGCTGCTACCCCATACTGCCAGCGACAGAAAAAAGTTAGACGTTTGCTTACTAAAAGTAACAACAAATACGGGTTAAATCTATGAAAGTGGCATTTACATATTTTTTGGAAGGTGATAGAACCGAGAAGAGACAGGCCTTTTATCCCACAAGGTCTTGGCCAACCATTATGCCAATTTAATCAGCACATCTGCCTGCATGTGGTCATAAGGAATAGGAGTAGAATTAGGCCATTCAGCCCATCAAGTCTACTCCCCCATTCAATCATGGTTGATGTATCTCTCCCTCCTAGCCCCATTCTCCTGCCTTCTCCCCATAATCTCTGACACCTGTACTAATCAAGAATCTACCTTGCTCTGCCTTAAAACGATCCACTAACTTGGGCTCCACAGCTGTCTGTGGCAAAGAATTCCACAGATTCACCACCCTCTGGCTAAAGATATTTCTCCTCATCTTCCAAAAAGAACATCCTTTAATTCTGAGACTATGATCTCTGGTCTTAGACTCTCCCACTAGTGGAAACATCCTCTCCACATCCACTCTAGCCAAGCCTTTCACTATTCTGTATGTTTCCAGGAGGTCCCCCCTCATTCTTTTAAACTCCAGCGAGTACAGGCCCAGTGCCGACAAACGCTCATCAGCTTAACCTACTCATTCCTGGGATCATTCTTGTAGTCCACATCCCTTTATTCCCTGCCTGTTCCTGTGTTGGTCGAAATTCCTCATGATCTTCCTTCTTTTCTTTTTATTTGAGTATTTTGCACTCTTGCTAATGGAAACTTGCTTAAGTTGCAATCTATAACAAGTGAGTGTAAGTTAGCTTACTGCAACATGTGTTGAGGTACACGATAGATTTATACAGCGCAGAAACAGGCCGTCTCGGCTCAGCTCATACATGCCTACCAAGATGCCCCATCTATGGTAGTCTCATCTGCCTACGTCTGGCCCTTATCCCACTAATTTTTTCCTATCCATGTACGTGTGCAATGTCTTTTAAATGCTGTTACAGTACCTGTCTCAACCACCTCCTCAGGCAGCTCATTCGATATATTCACCACCCTCTGAATGATGTACACATGCTGAGGTATTTGTGTTGAAGAATGTGACATACATAATAGGTTCATGCCCACAAGTAGTGAACAATGACAGCTTGTTGTGCCCTTGATGAGGAAATATGCCTTGTGGGGAATCAGCAATTTCAAGTCTGTGTTAGTGCGTAACTCAATTCTGGAGCTCCACTTGCCGAGCTCTTCCTAGCCCAAACATCCACACAGCTCTCACATTAAGGCAGGAATTAAACGGGGTTCAACTGATAAAAGCCGTTTAGGTCTTCCAGACTGATAGTTACACAGGTCATTGAGTTTGAATACTATTTGAATATTGCTTTTGTTGTGAGTTCCTGCTTTCCTCACATCAAATCATCCTAAAATGGACACAAAATGTTGGAGCAACTCAGCGGGGCAGGCAGCATCTCTGCATAGAAGGAATGGGTGACATTTTGGGTTGAGACCCTTCTTCAGACTCGACCCGAAACATCACCCATTCCTTCTATCAAGAGATGCTGCCTGTCCCGCTGAGTTACTCCAGCATTTGTCTATCTTTGGTGTAAACCAGCATCTGCATTCTTCCCACACATCAAGTCATCCTAAGTCATCAGTCACTTATTATCAGAAACAACCAGGCATATTTTGGAATGTAATTAGTCCTTCAGTACTGGTTGACATGCACTGTGGAGATATGATACTGCCAGCCTTGCATCTCATTATTAGAATACCACATCATTATTGGTCTATATTTCCTGCAAATCCAAGAACCCATTGTTTCCAAAGATCGCCACTCCTGTGATTTTCACTGTTATCAACATTTTGCCACGACATCTGCAGCTACTCTAGAAGTGCCTGTGGTTGAAACATACACATGTTATGATGATTCCAAACACTGACAATGATCAATTTAGCAGTGACCAAATACTGAAAGCTATTTGTTATCAATCTTGCTATTATTCTTTACCAATGAAAGCCAGTCATGAATTACAATGTGGCTGATATATTTTACTAGATTTGTGATTTAAATGTTAACAATCCTGTAATACAGATTGTTTAGTCTCATGCACACTCCCTTGCCTTCTGCCACCAAACATTTTGTCATTATTTGGCCACCCGATCCATTTTGTATTGCTTTCCCTACGCCTATAACCTAGTGGAGACTGGCACTTGAATCTCTATTCACGACTATATTTCATCGGTAGAAATGACAAGTTGATGGCCCAGCTGTGAAAGCTGATTACTGCAGCACTTGACTCCATTCACAATGCTGGGATCTGAAAATTCTTATTAACGTGAAGCATCGATGAATATTAATGTTCTGCTCTTCACTGAAATCAGTCAATATGATATAATTTTTGAAAGATGATCCCTTTTGGAGAAAATGTCTAAATTAGAACCACTTATCAGGTATAAATATAAATTATATTTAAGAATCCTGCATTCAAAGAGTTTAGCAACCTATTTCACTGAAAGAGGCCATTCAGCTTATTGTGTTTTGCTGGCTCTTTCCAGAGCAGTCATTCCTGGTACCATGCCCCTGCATTAGGTTGTACCCAATAAATTCCTCAATCTCACTTCTAAAATTAGCTATGGCATCATCTTCTACTTTATTTGCAAAGCCCTTATTCCTTATTCCCTCACCAGATCATCTGTCTGTACTTTAATTATTAGCTCACTTGCCAGAAAAAAAACCCTTTTTCTCTATCCATTCATATAATTCTCATATCATCATGAAAATGTGGCTTTGAGCCATCTCTTAACCCTTAATGTCCCAAGAAGGACAACTCTTTCCCAACCTCTCCCCATTGTAAGATGCCAGTAAGTTTCTTCTGTTCCTTTTTAAGGCTGTTCTCTCTTTTCTACAAGAAGGGGCACACAATGGTGCAGTTGGTAGATGCCAGAGACCCAGATTTAATCCTGACGCCAGGTGTTGTCTGTGGGGTTTGCACGTTCTCCCTGTGATCACATGTGTTTCCTCGGGGTGCTCTGGTTTCCAACCACATCCCAAAGATGTGAGGGTGTGTAGGTTAATTGGCCTCTGTAAATTACCTTAGTGTGTGGGGAGTGGATGAGAAACTGGAATAACCTATAACTAGTGTGAATGGGTGATCGATAGTTGGTGTGAACTCTGGGCCGAAGGGCCAGTTTTGATGATGTATCTCCTAAACAAAGACAAAAAAATAAAGTGTGATTCAAGAACAGTCCAACTAATCAGTGATTATAAAGTTCCCACACAATTCTTCTGCCTTTGTTATGGTTCAAGTCATATTTACCTCTGGCTGGCCATTCAGAAGAGAACCTTCTGACCTTCTATGACCATTGCATGTGTATAACTTCTGCACTTGCATCTTACAGCATATAAGTCATTATTACATTGAAGTTTACCATTGAATTCTTTGGTGAGATTAATGGCAGTTCCTAATCAACAGCTCAGGAACTGGAAACACTTCTTAACTGGCTGCTCAGTTTTATGGCAGCCATAGCTGTTTTTAATTGGAGAAGACACAATAGCTGCAATAGCTCAGCTGGTCAGGCATCATCTGATGAGAACATTGATAACTGACATTTTGGGTCTTAACCCTTCTTCACACTGATTGTAATGGCATTAAAGAAGCCTGGCAGAGATGAGGGCCAGGACAATGTCTAGCAGGTAATGGCCAAACCAGCTGAGGAGAATTATTTCATAAACCGATGGTTGGATAAAGGCCAGAGATGAAAAGACAGAAGGTGTGAGTAGCTTTAGCTAGTCTAGTCCCATTCCATTGATTGAGATTGCTAACATTTATTCTAAAGATGCACAAGTTAAGATTTTTGTTTTATTTTTAATTTCTCTTTGTTTACATGTTTCACTAGTTTTAGTTTATTTAATTTAGAGATACATCGCGGAAACAGGCCCTTCAGCCCACCCAGTCCGCACCGACCAGCGATCCCCACACATTAACACAAGCCTACACACACTTGGGACAATTTACACTTATACCAAGTATACAAACCCAAGTCAATTAACCTACAAACCTGTACGTCTTTGGAGTGTGGGAGGAAACCGAAGATCTCGGAGAAAACCCACGCGGTCACGTGGAGAATGTACAAACTTCGTACAGACAGCACCCATAGTTGGCATCGAACCCGGGTCTCTGGTGCTACAAGCGCTGTAAGGCAGCAACTCTACTGCTGCGCCACCGTGCCGCCCACTAACTTTTGATAGTTTCTTAATTTTAACTGGTTTATTTTAAGTTATTTTTGAAATTATGTTCACACCTTTATGAAATGTTTGTCTACTTTAACTGTTGTTAAACATTTAATATCATCAAAAACCTTAAAATACTGATTGAAAATGCCTTTGTTGGTACAAACTATCAAAAGGTCATCAGATTCCACTGCCTAAGGCCCAGTCATTCTGTGTAGGATAACTCTGCTTGAGGGGATGGCTGTGGCTCTGAAGGCATGAGCTCACTGTAAGCCTGTAGTCACATAAGGTAAGTAGTACCATGGGAATTGTATGAGATGGGAGAATGGGACCTGTGTATGATTCAGGCCATTCTATTTACACCCAGGTAATTCATATGCCTTTTTAATACCTGGCCAACTTGCTATACAATTTTATGCATAGGTCCTTCCCAGGTTACCACAGCATTTTGTTCCTGTGAAATGTTCGTAATCCAAACTGTGTACAAATTAGAGATGCAACTGTGAACAGAGTTGCCATATGGCTAAAGATGCCTGAAGACACACAGATACCCGCAGCCAGCAAATCCATCCCGTCGGTCTCCCAAATGATCACTCATATGTACGGGCTGTACATAGGCTTAGTGTTCGTAAGCTGGGGAGACATATGTATAGAAACCTATATGGTCATCTTCACTTTCAAAGATGATTCCATGTACAGTACATAAGGGACATTGCTATAAAAGTGGGGGAAAGAATAAAAGACAAAAATTGTGGTGACCAGAGAAATATGCTGTTCTACCTTCCAGGTGTTGCTGTTGTAACCCCTTGTAGAGGGTCAACAAGATCAATCCTCTGCATCCAGCCCGGGTAAGAGCTGGTATGTAGGGAGTCTAGGTGGAGATTCCAGGTTCCCCTGGGTCCAGCGAGAATTGGCCTTTGGTCAAAAGTCACATGACGCACTAAGTTGAAACCTTCTCCTAAATGCCTGATTATCCCTCACTCACTCAACTTTCAATGTCTAAATCAGAGCTCAATACCTAAAACATATAGGGGTAGAAATCTGTCCCCTTTTACGATAACAAATCACTTGCACTTCTCTGCCAGGTTATTCATGTATTAGATAATCTGTCTTTGTCTCTTTGACCATATGCTACAATTCTGTCTTTTGCATCATCCGTCAACTTTGATCGATAAAAGCTGTGGACCCAACACTAATTTTATGCTCTTAACAATATACATTTTTTCTTTGCTTGGGAACAGTAAAAAAAATGGTTGTTTGATTGTTTTAAAAGTGATAAGCCGTGGTGGTAATAGTTGATAGTTATTATCTCATCTAGAATTCAGATATTGTTGTGTAGCAACCACTATACAAAGAGCTTTTGCGAACGATCTACATTTATATGTCTAAGGTTTTGCAGGTCAGAACAGCATTTATTCAAAATTTGATTTGAATTTGCTCCACGCATTTGTGATGGGAGGAATAAGTCAATTTCTCCATGTTGATTGCAGATAGTTGAAAGAAAAAAAACGAGGAGTCTTCATCAGGTTCTACACAAAGAGAATAAGAAACATAAAAAATATTCCTCATCCGCTGGGTTCTTCAATTAAATTTTTTTTGTGTGCAAGCGATGGCATTTTTGCCTGCAGCACAGTCTCAGTTTTGTGCAGTTAATTCTCTGCAACTATGAATGAATGCCTCTATAATATGTTCTTTGTGAAATTGTTTGAATGGATAGTGATGACCAGGATACCAAGAGAACACTGTGCTTTTCTGCAAACTGGTCAGCCTTCAAGATTGTTCTCGTTCAGGCTTCTGCCTGGATTTTGATTATTTGCAACATGATTTTGATTGAAATCCTGCAGTTTATTAAAAGTCATGTGACTCTCTAGTAATCAGACCGGAGTGCTCATTCAAATAAAAATAACTACCTGTCACTATTGCTTTTGGTGTTTAATTTAATTGCATTGTACGTGCAGACTTGTAAAAGACATTTTGGAAAATACCACAAAATAGACTTGTTCACAAGATTAAAGCATATTTAGTTAAAGGAGCAGGGATACAAAACTAGAGAAAAGGCAGAAGACAGTGAATAGTGGTGATTGGAGGGAGATGTGCTGTTGTGTCTCCCAGCTGTTGCTGTGGAAACCATTTTTTTCGGTGAAATTTATGACTGAGATTGACTTGACAAATGACTCGAAATGTTAAACTATAGAAAGCAATACTGAAGAGACGTCAGTAGAACTAGATTGGTGACAGGAGGACACATGGCAGATGAAATTTAATACAATGAAATTATTAATGTTGGTTGGAAGAACAAGAAGAGGATCAGGGCAGTTGTCCAACCCCCTGGCATACTATCAGCAGGATTTCGAGACTTTGGTAGTGCCTTCTTGTGATAAATGATCTAACATGTGCATTCCTGGTTTCAATTTGTACATTATTAGTTTTTAATAGACCTTGAACTTGCATAAATCGTTCATTCCCTCCATCCCAGCAATCTGATATGTCCAACAATTACACAACAGAGATAGAAATATTTCCGTCACTATATCATAAACATGACCTTAATAATACTGAGATTGAGTACATGGAATTTTGAGGAGGAATAATGCTAGCATGATTTTAAAAGTCTTCAACCAATGATTTGCAATATTCAAAAGATAGCGTTTTCAACAAGTAGCCTGCAAAATTGCTTTTCTGGTATATATTGGGTAAATATTTGAAGTGAAAACAGTTCTAGTACTGAGAGAAGGAGCAGGAGATTGCCTAATGCAAGTTGATAGCCTGGTTCCTGTGCTTTGTCATTGGATGTGGTACACATATGGAATGAGCTGCTAGAGGAAGTGTTTGAGTGGGGCAGGTCCATGGATAGGAAAGGTTTAGAGGGTGGGCAAATGAGATTAATGTCGGTGGGCATGTTGGTCAGCATGGACGAGTTGGCTGAAGGCTCTATGATTCTATGAAGCTATGATTCCATGGATGTGACACAATTGAACAAAGCATAAGATTGAACTCTGAGATATGTGGCAGTTCCCTTCAGGATGTGGTGTTTGGAGGTCCTCTGATGCTCAGCGTGATTTCCTCATCTATGTCTATGTCTAGAGGGGGGAGTCCGGACAAGTGCTGAGGTCAGGTTTTGACACTGAACTCACATTGCAAGAGTAGACAGGTCAGGTTAAATTCATTAAAAAAAATACAGATGCTGGAAAACTGACAAATAAAATAGAAAATGCTGGAAACTCTCAGTAATCCGGAAGTGGCGGCGCCTAACGGCAGCGGCTCGACTGCAGTCCGTCTGTCTTTTAAAATTTTTTTGTCTAGTTAAATGTAGTTGTTTGTGTTTTTTTATATTGTTTTTAACTGTGTATATGTGGGGGGGGGAGGGGGAAACTTAAAAAAATCTCTTCCCTGTATGGAGGACCCGACCTTTCTCTGTCGGGTCTCCGTTGTCGTTGGGGCCTAGCACCGTGGAGAGGCCTCCAATCGGAACGACCTGGGGCTCCAGTCGCGGAGCCTGCGGACTACTCACCATCGTGGAGCTGGCCGAGTTCGGAGCGTGGAGAGCTGCGGTGACGCGCGGCTGTGACCCGAGCCCGGAGATTCGGAGGCTCCAGCCGCAGGTCTGGTGGACGGTAACATCGGGAGCTCGCGGGTCCCTGGTGGGAGACCGCTTTTCGGGGCTCCCGCAACGGCAGCTACTACCGCCCGAGTTGCGGGGTTGAAGATGACCTGGAGCTGGGTCTAACATCGCCCGGCGTGGCTTTAATGGCCGCGGGACTTGCTAGCGCTACCGGGGGCTCCAACATCCAGACCCGGAGGGCGGCCTTGCATCGCCCGGCGCGGCTTTAATGGCCGCGGGACTTATTTTCCATCGCCCGCCGGGGGCTCTGACTCTGACATCGGGAGGAGAATGGGGAGTGCAGGGGAGAGATAGGACTTTGCCTTCCATCACAGCGAGGAGGAGATTCGCTGTGATGGATGTGTAAATTGTGTTGTGTCTTGTTTCTTTTTACTTGTTTGTATGACTGCAGTAACCAAATTTCGTTTGAACCTCATTTGAGGTTCAAATGACAATAAATGGTATTGTATTGTAGTAAGCATCTGTGGAATGGAACGCAGAGTTAACTTTAAAGTCCATTTAAAGTTTTTCATTTATTTTTCTTTGTTTAACTTGTTTATATTTCTTAATTTATGTATTGTTGTTTAATGTATTTTTAATTACTTTTATTTATTTTATATTATTTTGGAAGCTTTAGAAACATTTAAATCTATATCAAATGTTTTAAAAGATGAAGTACAAAGATAAGCTAGCCAATAATATAAAGGAGGATAGTAAAAGCTTATTTTAGTATGTGAAGAGGAAAAAAATAGTTAAGACAAATGTGGGTACCTTGAAGACAGAAACAGATGAATTCATTATGGGGAACGAGGAAATGGCAAACGAGATGAACAGGTACTTTGGTTCTGTCTTCACTAAGGAAGACACAAATAATCTCCCAGATGTACTAGGGGACAGAGGACCTAGGGTGATGGAGGAACTGAAGGAAATTCACATTAGTCAGGAAAATGGTGTTGGGTAGACTGATGGGACTGAAGGCTGGTAAATCCTCAGGGCCTGATGGTCTGCATCCCAGGGTACGCAAGGAGGTAGCTCTAGAAATCGTGGACGCATTGGTGATCATTTTCCAAAGTTCGATTGATTCTGGATCAGTTCCTGTGGATTGGAGGGTAGCTAATGTTATCCCACTTTTCAAGAAAGGAGGGAGAGAGAAAGCAGGGAATTGTAGACCAGTTAGCCTGACTCAGTGGTGGGGAAGATGCTGGAGTCGATTATCAAAGATCTAATAGCGACGCATTTGGATAGCAGTAACAGTGAGACCACACCTGGAGTATTGTGTGCAGTTTTGGTCTCCTAATTTGAGGAAGGACATCCTTGCTATTGAGGGAGTGCAGCGTAGGTTCACAAGGTTAATTCCCGGGATGGTGGGACTGTCATATGATGAAAGAATGGAGCGACTGGGCTTGTATTCACTGGAATTTAGAATGATCACAGGATCTTATAGAAACATATAAAACTATTAAGGGATTGGACACGCTAGATGCAGGAAACATGTTCACGATGTTGGGGGAGTCCAGAACCAGGGGCCACAGTTTAATAATAAGGGGAAGGCCATTTGGAACTAATATAAGAAAAACCTTTTCACACATAGAGTTATGAATTTGTGGAATTCTCTGCCTCAGAAGGCAGTGGAGGCCTATTCGCTGGATGCATTCAAAAGAGAGTTAGATAGAGCTCTTAGGGATATTGGAATCAAGGGGTATGGTGAGAAGGCAGGAACGGGGTACTGATTGTGGATGATCAGCCATGATCACATTGAATGGCGGTGCTGGCTCGAAGGTCCGAATGGCCTACTCCTGCACCTATTGTCTACGTATCCATGTAAATGTGTCTGTGCCTAGGCACATTTAAAAAATAGCATCAGGAATAAACTGTTAATGGTTATGAGGGCAGTGGTGGAGATGGGTTCCTGAGGTTCCATGTCTGCCAGGCCACCCCGTGTGATGTGAGGCCACAATGAGGAGGCCTCGAGTGTAATGTATTCAGTGGGTGCCATGACAGGTAATCCACACGGGATTAGTGCGGGGGCAGAGTATAGATGATGTGATAGGGTAGAGCATGCTTTGGCCCATCAAGAGGCCAGGTGACGTGTCAAGACGATTGAGAGATTTGACCTGACAAAGCTCATCTATCTATATATTATTCCTTCTCTTGGATGCTTGACTGAATATCATACCACCTCATAATCCAGGGCTGCATTGCAAAAATAGCAGATCATTCAACACATCCAGCACTTTTAAAATTAACTTTTAGTTGACATCTAGTTTTGTACTATTGTTTTGGCTGCCTTGTATTGTAATGACATTAGCATTAGGAAGGATTCATGAAAGACAATTAAAAAAAATAATTAAGGTTAATCACCATGGTGTATGTATAAAGGAGTAACTTTATCAGACTGAAGTGAAGTAAGTTTGCCTTAAATTTTTCTTGCACCAGGTCAGTTTCTTCGTCTAAAGATGTTCCGAAAAGATCACGGCTCCTGGATGGTGATGCTTTTTTCCAGTATTCTCTTCCTGTTCATCTTCTCTTATATTTACAACCTGTGCCTCTTAATCGCTGGAAATATGAGGTAAGATTGACAGTTTTATATCCGATTCAATTATAGTGAACTAAATTCAGCTTCAATGCAGGATTAGCACTCAGCAACATGGGGAGCCTCACTGGTGTAAACCTATACTTAACATGAGACAATAAAACCATTTACTAGGAACTACATTGGGTGTTGGCTGCAAACAGAAAGAGAAAAATTCCCAGGCAAATAGCAGCTTCTATTTAACCTGAATATCGGTCTTCTCTACGAAATAAAGATACAGAAAAATGTGTTTTATTACAATTCTTTTCCTTGTATGTTGGAATATGTTCTGAACGTAATATATATCAGTTTTGCTCCTATGTGAAGGGGTGCAGAAGGGAGTTTGTGTACTTCTGCCACTCCTCTATTGGAGGAGCACAGATAATTGTGCTTTGTAATTTGGGTTGCAGCCATAATTGTGCTCTGGCTTGACATTAATTTTAATACAATGGAGAACCTTGCTGTTTATCTTTCCCTGCCACTGCAAACCCCCACTGAGTCACAAAGTGTAATTTGACAGCTAAATAGTGACAACTTTTCAGTTCATATTAGATGGGCTTGCTGCTGCTGTTGATTAACATCAACCTATGGTGCTGAATAAATTTGGTTTTAAAGCAGCTAATTACTTGGATTTAGCAGGCGTATTTCCTGCTTCCTGAACAGAAATCATAAAGCAGCAACCTAGGACAGTGATGAATGACTTCTGGCACATATTGTACTGCATTGCAGGATTATTGAACCATCTTTAGTGACACCGACCACAAACTAATCAATTAGGTCCCCTCTTTCTCATTGGAATAAACCAATCCCATCAGAATAAGACGACTTTAAGAATGAGACTGATCTGTGTGTTCATATTTTATGGGAAATAAAAACTATTGACACAATTATTATCAAGATGTCACTCACCTGGGTGGATTACCTAGTTTTGCTCTCTTGATCAGAAGGTGAGCAATGCAGTTCCTTTGAGCAGTTTTATTGTTTGGTTTTGGTCAAATTTACTTTTCAATTAATTTCTCTACATTTAAGTGACATGCAGACTAAACAAAGGTGTAGAAATTGAACGGGAGCACGACGGGCAGAAATAACCTACTCTGCAACAAGGCTATAAAGATAAACAATATAATCATGATTGGTTGGTCTAGCAGAGTTATCTGAAAGGAAAGAACTTCCAACATTTATGATCTAGAATCACAAATTGTCTAGGTTTGATCTTTCACATTTGAAAGAACTATTCAATGAATTTCCACATAATCAGCCTACTTCTGCTCAATAGGGCATTCCTATCCAATTATTAATTTCCCTGATGATTGTAACCTGAAATATTTTTTTAAAAGGCCTATATTTCTATTATGCTTTTTATGACATTTGAATTTCCAAAGCATTTCCAGTCAGTGATAAATTTGTGAAGTATAGTTACTGTTATTTAAAGTAAGTATTCAGCATTTCAAGCTGAAACAGTGGAGAGTAAAATAACATGTTTGATGCTTTAGAGCATTTGACTGCATCAGTGAATAAATTGACAGGGCAGTGTGCATGATTCACAGCAGGCTACTGTAAAGCAAACAAATCAGTTTATTCAGTGAAAAGTCCATTGTAAGTGTGAAAAATCTATAGTAACTAACCTAATAAAAGCAGGTAATTCTTCAGAAAAAGGCAGCAAATGGAAGATAGTTACATTTAATTCTGTACATCAGATCCATCTTACTCACTCATAGCAGTTTTGACAGCAAGCTTGATTGGCAAGGGAATAGCTCAACCATTTGCTCTTCACCTAGCGATAGTATTTATATGTCTTCTCATCTCTATAATCAATACGTGGACCTGACTCAAGCCTGAGTACTTAGTTCTTCCATGCACTGATGCAAGCCTGAGGCATTTGCAGTAAAGCAGGAAAAGGATTTGCTTTGCTGCACGTAAATTGCTGTAGATGAATGACAATGGACACATGCAGTAGTGTTAGGCAAATCACTAATGTACTGAGCTAGATCAGCATGGCATAATCTGCCCTGGACATAAATGTTTAGTCAGAATACGCAGCCGATTAACAGCGCCGGAAGTGGCGGCGCTGTTAATCGGCTGCTGCTCGCCTGCAGTCCGTCTGTTTTTACTTTTTCTGTTGGTTTTTTTTGTCTTGTTTTGTTAAGTTTTAGTTTGTTGGGTTGTGTTAGGGGGGGAGAAACATGTCCTCTGTCTCCTCCTTCGGGGGAATGCGACTTTTTCGTGTCGTATCCCCCTTCCCTGCCTCCGTCTGCGGTGAGGCCTAATGGCGGAGCTGGCCGCCTCCATCCGACCCCGAGGCTACGGAGGCAGAGCCAGCCAGGACTTACCAACGAGATGCTGGCCGTCTTCGGGGCTGAGGCAGCGGTGGCCCGACTTGCTGGTGCGGCGTTCTGGCTTTCGGCGGCGGCCTGGAGCTGATGCAGCGGGGTCCGGAGCGGAGACTGCGGGACCTGGAGCTGATGCAGCGGGGTCCGGAGCGGAGACTGCAGGACCTGGAGCTGGTGCGGCGGGGTCCGGAGCGGAGACTGCGGGACCTGGAGCTGATGCAGCGGGGTCCGGAGCGGAGACTGCGGGGCCTGGAGCTGGGGCGGTGGCCCGGAGCGGAGACTGCGGGACCCGGGGCTGATGCTGTGGCGGGCCGTCTCGGAGCGGAGACGGCGTTCCAGCTTTCGGCGGCGGCGACATCACCACGGAGGTCCGCTGGACTGGAGGGCGGCATCTTCGGCCTGGATCGATCGCCTCAGCGCAGAGGGAGAACAAGGAGGGAAGAGACGGAGACTAAGACTTTGCCTCCATCACAGTGAGGGTGTGCTTGGTGAACTCACTGTGGTGGATGTTTAATTTGTGTTTATTGTATGTTTTGTTATTATTGGTTCTGTGTATGACTGCAGGCATCACAATTTCATTCAGACCGAAAGGTCTGAATGACAATAAAGGAAACTTGACTTGACTTGACTTGACATTGTATTTAAATTCATGCCACCAATATTTAGATTCATAGACACCAAAGATGGACACAAAATGCTGGAGTAGCTCAGCAGGTCAGGCAGGATCACTCGGGCTGGGGTCAGATAGCCAGGTTCTGAAAGTGTACATTGTATACATCCATAAAATTTCAACTTGAAAACCTTCTCACAAAACTGCTTAATTACTGATTCACTTAAGGGCCTGTCCCATTTACGTGTCCTTGGCACGCAAATTACACGACCTCGTGGTCGCGTTGAGCCGCGACGGTCCCGCGAAGGTTGGGTGCGATTTCATGCGTACGCACAGCCGTCTGGACCGCGTGATGTCATTTGAAGATGGACACAAAGCTGGAGTAACTCAGCGGGACCGGCAGCATCTCTGGAGAGAAGCAATAGGTGACGTTTCGTGTCGAGACTCTTCTTCAGTCTGAAAAGAAGGGTCTTGACCCGAAACGTCACCCATTGCTTCTCTCCAGAGATGCTGCTGGTCCCGCTGAGTTACTCCTGCATTTTGTGTCCATCTTCAATTTTCTTGGCCCCGCTCTGGGAGTAGAAGTGGGAGCGGATCCGGACCGCAACGGCCGTGAGCCCCAGGCTGAGTTCAGTGATCGTTTGCCTGCTTCTGCTGCTGTTGAAGGTGAGACGTTGCATCATGCCAGTGTCTTGGGCCTGTCCAACTTTGGCCGTCAGTTCCGCGACAGGCCGTTGGCGCGCGAAGATTTTGTTCACTACAAAAATTTCGGAGCCCTGCGCGATGTCGCGCACAACTACATACCCCTCCGTGCTTCTAAGTGGGATCGGCCCCGCGCAGCCATACGATGCCCGTGCGCCTCAACGCGACCACGAGGTCGCGTAATTTGCGTGCCAAGGACATGTAAGTGGGACAGGCCCTTTACTGGAAGACTGAAATAAGAACACAAAGTGCTGGAAACACGCAACAGGTGGATCAGCATCGGTGGATATAGAAACACAGGTAATATTCCATTACATGTTTCATCTCTGTTTCTTTGCTGCAGGATATCAGGCCCAGGGATGAGTGTGCATCACTCGCTTAGCTTTTGCTTGTAGGTTGCTTGATCCATTTCTTTAAAATAAGAAGAAACTTCTTGCATTTATAGTTAGGATTTTTCATGATGAATACTTCGCAACAAATAAAACACATTTAAGTAGTCATTATATTGCAGTGGAATGTAACAGTTGAGGCCACATGATCATACAAACTGAAATGAAATAATGCCATTTTACTATTGAAATAATAATCTTTTTCTCATTCTGTTGCAAATTCATCATCCTGAAACACTAAGTCTATTTTTTTTACAGATGCTGAATGACTTGCTAAGTGTTTCCAGCATCTTCTGTTTTCATTTCCTTCTGCACTTTTGACTTTCAATTGGTCATTCATTGCCCCTTCTTTTCCAGTAATCCATATCTGGATAAAGCTGTGGTCTCCAACTGCATTTCAATTTATAGCCTTTACCATGTTCAACCTCAATGATTTTGTTTCCCTTCTTATTTTGATGGCATATTGGCAAAGACTTATTTCCACACCTCATCTTCCACCACAACAGCCTCATTAAATTCAACTATCTTCAACATGATTCCATTACCAGATGTGTTTTCTCACCCCTTTCAGCATTCCAGTGATTGTCCCCTTTCCAGGTTTGCTCTCCTATCTCAACAATAACTGGTTTCCTTCTCATCGCGCTTTCAGGGATAACTTCATAAGTGACCACTCGGCCCTTCAAGTCTACTCCACTATTCAATCATGGCTGATCTATCTTCCCCTCTTAACCCCATTCTCCTGCCTTCTCCTCATACAGTAACCACTGACACAATGGTGTCCTCCCATATCCCAGAGATGTGCAGGTATGTGAGTTCATTGGCCATTGTAAATTGTTCTTCGTGTGCAGGTGAGTGGTGGAATTGATGGGATGCAATACCTGCACTTTCCATCCCACCATCCAGGAACCTAAACACAGGTGAAACAACAATTTACTTACACTATTTCTAATTCGGTGTACTGTATTCGGTACTCACAAAGTGGTCTTGTCAACTTGAAGAAACCAAATGCAGATTGGGTGTCTTCATTTGGTTTATTGCAGTCTTCAACGTGGCCTCAATGTCCAGGTTACTTCTCTCTTCAATTCCTCATCCCCTTGTTGCTCTGTCATGTCGCTCTGCGGCCTTTCTATTAAAGCCCAACAGAACTACATCTCGTCTTTCCACTGGGTACGTTACAACCCTCAGGTTTCAACATTGAAATCAACCATTTCAGATAAGCAAACTTTCCAGTCAGTCATAATTTGCTAATTCTGATATCAATTTGTAATTCTATTTTTATCTCTCTACAAATGTTGCCTGACTTGCTGAACATTTCCATCATTTCCTTTTATTTCATATTGCATCATGGTTTCCCACTCATTTTTTCTTTCACTTCTATGTTTTCATTTATTTCCTATTCATATTCAAACCCAACAGCTATGATTAGCAAACCTTCATCACCATCCCACAGCCAGCACCAACACAATTTTAGTCATTCAGTGTTTTTTGGGCTTGACCCAATTACAGCCATTCATTTTATTCGCTCCACATGTGTGATATTTTTCTTTAAATTCTGATGAAAGGTCATCAAACTGAAACTGTAACTGTTTCTCTCTCTGTAGATGCCTGCCTGACATATAGAGTGTTTCCAGCATTTTCTGTTCTCATTTCAGATTTGTAGCACAGTCATAGAACAGAAGCAAGACCCTTAATCACCAGTCCTGCTGTAGGCTTTCTACCTGAAATGATAATCATTGCTTTCTATCCACAGATGCTGCTCAACTCACTGAGTTCCTTCAGAATGCTGCTTCAAATTTCACCATCTGTGATATCTTATGTCTCCTGTGCACCATCAAATACAAATCCTACATGAATCCCATTATAAAGAAATCTCTGCACACTCAATATCCCATCGATTCTACCAATCACCTACACACTAGGAACAATTTACAATGGCCAATTAACTCACAAAGCTGCACATCTCTGGGATGTGGGAGGAAACCATTGTGGTCACAGGGAGAACATACAAAACTCCACACAGAGAACAACTGAGGTCTGGATTGAACCTGGATCTCCAGTGCTGCCACGTGGCTCTACTAACTGTGCCACTGTCATCCTTTATTAAATAAAATACCGACACTTCTGTAGTGTCCTTACTTTCTGATTTAATGTTCAGATACTTTTAAACATGGTATCTATGGAGGGATGAATATTGGTCCCAAGGACTGAAATAATTGGATTATTGCCCTTTGAGGTATTATAACCTATTCGAAAGAACAAACAGGACCTTCATGTAACATATCATTCAAAAGGCTTGATTGAAGAGCCATTGGGTCATACAACATTGAAACAAGAAACTCGGCCTGCCGAATCCACACCGACTAGTGGGCACCCATCCATGACAATTCCATCCCAGCACTAGGCCTGTGACTTTCTGTGCTTAGGCAATTCAAATTCTCATCTGGACACTTTTAAATACTGTTAGTTCCAGGTACCTACCACTTCCTGTGTGAAAAAGGTTCCTATTTGATCCTCCCCTAACTCAATGTCCTCTAATTTTGTCAACCTCTGATTTGTGGATTAATTTCCTGCAACCGCTCTATTTTTACCATTCATAATTTTCTATATCTCAATCATGTCCCCTCGCAATCTCCTCTGATTCAAGAAAACAGACCCAGCTTCTCCAGTCTCTCCCCATATCCCAAATGCTACATAACAGGCAAAATCTTGATGAATCTCTCCAGCACACTCTCCAGCACATTCATATCCTTCTGAAAGTGTGGTGGGTAGAACTGCACTCAATATTATTGCACGCAATATCAATTGCAAGCAATAGATATGCTGATATTGCCCTCCATACTGTCAACAACTCCACCAGTTCAAGTTCTGCAAACTTACTGGTCATGCCTTCTACATACATATCCAAATCATTCTCTTGCATTATAAACAACAAGCATTGATCTATGTGGAATACCACTGGTCATAGGTATTCAATCACAAAACCAAACCCCTATTATCACCTAGCCAATTTTGGATCCATTTACCAGAATAGGTCTGGATCCTTTGGGCCTGAATCTTTTGGACCATCTCCCTGTCAAAGCCCTCATCACTGCATCTTCAAAAAGTTAATTCAGATTGATCAGACAGAAACTGCCCTTTTCAAAGTGAGACACCAAATGCTGGAGTAACTCAGGCAACATCTCTTGAGAACATGGATAGATGACGTTTTTTGGTCGGGACCCTTCATAGAGTAATGCTGGCTCTCTCTGATTAGTCCCTACCATTCCAAACAATCTTTAATCCTCCATCTCACAATTGTTGCAATTACTTCCCTACTACTGATAATAGGCTCATGGGTCTGTAGTTTCCAGTCTTTGCTGCTGCCCTTGCAAAGGGGACTACATTTGCTGTCTCCAGTCATCTGGCACCTCACTTATGATAGTAAGGATTAAAAAATCTCAGTCAGAGCCACAGTAATCTCTTCCTTTGACTGCCTTAGCAGTCTGGAATATATCTCATCTGATGCAGGGGATGTACCCCACTTAATTTCTTTTTTAAGCACCTTCTTACACTTTGTACACTCTGACAGGCTTCTCCCATATTAAGTTTTCTTTACCTGCCAGATGCTTCTTTTAATCTCCTTGTTCAACCCTTGATATCAGGGGTTCCCTGAACATGTTACCTCTGGCTTTCACTTACTGGAATATTGGGCCCAAACCCACAGTATTTCTCCTTTGAATGCTTGTCACTGTGCAGATGTAGACTTACCTGTAAGTAGATCCTGCCAGATACTGCCTATTTTAATGAAATTTACGTTCCGTCAATTTATGTCCTCAAGCCACTTAATTTAAAAAAGGTTTTAAGGTGACAATTTGAAGCAAATTTGTGAAGAAAGATTTCAGTTTACTCAAGAGAACTTAAGTGTGATTAAAATTTGATGCAATCATTCTCCAAATACTTTAACTCTGTTTCCTGATCATTGCACACAATATGCACTTTCAAACATCATCACTAGATGGTGGTAAAACATCTGATTTTACATCTAATATTTAACAATGAGTCTGAAGAAGAGTCCTGAGCTGAAACATCACCTTCCATGTTCTCCAGAGGTGCTGCCTGACCCGCTGAGTTACTCCAGCACTTTGTGTCTTTTTTTGGTTATACATCCCTTTTTACCATTGTGAACTGAACCACACCAGTGGAAAATGACTTACCAGAAGTCACAGATTTGTTTTGTTTCATCCATACCAGATCTCAATTACTATATATTGGCTAAAGTAGACCTTATACTTTATTATGCGGTGATGCTTTATATTCTTTGAAATAGGAACATTTTCTTTTTGGAGGGGGCTCTATTTCATTACACCAATTTGCGAATTTCCAAAGTGTTGAATGCATATTTACTAGATAATCATTATCTCCTATAAAATATGTTCCAATGGACAATCATTCACATTTGATGAAAATATCATTAAATAAAGACTAATCTGAAGAAACCTTTTTGCTATTAGGCCCTTTTTCTTCTATCAATAATGGTATCATGAAAATAATCAACAGCAGAATACATCCACTGACGACCTGACCTCTGGAATTCTCTCCCTAATCTTCTACAAATTGGTTTGCAATGATTCCTTCCAGTAAGAATCAAAGGCAATGGATATTTATTATGGGACACGCTGGTTTAAAAAAAAAGTCTAATTTATTTGTGCAGGAAGGAACTGCACATGCTGGTTTACACCAAAGATAGACATGAAATGCTTGGGTAACTCAGCGGGACAGGCAGCATCTCTGGAGAGATGAAATGGGTAATGTTTCATGTCGAGACCTTTCTTCAGACGTCTGAAAAAGGGTTTTGACCGAAAACTTCACCCATTCCTTCTCTCCAGAGATGCTGCCTGTCTCGCTGTCTAATTTATTTACTCTTCGATATACTGTATGTCAAATTTTCCAGGTGTTTAGGATTTATTGCAGTGCAGTACTCTGAGAAGGTTTTTACATTCATATATATTTGTAACACTGTACAGTTTGGTTGTTATATAAAAAAGGTAATTAGAGCATTGTCATGATTCGGAAAAGATAATGCCTTCCTTGGCCGGCCTGTTATTTTTAAACCTTTTTTTAATCCTACTTAAAATTCTTGTGGACTGAGCTTTTCCCCTGACTTGCCCTAAGTTTAAATTTGATATCTGGTCCATATACCACATCTATAACCAGCTTCCTTCTGCTTGGAATTTAAACTCTGCAATTCCCTCCATAAACTTCACTGTCTCTCTTCATTCCTGTATGTTTCTTGAAACCAAATTTTAGGATCAAGCTTTGGTAATTTTCCTAATTCTATATGGCTTAGCCACAAGAATTATTCATATATTATCCACATTAAAGTTGCTGTATAAATGAAAATTGTGGTTGTTGAATTCTGGAAATTTATTTTCTAAAGGTAAATGGCATAGGTCAGGGCATAGAATATAAAAATTGGGATGTTATGTTGCAGCTTTACCAAACATTGGCTAGAATGCACTTGGAGTGTTGTATGCCGGCCTGGTAGCCACACCAAAGAAAAAATGTGATTGCAATGGAGACATTGCAGAGAAGATTCACCAGAATCCTGCCTAGATTGGGGTACTTCATTTAGGAAGTGAGAGGGGAACCAGGGATAGGATATCGAAGCTGGGCTTGGCAGCAATGTTCACATCACCGGATTATTAAATGCAACAACACCAAAGAAAGTAATTTGGCCCATTATACTGCTTTGCCATGATAGCCGTTGTGAGAATCAATAGGAGTGAAAGGAATGGAGTCTTTTTTATTAAAGAAAACTTGTACCATCTCAGGTGTCTTGATTTTGAAGTATTGTTTCAGTTCTCTCAGTATCTCTTTTGGGTTTTTTAAAGGATTGAGTGGATATGGTTATCCAAATCAGAATAGATGGATATTTCTGCCAATCACATCCATTTTAAGTGTGAATCAAAGCTTGCCATTACAGAAGTAAAACTGCTGTCTTGCTTAAATCTGGCCATGCTAAGCTTTTATCTTTGAGCAGTGTCTAAATGCCTATTAAAGTTGTATTACTGCCCTATTTAAAAACTAAGCATTTCATGTGTTCAATGCCAGTTTTCTTGATTATATTTTGTGATAGTTGTAACATTCCTTCCTGGTGATATTTTGTGTAATAATGACATTTTTTTTCGAACTCTGACTCTTCAAAAAACAAGGAATCTAAATGGTATAAGACATGAAGCCATTTGCTTTTGATATATCTTCGCCCTATTGGAGCTTTGTGACATCTCCATTAAGAACATCCTCAATTCCATTGCGAGTTAACAGGGAATATCACAAAAACAGCAGAACAATGGCCTGCAGATATTAGTTATAGTTTGTTTGGCCACTTGCTTTTGTTGATGTATTGTTTCTTGATTCTTCTGTAATTTTGTTGCCCAGGGTCACTATTCCACCATTGGAAAGCAATGAAGTTAACAATAGGTTCAAATGCAGCTTTGTGCTCTACTGTTGATGTATGTAGGAATCAGACAAATTATTTTCATTTAAAACCATTAATGATCATTGGAAGGGAGGCACCATGCCACCTCTGTCTGGATTGAACTTGAACCCAGGTCCACAGGATGAAAAGACGGTTTAAATGCACTAAAGCATTATTGTCTTCCCATGGTTTGAGTTAATGACATGGATGGATTGCAACATGGAACGGTCATAACCCTGGTCACAACCTGAAGCGACTTTCAGCGTCACTGTGAAATGGTTATTTATGCGACACAAAAATAGTGATACAATTAGTGCAGGTTTACTTTAAGGCTGCATACAGCGCTGTGGCTCCTCATGTCTTAAAACTGTTTCTGAGGTCTTTGTTTCCCTCACCTCCCTATCGCAATGAAAAATGATTCTATGTACCGTACGCAGAGAATAATGCAAATATGGATTCCTTCCTTGGCAGAAGGTTTTTTATTTTCTCCTGAAAAAAATGTTGTTGCATTTTCATTCAATTTATAGAGTCCCCTTCTTTACATTGTGAACAATTCTATGTAATACAAACACTTTTCTAAATACAAACTTATTGGGTATAAAACAAGAATTTCTTTTCCTCTTGAGACTAAAATCCATCAACACCATTTCTAGCTGTACATATTACTTTGATTAGAAATCCCATTTCCAACATCTCTAAGTGCCTTCATCTGCATAAATCAGTCACTAATTAACACTGTTATTTAATTAGGGTCATCCTGTTGTCGTCCAGTCATTAATCACACCTAATTTAGAGTAGGACTCTTATTCAAGGATTTTTTTTGTCTAATTCTTTTTGAGAATTACTTCACACGGCCTGTCAGAGCTGCTCCTTGCCTTTATGTGCTTATTGTAACAATGCTGGCTAACAGATGACTAGGGTCATCAGTATTGAACAGGGGATAGGCTCAGACAATTATTTGGGCATCAAGCAAAAATTAAGCAGTTTGTGTTTATTGTATAGATAGTGAAGAAAAACTTAACAAGCTGCATTAATATTTTACTAGTCCTGTTTTGTCTGTAATTACGTATTCCTTTAGGCTTGAGCAACGTGATTTTGGACGTGGCCAATGGCTCAAATCTGTTTCCTCGTGAATATGAATTGATGGGAATAGAAACAATGCAAAATTTAAAGAGTGTCAAGTAAAATAAAAGCACCGATGGTTGCTTTACAGAAAAAATAATTAAATTGAGATACTTTCTGGGCTCAATTTCCAGTGCTGATTAAATGTAAAAGAAAGGAAATTGTAATTCAATGCCGTTCTACCTCTGCACTTTTGTATCCTCTATCTTACAATCAACCTCTATCCAACTTTACAATCTTGTTTTGAACATGTTGTTTACAGTCATATTTATTTCCCATAGGCCTGCTTGTGAAATACCTTTGGTGATATGGCCCATGGAAATTCCAGTTGTTATTAAAAGTAGTTCCTTTTGAGCAGCCGATGGGTAAAATGTCTGTTCTATGTTTAGCTGCTATTCAATACTTTTGGTAATTTGTACTGACGAGGATGACTTTTCATTTCCCATTTTTTTTGGCAACTATGTGTCTATGCTTTGAGTGAATTGTCAAAAGCATTAAAGGTACAACTTGGTTATAAATGTTAGAGATTTTGTCTTTTAATGCTCATTATTGGTTGACAACAGAAAACGAAATGACAGGCTGGTAATCTGTGAGGTGTAAGGACCAAGCCCAGAAGTTCACCTCATGAAACCAAATGTAATTAATTTTGTTGACCTCTGTGGCTGAGAATTTGTCCCATGCCATTTTCTTGCGATTAAAACATCATTGACATTATTTGTGAAAATTGTCTAAAGAACAAGAACCTCAAACATGGGCTCAAAGAACAATGTTCTTGGATTCTTCTGTATAATGCTACATTGAAACGAACACTGTCAGTATCAGGATAGAAATCATATGGACGAATTGCACATCCGCTCCGTGTGCAATATTTACTAGCATTTCTTAAAGAGATGAACCATTATAAACACTTCACATTTCCCCCAACTCTACAGGAGTAAGCTCTACATTGCTAATGAATCCGTGAATGAATGAGTGCTGCGTTGATGGGAGGAAGATGGGGGGGGGGAGGTTAAAGCAATCTGGATATGCTGGTGATCCGAGAGATTTTTTTCAGGATATGGTGCAAACTGCAAATGCCTGGAATTTGGAGAAACCTGAAACCTAGCAAATGCCTGTGTTTGTTTCTGTGAGCTGGAGGAAAATCAAATGAAATCTCCTGGCCTTCAGTATAGAATTTGGGTGACATCCATAATGCAACAGTGAAGCAGCAAACCATGTGAAGTGGCAGCTTTGAATGATCTGGATGCCAGAAAGCTGAGAATGACTGTAGCTCTGGCCTCTGGGGCAAAGCAGTCATGGTACTTGTGCAGGAAAAGAAAGAAAATTGCAGATACTGGAACATGAAGCACTGGGTGGCACCTGTGAGGTTGTGTGTAAGGATGTGTGAGGTCAGAGATCTTCGTGAGGATGAAGTTTGTGCAAGACGCATGAAGCTTGAGTGTCTGCTCTTTAAACAGCAAGGTTTTAGGGAAAGTATAGTTATTTAGTATGTGACAAGATGCTGTCATTTTCAGATTGAAAACTGCAAATTAATATTTCACTTATATGCATATGCAAAATAAGCGTGAAGGTAAATTTCCCAAAGACATCTAAGGCATAAAATTGGTAAAGGTGGGATTAACCTCATTTTCCAACTAACAGCATAACTTTAAAGTTGTCAGCTCAAGATCCTTCCGAGCCCTAACAAAAGGTCTTGGACCGAAAGCATTTTTGTTTCTCTTCCCAGTGACGTGGCCAAACCTGTTGTATATTTTTCACATTTTCTGTCTTTATTTTAGAAATCCAGCATTTGTTGTTTGGTTTTAAATTTCTATCTATATATTGTTATTTTGGATAAGGAATTTCAAAATTTAGATCTATAAATGTAAGAATGGTAATCTATTTTTTAGACAGAATGGCAATCTATTTTTTAGTCAGAACTTTGAGGAGAACCTGGTGGTGACATTCCCACATACCTACTGCTTGTGTCCTTCCCGGCTGGGAAGATATTTTCCGAGTAGCCTGGGTGTATAATGTTGATGGTGGAAGGAGTGATTGTTAAGGATTGTGGATGGAAGTTAGTTGTGGAGACTGTTTTGATGTGGACAATGCAACGTTTCTTTAATGTTGTGGAGCTACATTCATTGGAAGGGGGTGAGTATGCCATATCATGCTGCTGACGTGTGTTTTGTATATTGCGGTATACCTTTAGGGTAAATCATACTTTTGTATATAACTCTTGTAGCCGCTAAATTTATGTGGTTCGAGTTGAGTTTCTGGACAAAGGTGACCTTTGGGATGGAAGCTTCATGAAGGTAATGTCATTGTACTTTGAATGTTAATTTGGTACCAATTGCTGGTAGGCATGGATCGATACCATTTCTCGCTATGATTTTTTAAATTATGACAGATAATATGTGAAAGTGTAAGTTTAAAGTCCATCAACAGATTAGTTTTACTTCAGTTCTTTGCTGTGCCTCAGCACATTTCATAAAACAAAACACATTTAAAGTTGACAAAGCTCTTTAATTTTTTGCCGGATGAGAAATTTTCATTAGGATATAAAAGTTACACTTATGGGCCTGTCTCACTTAGGCGACTTTTTAGGCGTCTGCAGGAGACTATGCAGTCGCCACATGTTCGCGGGAGGTTGCCGGGGAGTCGCCTTCATGGTCGCGAGGAATTCCAGCAATCTGGGAACTGGTCGCGGCCTCATTATGGTCGCCGCAAATTTTTCAACATGTTGAAAAATTTGCGGCGGCTAGAATGAAGTCGCCATGGTGAGTTGCGAGAATTCTCGTGCCGTAGGTGGGTCGCTAGGAGGTCCTAGTGGGTTGTCAGTAGGTCGGAGGTTCTTGTAAGGTGTATCCGATGCTGACCGGTGAATTTCATTGGCTCATTGGGGGGAAAAAAAGGTAAGCAGTAGTTTTCAGAACCAAGGATAACCAACCAGTAATGTTAAATGTCCGCCGAGCTTCACAGCCGTGTATCTCTGGCTTATTAAAAGTTGTCTCAACCCCTTCTCCCCCCCCCTCCCCCCCTCTTTTAAAGGACTTACCGTACACGGTGCTAGCCGTCTTAATTACAGCACCAACCTTCCTGTTCATCGCGGTGTGTGTCTGTATCACCTTGGCTTTGCACCGTGTGAATTTTTTAGACAGCGCTCCCCCCGCTTGCCCTGTCTCCCGCCTGCATAACGGGCTGGTGAAGGAAGTGATGTGTTTGTGTTTGTGTGTGTTCCACTCTAACAGTCGCCGGCAGTCCGCTGAAAAATCGCCTAAGTGGGACAGGCCCAAAAGTCATTGTATTTCATAGGTTAGACCTCAGTGTACATATTGTGTTACTTCTGGGCACTACATTTTGGAATGTGGTTAGCTGTATATATTACAGATGTGCTTTGTGTTTACTCAGCCACTAATGAAGCCCCACCCACCTTGTTGATGCCCCACTATGTGCTGCAGGGCGCTGCACTGCAGTCTATTCCACTGTGGTCCAATTGTGCTATAGTCATTATCCCCTCATCCACCAGCAGTCGCATGTTAAGAAGCCTGGAAAGAGACAAAATTACACAGCTCCCTCTCCACCACGACCTCAGCAATCCCCTATGTCTTCAGTGGACCCATGCACTCAACCTCCCAATTTTTAATAATTTATTCTTTAGATCAACCTCATTAGAAGCTGACATGCAGTAGAACATTCAGTTCAGGTCTCCTGCTTTGGTCTACTATTTATATTCAGACCATGTATGAGCCATATGGATATCTGATGTAAAAATAGAACTGACTGGAACACACAATTTTATCAAACATGAATGAGCCATTACAACAATACATTTCACCCCGACATAGCTGCCTGTATTAAACACCTACAGGTGATTATTTTAGTTGTTGCTCTATAGTTACAGAAGATTTTAGGATAGATTCCTAAGCCTTAGAGATGGCACACAGGCATTTTACCAGAAATAATATTTGGATAATTCTGGGAACCATCAGTCCCTTAAATGGAGTTTTGATTGAGCGCAGCACTGTTGGAGGTCAACTGTTAGAAATGCACTGCTTCAGATGAGTGTTTTAACCTTACCTGTTCTGGTGATTGTAAAATATTCCATTATATTGTAGTATAAAGAGGAGATGGTGTTCTGTCAGCCATTTCCCCCCAACTGAATCAGTTTGTGTGAGTTTACTGTGCACATCATGGCTTTTGCATCAGGGCTAAATATGAGGTCAAGCAAGCATGCATTGAGCCCCTAATAATCATCTAAAAAGTGCACGCACCATTGTTCACTGCGTAACACTAATGGCACACACCTCTGTCCACATCAACACATTTGTATTTTGCTGCTGACTACAGATTTCTTGCATTATAACATGTGCCACATCCAACGTGCAACACTGGCATCAAAGTGCCATTGAATGTCCTGAATTCCTAAAAGGCATGATAGAAGTGCTTTCCTAATGGATTCTCTCTTTTGGATCTTTGAGCCTAGGATGAGATATGAATCTGGTTGAAGTGAGCAGTCTTTGGCCAGGATTCAACTGCTCTGTATCAGGTGTATATGCATGTTGAGAGCTTGAAATCTACCAGTTAAAAAACTGTACAAGTAAGCAATGAGAAAACTCTAAGATATTAAGACTGCAGTTGATGTGCCACTACTCTTTGCTGCATGGGAAACTGGGTAATTATCTGTAGCAGAGGAATTTAGTTATTCAAATTTGAGCAGAGATTACAGTAATACAGCATATAGAGAGACATTTAGATTAACGTGGCTTCAAGGTATTGCAGACCTAAAGTTGTTAATGTTTTGTTTCGTAGGCAGTTATATATTACAGTGTGTGGAGGGACGATCACAGATAATGATGTCTTCTGCGAATTGATTGTTTCAGCTGTATCTTTTGCTCTCACCACATCTGGCGCCAGAGTTATGCTAAACAGAAATAAATATTAATATCCTTGCATTTAGTGTGGCATTAAGTAGGATCATGCAGCTGCCACCTCCTGGCTTCTATACACTCTTCACGTAAATCTGTCACAAGTTCTCACTTTAGATATGATTCAGGTAATGTGTGAAAAAGCTAACATATGTGTGAGAATATTCTAGTCGTAGTTTGATGCAGCACAACTAAAGAATTGAAATATATCCTCATACTGCTTCATATCATTGAAGAGTGTTAAGGAAAAGTGTAGAGTGCATCTTGATGAAATTGAAATTGTTGAATTCAGATTAGCATAATGGATGGCAGTTTTGACAGCTGAAAGGAGAAAGCAATAATATTAAATTGAACTACCATAGTTCTTGTATTTTTAATCAGATTCAACTCGGGCATTTTGTGTGAAATATGTTTCCAGTGCGATGCTGCAAGCACATCTGCCTTCATATTTTATCGAAAGGGGTTTTGAGACTGCAGTTAATGGCTTGTTGTGTATTATGTAGCTTGTCTTTCCTGATGGATTTTAAATCTCTAGTGTAAACCTTCATTAAAAATACAGCAAAAATATTCATCAGAAATTGCTGCCAAGTGTGACACAAAATGCATTCTTTCTATAGGACAATATGTTATTAATTGAGCAGGAGGATCAAGTTGATCTTCAATTAAAGACTGTGTTTGGCCCAAGTTCAGTTGGGCATGAGTAATTTTGAGACAGAAAACCAGTTGACAAGTTCACAGCTCAAACCAAATTGACAAGTGTTCATATGGTAAAAAACAAAACAAAGCCATTGGCAATTATAGATGATACCCTGTGGATTACCTATATCCGGCATGAAGATTCTTCTGGGTATCAGTGCAAAATTTTAAAAGGAGAATGTTGATTGATCAGGGAAATGATAAAAAAAACAGCTTTGTCTAAGGTTCTGAATTTCGGATGAAGCAACAAAAATAAAACTGCACATTGCATTTTTCTGTAATAACTGAGCACGGTTATTTATAGCATCTATTTAAGTATTTTTCCCCATTCAGGTACGGATAAATGTGCACAATACCAAGAAGAGGTAGAGATAGAGTCATAGCCATAGAGTCATATAGCGTGGAAACAGGCCCTTCAGCCCATGCCAACCAACATGCCCCATCTACAATAGCCCCACCTGCCTGCGTTTGGCTCATATCCCTCAAAATCTATCTTATCCATGCACTTGTCTAAATGTTTTTTAAACATTGTGATAGTACCCACCTCAGCTCCTCCCCTAACAGCTCATTTCATATACCTACCACCCTTTGTGAGAAAATGTTGCCCTTATGTTCCTATTAAATTTTTCCCGCCTCACTTTAAACCTATGTCTTCTAGTTCTTGATTCCACTAGTTTGGGGTAAAAGACTCTGTGCATCCACCCTATCTATTCCCTTCATGATCTTGTACACCTCTACAAGATCAACCCTCATCCTCCTACTCTCCAAGGAATAAAGTGCTAGCCTGCTCAACCCTATAGCTCAGGCCCTCAAGTCCTGGCAATATCCTTGTAAATCTTCTCTGCATCCTTCCCAGCTGCTGTCAGGCAACTGAACCATCCTACCAACAACTAGAGAGCAGTACTGAGCTACTATCTACCTCACTGAAGACCCTTGGACTATCTTTAATTGGACTTTACTGGATTTTACCTTGCACTAAATGCTATTCCTTTTATCATGTATCTGTACACTGTGGATGGCTTGATTGTAATCATGTGTAGTCTTTCCACTAATTGGTTAGCACGCAGCAAAAAACTTTGCTAACATGGTACATGTTACAATAAACTAAACTAAATTAAAAAGTTGCAGAGGATATATGCTGACTTGGTAGTTCAGAATGGGCTTATCCATAGAAGACAGAAGGTAGTGGTGGAAGGGTTTGACCAGTGGTGTTCTGCCGAGATCAGTGCTGGAACCTCTGCTGTTTGTGTTGTATATTGGAAAACTGTAGAAGGATTGGTAAGTAAGTTTGCCAATGACTCAAAAATTGGTGGAGATGTGGACTGTAAAGAAGGCTGTCAAATGAAACTGCAGGAAACAGTTCAGTTACCGATATGGGCAAAGAAATTGCAAATGGAGTGTGATCGCGGCAAGTGTGCAGTGTTGCACTACCTGAATACTAAGGGGAAAGTATACACTTAATGGTAGGACACTTAACAGCATTGATGTATAAAGAGGTCTTGGGGTTCAAGTCCAAAGCTTTCAGAAAGGAGCGATAACTTCATATTTTTCACATTATTTTGAATTTTACATCTTTTTTTTTCCTTTTTAGTCACCTTGTCCATAATATTTTCATCTTTTTCCATCCTTCTCATTATTCACAATCCCATTTAGTTTTGTATCATTAGCAAACTTGGAGATATGATATTTGGTTCCTTTAGTCAAATTGGCGGAATGGATTATGAATAGATGGGGCCCGTCCCAGCCGTAGCAACATCCCATTAATCATAGCCTGCAACCCAATGAAGACCATTATATTCCCATACATTGGTTTCTGCTCAATAACCAATTCGCAAACCATGTCAGTTTTTTTTAGCTCCAACACCTTGTTAACCAACCAACTAAATGAAGCCTTATTGAAAGCCTTCTGAAATCTATTGCTGAATGTCCATTAGTTTACTCTTATTTATTATACTTGCCACATCTTCAAAGAATTCCATTTCTGTTACAATTTGCATATTGTTTAAAAGCAGTCCATCACACCAAAAGCACACGGTTCCACTGTTAGCAGCATTTTGCTTTGACATTAATGTAATGAACTGCTAAACTATAAACTCAAAATGTCCAAGCGTAGTGATATCACCCAGATGCACTGAAGGCATTAACCTTGCATGCACTTCTAGCGATTTTAACAGAATGAATAGGTTGCTTTATTATTAATGCAATACATCTGTAATGTATTTTATGCTGGTGATTTTTTTGGCATTAAATCTATAAATTTAGTTTGTCAAGTGTAAGATTCTGTGCTTTCTTTCCCGGCACCATTTATGCCTAATTTATTCAGAAACTCTGGAAGAGGTTACATAGAGCTTTACTCTGCAATTGGACCATTCAAAAGTACTTGCTGTTACCTGGTGCCCAAGTATAAATCTTTCATTTGCTGACACACATACATCGATTCAAACTAGTACAAACTACCAGGACCTGTATGTGCATGATGTGCATATGAGCAAAAGTTACTGGTCATACTTAAGGTAATGAAATTGGGTAAAATACACATTTTAACATCACTTGGACAAAATGCACTTGCACTTCCTTGGCTAATGATCTGAGTGCTTCACTCATGCAGATGCCAGATTCAGCAAGAGAGTTAGGTTGGATTATTTTAGATTCGATTAGTGTCATATACAGCAAGATTCATTGAAATTCCTTATCTACATGAAGCTTACACAGTGAATGGTATCCATATAAGTAAAGATAAATAAAACAAAAATACAATGATGAGTGCAAAACAGCAAAATGATACAAGATTGTAGTGCAAAACCTAAATAATGTAGAAATAATTCATCTGGATTGTCCATTTCCCAAGCATTTACCCTCATGAGAACAGAACTGACTTCTGCCACTGGGAATCTATGAGACAATGGCATTGGAGGATGGGGGGTGTGCCTCGGTGGAGATTTGCTTGCCTGTTTAAATGTGACCTAAAACAAGTTAAGCTCATAAGTGTAATTGCCAGAGCGACTCACAATGGTATTCTAGCCCAGCCACAGTCATCTGGCATCCGTTTAATTAAATTGAGCTTCTAGATTGTTCGGAAGTCTCTCTTGGCATTGCGTAGATCATACTTAACCTTCATGTACAGTATGGGGTCGTTTTTCGAGATAGCCTTGGATCTAGAGTTTAACAGAGAGTGAGTATCCCTGTTTATCCAATGTTTCTACTTAGACCCCAATTGTCAATGTTGCAACACAGTTGTAAACAAATATCTGGATGTAGCCGGAGATGACTGAAGTACACTCCAGTATAGTCCAGGCAAGGGGGACGGGGGGTGGGGAGGGGAGTGTAAGTAACTTCTACAAACAATCCCCTTCTCTCCCCTCTTCCCCCCCCTTGCCCCCTTCCTCCACCATAGTCATTTTTACCAGTTCCACAGTTCTCCACGTTGTTTTCCTAGTGAGATCACACCTTCCCGAGCCAACAATCAGCTTACCAGGCACCACCCTGCCTGAGGACATTTGTGCTGGCCCTGATTGGCCCTGACCTTTTCTTGCATCCAGCTCTTCACCCCCTCACCCCCTCCTTTCAGTCTGAAAAAGGATCGCAACCCAAAACGTCACCCATCTTTTTTTATTCAAAAATGATGCCTGCCCTGCTGAGTTACAGTACTCCAGCACTTTGTGTCTAACCATGTTTATCGTGCCCAGTCTATGAACGTAAGTTTAAGTTCAAATACATTTTCATATCAATTATTAAGTTCTCATACTTGCAATGATTGCAGTTCAATCCAAATCAACTGTATTCTCCCCTTTCATCAAGTCATACAAAAATCCGATTGTCTTTTACATGTAGCCCTTGAATCATCATCGGATCTGGAATGGTAGTTCCAAATATCACATATTCAGAATGATTTACAGCATGGGGTGGTGTTGACTTTGCACTAACATTAAATATGCATTATTTAAGTCTGAAGTTGAGTCCTCTTCTGACTTTAAAGAGAAGCACCACGGTTTATTTCCTCAGGGCAGGTTTACTGTTTTGATCTGGTGCCAACACCATCCTGATTCCAGATGGGCTCAACAACTGCAGTGATGTTAATAAGCAAAAACCTGTGGTGGATAGTTTGTAGTATGTGCTGCTTCAAATCTTGATTAGGCCGCACTTCAAACAGTACATTCAGTTCGGGTTGGTTTATATAGAGGATATATAAGAAGAGGATGCTGTGCAAGTATGCAAGGCTGATACCAGAAATGTGACATTCGCTACTCTGAGCCAAATATATTATGTAATAATGAAATCCGCTGATCAATAAACCCTTATTTATTTGATAATTCCAAAGTTTCCAATGAGTTTTAAGTGTCAGCCATAGCCTACTGATAGTATTTAACCTCCAAGCCACAATATTGTGAGTTCAATCCCCATGGGAAATCTGAAGCACCAATTTGGGCAATATTATTACAAGAGACAATGTTCACAATTGTGTGAATAGTGACCTGGCTCTGTACAAATTAGGTCCCATCTCTCCGCACATTGTAACAATGACACTACAAAAAGACTTGGTTGACTGACATGTTTAAAACATCGCAAGGATAAGAAATACAATAATTAAATGACAGTTCTTTCTTCCTTCGAAGCCTGTGTCAGAGAGCAAAAGTGAGTTATTCACAAATGATTGGAAAGCTGGACAAATCCAAATGGTGTAAGGTACTAACTGGAAAAGACTGCTAAAAAAAATTGAACAAACTTAGTGAGCACAGATAAAAAGTATTTTGCCCACTTAATTCACATCGCTTAACTTTCTGTTAACAGCTGACTCTACTTTGAATATCAAAAAAAAGGACTTATTATAAAAGCCTGTTGGCTAAAGCAGTGCCAAGAACCAATTACTCATACAGACTCAACTCAGCATTGTATATTGTGTTGAGCACAACTGCATCACTGCTGCTGTCTGCTCTTTCCCACCAATTCTGTTGTTTTAATGATGCAGAATTATGATTAATCTCTGAAGTTGCCAGCCATTCTTATCTGCTACAGTCATTAGGTGCTGATGCACAATGACAGGGCCTTCACATAGTAGCTGGCAGGTGGTGAAAAATGATGCTAGATCTCATAGAACATTTGTTTCTTTCAGAAGATAAATTGCAAAAGAACTCTCCATCCACCATATAATGCCATTCTTTGAAAATGAGTAATGTTCTACCTCTTCGACAAAGAAATTAAGAATATTTATTGAAAAATGATTTTTCAAGGAATTATGAGATAGTTCATATAAGCCTGATTTGATAGTGCAAATTGTAACCAGCAGCTCTGGCAGACACTGTGTGTATTGCTATTGTACCCCATACATACAATTCCGAGAAAGAAAATAATACAACTACATGTGTCTTTGATGTATAGCTCACTTTGTATATTTCTTCATTGCTGCGCCCTGCATCCAATTAGTGGATTCTCAATGTTCTATCTTTGAATTGTTTACATTCAATCAACATTGTCTGTGCTTAGTGCTCCACAACATGTTGTGCTCTATTCTTTACTTTATTCCCTTTTTGAGAGAGTGTAGGGTAGGGAGAGATTGGAAATACATTCACTTTTTCATTCATTACTCATACATGGCCCTTGAAGTGGAAGGAGCAGGTCCAACCATTTTTTTAGCAGACGAGCAGCCACAAGGATC
>CM075979.1:62858363-63013001 GCA_038087875.1 Malacoraja senta
AACAAAAATGAACATAACTGAATACATTTCATCTTTAACATTTAAATTGTTGTATTTTAAGTTATTTTACATTTTAAAGATTTAATAAATAACTTTTCCACTTGCAGCGCCTGTCAGCCGCTATCTCTCTGCTCTCTCTCTCTTTGACCTTTATCTTTTCCTCTGCCCTCTCTCTCTCTCTTTCCCACTCTGTGTGTGCACACTCTCTCTGTCCTCCCCTTCTAGACGCACCTGAGAGGTGAGGGCTATTCGTCAGTGGATAGGGTGGAGATGGGATAAAAGAAGCCAATTAATAAAATTAAGATAATATCAAGGGGTGTGATGAGTGTGTGTGTTTGTGGGTGCAAGATTCCAACCCCGCAACCGTGCTTTGGAGGAACAGACCCAGTGTGTGGTGTGGTTGTGGTTAGTGTGACGCCGCAGCCCACCCCCTCCCCGCAAAGGCACGTTGGGGAGACAGACCCAATGGGTCTGCACTTGGTCTAGTAATTACTAAAACTCTCATCTTGTTAGTCCGTTTGTTTGTCTGTCCGCATGTGATTCATGCCGTGAATAATGCAAAAACAGTACATGTAAGTGCTAACATTTCTAGACCACCTTACTCACAATTATCTTGTGGTGTGTTTTATATCAAGTTTCGTTCAGATTGATGTTACATTTTATGTTATTAACATTTTTTAATTTACAAAACCCCAATTTGAGAAAAATGTCTTCCCTATGCTTACAGCTATGACATCACAATGGGATTATAGCCCTGCTCACAACAATGTTGCTATCCCAGTACACCGAGTTCTGCTAGCTGGCAATTGCTTTTTTTTTTTAAGTCACAGTACACTGAGTTCTGCAAGCTAGCAAGTGCAATTGCATATTTTTTAAAGTTTAAAATGAGGAAGGGTGAATAAGGTGAAATGAGCAGCCCTGCGCAATTGGGGCTATGGGTGAGTGGTGGAATATTGCGTTGGGGGAACGGGTTGTGTTGGGTGACCAGGCCTCCTGTGGGGGCTATGGGTGAGTGGTGGTGTATTGCATTGGGAAAACAGGTTGCGTTGGGGGACCTGGCCTCACATCTGACAGGGACCCAATGGGTCCCACTTGGTCTAGTAATAAATAAATGTTACTGGGGCATTTTGTGATCTGTCATTTTAACTTTATGTTTTTATTTGAGATTAGCTTTGTGGTGAATTAGTTTTGCCACTAAACTCATCATGTAACTTGAGGTTGCTGATGCCAATGAAACTGGGAGAGACTGCAGAGTTCTAAGATGCAGAAGGATCTTATTCATGGAAGGGTGTCAGTGCATTGGAAGCAGATCGTATAAACCACCTCCTTTCCATTGACTCCATCTACACTTCACACTGTCTCGACGAGGCCACGAGCATACAGTAATTAAGGCCCACATCCTATGTCCTCAGGTTCTAAGCCCACTCTTAATTTGTATGTTTGTACCTTTGTATGTAGTTCTTTGGAGGTTTGTTTGCATTTTGCAATGCAAATGCAAGATGATGATTGTGACTCCAGTGTGAATGTGGAAGTCCTGAATTTCTTTGTTTTATCCTCTCATGCTGGTGTGCACTTAGTATAAAAAATCACATTGGCCTGAAATATAAGGAAAAGCAAAAAAAAGGGAGATCCTGACAATCTGAAGTAAAAACAGAATAGTCCGAGATATACTCAGCAATTCAGATAGCATCTACAAAGAGAGAGAGAAACAGGATCAATGCTGCAGCTCAACAGTCCTTTGAATTTTCCATCAGAATGGAAAATTCAAAAGTGTGTTTTAAATTTGAGAAAGGGGGAAAATTGGAGGAAACAAAGAGAATGTATTTGAGAGAGAGGGTAGTTAAGATTGTTCAGGTGACATAATGCTTTCAGTGATGTTCAAATGATAGATGAATGTCGGCAGTTAGAGAGAAAAAAGCACAAAAGAGCACACTGTACCGGAACTGTGAGCATAACAGTTGCTAGAAATTTTGAATAAAAGGGAATGTTGTATAAACGTACATAGAAAGAGCTTCTGCAGTCCTTCAGTTCAAGGATACCAGCAGTCACAATATTGTTCAAGGTTCAGCCCCAAACACTTTGCCGTTGGCTTTTCTCATTCACCCGGTAAAAAAGTGTGATTAGTGGAGACACCAATGAGTTGCAGATTATGGAATCTAATGAAAAAGGAAGGTTGACGATGACCTGTTCTAGGGTGGGGCTTGGTACAGGGACACTGGCATGTTTAGCTCAAGTGAAAAATAGTTATGAACCTAGGGAAGAATAAGGCAATTTATATATGTTTTTTACTTAATTGGATTTGCTTAGAATTGTTTTTTGTGTTACTTTTATTATTTTTTTAATATAATGTTTATATCTTTTAATGGTTTTATTAATGTTATTACATTTGACTGTTTCCAAATATCAGAAACTTTCAGGGCCTTTCATGTTTTTGACAATTTGGACTCCTGACTGAAGATGAAGCTTTGTCCCATCAAGGTTTTTTTCAGCATGTCTGTTGATAGGGCTTGTCTTAGCCCTACCATGTGATTATCTTTCAATCCAAAAAAGTACATGTGACCTAGCCAGTGATAATGGGTTGTCCTTTATCTTTGGATAACTGCACAAAGTGGGTACTTAGCTGGGTAGCTGAGTGGTGAACCATAGATGGGAAATTTGGGGCTGACAGGATCAATGGTCGTTCACAGGATTTGCAACCAATATTTGAAAGAATTATTCCGGGTTGACAGATTTCTGTGCATGAAGGACATTAGGGAATGAGCCAGTGCTGATGATACCTGAAATATTAATTCTGTTTCTCTCACCACACGTTATTTCCCAGAATATTTAGTTTACCTTCAAGAGTGTGCCATAAGGCATGATGTGATGAGTCAATAGTTTTGGCCACAAGAGACCAGGCATTGCAGATTTTGGTGTTGCAATATGATCTGGGAGTGCTCATAAAAAGTGCACCTGACACAACGCAGTCTGATTTCCACCACAGAGCTTGAAAAAAAGCACGGCAGGGCACCTGGTACAGAAATCATGCTGGGGTTGCAAGGTGACTTAATGCCGGAAGTGCACAGTTGAATTTTCAGATTGGTACAAAAGATCTTGAAAATAGTTGTTACCATTTTTTGCTTATTTAAAACAAATTAATTTTAATATTGCCTTATGGGCCTGTCCCACTTTGGCGACTTTTTAGGCAACTGCAGGAAACTATGCAGTCGCCACATGGTCGCCACATGTTTGCGGGTGGTTGCCGGGGAGTCGCGTTCATGGTCTTGAGCAGTTCCCGCAGTCTGCGAACTAGTCGCGGCCTCATTATGGCCGCCGTGAATTTTTCAATATGTTGAAAAATTAGCGGCGACTAGAATGAAGCCGCCATGGAGAGTAGCGAGAATTCTTGTGCCGTAGGTGGGTCGGCAGGAGGTCCTAGTGGGTTGCTAGGAGGTCGAAGGTTCTCGTAGGTTCTCATAGGTTGAATCCGGTGCTGACCGGTGAATTTCATTGGCTCATTGGGAAAAAAACAGGTAAGCAGTAGTTTTCAGAACCAAGGATAACCGACTGGTAATGTTAATGTCCACCGAGCTTCACGGCCGTGTGTCTCTGGCTTCTTAAAAGTTGTCTCCACTCCTTCTCCCCCCTCTCCCTGCCTCTCCCCCCCTCTTTTAAAGGACTTACCGTACACTGTGCTTTAGCTGTCTTTTTACCTTCCACCTTCCGGTTCATCGCCAACCTTCCGGTTCATCGCGGTGTGTGTCTGTATTATCTAGACTTTGCACCGTTAATTTTTTAGACATGGCAAGCGTGGGGGGGGGGGGGGGGGGGTGCTGCTGTCTAAAAAATTTACACGGGCTGGTGAAGGAAGCAATATGTTTGTGTGTGTGTGGGTGTTCCACTCTGACAGTCGCTGTTCCAGTTCCCGGTTTTTCAGGCGACTGCCGGTAACTTGACAGTCACCGGCAGTCCGCTGAAAAATCGCCTAAGTGGGACAGGCCCATTACTCTGGCACAAATGAATTTCCATGGTAACAGGTTAAGAATTATTTTAGCTGAGAATAGTTGCAAATATCCGAGATTCTCACTAGATGATTGATTTTTTCATAATTGCGGAGGAGGGAATCATTGACAATGAATTATTTTTCTCATTGTTAACTCTGCTCCAAATATTGCTGTCAATTTCACAGATTAACGTGGCAAACATTAACTATTTCAGTATCAGTACAGCTGCAAAGCAAGGGCGGTATTATCTGCTTTTACAACAGCAATAACTCTGCAGCAAAAATTATCATACATGGTGCTTTCATATGAATGAAAATAAAAGTCTGCATAATAAACACATCTGTATTTTTTTCAATCTGGTAATCTACTACCACAGATTTTCAAGTACAATACTTTAAATGCATTTGCAGTTTCACTTGATTTTAAACATAAATTAAGGCTCCCTATTTGTTTATTACCTGATTTTGAGCAAATAGTTAGAATTCTACTGTGTGGTTATGCCTGTTTTGATCAGGCAAAGTTCACCAACGCACTTCCCTCTATCCATCGTTGGCTCTGTCCCATACATATCAATCATCATATCATAATCCTGCCCTATCAATGGAGCTGCTGTAGAGATGGTCATCAGCTTCAAGTTCCTTGGCATCCATATCATCAGCAACCTAACCTGGTCCCTTTCACACTGTTGTGGTGATTAAAAGAAAGAATCGTCATATTCGATTTCTTAGGCATTTGAGAAGATTCAGCATGTCCACGAGAATTCTCTCAATTCTACAGATGCAACTATGGAAAATATTTTGACAGGCTGCATCTCAACCTGTTATGCCAATTGCTCTACCCTTGACTGCCAGAACCTGGGAACACAGCCTAGTTCACCACAGACTTGTCATTTCCTTATATCCAGTCCATCTTTATGTTGTGTTGCATCGGGGAGGCTGGTAGTATAGTCAAAGATAAATGTGTTCCTGGACATTTCCTTTTTTCTCTTCTACCTTCTGGGAGAAGGTACAAGAGCCTGTAAGCGTGGATGTTAAGACTTAAGCTTCTTGTCCACTGCTATCAGACTCTTGAATTAATTATTTATTTCCCACCCCTTTCCCAGAGGTGCAGCCATGAACTCTTTTACTCTTAACTTCTTCATTTAGTTATTCTGTTTTTACATTGTTAATATTTTTTCATTTTTCATCTGATTACATTATAATCTTTGCACCATTCTGCCGTTTTGCATTTGTCACTGTATTTATCATAATGGTATATGTTTTACTCTGTGACCCTCATGCAGACAAGAAATGTCATTAATCCCTGCAGTATATGATAATAAATCAATCTGTATCTGACATAATACTATATTTAGCTGTGGCATAGTAATGCCCCAAAGAAAATCATCTCATTGGTGAATCCTCAAATGTATTAAATTAAAAATTCTCATAAGCATTTTAGTAAAATAGACTTTGCCAAAAACTGTATTCATTAGATAAAAAGTAGTAATTAGTTGAATAAAACATGAAGCATTGCAATATTATGAAATTCTCCAAATTATTAACTAAGTGACAACAATGGGTATCAGAATAATCCATTTAGCTTTACACATTTTATTATTTTGTTGAAAACAATGGAAACCCCATGCAAGGCTTTGTTCTCATAATGAATGAAATGAATAAATTACTTATACAAGACCTTTGTTTCTTAAGAGAAAGAAAACATTTTCAGAGTTTATTACAGCTTTGGAAGTAGTCCTTGCTTTCAAATGAATTTAGTAAGAGACACCTGAATTATAAAAGGTTTGGCAAAGTTTCCTGCAAATTAAATGATGAATTAATAGCTGAAGGCAGGCTCTTTGTTAGAGGTGAGTGGAGAATGGGTGAACAAATATGGTGATAAACCACAATGACCTAAAATTTGAATTAATTAACATTCAGCAATCAATAGATAATTTGAGAAAAGTAATATACAAATGGATTGTGGCAAATTAACAAAATAAACGCTATTGGATTCTCAAATGGGAGAGGTGAAATTTAAACAGTGATGAATGAGTAAAAAATGAAAGTCAAATTAATTCTATTGCATCTTACAAACAGGCACTACATTTTATTTGCATTGTTTGAGCCTGTATCATTCAGCAGGGATGTGATTACATTAAATAGTGGGATGCACTGTAAATCAAGGGAAGGTTTTCATCAAGGGTGCAAATGAACAAACAGGAAATTAATATTTTTAAAAGACTGAAAGCTTTTCATAAAATCAATTTACAATTTGAGTTGTGACACTATGGAAATTAATATAATTCAAAATTGTTACTGCATGCAAGTTTAAAATGCTAATAGGAAGATAGAACTAAAGACCTAACTTACCATGGATACATTTTGTGAAGAAAAGTTCTTGAATTGTCTTTTGAGAAACTTGCAGGGTAATTAAAACTGCTGCAAATTATTGACTTTCATTATCCAATTTAATGGATTTATTATCCAAAGTGCTACTTTTCCATAATATTAACTTTTACATTGGACATGTATCATGTTGACCACAATGAGAAAATGCTTTTGAAAATCAAGTCTAAGATATATTTAACTCACACAGAATCCATTCTGTGGGATGATTAGTTGATGATGGTTTGCATTTAAGTTCTGACCACAATGTTCTAGGTAATGAAGAAGCTAGAAATAAACCAAATACTGTACTCCGTCCTCCGTCAGTTTCGCCACCTCCAACGTGACCCCACCACTCGCCACATCTTCCCATCTCCCCCCATGTCTGCCTTCTGCAAAGACCGCTCCCTCCGTAACTCCCTTGTCAATTCTTCCCATCCCTCCCGTACCACCCCCTCCCCGGGTACTTTCCTTTGCAACCGCAAGAGATGCAACACTTGTCCCTTCACCTCCCCCCTCGACTCCATTCAAGACCTAAGCAGTCGTTCCAGGTGCGACAGAGGTTCACCTGCATCTCCTCCAACCTCATCTATTGCATCCGCTGCTCTAGATGCCAGCTGATCTACATCGGTGAGACCAAGCGGAGGCTCGGCGATCGTTTCGCCGAACACCTCCGGTCGGTCCGCAATAACCAACCTGACCTCCCGGTGGCTCAGCACTTCAACTCCCCCTCCCATTCCGTATCTGACCTCTCTGTCCTGGGTCTCCTCCATGGCCACAGTGAGCAACACCGAAAATTGGAGGAAATGCACCTCATATAGACCGCTTGGGCCAGTCTACATCCTGGGGGCTTGAACATTGGGATTACGTGAAGAAGACCCCGTCCAGCCGCACACGCGTCAATCTTTAAAAGCAGCGGAGTGACAATCACAGACGATAATTACTGAAGTATGATATTAAGATGCATAAAGACTTAGAACTACCAGCTTGATCCTTTTATGAGGGTGGGAGCGGAGGGCACGTAATCCCTCAACGTTACTCCTCATAAAATAAAGATCAAACTTCAAACTGGTAAGTTCTCGTTTAATCTTACTATTTACTTCGGAGTCACGTGAGTGACTACGTGAAGATTTCAAAGCTCTGTGATTTCACACCGTGGATTCAAATCCAGGTGTTCACTGCATCGATTGACTCTATTTGAGGAAGCACAATCAACAATGCATAACCACAACATTTGAATGTAATCAGTTAATGGTTTTATTTATTTTAATAAAAGTAACAAAATTAGGCCCATTTATTATAATGGGGGATTTAATACTGTATCCCGCACGGCATCACCAAACCCTCTGAGATCTTTAATCTTCTTATGGTAATACTTGTGAAACATCTGTTCACTTGCCCATCCTGCGGCCGTGAGAATAAGGTCTATTGTCTGAATCCCTGGCCGCTGATGTTGATGCCGCCCTGGAGGAATGAGATTTAAATTTATCAGTATCAATACCTGAATATCTCAACACCTGTTTTCAACCATCGTGAAATTGTTTGTGTTGACACTTTCCTATGAGGCTTTTATGACTAATAAAAAATGCCAATTCGGTGCCTCTTAAACTTTTGTTGTATTCTATGTAACATTTCACATATGTTACTACACACAGTCGTGGATCTGTAGGATATGATAAAAATTCCAACTTGCATCCTGTGAACCTAGGTCTACTTTGCTTCAGTAAATCATAGACATAGAATGTCACGGCATTTGGCCCTACTTTCATTCTATCAATTCTGAGTTTCTGTAATGTTTGAACTCTCTGAGCTGAAACTAATGCCATGAGCATAACCAATTTCATGGTGACTTTGGATAATGACTGAGTTTCAACTGGATTCCAATTCCTTAGCAACATCAGTACATCTTTTACATCCAAATTTCTGTATACCTAGGTCTGGAAGGATTAGAGTTGAAAATTCCTTTCATAAACCTACAGACCCAAGGATGTGCTCCTATTGGAGTTTGTTCTGATTCACTGCTTAAATATGCAGAGAGTGCACTTCGTGCAGTTATTAATTGCACTATAATTTAATTTTAATTCATAGTATAGAGTAGAAAGGAACTCTATTACATCTGAAATTTCTGCTGGGTTATATGCAATATGTTTCCCTGAACAAAACTCCTCCCATTTCTTTATATAGGAGATGTACTGCTTCTGGGTACTATTCCTCCAGGCTGTTGTTATAACATCCACCGTACGGTCTGATAATCCTTTTCCAGATATGGCCTTCTTAGAATCTGCAAATCAACAAACCAATATGATCATGTAAAGGATGTGGTTCATCAGTCACAGGGTGTACAAGCAGTTTAATCTGCTTTGGAATAACCATAAGGGTTTTTTTATTTTTTATTTTTTTATTTTTAACACCAGTGGGTACCATAGCTGTTTAGGCCAATCTGGTACTACCAAAATCCCTGAGGCTGAATCTTGTTTAATTTTCTGTATGCATCTGTGGATTAAACAAAATGGCGGAAACGCATACAGAAACATACCACCCCAATGTAGCGAGAAAGCATCCACCGCTACTGCTCCAGGATCAGGTTCCCATGACACATACTTAGCAAACTGGTGGTTCAATCTTGATGCAAACAGATCAATTCTGGCATTCTAAATTGTGTGATAATTTGTGTGAATATTTTCCGATTTAACATCCATTCTGTATTATCATTAAATTTACGTGATCTTTTGTCTGTAATTGTATTAAATTTACCTGGTAAATATATTGCTGACAGCCAAATTTTCCTGGCAATACACCAGGTCCAAATTTCATTCGCTAATTTATCACATGATTCTGATTTTATACCACCCATGTGATTTATGTATGCTACAGCTGTAGTATTGTCAACCTGTACCTGAACATTCACATTTCCCATATCAGTGCAATAAGCTCTAAGGCGTAAAATGCGCCTAATAGCTCTAGGTAATTGATTCCCAGATTTTCCAGCAAAGGTACTTCATTCACATTCCACCTACCTCCACAGCTGGAAATCATGTTAGTAGCGCCGCAACCCAGCGCACTTACATCAGTCTGTAGAATGACGGAAGGTGTTTCTACCAGAACTTTTCTGGAAGCATTAGAAACATTGTTAATCCACCATTCTATTTCCTGTAATGGATTAAATTGTTAATTTCATGGGCCTGTCAAAATGCCCTCTATTCATTTTTAACGCTTGTACCTTAGCTCTCTGTAAACATTGATAATGCAATGGTCCAAACGTGACCGCTGGAAACCCTGCAATTAATTTGCCTAGCAAGCTTGCCATTTCTCTAATTGAAGGTGTGTCCTCGTTAATGAGTTTTATGCAACCTTCAATTAACTGCAGCTTTTATCTTTTGGCAAATTGATTACCATGTGTTGGAGTTAATTGTGAACCCTAGGTAATCAATCTTTTTGCTTGGTAACAATTTAGATTTTGTAGGTGAATAATGAAACCTAATTTCTCAAAAATGTATTTGACTCTGGATACTGACAATTTTGCAGCAGCCAAAGTGTCCCCTGCAATGAGGATATCCTCTAAATAAGCCATTAATACATGGCCCTCAGCTCTTAACAGAGCTAAAATTGGTTTGAGCAATTAGTGAATAATCTTGGTGCTGAAGTCAGACCATTGGGCAATGCTTTAAATTGCCATAACTGACATCCATCTAAATTTCAAATATCTTTGATCATTACCATGCATTGCCACGGAATAATATGCATCTTGCAGATCTATGCTTGCATGTAGCAATTTTCTGTGATTAGCTGAATTGCATTAGTAAATGTTTCCATTTTGAAATGTTTGTATTGTACATAAAGGTTAAGATTTGTCAGATCCAATATGATTCTACATCCACCATCCTTTTTTGTTCTTGGAAAAATATTTGATACAAACTGATGGTGTTGTTCTACTGACTTCTCTATTACCCCCTTTTTGGTTAAAGTTTCTAATTCTCCTTTGATAAACTTATTCTCTTCTTTTGAGAAAATTCGTGACCAGTTTGAATTTTCTTGCCTTGGAGGATCCAAATGTGGATAGAAACTCAATTTTGAATCCTACAATGCTATTTAGAATAAATGAATCATTTGTTATTAACTGTCATTCTTTTAGGAAGAATTGTAACCTTCCCCCTACTTGTGAATGTGAAACATTTATTGTATTCCTTACCAGACCAGGACCCCCTACCTCGGGGTTTGCCACCGGCAATTGTCCGCTTCTGGTAGGCACATTGTAACCTCCATGTATCCCCGGTGCAGCACGCCAACGTGTATACGAGAATGATCGGCTTGTTCTTTCTCCAGCACCAGTATTCCGCCTGTAGGGATACTGCCTTCGCTCATCATCGGTGGTTTCATCATCATGCCACTCAAGGTTCTTGACTCTTCATTCAAGTCCTTTTAGCTTCTTTGCTAGATTTTCTCCAAACAGCAGCTTAGGCATTTGTATGTTGGTTGGTTTGCAGAGCCCTGCATACTTAGGATGAACATTTGGTCTTATTGCATTTTTACGAATATAATTTATTTCAAAAATGTGCATCACACATCAGTGCTAGAGCATCTTGTTGTGAATCTGATACATAATCATCATCCAAACCTCTGGCAAATGCTGTGATGCCTGACCCCAGCAATTTCAATACACGTTGCAATTTCAATTCTTGTGAGCGTAAACCAATGCTCAAATAACCCCAAATCAAGTTATTTACTGCTGGAACTGTCAGCAATTCACAATTTGCTGGGGCCTCGTACTGTTTCATAGTCTCATCCATAGTTACTTCCTGGCTCCCCTGTTTCAGGTAAGTCTATGCCAGATTCCCCCTGCGCGGGCTCTCTTATAGGCCCACGGATAGGCAGCCCTGTTTCAGGTGCTGCTGGCGCTGGCTCAACTCTAGGCCAACGCTTCATAATTTTCCCTTTAGGAACTTTCGGTGCTGGCACATAAGTACGTTTGTATTGTCTATTTTGAGACATTTCTGGTACTGGCTCTTCAGTAGGCCAGCACATATACTGCCTTTTTTCAGGCATTTCTGGCACTGGCTCTCCTGTAGGCCAACCACTGTAATACCTTTGCACAGTCATTTCTGATGGCTCTCCTGTAGGCCACCCTTGTGCCTGTTCCAACCAAGGCACACCCTGTGCTGTATCCTCCATTGGCCAACACCGACCTGATTCCTTCTGTGGGGGTTCTTTGTAAATCCCCATCAGGAGCTCTAAACTGGCGACCCTTGCAGCCATAACATTTTCTGCTGCAGGAGGGTATACCTCCGGGTCTGACTCTTCCGAGTCTACAGGTCGGGCCAACTTTTGTCCAGCCTTGCGCCCCGCCGCCGGCGGTTTAACGGCACATTCGACCGTAACGGGAGTTGATGGCTTCAATGCCACTGCCTCCTCTTCCTGACGTCCGCTACCCTTAGCATCGGGGGTTTTACCTGCGGTGCGTCCCTGGTCTCTCCTTCCCCTACGCTCTTTCTCCATTCTGAGTTTGTGTGGACCTCTGCCAACACGTCTGAGCGGGAAGAAAAGCGCCCTGTAAGTAAAAACGAAACCACTTACCTTGTCCGATTTTTACTTTAAATTTGCTTTACTCACCATTGGAGGAGCTCCTGCTCCACCACACACGGTCATGAACGCTATGCGTCTGATCGATAATGACGCGTGTGCGGCTGGACGGGGTCTTCTTCACGTAGTCACTCACGTGACTCCGAAGTAAAATTAGTGTTTTGAACTATTGATCATACACAGAAAAATAGTAAATTACTGTGTATGTTTCAAGGAAAACTGGTGTAGTAAACAAACTTTTTTGAGAGAAATCTTTTAATATCAAGTAAAGTGATCACCCAGATTAAAAAGTGAGTGAGAGTTGCTTATTAAAGACGCTGTATTACCAATACATCTATACATAACTAAAACTCTGATCTTGTGCTCTTCCGGTTTGCGTGGTTTTCCTATTTGTGTAAAAACAGTACGCGATAGCGCTACAATTTTTCACCACCTTACTCGTTCTGCAAGTGCAACAAGTTTTGTTCTGATCGATGGTATATTTTAAAAGTTATTAAGATTTTAAAATCTTTAAAAAACGCGCATGTGCAGATTGGCCTCCCCTCCTGTCAGTCAACGCCGTGCAGATTGGTCTCCTCCGCCGCCGCCGCTGCGGTAACTCACCCCCACGGCCTTCTCAGAGGAGATCTTCTCCACCAGCTCATCGAAACTCGTGGTGCCCACCGTGACGAACACTGACTCCATCCCCCCCCCCCCGCATGGCCTGGCCCGGCGGTGGCAGCGAGCAGATAGGTGGGTGGGCAGGTGGGGAGGGGCCATGCGACAGCAGTGGGATGTTGGGAAGGATGGGGATGAGCTGAGGGATAGTCGGGTTGCAGGGTGGCCGAGCAGTTTGCGCGGAGTTTTAAAAAAAAAGCCAAAAAACCCCAACAACAAACAAACAAACAAACAAACAAACAAACACAAAAACACAAAAACACACACACACACACACACACACACACACACACACACACACACACACACACACACACACACACACACACACACACACACACACACACACACACACACACACACACACACACACACACACACACACACACACACACACACACACACACACACACACACACACACACACACACACACACACACACACACACACACACACACACACACACACACACACACACACACACACAAAAAAAAAAAGGTACAGTGGGGGGGATAGAGGGGAGAGGAGTTATGGAGGGAGGGAGTGACTGAGGATAGGGGAAAGGAGAGGGAGGGAGAGATGAAGGAGGGATTGGGGGAGGGGAGGAGGAGAGGGGAAAGAAGAGGGAGGGTGAAATGGAGGGGGAGGGAGTGCTGGGGGATGAGGGGAAATGAGCCGCGCCTGCGCAGTTGGGGGCTATGTGTGAGTGGTGGAATATTGCGTTGGGGGAACGGGTTGCATTGGGGGAACGGGTGAGTGGTGGAATATTGCATTGAGGGAGCAGACCCAATGGGTCTGCACTTAGTCTAGTATATATTGGAATTCAAACTATTTCCCAAAAAAAGTGTTGAAACAACCGTTTCTCTATGCTTGGAATTCTGAATTATGCCAGAAAAAAAGAGGTGAACCTGCAAGATGGTGCTGCAGCATACCATGCTCTACTCATTGAAATCTCTTTTCTTCCTCTAAATCTTGTCGCTCTATATCTTTCCTTTTGCTTAACCTATTGTACTTGAGTTTGGCTTGATTGTATTTATGCATGTTATTATCTGATTTGATTGGATAGCATGCAAAACAAAGCTTTTCCTGCACCTTGGCACATTTGACAATAATAACCCACAAACTAAAGTTTGAAATTACGATCTTCTCTGAAAAATAGTCAAGATATGTCAAGATAGACACAAATGCTGGAGTAACTCAACGGGACAGGCAGCATCTCTGGAGAGAAGGAATGGGTGACGTTTTGGGTCGAGACCCTTCTTCAGACTTTACTCCAGCATTTTGTGTTTATCTTTGATTTAAACCGGCATCTGCAGTTCCTTCCTACACACATCTTATGTCAAGGTTTTGTGTGATGTTTCAGTAAAGTTACTGGAAATTGCAGTCAATGCAATATACCATCCATTGTAACTTAAACCACTGATATTTTATTGAGATAAGATCAGGTAGAATATGGAATTACAGAATAAGCAACACTAGAATTTGCAGGAATAGAATAAAATCTGTAGGGATGCATGAGATACTCATGAAGAAAAAAATAAGTCATATCAGACAGTATTTATGACATCCTTAGAAAACCATCCACCAATTTTGACCAGGCAGAATTAATGTCAGAAAATCCTTTACATACAAGGAACTGCAGATGGTGGTTTAAAAAAAAGACACAAAGTGCTGGAGTAACTCAGCTGATCAGGCAGCATTTCTGGAGAATGTGGATAGGTGATGTGTCAGGTCGGGACAATTAGTCTGAAGAAGGGTCCTGACCCGAAATGTCACCTATCCCATGTTCTCTAAGTTGCTGCCTGATCCGTTAAGTTACTCCAGTACTTTGTATCCTTTTTCAGAAAATCCGTTATTTAATCCAGCCCTTTCCCAAACTAAATAGTGATGATCTTGGGAATAATGTATCGAGATCTTTGTAATGCACTCAGTTCTCAAAAGTCATGTTCAGGACCTGTCCCACTTGGCGATTTTTTTTTGGCGACTGCCGGAGTCATATCAGTGTCGCCAAAAGATTTCAAAATCCAGCGCCGACAAAATAAATGTTGTGACACTCGAAAACACACCGCGTATCAAACGTCATCACGCCACGTCACCACCGCGTCACGACGCATCACACCGTGTCATGCCGCATCACGCCGTGAATTTTTCGGTGACCTGATACGTCAGTCAATGATGCCGGCAGTCGCCGAAAAAAATCGGCAAGTGGGACAGACCCTTTACCCTTTACTCCTTAAAAAAATATTTTTTAGCGGTATGATAATTAGTACTAAACAACCACTATGATATTGAAAAGCACAAATCTCATTTCTGCAGGTTTTAAGTATTGGTGGAGATTTTAATAAAAGTTTGTATTTTAACTATCTATTTTTTTACTTCTCACTCAATTCCATATTTATTTGCATTGTATCCATGATTTCAATTCAATTCCTTTATTGTCATCTTGCAAGCAACAGTTGTGCAGTGCAAAACGAAAAGACGTTTCTCAGGGAATACCGGAGCATCGCTCATGAAGTTTAAGACATTTCACACATAATAACATAGATACATAGATACATAGAAAATAGGTGCAGGAGTAGGCCATTCGGCCCTTCGAGCCTGCACCGCCATTCAATATGATCATGGCTGATCATCCAACTCAGTATCCCGTACCTGCCTTCTCTCCATACCCCCTGATCCCTTTAGCCACAAGGGCCCCATCTAACTCCCTCATGAAATATAGCCAATGAACTGGCCTCAACTACCCTCTGTGGCAGAGAGTTCCAGAGATTCACCACTCTCTGTGTGAAAAGGTTTTTCCTCATCTCGGTCTTAAAGGATTTCCCCCTTATCCTTAAGCTGTGACCCCTTGTCCTGGACTTCCCCAACATCGGGAACAATCTTCCTGCATCTAGCCTGACCAACCCCATAAGAATTTTGTACGTTTCTATAAGATCCCCTCTCAATCTCCTAAATTCTAGCGAGTATAAGCCAAGTCTATCCAGTCTTTCTTCATATGAAAGTCCTGACATCCCAGGAATCAGTCTGGTGAACCTTCTCTGCACTCCCTCTATGGCTATAATGTCCTTCCTCAGATTTGGAGACCAAAACTGTAAGCAATACTCCAGGTGTGGTCTCACCAAGACCCTGTACAACTGCAGTAGAACCTCCCTGCTCCTATACTCAAATCCTTTTGCTATGAAAGCTAACATACCATTCGCTTTCTTCACTGCCTGCTGCACCTGCATGCCTACTTTCAATGACTGGTGTACCATGACACCCAGGTCTCGCTGCATCTCCCCATTTCCTAATCGGCCACCATTTAGATAATAGTCTGCTTTCCTGTTTTTGCCACCAAAGTGGATAACCTCACATTTATCCACATTATACTGCATCTGCCAAACATTTGCCTACTCACCCAGCCTATCCAAGTCACCTTGCAGTCTCCTAACATCTTCCTCACAGCTAACACTGCCCCCAGCTTAGTGTCATCCGCAAACTTGGAGATGTTGCCTTCAATTCCCTCATCCAGATCATTTATATAAATTGTAAATAGCTGGGGTCCCAGCACTGAGCCTTGCGGTACCCCACTAGTCACTGCCTGCCATTGTGAAAAGGACCCGTTTACTCCTATTCTTTGCTTCCTGTTTGCCAGCCAGTTCTCTATCCACATCAATACTGAACCCCTTAACACTACTAACAACACTAAAAACAATCCAGTCCCTGATGGAACAGTATAAAGTTTAAAAAAATAGATAAAAACAACGTTAAAATACAGTAAGACCAATCATAAACATGTCCGGGGTGGCTGATTTGAGTGGCCAGTGCCAGTTATTATAGTGTCCGTGCCAAGCCGCAGAATCAGGTGACTGTGAGTACAGAGTGACTGTTTAGCAGCCTCACAGCATATGGCAGGAAGCTGTTTAGCAGTCTTGTAGTCCGGGCTTTGATGCTGCGATATCTCTTGCCTGATGGCAGGAGATCCAGGTGTATGTGGAGGGGGTGCAGTTTGTCCTTAGCAATTCGCTGAGCTTATTTCCGACAGCGGCTCAGGAACAGTTCTTGTACCGAGGGTAGGGAGACGCCAATGATCTTCTCTGCTCCCCTCACTACCCTCTGCAGAGCCTTCCTGTCCGAGCAGTTGCAGGTGGAGTACCACGTATTTAAACAGTACGTGAGTACAGACTCCACCGTACCCCTGTAGAAAGTCCTGAGGATGTTGGTGGGGAGTGAGGCCTGTTTTAGTTTCCTCAGGAAGTGCAGTCGCTGATGGGCCCTTTTTACGGTCCCAGTGGTGTTCCTGGACCAGGTGAGGCTGTCTGTAATTTGCACCCCGAGGAACTTTATGCTCTCCACTCTCTCCACTGTGGCGCCACTGATGTTAAGGGGTGCATGCTTTGGCTGCGCCCTCCTGAAGTCGACAACCATCTCCTTTGTTTTGTCGACATTTAATTCTAGATTATTTTTGCCGCACCAGTCCACTAGTTGTTTTACTTCCTCCCTGTACATTGATTCATCATCTCCGCTGATGAGTCCCACCACTGTTGTGTCATCCGCGAATTTTATGATCTTATTGTCCCTGAATCTGGCAGCACAGTCATGTGTGAGCAATGTGAACAACAGCGGGCTGAGCACACAGCCTTGAGGGGAGCCGGTGCTCAGCGTGATCGAGCCTGAAGTGTTCTTGCCCACACGGATTGTCTGTGGTCTCTCTGTCGGAAAGTCCAAGATCCAGTGACACAGGGTGGTGTTGAGGCCCAGCAGGGTTAGTTTCTCCACAAGTCTCTGTGGGATGATGGTGTTGAACGCAGAGCTGAAGTCAATGTACAGGATTCTGGCGTATGTGTTTCTTTTTTCCAGATGCGTCAGCACTGTGTGCAGCGTGGTAGAGATGGCATCCTCTGTAGAACGGTTGGGGCGATAGGCAAACTGGAGGGGGTCTAATGATGAGGGGAGGCTGGCAGTAATGTGGGGTTTCACCAGGCGTTCAAAACACTTCATTATTATTGGGGTCAGGGCGACAGGGCGGTAGTCATTTAGGCAGGCAACAAGTGGTTTCTTCGCTATTGGGATTATTGTACTTGTTTTGAGGCATGTGGGGACAATGGCTTGACTGAGGGAGATGTTATAGATGTCCGTTAGCACACATGCTAACTCCTCAGCACATTTGTCACTGAATTAAATTTTCCAAATCAGATTTCTGTTCAACCAGTGCTTGTTTCATTATTGAATCTGCTACCTGTTCAGATGAGGAGTTATGCAGTTGTTTTCACTGTCCACACAGATCTTCTGCAGAAATTGTTGAATGGAAACATATCCAAATCGCTGCAAATTCCAGTGCGAATAATCTTAGAAACTCCATGAACAAGTATAAGTGCAGAGAATAGCTGGCATTTTTTATGTCCGATTTATTTCAATTTGAGACCATCTTTCACAGAGAATATTGACTTCTTCTGTGAGTTAATTCTATGCATGGACACTTGCACATCCATAATCAATGAATGGACACAAAGTATTAAAGTAACTCAGCAGGTCAGGCAGCATCTCTGGAGAACATAAGCAGGCGATGATTCTTCAGTCTGAAGAACCTATACACGTTCTCCAGAGATGTTGCATGACCTGCTAAGTTACTCCAACATTATGTGTCTATTCTTTGCAAACCATCATAGACCAGTTAGAATTAGTTCCTTGTTTCCAACTATCAATGAACATAGTGGTAAGGTCTGAATTGAACCATTGCAATATATTTCAATACTAGGAACTACAGAATGAGAATTTCATCAAATTACATGAAGGTAAAATTCTTTGGCTACGCAAAATCATGTAATAAACAGATGTCAAATATAGGAATAAAGGAGAGGCACTTTTGTTTGCCCATGAAGAATCAACATTTTTAAATATAATATTGCAGTGGAATACCAACTGCAACAAAACTAAAATCAATAAATAAAACCCATAGGAACCAAGACAGACTAGCTATGGCCTAACTTTAGTGCATAGGTTACAGAAGGAAATTAAAATAGTGAGACTGTTTTCAGGCAACTGTGTAATTTGACAGGAGTTCAACCCCCTGTTGTTCTGGTCTTGTTCATTTGTCAAAATGAAGATGAAATTCAGTCTTCTGGGAGTTTGGACCTTTCCTAGGTAGAAGACATTCTGACACGACTTGGCAAGCCGTTTGACAGGTTTGCACAGAACATTTATTGGTATGCTGAGCACCGTCTGGAAAAATATGACAGAAGCTGACTTCACTTGACGTGTTCTTTGGAATAATGTTTTGTCTGTAAATTTTCAACCATGTACTTGCATCATCTTCATTGTGACTTGGAGAATTAAGGAGATGGAAAAATCAAAACTGTGGGACAACCAATGACCCAAATCAGCCCAAAACACCAGTGAATGCAACTGGTAAGCAATTGAATGACATGTCTCAATAGAAGCAACAGATAATCCATCTGTTTCCCTCTTCATTTCTCCAGGAATAGGAAATTAAAAGTCTTCTGCCGTGTAATGATATAACAAAGGTAGATCATTACTGAAATAATTCTAATCACTATCTTCTTCTTCAGATTTTTCTCAGCGTTGAGATGACTTCCATTTTTGTTTTGTGGCTTTTGAGGTGATTAGTGAGGCCCATTGTTGGAATGGCAGACTCTTCCTAGATGTGGCAGCTGTGGGTTGAAGGGCAGGCTAATGCCCACCAATCCAGACAGCATTCTGATGAATCTCTTCTCGACACTCTCCAAAGCCTCCACGTCCTCCCTGTCATGTGACGATCAAGTTGTGATACAGCAACTTTTGAGAAGGGGCTGTTTTGTGGGAGCATTGAGTTTGGACATTGATCTCCTTGTGGCAATTCTTCTGTTGACACTGATGTTTTAGGGTCATATTGATGTAAATTATTAGAACGGATCATGTAGTGATCTGTCAAGCATTCATCTGTGGATGTGATGTGGAATTCTTTGTTGTTTTTTCCTTGGATGATGATATAATCATGCAAGTACCTGTGCATCTTACGTTTGTGCCTCTGATGAAACAAGTTGCTTGTTATGATGATATTATACTCCAAGAATTTAGTCAAAAGAAGGCAATTTATTATTTTACTTTCAATGTATTGATAACTGAATCTGATGAAACTTGACAAAATAATTAAATCTAAACCAGAAACGGACAATTCCCCCCCCCCCCCCCCTCCCCCCTCAAAGATGCTTTTTACACTCTCCTCTGCCTAGCAGAACTGGTCCTCACGCTCAACTATTCTCCTTCGACTCCTCCCACTTGCTCCAAATCAAAAGCGTAGCCACGGGCCCTAGCTATGCCTGCCTCTTTGTAGGGTGCGTCAAGCAATCCCTGTTCCAGGCGTACAACACCAGCTCTATCCCTGAACTCTATCTCCACTACATAGACCACTGCATCGGGACTACCTCATGCACCCATGCAGAATTCATGGACTTTATTAACTTTACTACCAATTTCCACCCAGCTCTCAAATCACCTGGACCATCTCCCATTCAGGGATAGAGCCTTTCTTGATCTTACCGTCTCCGTCACAGGAGATAGTTTATCGACTGACGTCTATTGCAAACCTACTGACTCCCACAGCTATTTAGACTACACTTCTTCCCACCATGCCTCCTGACTCTATCCCCTACTCTCAATTCCTCCTTCTCCGCCACATCTGCTGAGGTGTTCCATACCAGGACATCTGAGATGTCCTGATTGTTTAGGGAATGGGGTTCCCCTCTTCAATCATAGATGAGGTCCACACACGGGTCTTTTTGGTACCCTGTAGCTGATCTCTTGCTACCGCCCCGCTCAGTCGCAACAGGGACAGAGTCTCCCTAGTCCTCACCTTTCACCCCATCAGCTGTCACATACAGCACATAATCCTCCAACCGGATCTCACCACTAGTCACATCTTCCCATCTCCACCCCTTTCTGCTTTCTGCAGAGACCGTTCCCTCCGCAACTCCCTGGTTCACTCACCCTTTCCCAGCCAAACCACCCCCTCCCCAGGTACTTTCCCCTGCAACCGCAGGAGATGCACCACTCCTCCCTCGACTCCATCCAGGGACCCCGACAGTCCTTTTAGGTGAGGCAGAGGTTCACTTGCACCTTCTTCAACCTAATTTACTGTATCCACTGTTCCAGGTGTGGACTCCTATATATCGGTGAGACTAAGCACAGACTGAGCGATCGTTTGCTGAACACCTATGCTCAGTTCGCCTTGTCGTACGCTATCTCCCAGTTGCCAAACATTTCAACCCCGCTTTTCATTCCCAAACTGACCCTTCTGTGCTGGGCCTTCTCCATTGTCAGAGTGAGGCCACATGCAAACTGGAGGAACTGCACCTCATATTTCACTTGGTTTAGCTTACATCCCAGCGGTATGAATGTTGATTTATCTAATTTCCAGTAACCCTTCCACTCCCTCTCTCTCTCCATCCCTCCCCTATCCTAGTCATCTTGTTAGTTTCAGTGTTTGTATCCCTTCATTATAAATTGGTAATAGTCCTTCAAGGCACCATTGTGGGCTCCACCTTTCTTGAGTCATCGGTGCTGGCTCTGATTTGTTCTGAACCTTTTCATGCTTCTAGTTTCCCTCTCCCCTGACTATCAGTTTGAAGAAGGGTCCTTTTCTCCGGAGATGCTGCCTGACCTGCTAAGTTACTCCTTCGCTATCCTTCAAATCATCGCACACATCAATACAATAGACTCTTTTCTGAAACAGCATGCAGGGAGTCGCCATGTTCTGAAGCCATCTTGCAACTTTCAAGTCTCTGAAACATCCAATCTTAGCCTTAGGAGACATGCAATTCTTACATATCCCACTTTTAAGACCCGGTATCCTGGCGGCACTGGATTGATGAAGAAGGAGTCAGCTGGATCCAGCACAATGCTTTCAATTCCTTCTGCTGCCATTCTGTGCAGCTGTCGCAGGCTTTGTGCGACCGACTCCTATGTGGGGCCACCAGCTGCTGCCTCCACCAGCACCGCACAGTTGAGACCATTGTGAACATGCCTTCCATCACCTCCAGCAGCTGAGCCTCTGCTTCTGTGCCCTGAGGTCGACATGTCCTGCCTCGCGAGTCAACCACAGAACTCTCTGGCACCTTCCACAGACCCTCTCCTTCACCTTCTATCACCACCATATTAGAAAGCTTGTTTTTGTGTTTAAAATGTATCCATGGTAGAATCTGATTATGTCAGTTTTGTTTTCTGTTGTATTGACGTTTCAAGAATTAGCTTGAGATTGTTAACATTTTTTACTCTACCTGCGTGCATCTTCCAGGCGAACAGCTTGTGATCCCTTTTCACACCAATTGACCAATAGTTCTCCATCTTACATAGAGAGATACATCACCAAAACAGACTCGTCAGCCCACCAAGCCCACGCCGACTGTCAACCGCAGTGGCTAATTAACCAAAGACCAACCTGCACATCTTTGGGAGATGGTAAAAACCAGAGCACCCAGAAGAAACCCATAGAACCACAGGAGAACGTGCAAACTCCACACAGATAGCAGCGGAAGTCAGGGTTGAACCCGAGTTGCTATTTCTGTGAGGCAATGGTTTTGCTAGTTCTGCCACTGCACCGCCCAACAAATCCACACATTTCACTAATTTTAAGTTAACGAGGGTTGCGATTGTGTAAGAAAAGCTGTTTCCAAATCTCAAACGAATAGAATCCATGCTCTTGCGATTGACGATTTTCATGATAACGTTAATTTAGTGGTTGTACTTTGTGTATCATTAACTGCTACAAGCTTAGCATTTTAGACTAGAGATGGCAATCAATAGTGAAGTATTTTTGGCTCACCTGCTGGCTTATGATATGATGGTATAAATCATATTTTCACACTGTTAGAATCAGATTGGTTTTAAATGTTAGCAATCACTTGGTATTCGTACTTAATGAAGGAATGCACTTGAGCTGTAACCACTTTTAACTGGTCCCTTGATAGCCAGGCTTAATTAAGGGATTAGACCATATTTTTCCATACATTGAACATTGTAATCTCACTTGCATTGTAACAAACAACATCCCTTGTGATTCATAAATTTACTTTTTAAAACTATCCAAGGTATTATCCCTTCCTCATCAGTCTACAGTACCTCCACATATCTTGGGTTTGAGAGAGCAGGTAATTGGCACGCATTTCAGGATGTAGCAATAATCCCTGTGCCTGTTTACTAAGAGGTACCAGGATGCTGCACAATGACTGTCAGTCCTAGCTGCTGGCAGGTGCCCCAGATTCCTTTGGCACTCCCTTATGCAATCAGTAAATGAACAACCTTTGAATCTAATTGCATTCCCCTTCTCTGACATTGAACACTTCTGCAACTAGGGAAGTCTACTTTATTAAAATCTATATATTGTGAATGTTTGTTCAAATGTTATTCTCATCGTAACATAACTGTTCAGAGTTAATTCCACGTTAGAATCTGATGCATTCAAAAGTCATGCAATGTATAGAACCTCTCATGATCTCTGATGTCACAATTTGTTTTCATAGAAATATAGGTAGATTTGAAGTAGTTACTGTTTTAGTGTAAGTTAGTGTAAGCAATCTTCTACAAGTTAGTGTAAGCAATCTTCTACAAACTTCAGTAAAATAATGTGGAGCTTAAACATTGGACAAAATGACAGGAATATTCTGCTGTCTTCCTTCTCTAGTAGTGTAATGCTGTTGAGTGTTAGATTGGAACTTGATGTAAGACTTTTGAATATGAGAGCTGGGAGGTCACTTTACAACTTTATAATATATTGGCTAGGCCTGAATTATTGTGTGCGGTTCTGTTCACTCCACTACAGGAAGGATATAAGTGCACATGAGAGGGTACTGAGAATCTGTATCAGGACTTTGTTTGGACTGCAGTTTTATGGTTATAAGGAGATTTTGGATAGACTGGATTTGTTTTCCCTGGAATGGTGGAGGCTGAGCATTGACCGAATAAAAGTATATGAGCTCACACAATAGCAGTGGCATGGTTGAATAGCAGAGACATTGTAACTTTGGTGATGATGGATGAATCTATAAGCAGAATAACAGATTATTAGTCTTAGAACATTTGCTGGGATATTTTATTTGCACCTGAGAGAGAAGATGTGGACCTACTCAGTCCACCTAGGCACAGGGATCTCCCAGGTGCTAACCAATTTTAACTCCTCTTTCCATTCCCATACTGATCTTTCTGTCCTGGAACTCCTCCAAAACCAGAGTGAGGCCACATGCACTCTGGAGGAACAACATCTCATATTCTGCTTGGGTAGCTTACAACACAACAGTATAAACATTGAATTCTCCAATTATATTACTACAGAACCCCCCCCTGTCCCTCTATGACCCCGTATCCCCCCCTGACCTTTCTTCCCTTCCCATCCTCTCCCCTATGGAGAGCTTTCTTCTCTCCCCCCCCCCCCATGAAGAAGGGTCCCCACCCAAAACATCACCTATCCATGTTTTCCAGAGATGCTGCTTGACCCGTTACCCGTTACTTTGTCGTAGGATAGATTCCATGATCAGTGAAAATCAATTCTAGACCAATTTAATCAAAGAGTTCTCTGAAATTGATATCTTTTTTGCCTTTCATCTTTGTGGTGATACAAAATTCTGGCATTGGACCCAGTTTACCTAAATCCATTAACTGCTAATGCATTGCATCTACAGCAGATTGTATAATAATATCATTAGGCAGCAAGCAGTCATTTTAACCAATTTTCAAATTGAAAGCTTTTGTAATTTACTTCTGATGATTCTTGAATGGATATGACATTTATAAATAAAGAGAAACATCTTGTAAACATTACATTTTAAAACAGATGGATCACTTTATTAAAACTATCTTTGAAAATTAAACTGCTCTAGGAGTAGTGGCATGAATCTATTCTTGAAACATTTTTTGTGTTGGGAACTCAGTGTTAAAGATGTCAGTAATTCCACAATAAAAAATTCTTAACTAACTAGTGTACAGTCTTGAAAGTCTCTTCCATCTCCATTATTAGCGACAAACATTCTGCTGGAGGAAATCAATGGGTCATGCAACATCTGTGGAGGGAAATGGACAGTTGATGTTTTGAGTCAGGAGTAATCCAGATGAAGGGTTCTGATGTTAAAAGTTAATCTTATGTTTTTGTATTAAGTGGAGAGGGCGTGCAGCAATTTGCTCCAGTCAAACAGATAAAGGTTTGGCCAGGTTATCTGAAACCAGGAGCAATTCTTCACAGTGGAAAATGGTGGCAAGCATGTGAGTGTCCCGGGGAACCGCGCGCAGTGGAATGTCCCTGGGAGCCGCGCCGGCCCAATCCATCCGCCGAACAACAGCGCCGCCAATGACCAGAATGACGACCGAAGATCGGAACTCACCCTGGTAGGCCCGACTCGCCCCACAGGCCTTCCAGGGGACTGCGGCGAGGCCAGTCTGGACCGAAGGAGCCTCAGCAGTGGCTGCGATGGGAGCCTCGGAGGCGGCAGCGGGAGACTCGGCAGTGGCAGTGGGAGTCTCGGCGGCGGTTGGAGCCTCAGCGGCAACGTGGACCTCAACAGCAATAGGAGCCTCGTTGGTGGTGGGGCCTCGCGGGCGATGAGCGTGAAGGGGGAGGGGAAGACAAAGGGGACCTGGCATGGGGGGGACCACCGTGAAGAACAATGGAAACCCGGGAAGGGGGGGTGGGGGGACACTCTAGTTTAGAATCCTCTGCCCAGGGGATAAGTCTGCATTTGTTTGTTTGTTTGTTTGTTTGTTTGTTTGTTTGTTTGTTTGTTCATTTGTCTGGTGAAGGCGCTGTGCACACGGTGGCCAGCCAACAGTCGCTTGTCTTTTTCTTTTTGTTTTCACTTTTAATTTCTTTGTGTACCTTGTATGTTGTGACTTTTGGCAGACCAATTTCCCTCCGGGGAGGAATAAAGTTTTACCGTATCGTATCCCAAATATAGTTGGGAAAGGACTGGGCAAGGGAAGTCAAGAGAGTGGAGGGAAGATGGAGGAGAGCAGTGAGGTATCCCAGATGTAGGCGGGAAGGCAAAAAATGGAGGAGAGCATGGGCTGTGTTCCAGATGTAGGTGGGGATACATCACATTTGTCGTCATTTGTCACAGGCTTTGTTCAGATAAATCACATTATGCTTTAGAAACCATGCAGGTCACATGTATTAAGACTGGAGGTTATGTTAGGCAGAATATGGGATCAACTTAAAAGAGTTCAAAACAGAAACCATTTCCATTGGCATAGATGTAGGAGTATGAAGATTAATAGCAGATTGATTAGAGTTGTTACCACTTCTGTCTTCATGCTGATAACACTCTCCAATATTACAAATGTCATAGAGTCGTTCAGCATGGAAACAGGCCCTTTAGTCCAACTTGCTGACCAAGATGGCCCTTCAGCCTAACTTGCCTATGCTGACCACCAAGATGGTCCATCTACATTGCTCCCACCTGCTCACATTCGGCCGATATCCGTCTAAACCTTTCCTAACCATGTACCTGTCCAAAAGTCTTTTAAATGTTGTCTTTTAAATGTGCTGAAAGGAATAGATTTATAAAACACATCCACTCAAAACTGAAGGCCTTTGGTCTATTGTAACAGCAGCAATGTATGTCAGCACAAATCGTATAACCTAATAACCCAGCATATCCCTTACTCTACCTGTAGTATCAAACCAGGGTCTATTCTGGTTCAGTTTGGAGTATATCCCGGGAGAACATGATGAGCCTAGCTAATAGGAGGAGGAAGCAGCTGCAAGAGCATTCACATCCTCAATAGTTATGGAGCTAAGCATGTAATAACGAAAGAAAATGCTGAACTAATTGCAATCACGTCAACTTTGAAGTGCCAAATAGGTGATCCGTCTTGATTTCCTCCTGAGATATCCGCAATCACAAAAGCCAGTCTTCAGCCAATTTACTTCATTCCATGTGATATGAAGAAAGATCTGAGAGCTGTGGATCCAGCAAGGGCTCTAGGATCTGACAGCAGAACAGCTGTTGCACTGCACTGCAAAGGTAACTCTGCTGATAACCAAGCTCTTCCTGTGCAATTGCAAGTCTGGCATCCTCCCAACTACATGTAAGATTTTACCAGTATGTCCTGATAACAAAAATTCAAACTGGCTAAATACTGGCCGATGAATCTACTCTCAATCATCAGCCAAGTAATGGAAACTGTCATTGACTATCAGGTGGTTATTATTCAAGGGCAAGAGCAGCAGTGGCATAAGAGTAATTCCACTTGGAGAATTTAATTATGAGGAGAGACTGTATAGGCTGCGACTGTTTTCCCCAGACTGAAAGAAGCTGAGGGAAGACTCTATACAGGTTTACAAAATCATCAGGGCCATTGATATAGTAGATGGTTACAATTCTTGTTCCCTATGGGAGGGCAGTCTAAAACGTTAGGGCACAGGTTTAAGGTGAGAATGGAAAGATTTAAAGGGGACCTGACAGGCAAGCTTCTCAGACAGGATGGAATGAACTGTCAGAAGAAGTAGTAGAGGTGGGCACAATTTCAGCATTTTAAAGACAATTGGACAGATACATTGATTGGAAAGGTTTAGTGGAATGTGAGCCAAATGCAGGCAAATTGAACTAGCTCAGGAAAATGCCTTGGTCAGCATGGACAAGTTGGCCTGAAGGGTTTCTCTTTTCAAGAGAGAGCTAGATTGGGCTCTTAAAGATAGCGGAGTCAGGGGATATGGGGAGAAGGCAGGAACGGGGTACTGATTAGGGATGATCAGCCATGATCACATTGAATGGCGGTGCTGGCACAAAGGGCCGAATTGCCTACTCCTGCACCTATTGTCTATTATCTGTTTCCATGCTGTGTGATTATGACTCTAAGTTGTGCTTCTTTTAAAATTTGGAAATACAGGATATTGTTGATGCATCATAATTGCTGGGTCTAAATCCTAGAACACTTCCTACCCAACAACACTGCAGGAGTATCTTCACCTGAATTACTATAGTAGTTATAGAAGATTGATTGAATGAAAAAAAAAAAAAAAAAAAGATTGATTGATTGATTGATTGATTTTATTGTCATTTGAACCTCAAAGAGGCTCAAATGAAATTCCATTTCCACAGCCATACAAACAAAACAATTCCTACACGACACACAAACAATTCAATTTACAGAAAAACATCCATCACAGTGAATCTCCTCCTCACTGTGATGGAAGGCAAAGTCTTTTCTCTCCCCTGCACCATCCTTCTCCCGATGTTGAAGCCCCAGGCGGGCGATGGTGAGTCCCACGGCCGTTGAGGCCACGCCGGGCGGTGTACGGCCCCGCTCCAGTCCAAGTTGGAGCCCCCGACGGGCGCTGGAATATCCCGCGGCCATTAAAGCCGCGCTGGGCGATTTACGGCCCCGCTCCGGGTCGTTCCAACCCCGTGACACGGGCGGGAGAAGTTGCGTTGCGGGAGCTCCGGAAAGCGGTCTCCCACCCGGACCCGCGAGCTCCCGATATCATAGTCCACAGGTCTGCAGCTGGAGCTCTGGAGTCAGGCCGCAGCAGCGAGCCACCACCGCTCCCCACCCTCCGAGGCCGGCCAGCCCCACGATGGTAAGTCCGTAGCTCCACAGGTTCCGCGACTGGAGCCCCCAGGTCGTCCCGGTCGGAGGCCGCTCCACGGAGCTAGGCCCCAACGACAACGGAGACCCGACAGGGAAAAGGTCGGGTCTCCCGTGCAGGGAAGAGATTTTTAAAGTTTCCCCCTCCCCCCCCCCCCACATATACACGGTTAAAAATAGTATTAAAAAAACCACAGACAACTACATTTAACTAGACAAAAATAAAAAAAGACAAACGGACTGCAGTCGAGCCGCTGCCGTTAGGCGCCGCCACTTCCTGTTGGCTCAACTCCACCATCCAATGGACAATTTGAAATGGGTAATAAATATTGACCTTGCCAGTGATGTTCAGATCCTGAAAATGAATTTAATAAAAAACTCAACATACTCATAGCTCTGTAAAACAAAGAAATAAACTTTATTTTTATGCATAGCAAAACAGGCAAATAGAAAGAATAATCCATCAATGCAATTGTTCAGAGTGATGGATACTTTGCCAATTTACTGCCATGTGGATAACAACATTCATTTGACTATTTTAATAATTTGAACTCGCATTAAGTCTCTCTCTAGTTTTTAATTGAATTTTGATTATTTAATAGAGAATTACATACATTTGTAGATGTTGAAGTATTGTTTCCATTTCTAGCTATTTCCAGAATAAGGTCTGAAAAATCTAAAATATCTATGAGCACTTGAGGAACATGAGGACCTCCATGTAATTTCAATATTTATTCTTCAATCTGTTCTCAAAAATAGATATTTTTGGCCATTATAGCATTGGTGTTTGTAGGACGTTGCTGCGTGATAATTGCCTACCGTTTAGTTTCATTCCAACAATTACTCTACTTAAAAAATTTAGTTTATTACATTTCACTTATCACTTGTAAATATCACTCAGGACTCATTTGTTCTTTATTTATCACTTATACTTTAAATGGGGCAGATAAAAAAATGAGGATGAACATTTTTAGTCATGTGCTCTGGTGTTAACATTGGAAAGATGTTGCGTTACTGCAAAAAAAATAATTGAAAGTGGAATTGAGGTCTGTGTCAGGCTGTGATTTAGCACAATGATGCTCTGTTCCCTATGTAAGTATTTGATTAAAGTTTAACTTAGTTGAGTTTAGAGATACAGCGCGGAAACAGGCTTTTCGGCCCATCGGGTCCTCGCCGACCAACGATCCCCGCACATTAACACTATCCTCCACTCAGGCAACACCCATAGGGACAATTTTTACATTTACCAAGCCAATTAACCAACAAACCTGTACGTCTTTGGAGTGTGGGAGGAAACCGAAGATCTCGGAGAAAACCCACGCAGGTCACGGGGAGAACGTACAAACTCCATACAGACAGCACGTACACTCCAGCGCTGCATTCGCTGTAATACAGCAAATCTACCGCTGCGCCACCATGCCGCCCCTTAGTTGAAAAGTGGAACTGTCACAAGATATGTTCAAGGCAGATGTGACCGACTCAATTAAAGGGAGATGAAAAGAAACAGAATTGGAGAGTGGGGCTGGTTGTGGTGCGGTATCAAGAATGGCAGAGGAGTGCATTCACTAAATTATAACCAGAAATGCAGATAATTAAAAATATGAATTGCAGTCAAAATGATGAGTCTAGTGTAGCGATAGGCTAAGAAAGTAAATAATTCATTGCAAGAAATGTTCCAGTATAGGAGCAAAGTATTTTCAGTATTCCCACCCAAGCCCTGCATTCTCCCATAATTATACAGGTGGGAATATATTAGACCGGGGTAACAAGGGAAAATCTCAAAGAAACATACAAAGTTTTTGACAGGACGAGATAGATTTGATGTGAGATGTTTCCCCTTGCTGGCCTTCTGGAAAAAAGTTCACAGTCTCAGGATATGGGTTAAGAATATTTAGGAATAAAATGGGGAGGCATTTAGTTTTTTTTAGTTTAGTTTAGAGATACAGTGTGGAAACAGGTCATGCGGCCTACCGAGTCCACGCCGACCAGCGATCCCTGCACACTAGCACTATCCTACATATATTAGGGACAATTTACAATTTTACCAAACCAATTAACCTACAAATTTGAATGCCTTTGAAGTGTGGGAGGAAACCTGAGTGCCCAGATAAAACCCATGCAGGTCACGGGGAGAATGTACAAACTCCGTACAGATGAGCACCTGTAGTCAGGATTGAACCTGGGTCTCTGGTGCTGTAAGGTAGCAACTCTACCGCTGCGCCATTGTGCCATCTCCAAATGCTTCACTCAGTGGGTGATACAATTCTCTACCACTGAACATGGTGGAGACCCAATCGGTGCATATTTTAAAAAAAAGGAGATAGATAGATTTATGGAAACAAAGCAAATCAAGAGAGATGGAGAGACCATAGGAATATGGTATTGATCTAGGGGGTCAATCAATCTCATATTGAATAGTGGAACAGGTTCAATGGGCTGAATGGCCTACTGATCCTATTTCCACGTGTATTTGTTGCGATGCATTACCAGCAGTGGGAGTAGTTATTATCACATCTTTACTTGATCTCTGATGCAAACATAAAATAAAATGCATAAAGTACTTATTTATATAATGCCTCATTATATCTTTTAAAGCTTTTCATGTTCAATTACTGGTTAATGCATTAGGCAATTTGATCCACTATAATGAATAGTAATTCATAGAATCATTAAAGAATCTACATTTTTGTGTGATGCTAATTGAGGGGAAAATGCAGCTTAGGAAACCAGCAGAACTTTATGCTATGAATAGTGCCACACATCTTTAATGCACACGAAATAGGCAGCTGGGGTATTCGATTAACGTCTGCATTAAGGAAAGGCACCTCTGGCAATGCTACTTTCTCTTACTGCACTGACACACACTGATGTTGGCTTTTTTTTGGAAGACGTTAAGATTACAGGATCCATAACCACAGTACAAGGATAACATTTATGATCTTTGTGATATATGAGCATTTGTAACCCATTCCGCTCTTCTGGGAGCATGGAGGATCCAAAATCAGTGTCACTTTGACTGATGCACTCACTCTGATAAAACCTTTCTGGTTTTTCAACATAAAGTGCATCGGCAGTTTTTTTTTCAATTTGATTATGAAATTAACATATTTTCGCAAGCATAGTTTTTAAACAATAATGCAGATTTAAACAATTGGTTTGTCAAATTCAAAATAATACAAATGCTGTGTGAGCTAAATTATTCATGCTGTAGTTGTTTCTTGCCTCTTCTCATGGAAAATACAATCGCCATATGTACTGACCTAATTACCCACCATTCAAAAAGCCTCCAGGACATTTTGGCTGGTTGCTATTTAGATGAAATGTATGTTTAAATGAAAACAGTTTCACAGCATTGAGTGCAGTTTTGAAGTCACATTTTTTCTAGCCTAGGGGATCCGACAACATTAACCAGTACACAAGCAATGTTCATTTAAAAAAATCAGGGAATGGTGGAAATATGGGGCTTAGTCAGGTGGTATCTGTGGGGGAGAACAATGTTACAGGTTGATGACATTTCATCAGAACAGGGAAAAACTTTGAAGTTTATAGCAAGAATGGAGATGGGAAATGGAGAAACAAAGAATTAAAAGCAAAGTCGAGTTTATGGTCGATTATGTTGAGCTGCAGATGCAATGAAATCTTGTAGCAGCATCACAGGCACATAGACTCAAACACAAACAAATATAAATTATACATAAATTACACGCAATTCTGCAAAACAGTAAAAAGAAAAAAATGTGCTAACTAAACAAGGTATTAGTGCTTTGTGTTTGATCGTATGGAAGGCAGGAGCAGCTTACATTTCTCATTAATGTCATTGAGAAAAGGGAAAGTCACCAGGGCAATCAGAATTTTCATTATTGATGTGCCACGCATCCATAAATCTCTATCAACATTACTAAAGAAGCTGAAACTGTGGAATCCCTAACAAGTTAATGTGTTGTGGAGCAAATTATTCCATGTTGGCTGAGAACAGTCTCGGTCTTGAGAGAATCAGCTGTACAAAGTATCAGCCTTCTATTCAACTCCAGGTGGAGTTGAATACTGAGATAAGAAGAACATTGTTTATTCAGGGATTTGTAAATAGTTCGAAATTTCTGCCTCAGAGGGCAGTGGGTGCTCAATCATTGTATTTATTTAAAGCTGAGATCAATAGCTTTTTGGATTCTAAGGGAATATGGGGATCAGGTGCAAAAATGGATTTGAGAGATAAGATTAGTTATGAATTGGCTTGAAGGGTGGTGCACTGGCAACAATTAGTACTGCTGTCTTAGAACCTCAGTAACCTAGGTTCGAACTTGACCTCTGCTGCTCCCTGTGTGGAGTTTGTGTTTTCTGTGAGAGCGTGGATTTTTTCCAAGTGTGCTTGTGTCCTCCCACATCCCAGAGATGTGCTGGTTGATAGGTTAATTGGCTATTGTCTAATTGCTCTGGTGTAGGTGGGTAACAGAGAATCAGGGAGGAATTGACGGATGTGTGAGAGAGAATATTTTACAAGGAAATAAATGGGAGAATGGGACCAATAGGAATCTTTTATTCTAACACATGACAAATAATTGATTGGTCAAATGGTTTCCTTTTACATCATATTGAAATATGAAGGGCTGCATGATATAATCCTGCTTCTTTTTCTTGACTTCTCATTGTCAATCGGATTTTTGTCATCCTGTCTATTTCAGTGCTATTTTCACTACTCTCCCATTCTCCATCTATCTATATATATATTACTAAAACTCCCATCTTGTTTGTTTGTTTGCTTGTTTGTTTATTTGTATGCGTGCGTGCATGTTTTGGAAACTCCGCCAAAATGGTACACGATAGCGCTACAATTTTTGGCCCACCTTACTCACCATTGTCCTGTGATGTGCATTAGCCAAGTTTCGTTCAGATTGATGTCATATTTCAATCGATTCCTATATACTTACCAAAGAAGTTTTTTTTAAAACTCGACTCAGATATCACTAATTTTATATGGGACTATAAATCACATGGAATACAAAAAACTCATCTGAATAAACCTAAAGTATTAGGGGGTTTAGCACTACCTAATTTTATGTATTATTATTGGTCAGTAAATATTAAAAATATGATTCAACTGATGGATAACTCTGCCCAGCAAGTGGACTGGATTGTAATGGAGAAAGAGGATTGCTCCTCTGGAAACATTGGATCGATCCTCCTCTCTCCAATGAAACTGAATAATATAAATTATAATAAGAACCCAATTATTCATAGTACAATCCGAATTTGGAAACAAATAAAACAAAATTTAAAATTAAGAAATTTATCACTTTTATTACCTATAGTTAATAACCCTTCGTTTAATCCCTCTATTATAGATAAAGCTTTTACACATTGGGATAGACTAGGAATTAAAATGCTCGGTGACTTGTATGAAACTGGAAAATTACTTTCATTTCAACAATTACAAATAAAATATAAACTCGGAAATAATCAATATTTTAAATATTTTCAAATATGCGACTATTTGAAAAAATATACAAAAGATCATTATAATAACCCAGCAGATGTATTGGATGAGGCAATGCAGATAAAAGCTGAATCAGCAAACTTAATATCATATTTGTATAATAGTATCTTAAATGTACAAATACCATCTACGGAGGGTATCAGAAGAGACTGGGAACAAGAGTTAGCTATTAATTTTTATTTTTTTTTAAATTTTTTTTTTTTTTTTTTTAATTTTTATTTATTAGAAGTACATTACATTACAACCACATACATTAATACTCATCATTTATATCTTCTTACAATTAATGTACTCCCTTTATTTATTTTTTTACACTAGAAAAGGAAAAGATTGAAAGAAAGAAGAAAGTGAAGGAAAAAGTGCAAGTGTAGAAAAGTGTAGAAAATGTAACAACAAAAAAGGACGAAGACCCTATAAGAGCGAAATTAAAAACAAAAAGAAAAAGAGTTAAGAAATAGGCCCTAAGAAAAGAAAAGAGAAAGAGAAAAAAAGAGAAACAAATGTTTTTTTTTTGAGCATCACGTAAATAGGACATACCAACTCTTCAACTATCATCCCCCCTTACCTGACCTCAATTTTTTATTTTTTTAAAGTACTTTTGCACCCTATGTTTGTAATAATTCTATAAATGCAGACCACGTCAGGTGGAAGTGATCTGGTTTACCTGCTAGGAGGAGTCTTATCTCTTCTAGGTGTAATGTTTCAAACATATTTGAAATCCACATATTTATAGTTGGTATTGGAGCCTTCTTCCAAAATTTTAGAATTAGCTTTTTTCCAGTTATTAACCCATAGTCCATTAATTTCTTTTGAAACACATTTAGTTCTGGATCATCTTCCGTTATTCTGAAGATAATCCATTCTGCTTTGGGTATCAGTCTTGTTTTAAATAACTTTGTAAAGATTTCAAAAATTTCATTCCAAAATTTTTGAATTTTTGTACAGAAGACAAATGAGTGCGCTATAGTTGCTTCTTGGGATTGACATTTATCACAAATAGATGATACGTTTGGGAAAATTTTATGAATTTTAGTTTTCGAATAATATAATCTATGTAAAATTTTAAATTGTATTAAAGTGTGTCTTACATTAATCGAGCATTTATGCACGTTTAATAAGTATTCATTCCAACTTTCCTTTGAAATTTTAATAGCTAACTCTTGTTCCTAGTCTCTTCTGATACCCTCCGTAGGTGGTATTTGTACATTTAAAATAATATTATACAAATATGATATTAAGTTTGCTGATTCCGCTTTTATCTGCATTGCCTCGTCCAATACATCTACTGGATTATTATAATGATCTTTTGTATATTTTTTCAAATAGTCGCATATTTGAAAATATTTAAAATATTGATTATTTCCGAGTTTATATTTTATTTGTAATTGTTGAAATGAAAGTAATTTTCCAGTTTCATACAAGTCACCAAGCGTTTTAATTCCTAGTCTATCCCATTGTGTATAAGCTTTATCTATAATAGAAGGACTAAACGAAAGGTTATTGACTATAGGTAATAAAAGTGATAAGTTTCTTAATTTTAAATTTTGTTTTATTTGTTTCCAAATACGGATTGTACTATGAATAATTGGGTTCTTATTATAATTTATGTTATTCAGTTTCATTGGAGAGAGGAGGATCGCTCCAATGTTTCTAGAGGAGCAATCCTCTTTCTCCATTACAATCCAGTCTACTTGCTGGGTGGAGTTATCCATCAGTTGAATCATGTTTTTAATATTTACTGACCAATAATAATACATAAAATTAGGTAGTGCTAGACCCCCCAATACTTTAGGTTTATTCAGGTGGGTTTTTTGTATTCTATGTGATTTATAGTCCCATATAAAATTAGTGATATCTGAGTCGAGTTTTTTAAAAACTTCTTAGGTAAGTATATAGGAATTGATTGAAATAGGTATAAAATTTGTGGTAAAAAGATCATTTTTATTGCGTTTATTCGGCCTATTAAAGACATCGGGAGCGTTTTCCAGAATTTAATTAATGTATTTAGTTTATTAAGTAGGGGGTCAAAATTTGCCCTGAACATACCTTGATATGTTCTGGTAATTTCGATTCCCAAATATTTAAATTTTTCTGTAGCTATTTTAAAAGGGAATTTTAAAAGATGTGTTGAATCTTTCGGTTTTATTGACATAATTTCACTTTTATTCCAATTTATTCTATATCCAGAAAAAGATCCGAAGTCTTCAATTAAATTTAATATATTTGGTATAGTGATTTGAGGTTTTGTAATATACAATAATATATCATCCGCGTATAAAGATATTTTATTATATGAGTCTTTAGTATTATATCCATGAATATCAGGGTGTATTCTAATTTTTTCTGCTCGCGGTTCAATAATGAGAGCAAACAGCTGTGGTGATAATGAGCATCCTTGTCTATTTCCCCTTGATAGTTGAAATTTCGAGGATAATATGTTATTAGTAAGTATTCTAGCTGTAGGTTTGTTATATAGTAACTTAATCCATAAAATAAAATTCTCTCCCAGTTGAAATTTTTGTAATACTTTATCCATATAATTCCATTCTACTTGATCAAATGCTTTTTCAGCATCCAGCAAAATAATTGATAATTCTTGATCTTCAGATTTGTGTGAGTGCATTATGTTGAGTAGACGTCTCATATTATTAGAAGAGTATCTCTTAGGGATAAACCCTGTCTGATCTGGGTTTATTAATTTACTAATGTATTTACTTAATCTTCTAGCTAATGTTTTCGCTAATATTTTTTGATCTGTGTTTAACAATGCTATAGCTCTATATGAGCCAGGTTCTTCTAAATCTTTATTTTTCTTAGGTATTAATGTAATCGTTGATTCCGCTAATGTATCAGGTAGTATTCGTTTTTTAAAAGCGTATTGGTACATTTTTTGTAATCTTGGTATTATTTTATCATAAAAGCTTTTATAAAATTCATTAGTAAATCCATCAGGGCCTGGTGTTTTTCCATTCTTTAATGAGTTTATTGTATCTTCTAATTCCTTAATTGAGATTTGTGCACCCAGTTCCTCTTGTTCCTTCAGCTCTAACTTTGGAAGATTACAGGTATCCAAGAACTTTGTGATATTATTGGAATCAATTATCGTTTTAGATGTATACAAATTCTCGTAAAATTGCGCAAATCTTTTATTAATATCCTTCGGTGTTGTTAATAATTCCCCTTTATCTGATTTGATCTTTGGTATAGTATGTTCCTTTTCTCGTTTTTTTAGCTGGCGAGCCAAAAGTTTATGCGGTTTATCCCCAAATTCAAAGTGCTCTTGTTTTGTAATTTGAAAAAGTCTTATAAGTTTGGCAGATAATAATTTATTTAATTTAAATTTTAAAATTATTATTTTATTATGTTTATCTATTGATGGATCTTTAGCATTATCTATATCCATTTGTCTAATAAGTTCTTCTAACTGTCTTTGTTCATTCTTATTCTTTTTATTTTGAAAAGCTTGATATGAAATTATAATACCCCTAATGTATGCTTTAAAAGATTCCCAAAGTAAAGTAGGCGATATATCTGAAGTATCATTTGTTTGAAAAAAGACCTCCATTTGTTCTTTTAAATATGTACTCGCTTGTGGATCTTTTAAAATTTGAGAGTTAAATCTCCAGAATGATTTATTCTTAGACAGTCCTTCCAGTTTTAAAAAGAAAGTTAGTGGAGAATGGTCTGAAATTGAATTTGTATGGTATATTGCATTAGATGTTTGGGGGATTAATTTTGTATCCAGCAGAAAGTAGTCTATACGTGAGTATGCCTTATGTACCATTGAGTAAAACGAATATTCCCTGCCAGTTGGATTCACAATTCTCCAAACATCTGCTATATTAGTGTTATTTATATAGGTATTGAGGAGTTCCCCAGTTTTCGATTTCATATTCCCTCTCTGTTTTTGACTTGATTTATCTAAGTACGGATCTAAAACACAGTTAAAGTCTCCGCCTATTATAACATTTTGATAGTTTGACTCTGCAATTATATTGAAGATTTTATTGAAAAAGTGGGGGTTATCAAAGTTAGGGGCATATATATTTACCAAAGTAAGTGGAGTGTCATGGATTTCTCCATTAACTATTAGGTATCTCCCTTCTATATCTGTTATAATATTCTTTGCTTTAAATGGTATACCTTTTCTTATGATAATTGACGTGCCTCTAGATTTTGAAGTAAATGAAGAGTGGTATGTTTGACCTATCCATTTCGCCCTCAGCCTAACTTGATCCTGAGGTTTTAGGTGTGTTTCTTGTAGGAAGGTAATGTCAGAATTGTACATTTTTAGCTGAGCTAATATCTTACCCCTTTTGATAGGTTTGTTAATACCTCTTATATTCCAACTACAAAATGAGATTCCTCCTAGGTTCTTTTGTGTGGTATCATGCATTTTGAATAATTATAGTACCTTTGAATCTTGTGGTGCGTCCATGTCCCAGGTCTTTAGGTATTGGGGGAGTTTTTGAATTATTAACTTTTGCTGGTATGTCCATTTTACTCTTATCACTAAACACAAAACACAAACAAGTGATTTTATGTGGTAAAAAAATAACTAAAAAAGTGAGGCTACAGTGTCTGATATAGTCGGCACTGTAGCGAGTGTCCCACCTGTAGGTGGGAAAAAACCTTGTTTTGACTTCCATTGCGTTGTTACTCAAATATCTCCGCTCTCTTAGTTAATCATAACATATTAAAATATTAAAACGAGGCCTCACATTCAGATATATAATACAATTTTACCCTGATATTTCCTTATAACATATATATATATCGGAGTTTAATTATTAAACCAATATTTTTGATTTCAATAAGAATCAACTGTTGGTTGAAGGGGTTAACGAGACGTGCTCCTGGACATAAGTCAGGAGCTCGTTTCTCATCCCCTCCTCCTGCTTATAGATAAGGTTACAATTTATTAAAAATTCATATTAGTATGTTAGTTCATTATTTTTTTTTTTTTGTTAGTATTCTAATCTAACCTGCATAACTTTTTAAGTTGTTAATAGGATAAGTTCTTACAATTGGTTATAATATTTTAATCAATAAGCAATTATTTTCTGATTTATATTCCAACTGTTCAGTTGTTTACACGTTTTGAACAGAAAATGTCCTTGATTCAACATTCCAGAGATAACAGTGTAACTATCCCCAGACAAAACATTGCTGAGAATGGTTCGGATCTGCCAAAACTCCCTTTCATTTCTGTTTTTCAACGATCGTTTGGGCATATTTGAATGCGTCTTCAGGCTTAACAAATGACTTTTCAAGACCATTAAAGGAAATACGCATTTTCGCGGGATAAAAACCCCCAAATCTGACCCCTTCTCTCCCTCTTAAAAGATCTTTCATCTTTATCAAATTTGTTTCTTTTTTGCACAATTTCATACGGGTAGTCCCTGAATATCTTAATAGTGTCCTTGTCCAGCCGCAATTGTACACCATATTTGATTTTGCTCATAACATATTCCAGTTCTGCAGTATCTCGAAATTTCACTATAATATGTCGTGGATAAGCTTTTCCCACACCAGATCTTTTTCCAAATCTTGGGACACGATGAGCCACTTCGATTTTCGGTGCCTTGGAAAGATTCAACAGTTGTTTCAACAAGCCCATGGCAAATTCACGTACCTGTTCCCCTTCTGCCCCCTCTGAAACACCAAGAATTCTCAAATTCTGGCGTCTAGAGCGAGCTTACAGGTCCAGGCATTTGACTGAGACTTTCTCTAATTGAGTCCCCATTTGTAGTGACGCTTGTTCATTTTCTCGCCTCATTTGCTCATGTTCTTGCCTCAATTTCGCCATGTCTTCAACCAGTCGAGCCGTGTTTTTCTCCAATTCCGTAATTGTGTGCATACTTGCAGCTACTGTTTCAAGTACAGCCGTGAACTTATCCGTAGTAATTACATCCATCTTATCCATTTTCTCTGATAGTCCATCTTTCACCTCATCAATTCGTTTATTCATAATGTCCAGTAAATCCATCATATTCTTCTGGTTACCAGCATTTAAATCCTTCATCATCTTCTCCATTCCTTCCATCATTTTTGCCGTATTTTCCTTCACTTCCTTCTTATCTTCCACCCTATTATCCGAAATCTCATCTTTCAAATTTTTCATTGATTTCTTCAAGTCATCAAAATCTTTCTTAGATCTTGTATCCATTTCTGCAGCCACTTCAGAGACTTCAGAGGTAACCTGCTTCAGACTTTTTCAGCAGCTTATTCACTGCTCTCTGAGGGCTCACAGCTGGAGACAATTTACTCATTTAAAGGGCTTCAAACCACCGTTTAAAACATCGCGTTTAACGATGACGTCATCAGCGCGGTAACCAGAAGCTCCGGTAAGGTTTTTAAAAACAATCCCGATTTCTGGACCCGTTTTACACGATAAATCGTGAAGTTTTTCGGGAGAGGAGCTAGGTGCACGTCTGTTAGTCCAACATGACGCCACCGGAAGTCTCAGCTATTAAAATTTCAAAGGAAAGTTGGAATGAACACTTATTAAACGTGCATAAATGTTCGATTAATGTAAGACACACTTTAATACAATTTAAAATTTTACATAGATTATATTATTCAAAAACTAAAATTCATAAAATTTTCCCAAATGTATCATCTATTTGTGATAAATGTCAATCCCAATAAGCTACTATAGCGCACTCATTCGTTTTCTGTACAAAAATTCAAAAAGTTTGGAATGAAATTTTCGAAATCTTTACAAAATTATTTAAAATAAGACTGATACCCAAAGCAGAATGGATTATCTTCGGAATAACGGAAGATGGTCCAGAACTAAATGTGTTTCAAAAGAAACTAATAGACTATGGGTTAATAACTGGAAAAAAGCTAATTCTAAAATTTTGGAAGAAGGCTCCAATACCAACTATAAACATGTGGATTTCAAATATGTTCGAAACATTACACCTAGAAGAGATGAGACTCCTCCTAGCAGGTAAACCAGATCACTTCCACCTGACGTGGTCTGCATTTATAGAATTATTACAAATATAGGGTGCAAAGGTACCTTAAAAAAAAAAATTGAGGTCAGGTAAGGGGGGATGATAGTTGAAGAGTTGGTATGTCCCATTTGCGTAATGCTCATAAAAATATTTGTTTCTCTCTTTTTCCTCTTTCTCTTTCTCTTTCTTTTCTAGGGTCTATTTCTTAACTCTTTTTCTTTTGTTTTTAATTTTGTTCTTATAGGGTCTTCGTCCTTTTTTGTTGTCACATTTTCTACACTCTCACTTTTTCCTTCACTTTCTTCTTTCTTTCAATCTTTTCCTTTTCTAGTGTAAAAAACAAATGGAGTACATTAATTGTAAGAAGACATAAGTGACGAGTACTAATGTATGTGGTTGTAATGTAATGTACTTCTAATAAATAAAAAATAAAAAAATAAAAAATTAAAAAAAAATTAAAAAAAAAAGATTGATGTCATATTTTACAAGTCATTGACATTTTAAATTTAAAAAAATCACTTTTCCACTTGCCCTGCCCAAAAGCCGCGTTCAACGTCACCGAAACTTCGCACAAATGGTACACAATAGTGCTACAATTTTTGGCCCACCTTACTCACCATTGTCCTGCGATGTGAACTACCAAGTTTCGTTCAGATTGATGTTATATTTTACAAGTTATTGACATTTTAAACTTTATTACAACCACCTTTCCACTTGCCCTGCCCATTAGCTGCGTTCGACGTCACAACGACTTCACAATGAGATTTTAAACTTTAAAAAATCACTTTTCCACTAGCCCTGCCCATCAGCTGCGTGCAGGATTTGAAATGACCGCTCGTGTGCAGTTGGACCGGTATTCGCGCATGCAGATTTTAAAATAACTGAAAGTCTCCCCGCACGTGAGCAGTGGGCCTGGTATCCGCACGTGCAGGATTTGAAATGACCGCGCGTCGCAATGGGCCCGGTATCTGCGCGTGCGGATTTTCAAATAACTGAAAGTCTCCCCGCGCCTGCGCAGTGGGCCCGGCTCCAGGCAGCTCGGCCTGTCCCCCCTGACAGCCCCGCCTCAAGTACAACTTCATGGATTTGAAATTACTGCGGCGCTGGGGCTAGGTCTGGGGGTGGCAGCGCTGCTGCTCCGGGCTCGCTGGGAGGGAGAGGAGTGGGACCTGGGGCAAGGACCAGGTCGCAACCCCCTCCCCGGCTCCAGGCCGCTCAGTCCGCCCCCCCCGACAGTTCCCACCTCAAGTACAACTTCATCACCCAAATGGTGGAGAAAAATGGATGGTTTACATCGGGATCCTGGGGAGGTGAGGAGGGAGAGTGGGGGGGTGTAATAGGGGAGGGTTGCCATGACTCGCATCCCAATGGGGATCACTGGCCTCACAACAGGAACCCGTCAGTTGCGCCTGCGCAGTTGGGGGCTTTGGGTGAGTGGTGGAATATTGCGTTGGGGGACAGGCCCAACGGGTCCCCACTTGGTCTAGTCTTCTATAAATGTTAGCTTTTCCATGCTGAAGATAAGCTGGAATAACTCAGTGGGACAGGCAGCATCTCTGGATAGAAGGAATGAGTGATGTTTCAGGTCGAGACCCTTCTTCCAGCATCTGCAATTCTTCCCTACACAGCTCTTCCTTCCTGAGTGGTGTGGCATTCTCCGTTGTTGCATGATTTTCCAACAGGTTTTGCTTTGAGGTTTGTTTGTAAAGTAAGGTTGATCAGGTGAACGGGATGTTTTAGAGCCCCACAACACCATGTTACATTAAGACCTCTAGCTAATCTTTTCACAGCTAACAACTTTCGCATTTTACTTTCATAATATTTTATCACATACCTAAAGTTTTGAGGCTCCCGAGGCGCCGTCCAGTTGGGTATGGCTGCCCAGCCTGCAGCTGTCCGTCTTTTCACTTCTTTCTTTTAATTTTAGTGTGTTAAAAAGTGTTTTGTTTGGAGGTCTATTCTTTTTCATGTGTGGGGGGGGGGGGGTAGGGGGAAACTGGTTTTCCTGGTTCTTACCTGGTCGGAGAGGCGGCTTTTCTCCGGGCAGCATCTTCGACCCGTCCTCGCGGCCTACCAACGGGTCTGGAGCGGCGTTTCCTGAGGGGACCGGTTGGAACCTCGGCTTCGGCGGCGGCACAGCGCTGGTGCGCTATCGCGGAGCGGAGCGGGCGATGCCTTGCCCGGGTCGGCGCGCTGGAGCTCCGGAATGCTGAGACCGCAGGTGAACATCGCGGAGCTGCGGGTCTGTGGAGCGGCCAGCCGTGGGCGGCGGCGCTGACTTTAACATCGGGAGCCTGGGATCTCTCGGCGAGATCGCCAGTGGTGGAGCTCCGTCCAACGCGGCCTGTTGGCGTCGGAAGCCTCGGTCTCCAGTACGGAAGCGGCCGTTCCAGGTGTCCCAAGCCGCTGAGAGGGTTCTCCCAACGCCGGAGCACCATCACCCGGCGAGAATGGCCTGAAACATCGGGCTGCCGTAGCGGCGACTGTGGAGGCCTCAATAGGCCCGACTATGGGTGGACAAGGGGATGGGGACTGGACTTTGTGCCTTCCCTCACAGTGGGAACCATTGTGGGGGGATATTTTTATGTTTATTGTTAAATTCTTTAATGTTGTGTCTTATCCTTATTTGTGTGCTGCATGGCAAGTCAAATTTCACTACACCAATTGGTGTATGTGATAATAAATGTTCTTTGTATCCTTGTATCCCTTTGAGCCGCTGCATGCAACTACTGATGCCAGATATATGACCTCTTAATTGTTAAATTTTAATACTTTTAGATTGACAAAAGCATTTGAATGGGTCAATTTTAATAAACAAAACTGAGTAAATATATTTTCAATGAAACATAAACATAGGTGGGTGCTTTAATTGAGAAGCATTAATATCTGCACAGGGCACTTTAGCTTTGAGCACAAGGGGAATTTGTCTTTTGGTTGTTTTAGTCTTTAACAGACGATGGTACAATTCTTCTTTAGCCCTTATTGATCTGGTCTTGTGAGTGATCATGTGGCAAGTGTTATGAGACAGTTTTTAGTGAAAATCTTAAGTGCCTGAATAACACTTTATTTTAGGCTCCATTAGTACACCATTTCCCAAAGGACATACAATTTGTTTCACTTACTTAATCAACTGCAGCCCCATCTTTACAAATAAACAACACCATCAATGCACAGTCTTTCTGCTCTTACAGCTTGAAGGTCATCGTCATAGCAGGAATAACTTAAAACGGAAAAGATTATATATTTTGTTTTGACAAGTTTAAAAGAGTGAAACTTCTTGAGATAAAATAACTGAAAGGATTCACCAGAATGCATGTATTCCACAAAGGAGATTGGGTAGACTATTTGCTCTTATCTGTTGGCCCATAGTACCCTGAAAATATTTGCCATTTGGGTGATAAAAAGCAAGTGAGAACATAGGACGTGAACTTGTACAACACAGGAAAAGGCCCTTTGGCCCTCAATGTCTGCACCATACTTGATGCCAAGATAAACTAATGTCCTCTGCCTACATGTGATTCATATCCCTCAATTCCCTGCATATACATGTGCCTATCTCAAAGCTTCTTACAAAGCTTATTATCTGCCTTCACTACCACCCTTAGCAGTGTGTCCTGCACATCTCCTTTAAACTTTGCCATCTTACCTTAAACTATGCCCTCTAAAGCCCAGAGTATATCAACAGTGTTTTCTATTTATGTACTGCACATCCCTATTAATCCATGTTAAAGTTACAGAACCCTGCAAAGAAGTATATGCAAAATATACAGTTGCTAATTCACAGTCAGTAAACCTTCTTCCTCTTGAGTTGATCCTGGAACAGAGATCACTGGGAATTTCTTTCATGAAACCATAAACAAATATTTCAATATTTACGATGAAAATCACAGAGCAAAAACATTTTCAAGCTTGCAAGTCCATGAGTGACATTGACCCATTCCATTCTCCTGTGTGGCTATCACTCGGCCAAAATATATGTGAAGGGAAGAAGTATTAGGCTTTATTGATATTGTAATTATGTTTTTTTACTGAGATATGGAACTGTGCATTCTGCAATGGTACTAAGTTAAACGCACACCAACTGATAATCAAATGTTGATTACAGTAGTTATTGAGTTGAACTGTTAGCACACACGTTTCCTCCTTAAATAATATACAAAAGGACAAAGGACAAAGGACATTTATTATCACATACACCATTTGGTGTAGTGAAATTCGACTTACCATGAAGCATTTGAGAGACTGCTGCATGGGGTCCAACCCCTCAGTGATAATGTATATGTTATACATGTAAATGTTATATGAGTGTATTATATAATAGATACATATTCAACGGATATATTAGGCAATCTATCACTTTAAATGCTGGTGTAATTATAGTGGTTATTTACGTTAATTATTCAATATCATAGAGCAAAGGATGATGGTGTTCAGCCCATCAGACCTATACCAGCTCTTAGAAACATCTATCTAATTAATCCCACGCCTACTTTCCCTATAGACTTTTCAGGCATGCCTTTATATCCATGTTTTAAATTGCTGTTAAATCAGCTTTCATCACTTTATCTGGGAGAACGTTTTACGCCATCATGATACAATGGATCAGTAATCAATCGCATCATGTCTTGTCCCTTTGCCTGTTATTTTGTCCTGGAATAATTGGCATTGACAATTTGAATGGAATCTCCTTTGCATGTGCTGGTGTTGACCATGACACATGAGTGACATTTTTAGTTGTATCTGTGGTGGGCATAAATAAACTAAGTCTAAAATTGTAACACCTCTACTTCATTAAAATTGGTGGATTGAACGATGATCAACCTTATGATGATTCTCTTGTACCAGCTCCATGTCTTCACAGCCTTTTGCATCAGCTTGGATGTTGGGCTTTTGGCAATATTATTGCATTGGTCTTTCCACAAGTTGGAATGGGCTTCTAATGGTGATTGGTTCACTTTCCATTAGATGAAGGCCTCTTTATAGTTGTTATATGTCTTTACAGATGAAATAAGAGAATAATAAATAATAAATCAATTAAAATATTCATGTTAATTAAACTAAAGTAGAAAAAAAGTGAAAATTGGGGACCCTAGTTAAATAATAGGGCACTGCTAGTGATCAGATCCAAAGTCTATCTTGGGATGTTACTAAATGCTGCTAGACATAAGGTTGGAGCAGGTCAGGTCAGATCAGCTGCCGATGCGATCAGACCTAGACCTATATGAAACTGTGGGTATGATTTACTTCCATGCATAAATGTATACTGGTGAGATTTCCAGAACTTCAGCAGAGAGGCTTCCTGAACATAAACTGAACAGATAAACATTTGAGAATATCTCTCCAATTAGAGTTTTGCTCAGGATTCCAGCATCTGCTGTCTTTCGAGTCTACAGATTGTTAGATTCTGTATTGTGAAATGAGAAAGGATTAATTAATGATGATTAAAAAGGCCTTTAGGGAACATGGATTATAGTTATAGAATTTTATACAAATGTTGAAAGTGATGTCGTTTAATCTCAAGCCCGGATTTTAAATCTGAATAAGGTAAATTATGAAGGTATGAGGCACGAGCTATTGGCTGTTCTGGACTGAAATTAGGTGGCGATTCATTAAACCTGTAAATTGAGAACGCCATGGATTCTCTGTGCACTTCGGCAACTGTGCCTGTAAACCCTGTCTGTATTTAAAGCATGCTGGAACTGTGTAGTTGCAACACTCCATAATAAAACAGAATAATATTAGTCTATATCTAACCACCAGATGGAGCCTGTGTGCTTTTGTGAAACTTTTCAATAGTACATGCAAATATATTTCTCACCAGAAATCTATAATCCAGTCCTGTATATAATGCTCCTGTCTCACTGAGGCGATTTTTAAGACGACTACAGGCGACTAGGCTGTCGCCACATGGTCCCCGGGGTGTTGTCTGTATGGTTGTCGTAGTCTCCTCAGTCGCCCAAAGAATCGTAGCGTTTTTCTGGTCGCCGCTGGATTTTGAAATGTTTAAAACTTTTCAGCGACAGTCGGCAACAGTTGGCTTGACGCCAATGAGCGTAGCTTGACTTGTCTTGACGTAGGTGCTGTCGTAGGTTATCGCCAGGATGACGTAGGTTGTCGCGGGTGGACGTAGGTTGTCGTAGGTCATAGGTGGACGTCCTAATGGGTCGCCGGTTGTCAGTAGCTTGCCGTAGCTGGACGTCAACTAGGTGGTAGGTTGTTGTAGACATTGTCGTAGACATTGTCGTAGACATTGTCGTGTGGGGGGGGGGGGGAGGCTAGTCTCCGTTTTTTCGACGACCTGCTACGACTATGACAGTCGCCGGCAGTTGCCGAAAGAATTGCCAAGTGGGACAGGCCCATTATGCTTTTTAATTCTTTGATTCAATGTCACTACCTTTCTTTCTATTCTTGTGCTTATCAGCATGGATCATACTTGTTTGTATAAGAAGCAAAGGCAGAGAATTATTTTAATGCAGGGTTTAGGGTCAAGGAGCAGATTTCAGGCTATTTGAAATTCGCTTTCATAATGTTTGAATTCCTGTTAACTTGATTGAATTATAATTGCATCTAGCATCTGTTCTTCCACATTCAGAGGAATAGTTACATTGTTCTGGAGTTATTAATGTTTCAGTTTGAATATTTTACCCTTGGCTACTGACAACAACATCACTTGTTTTGTAACTTTTTAATATTAATACACTAGATATTAATTTTATAACAGCCATCGCACAGATCCTACTTCCTTCTGTACAGCATCTTTAAAATATATGCAGGATATAAAATATATGCAGGAGCCTCAACATACATTAAATTAACACCAAGATATACAATGAGATATTAGGACATGAAGACCAATCATTCATTGAAAAAAGCTGAGTAACACCACACATAATGTGTTTTTTCATAGGTGCCCAATTCAACTTTTGCTTTAAACAAGCATTACTACATAATTAACTTTGAGTCTCCATTATTATTTTCATTTATAGTTGTTCCCAAATTTTTCAGTATCATAACACATACACAATTAAGCCATCAGCAGCTTTGGACAGCAGCATGCATGTTTTGGAGGATTGTGATAGATTTATTTTCCCGCATAGACAGAAAAATCTATGCACGCATCTCAGCAGCTTTCCAGCTGCACGATCCACAAGTATAGCTCGAGGCTAAACACCTGCAAGTCACTAGCTCTGATACTATGTGGCCACGGAGATTTCTTCAAAGAAAGAGTCTTCATCACACTTTTGTCATTATCTGTTTGTCTATCTGCAGTAGATACAAAGGGATGAACTTGTACTGTTCTCTTAGTAATTTGTTCTTTGTGTGCCTGAACTAGAAAACACAAACATTCTTTCTGCCTCTACAGAAAAGATTGTGCGTTTTTTGTCAAAATGTAATGTGGAAACAAAAGCTTGGTGGTTTTAAATTTTGGTCAAAGCATTTATCTTTTGTTTCAGTGAACAAGGGCCATTAGCATTTGTTCATTTCTCCAGCTGTTTTTAATTCTTCTCTAAACACCATGGCTTCAATGACTTGTAGTTACCTCACATGCATCCGAGAGTTCTGTTATCAGCCAATGTGTTTTATCAGTTGCGAGCCACAGTTTGTGAGCAGACATCTGGGGAGTGAGATAAATGTATAACACAGTCACATCAGTGTCTGGAGAACTGATGAACACACTTGGATGATTTGAACATCCGAATTCTGTCTTCTCATTGCTTCAAGGGACGGACTTTTGCCAGCCACTTCAATGCTTTCACAGCTGCTTTGGTCAAAGAGAAGCCACCAGTAGGTACTGCTGAAACATAACATTTCTCTGAAAACACATCTCTCGTTTTCCATTTTTAAAGTGATTGGCCTAGAAAATTGGATTCTGTCATGCTCTTCCTTTTCAGTGTAACTGGATCTAAATCAATCGGTAGTGAAAAAAATGGCAGTTGTATTGTTTATTGATGCGTTTAGTGCTGTGCTGGAACTTCAGTTGAATGTTTCTGGTTGTCTTTCAATGATCCTGTAGTCAGATATTTTGGTGATATATTTCTAGAAATTATATTGTATCCATTCTGGTGCATTAAAACATGATCTGCATTTAGCATTAATGTGTCTCCACAGAAGATCATGAAGTTGGCCGATTTGTTTTGAAGTGCCTTTTGTCCGGTTTACACTCTGAATCGCTAAAATACAACCTGAGCAATTCCCAATGGGACTTCATCCAGTTTTATTTATCTCCTGGCAGTTCATAAAATAAAATCAATCCTTGAAAGCACATTCCCACTGCAGCAACATACTCTTTAGCTGTGTGTTCAGGATAGAGGAAATGGGGGCTATGTATGAGAGACAGAGAGAGAGAGATGGCACCCAATGTGCAACATGTGAGTAGTGATATAACTTCCTGTATATTGTGTTTTGGACATGCCAGCTGCATTAATATGAACGGCACATGGAAAGGCACAGTCCAATCTTGCATCTGATGCAATTTTCCCCCAGAATGGGACCATGTAGAGTCTAAGGAATGGATAGGATGCTATCCAATTTTTCATTTCCAAGGTACCATCATGAATGTAAAATAAACACTGATCTCCCTTACCTCTCCAAAAAATTCTGTGATCAATCATGCATTGTATGATCACTCTGGAGATCATACGGAACATCTATGTTATATTAAAACATATTAGGTATGTTCCTTTCTTCCAATCCTGATGTGGCATGGAACTGACCCATCCAACTTTGCCTCCTCCTCCTACATCTGCCAGCCTACTTTCCATTTTGCTCCAGGTCCTGAACTCCCAACTCCAAACAACCACCTTTCCCAACTCCCACCCCCGCGTAATTCCCAACTCCTTTTATTTGAGGGAAACACACTGTCAAAGTAAAGAAAAAAGGAAACCACTGTCTTAACTTTTCTCCAAGTACTTCTCTCTGGCTTGATGATAATTTGGAGTTGACACCATGCCGCAGTACATGGATTGTTTGCATTACCTTTATTTTCCCCACAGACTCCATATAGGTGAGTCAGTGACCGTAGGTCAGTCTCAGTGAAACTAATGCATTTCAAAGGGTTTGAGGGTGTGCGCTGTGGAGTGAAGTTTGGTCTATTCCTACAAGGGACAAAACAGAATGCTCACAAATTAAAATCAATGCATTACATGTTAAAACTCAAAAAGGAAATTGTCATTTTGCTAACTTTCTGGATCTAACGCAGCCATATGAAAGAAAGGCCTATGATAGTGGAATAGCGATGTATTTTTCAATTTTGATACTGGAGATGTATGTATTTCAGCAAAATGCATCATCAACTCTGACGCTGATCAATTCATTTGTAAATGGACATCAATGATGTAACGTCCTCCTGACCCTATTTCTGGTAATCGAACAAATTATTTAATGCTCTTTTCACAATTAATACACCACAGCATCTCTTACACTCATTTTGTAAATTGACTGTTGCACTGTCATTTATTTATGCATTTTGTACAAGTTTGTTAAAATCCCATTGCCTTAATGTTTGCAGAAGGCAATCTGCACATCTGAGGAAGACTCACAATTAAAAGTGCATTATTAAGTAATCACATTTTGTAGTTTTAATGTAGATGAATGAGATGATTCACAAGATACAGACTGAGTCGCACCAAGAATTGTCTCTGGGACACAAGTGTTCCAGAGATACTGTTGTCCTTTCATATGACATGGTTTAGCATCAATGCAAAGTCAACGTCCTAGGCCTACTATTGCAAGTTAATGCCAAGTCGTTTAAAACATCTGAAATAGATAATGCTGAAATAGATAATAGAAAATGTTGAACTATTGCATGCTAGCAGTATATATGCATTTAAATATAAACACAAAGAGTACATACTTATATTAAGGTTCATTTATCCTAGTTTGCAGTAATTGTTTTCCACAAGCTTTTCCAAGCTTAGAAGCATACATTTTCCAAGTGCATGGAGACACATCTAGCCTTCAGCTCCAAGGATCTGGATTAGTATGAGAAGCTTTGGAACTTAAATCTTCCATCATAGAAATGTGCAATGCTATAGTGGGGATGGTAGAATGAATGTAGGGTGGATATGGAGGATTTAGAGGAGACAATAATGATTTCATACGCCTACTGTAGGTAGTCAATGTTTCAGAAGGTCAGTGGTGCAGTAACTAATGCTGCTGCCTCAGCACCAATGGCCTAGGTTTAATCCTAATCTCTGGTGCTGTCAAAGAGGAATATGCACATTCTCCCCATGACTACATATTTTCCTCTGAGTGCTCCCGTTAACTCCAGATCTCAAAGGCACACAGGTTGGTTAATAGGTCACTGTAAATTACCCCCAGTGTGTAGGTGAGTGGTAAGATCTAGGGGTGTTTGTGGGGAATGGGGAGAATAAAATTAGATCGCTCTAGGAAAAAAAGATGCTTGATGGTCAGTAGAGACTTGGTGGGCCAAAGGGCCTGTTTCCATAGATAGACACAAAAACTGGAGTAACTTAGCAGATCGGACGGCATCTCTGGAAAAAAGGAATAGGTATGGTTTTGGGTCGAGAACCTTCTTCAGACTGGGTATATCTACTCTGAAGAAGTTCTCCTTCTGTCTCTGATGAGAGTTCACCAACATCCTCTCTCACTGTTCCCCCTCTGTGATTCCTCCTGCTCGCGACCCACAAGGCCTGTTTCCATGCTGTGTGGCTCTGATTCTATAATTAGGACACTGGATACTCTACAAACTACCGTACTTTGATGGCTATAAAATTATTTTGGATGTCCTGAAAGGGAAAGGATGTATGCTTTCCTTTCTTATACCCAACTATTTTAAAAGAATGGTTTTAATATATTCTGCACTACTTTATAAAAAGACTTACAACATTGGAATTTAGCTAACTCAAGTCTTAGCCTCTTAGAGCTTCTCAATATTCATGTTAATCTTTGTGACTGCTGAGCCCTTTCTGGAAAGATGATATATTTACTGAAAATATATTGAGAACAAGGCTAGCTTCAGCTATATCCTATATCTAAGAAACGGCTGATGTTTAATAACCTGACCTGGTATAAAAACCATTTTGCCCTGAGGAAAAGTGCATACAGCAGTTGAATATTCCTTAGCAGGAGGAATCAAAATGCCAACTAAACATGTAAAAACAATCAAGTATTTTGATTATAGGCATACAGTTCATACACCAATCAGAGGTCGATCCTGCAATTTAAATTTTTCATATGAATGATCGGGCATCTGGTTTTATTATATTTTATATAGATATGTCTTCAACAGTTCAAAGATTTATTCTTAGCTTCAGCTAATCTAATTTATTCTCGAGAAACGTGAGGTATGAATCAATTATTTAAAACATGTAAATGTTAATTGGCCTTTTCTGTTATTAAATTCACCCACTTCGAGATTTTCTCTGGCTGTGAGTGGCCTAACATTGATCTAATGTTACAACTACAAACCTAAAGCTCCAAGCAGTCTGAGGAAAAGAAACTGCTGTCTGACACCATGAGTCTGCCTGGAGCTGGCAAGTGCCATCTTACCTGAAGGGCTGCTGCTCATGAATATCAGTTCAATAATGCACATTCTCATTAAAGACTTGTTGGAAAATGACATAGCATACATCTCCAGTTTAGGATTTGCTTCTCCTCAGAATAACTAATTATTAAGTCTATTTTTGAAGCAAGCTATTAGAAAATCCCTTTAAAATATTGTTTTTACTCACGCTAACTCAAATGGGCTTTGTAATACATGTATTAATTTGTTGTAAACAGCATGTTACAGTTCCTTTTGTTGTGAAATAATCTGTTCACCAGTGTAAACAGAGGTGTTAAAATTCCACGCAGGCATTTACTTGACAAATCAGCTCGTTGTTTTAAACAAGGCTAATATCAGATGAATAGTGCAATGTGCTTGCCATAAAATAATGCAATGCAGTCACAGGTCTGGCTCTGAGGCATGGTGGGGGGAGGGGGTAGGGAACAGGGTGAATTCAGACATAGCTATAATGATAGGAGACTCAATAGTTACAGCGACAGACCGGAGATTCTGTGGCCTTAATTAGGACTCCAGGATGGCGTGTTGCCTCTCTGGTGCCAGGGTTGAGGATTTCTGGGATGGGCAGCAGGACAATTGTCGTGGGAGAGGGTTATTAGACAGATGTCTTTGTGCACATCTGTACCATTGACATAGTTAGGAAAAGGGATGAGGTCCTGCAAAATGAATATAGGGAGTTAAGAAAGAAGTTAAAAAGAAGTACCTCAAGGGTGGTAAGCTCTGAAATAATCCCAGTGCCACATAAGGGATAGAATCGAAAGATTGGCCAGATGAATATGTGGCCCAGAAGCTAGTACATGTGTCAGGGATTGAGGTTTTTGGATTATTGGGATCTTTTCTGGGGCAGAGGTGACCTGTATAAGAGGGATGGGTTGCACCTGAACCGTGGGACCAATATCCTGGTGGGCAGGTTTGCTAGTGCTACACATATGAGTTCAAACAAGATTTGCAGGGGGCGAAGTGGGAGAGAGCCCCAGCACAGAAAGGAGTTGAGAATTAGAGACAAATTCTGTAGGATTAGTAGATATGACCGGCAAGCGCATGGCAAAGAGAGCGAGGAGTTGCATTTATTTCATTGCTAGAGGCTTAACATGTAAAGTAGATGATCTCAGGGTGAGGATTGGCTCAGGGGGATGGAAAGTGGCTAATGTTGTGCATTATTTAAGAAGGGCAACAAGGGCAAGCCAGGGAACTACAGGTTGATGAGCCTGATGTCAACGTTAGCGGTGGGAACGTTGTTGGAGTAGATTATCAGGGACAGGACCTACCTGCATTTGGGTAGGTAGGGACTGATTAGAGATAATCAACATGGCTTTGTGCATGGAATTTTTGTTTCATGAATCTGGTTGAGTATTTTGAAGAAGTCACCAAGAGGATTAATCAGGGCAGGGCAGAGGACATTGTCATCCCACATGGTGGGCTAGTCTGGAAGGTTAGATCAAATGGAATCCAAGGTGAGTAAACCAATTGCATTCAAATTTGGCTTTGAGGAAGGCAACAAAATATAGTCTTATAGTTTATTTTATTTATCTGCTTGGAAGTCTGGGACCAGTACTGTGTTGCAGGGGTCAGTGCTGGATTCACTGTTGTTTGCTATCAATTTGAATGGCAATGTAGTTAACCTTGATGATAAATTTGCTGTTGATACCAAAATTGATGGTATATGGACAGGGTGCAAGGATACCTCGATTTCACAACAGAATCCAGATCAGTTGGGAAAGTGGACCAAGGAATGGCAAATGAAATTTAACTCTGACAAGTGTGAGGTGTTGAACTAACCTGGCTATCTCTGTGCATATCAATAGGCAGCAATTCTACCATGGCTTTACTTTCAAAGCATCATTGACTGGTGTCCCAGCTACAGGTATCATGCCTCATACCAGGTGAGGTCCTGCTAGCTTTGCCTTTCTCCCCTTGAAGCTTACCATTTCCATCTACCTCCTCTTGGAAATCTACCCTTTCCCTACCGCATAAACCCAATGCATGCCCTGAGTGCTGCCAAAATCACAGGTAATCCATTGGAAATACATTTAAAAAAAATGATGGCTTTATAACATTACACTGATCATGTTTCATATCACATTAACACTGCATTTGAACCCCAGCAAGGATTTATGAGCTCAAGCAAAAACTCTGGAAACAGACCGGTGGAAGTTTGCATGCAGTACCAGGGGATAAAATAGGTCAGCATAGGAAGGTTATCTCTCAATCGTGACTTTTATTTAAATTGAGACGTTACAGAGTGTTCTTCCAACCTAGTCACTAAAATTTTAGCTTAGATAAATCTCTCTTAATATCCATTTCTGCTGCACATTTTGTGCATCACTGGTCGGCCCTTCAGTGTTCACCACCTTTTTCTCTCCTGTTAGATGGAATTGGAGAGCTCAGTGATGGGGTGACCACTGATGATGGACACAAAGTGCTGGAGTAACTCAGTGGGTCAGCTAGCGAGATTCAGTGGGTCAGGATCTCTGGAGAACATAGATATGCGATGTTTTGGATAGTTTCCCTGGTCATAACCTCATGAGCATTGAATACTGAGGCTGTAGTCATGAAGACCCTTGAAAGACTTGCTGGCCAAGCTGAAAAATATCACTAACCCCCTGCTGGACCATCTGCAATTTGTATACTGGGCCAATAGATCTGTGGATGACTCAGTCAACCTGGGCCTGTACTTCATCCTCCAGCACCAAGACCGCCAGGGGACCTATGCGAGGATTTTGTTTGTTGATTTTAGCTCTGCATTCAACACCATTGTGCCATAGCTAGTACACTCCAAACCCTCAGTTGACTGTGCCTGAACCCCTCTGTCGGTGGTTCACCAGCTTCCTGACATAGAGGAAGCAGCATGTGAGGCTGGGAAAGCACATCTCGGACCCACAGACCCTCAGCATAGGAGCACCGCTAGGCTGCGTACTCTCCCCTCTCCTCTACTCTCTCTACACCAATGACTGCACCTCCACAGACTCCTCTGTCAAGCTTCTCAAGTTTGCGGACGACACAACCCTGATTGGACTGATCCAGGATGGGGAGGAATCTGCCTACATACAGGAAGTAACGCAACTGGTGGCCTGGTGTCATCACAACAACCTGGAGCTCAATGCTCTTAAGACAGTGGAATTGATTGTGGACTTTAGTAGAGCTCCCCCTCCCCTCACCCCACTCACCATCAACAACACCACAGTCACATCTGTGGAGTCTTTTAAGTTCCTGGGAACCATCATCTCCAAGGACCTTAAATGGGGGCCACCGTCGACTCCACAGTTAAAAAGGCACAACAGAGGATGTACTTCCTGCGGCAGCTGAGGAAACACAATCTGCCACAGGCAATGATAGTCCCATTCTATTCGGCCATCGTAGAGTCTGTTCTCACCTCCTCCATCATGGTCTGGTTTGGCTCAGCCACCAAGCACGACATCCGGAGTCTGCAGCGAATCGTCCGATCAACTGAGAAGGTTGTTGGCTGCAACCTTCCCTCCTTTGACGAACTGTACACTGCAAGGGCCAGTAAGCGAGCGGGTAAGATCATCTCTGACCCCTCTCACCCTGGCCACAAACTCTTTGAATCACTTCCCTCTGGAAGGCGACTCCGGACTGTCAAAGCTGCCACAGCCAGACATAAAAACAGCTTTTTTCCACGAGCAGTAGCTCTACTCAACAACCAAAAATCTGTAGCCTCCCTTTGCTCTGGTATTTTATTTAATTCACATGTTTAATCGATAATGTTTTATTATTAATGTTTAATGTTTTATGTGTCATTCCTAACTGTCACTGTTTGTCTTGTTGTCACTTGCGGGTGGAGCACCAAGGCAAATTCCTTGTATGTGAATACTTGGCCAATAAACTTCATTCATTCATTCATTCATTCATTCAGTAAATGCCATGTGAGAGACATTGATGTCACAGTCTAGCCCTTTATTTGAAATTTCATGGTCAACTGTACTGCAGTGTGCTCTTAATTTTTTTTTGTGACTTTCCAACAAATAACAGAGGTCACTTCCCAATACTATTGCACGTTAATCATGTGGGAAAAAAACGTCAACCATTAAAATAAATTTCTCCATGGCACGTGCAGAACAGCTGCATAAGGGAAAGATATTGGGATGTTAACCAGCAATTGTTTGTGTGTGTTTGTGTGTGTGTGTGTGTGTGTGTGTGTGTATGCACACGTATGTTCGTTCTGCAAGGCGTTCCATAGCATTACGAGTACAGGCTTATCAAGGGCCGTGATTGCAGCTTGCCGCTCAGTTGTAATTTGTGCAAACATGTGTTCAGTGAGGAGGTGACTACTGATGAGGTTTCCGTGTCCTGAGCATTGAAAACAGGCTGATAGATGCCGTGTGCGAGACATTAGTGTCACAGTCCCCAGGCCCTTAATTTGATATCTTATGGCCAACTCTGCGACAATGTGCTCAGAGTATTGTTATAGTTGTTCATCAAAGGACAAATGCACCCTATCACCCAATTTTATCCCAGCACAGAAGGAAGCATTGTGCAATTTCTGATTTTATCAGGTACAAATAGCACCAAAATTGATATTGTCGTAGACAGAGAACAGCGTTATGATGAATACTTTATTGTCATTATAACATGTAAACATGTACAACGAAATTAGAAATGCCAACCAGTCAGTGCACCATTCACACATTTTCTAAGAGCAAAAGTCTAAGATAAACAACTAAAATAAATAACATGAGAAAAAAACACATTCTTCTGTCGATTTCACAGTCCCTTTGGTGTGTAGCACACCTGCACTCATTTGGTGGCTACATTAAGTGTAGTTATTGCTGTGGGATAAAAACTGTTTTTGAGTCTGTTTGTCCTTGTCCTCATTGATCTGTACCGTCTGCCTGACGGCAGCAGTTCAAACAGGGAGTGACCGGGGTGGAAAATCAGAGATTACAATGGGAACTAGATCAATGGGGAAAGTGGGCTTTCTAAATAGATTTCTAAATCTCTAAATGAAACTGGGTAATGTCAAATATAGTAAGACAAGTTTGCACATAGAAGTGCTTGGGCCAGTTTCTTGAGGAGGAAACATTCGAAAGATATGACCACCAACAAAACTAATTCGTTTTCCTTGAATTCCATCCCATTTGTCTTGTTTCACAACTTACACTTCCTTATCTCTGTATCTCCCTCTCCATTGACTCAGTTTGAAGAAGGGTCTCGACCCGAAACATCAACCATTCCTTCTATCCAGAGAAGCTGCCTGTCCCACTGAGTTACTCCAGCATTTTGTGTATATCTTCGGTTTAAACCAGCATCTGTAGTTCCTTCCTACAACTAACCCAGATAAAATTGTTTTGGTGTTAACCTTCTCGATGAGAAATGGATACTAAGTGATCCACTTTCTAGGCTAATTTCTTGCAACTTGGCTTTTGAAAATCACAAGTGAAGAACACTCAGGTAATTCAATGGGAATAAAAGTCAAGAGAGATGCAAAACCTGTCTTCGCTGACCTACTTGGGTCCTGATGTTGCAACATCTCCAATTCCAAATACTCAGCCTTGATTTTAAATCTCCGCATAAACCCACTGCCATCCCTGTAAATCCTCTGATCCTTCAATCTCACCCCAAGAACTTTCCCTTTTTCCATCTCTGTGATCTGGTGCTTCTCTCTCATCAACACCTTCTCCACACCCAACCCGAACCTCTGCTGATTGAAACACATTCTCTGTGTGTTTTGTTTGAAGCTGTTTCTCGCTTTGCTTGCATAACTATTGACTGCTCATTTATTCTCTAAGATCCATCACTCTGGAAATCCCACCCTGAACCCTTACAGCTCTTTCCTCTCAATTCAATTCATTTCAATTCAATTCCTTTATTGTCATCTTGCAAGCAACAGTTGTGCAGTGCAAAACGAAAAGACGTTTCCCAGGGAATACCGGAGCATCGCACATGACGTTTAAAACATTTCACACATAATAATAATAATAACAACACTAAAACAATCCAGTCCCTGATGGAACAGTATAAGTTAAAATAGATACAAACAACGTTAAAATACAGTAAGACCAATCATAAACATGTCCGGGGTGGCTGATTTGAGTGGCCAGTGCCAGTTATTGAAGTGGCCAGTGCCAGTTATTATAGTGTCCGTGCCAAGCCTGTAGCTCACTCCTCAAAATCTATCTCTTTGTCAAAGAATGTTGGCATTCTCTATCACTGTGCTCCCTTGGCATGGCAGCTTGAAATGGGACTGAAGTGGAGTCTTCCCACTCACAACTTCCTGGAATATTCAGCAGGATGTCGGAACCTGACATATTTGTGACCTGGCTTAGATACTGGTCCTTCCAGTATTCATTTACAGCTGAAGGAGTGGTGTGGTTACAATGGGATTTCTCTCCCAGGGACCATGCAGATGATAGGCCAAGTGGCTGCATAGTATTCTGAAGAAGGGTCTCGACCCAAAACGTCCTATGCCTTCGTTCCATAGATGCTGCCTCACCTGCTGAGTTTCTCCAGCATTTTTGTCCAGCATCTGCAGTTCTTTCTTAGGCATAGTATTCTGAAATGGTTATATAAAAGTGTACAAATCTGTGACTTTACAAGGAAAATGGTAACAAGTTAAATAGAAGAAATAATGTGCAATGTTGTAACATTTACTTCCATTGTTTCCAATGAAGGTCACAGATATGATGCTCCAGGATGATTCCTATCCAGCTTGGGGCAAGACTGTTCGAGCCTTTTGGAGAAAGGGATATAACAGGATTGTCTTGTTCTGGTAAGTTTGAACTTTAATAGCCAATCAGACAGTTGTTATTTATAATTCCTTTTTATGATTCAATATAAAGATTTTTCCTCTGGTGATCCAATTGAAGACCTATTAGTGTATTCATTTCAATCTAGTCAGCTGTTGTTGCACAGCTTGCAATGTTTTCAATGTTAATGCGATTACAAATTCCAACAGAACTTATACTAATTAGATTTTCTGCAATAAATCATTATTCCAAAGTTGCAAGTCTTAAATTATTGTACCATTATAGATTTCTCAAACACGCTTTACACCAAAATGGAATTTGCTTTTACCATCATGAAAACTTAGCTGACACATTGATTTGCTGATTCTTATTGTACTCCAGGAAGAACTTGACCTTAATAACCATCTACTAAAATTAACTTTAATGCTAAGCTGTTTTTGATCTCGTAGCATCGATTTCAACCGCACGGTTTTACTTCGCAGTAAGTGCAGTAGGCTCTACTTTGATCTTGTAACTCTACGTGACAAGCAAGAGAAGCACACAAATTAATAATTGTTTGGAAGCTGGAGAAGCTCTTCAATGCAGGAGTGGAAAACCCTTCTGGGGGTCTGATTTCCGGTCTTATAGCATATCGTATAGGGAATGCATCAATTTCCAAGGTGGAAGTCAGCAATTAAGGGCCTGTCCCACTTACGTGTCCTTGGCACGCAAATTACGTGACCTCGTCATCACGTTGAGGCATCGTATGGCCGCGTGGGGCCGGTCCAACTGAGAAGCGAGGAGGGGTATGTAGTTGTGCACGACATTGCACGGGGCTCCGAAATTTTTGTAGTGAAAAAAATCTTCGCGCGCCAACGGCCTGTCGCAGAACTGAAGGTCAAAGTGGGACAAGACCCTGGCGCGACGCAACGTCTCACCTTCAACAGCAGCAGAAGCAGGCAAACGATCGCCGAGTTCGGCCTGGGGCTCACGGCCATTGCGGTCCGGATCCGCCCCCACTTCTATTCCCAGAGCGGGGCCAAGGGAATTGAAGATGGACACAAAATGCAGGAGTAACTCAGCGGGACCTGCGGCATCTCTGGAGAGAAGCAATGGGTGACATTTCGGGTCAAGACCCTTCTTTCAGACTGAAGAAGAGTCACGACCCGAAACATCATCCATTCCTTCTCTCCAGAGATGCTGTCGGTCCCGCTGGGTGTAATGGTGTAATGTTTCTAGGTGTCATGTTTCGAACATATTTGAAATCCACATGTTTATAGTTGGTATTGGAGCGTTTTTCCAGAATTTTAGGATTAACTTTTTTCCAGTTATTAACCCATAGTCTATTAATTTATTTTGGAACACATTTAGTTCTGGACTATCTTCCGTTGTTCCGAAGATAATCCATTCTGCTTTGGGTATCAATTTAATTTTAAATAATTTTGTAAAAATGTCAACAATTTCAATCCAAAATTTTTGAATTTTTGTACAGAAAACAAATGAGTGCGCTATAGTAGCTTCTTGAGATTGACATTTATCACAAATTGATGATACATTTGGGAATATTTTATTGATTTTAGTTTTAGAATAGTATAATCTATGTAAAATTTTAAATTGTATTAAAGTGTGTCTTACATTAATCGAACATTTATGCACGTTTAATAAATATTCATTCCACCTTTCCTTTGAAATTTTAATAGCTAATTCTTGTTCCCAGTCTCTTCTAATACCTTCCGTAGATGGTATTTCTACATTTAAAATAATATTATACAAATATGATATTAAGTTTGCTGACGTGGTCTGTATTTATAGAATTATTACAAGTATAGGGTGCAAAAGTACTAAAAAAACTGAGGTCAGGTAAGGGGGGATGAAAGTTGGAGAGTTGGTATGTCCCATTTGCGTGATGCTTACAAAAAAAAGATCTGTTTTTCTCTTTTCCCTCTCTCTTTTTTCTTCTCTTTTAGGGTCTATTTCTTAACTCTTTTCTTTTGTGTTTAATTTCTTTTTTTTTTTTTTTTTTTTTTGAAAATATTTTTTATTGGAGATAAGTACACAACCTATTAACATCAATACAGTCTTACATTTTTAAAATGATAATATTATCAATTATTATTACATTGTCTCCAATGCCTTTTACCTTTTTATTTTTTTATTTTAAACTAGATAGAACTAAAAAGATAGATGAAGTAAAGAAAGAAAAGAAAGAGAAGAAAAAGAGAGAAAAAAAAAAAACACAAAAAAACACAAAAAAACCCACAAAAAAACAAAAAAAACAAAAAAGAGAAAGATAGTTAAAGAAGAGTGGAAAAATTTATTAAAATAAAAAACTTCATTCGAGATATATTCGTACATTTCAGAATATAGCATTTCATCCATTTTTTAGCCCGAGCATTAGTCAGGTTCCCGTGCTGAACCATTCTGACCCTTTAAATAATCAATAAAGGGAGACCATGTTCCAACGAATAATTCCTGTTTGTCCAACAGGGAAAATCTGATTCTTTCCACGTTTAAGGTCTCCGTCATTTCTATAATCCACATTTTGATTGTGGGGGCCGTAGGGCCTTTCCAAAATTTTAGAATTAATTTTTTTCCTGTTATTATACTATAATCAATAAAGTTTCTTTGTGTTGTTGTAAATGTTTGATTTAATTCTGATGTTCCAAGTATTATAAATTTTGGATCCGGGTCCACTTGTGTGCTGGTCACTTTAGATATTATACTAAAAATATTTACCCAGAATTTTTTAATTTTTGTACAGTTTGCAAACATATGAGATAAGGTGGCTTCTAAATGTTGACATTTATCACATATAGGTGAGATATGTTGAAAGATTTTATGTAATTTTGTTTTTGAATAATGTAATCTATGTATTACTTTAAATTGTATTAAAGAATGTCTGGCATTTAATGAACATTGATGTATATGTTGTAAACTTTCTTCCCAAGTATCTTTTGTTATTATTTGATTTAATTCTTTTTCCCATGTTTGTCTGTGTAAGTCCGTCGATGGAATGTCACTGTCTAATAAGATATTATATATATAAGATATTAATTTTTCTGTATTAGGATGTTTATTCCAACATTCGTCAAGAATTTCAGAATTTCTAATTCGAAATTTTTGAGTATTCGATTTTACATAATCTCTGAGTTGAAGATATCTGAAATAATCATTTCCTCGAAGTCCGTAAGTCTGTTGCAACTCCTGAAATGTCAGAAAGGTGCCTTCCTTATAAAGTTGTCCTATATTTTTAATTCCATAATTCCTCCATTGTGTAAAACCCCTGTCCAACCATGAGGGTTTAAACAAAGGGTTATCCACAATTGGGAGAAAAAGTGATAAATTATCTAATTTTAATGTCTTTTTTAATTGTTTCCAAATTTGTATGGCACTAAATATTATAGGGTTTTCCCTATAAATTTTTTTGTTTAATTTAGATGTAGCAAATAATATCGAACCAATATCAAAAGGCAAACAATCTTCCTTTTCCATTTTTAACCAATCTGGTTGTTGTTCTATTTCTTCCAACCAGAAATTCATATTTTTAATATTAACTGCCCAAAAATAAAACAGAAAGTTGGGTAAAACCAAACCTCCATTTATTTTTGATTTACACAAATGTCTTTTGTTTATCCTATGATTCTTATAATCCCAGATAAAATCATTAACAATAGAGTCCAATTTTTAAAAAGTTTTTTTGACAAATATATCGGAATTGTCTGAAAAAGGTATAATATTTGCAGTAAAAAAATCATTTTTATGGCATTAATTTTGCCAATCATTGAGATAGGAAGTGTTTTCCAGTATTGAATATTCTTATGTAGTTTATTCAGTAGTGGGGGGAAATTTGCTTTAAATAATGATGTATATATCTTAGTTACATAGATACCTAGGTATTTAAGTTTTTCGTTTACTATTTTAAATGGAAATTGTTGTATTATGTGTTTGTTATGTTCCCTTATGGGCATAATTTCACTTTTATTCCAATTTATTCTGTATCCTGAGAGTGAACCAAATTGGGTTATTAGCTCTAATAAGTTTGGAATACTGTATTTAAAAGTGCAATTGCTCTATATGATCCCGGATCTTCCGGATCTTTATCAGCTTTAGGAATAAGTGTTATTATAGATTCATTTAAAGTATCTGGGAGTTTCTGTTGAGTATAGATATGCTCATACAGCCTTTGTAAACGTGGGCATAGCAAGTCATAAATTTTTTAATAAAATTCAGAGCCTAAACCATCTGGTCCTACTGCTTTACCATTTTTTAAAGAGCCAATAGACTCCTCAATATCCTTTATCGTAATCTCCCTTTCTAATAATTCTCTATCATTTGAATCTAAACCTTTTAGATTACATTTTAGTAAAAAATCTGCTATTCCTTCCGTTTGTGTTACAGTTTTAGTTGAGTAAAGGTTATGATAGTATTGGAGAAATCTTTCATTTATGTCCTTGGGCATTTTTAATAATTCTCCTGTCTCTGTTCTAATTTTATGAATTATTTTTTCCCCTTCCATTTTTCGTAACTGACGTGCTAATAGTTTTTGTGGTTTGTCTCCAAATTCAAAATGTAATTGTTTGGTTTTTTGATAAAGTTTTATTACTTGTTCTGAATACATTTTATTTAATTTATATTTCAATACAGCAATTTTATTATGTTTTGAAATAGATGGCGTTCACGCATTGTCTAAATCTAGTTGTTTGATTTCCCTTTCCAATGTTTGTTGTTTAATCCTGTTCTCTTTATTATAAAATACTTGAGCAGAGATTAATGCACCTCGAACAAACGCTTTAAACGTTTCCCACATAAGAGAAGTAGGTGTGTCAGGGTTATCATTTACCTCAAAAAATATTTGAATCTGTTTAATAATGTATTCCTGGCATGATCTTTCGTTCAAGATTTGTGGGTTAAATCTCCAATATGTTTGTTTCTCGGACATTCCATTTAATTTAATCATAAATGTTACAGGTGCGTGGTCTGAGATTATAATATGATGGTATTTTGAGTTATAAGTAAAAGGGATAAACGTGGGGTCAACTAAAAAATAATCTATTCTTGAGTATGTTTTGTGTACTGGAGAGTAAAATGAATATTCCCATCCAGTTGGATTTTCTATTCTCCAGACATCCTTAATATTAGTGGTATTAATAAATGAATTTAGAAATACACTTGATTGAGATTTTACTTTTTTTTGCCTTGATGATCTAACTAAGTATGAATCTAATGTACAGTTGAAGTCTCCTCCAATTATTAATTTATATTGTGTAAATTCAGGAATTTTATTAAATGTTTTATTAAAGAACATAGGGTTATCAAAATTAGGCCCATATACATTCAGAAGAATCACTTTTTCTCCATTTAGCTCTCCAACTAATATAATATATCTACCATCAATATCCGCTATTGTTGATAAATTCGTAAAAGGTATTCCTTTACGAATTAATATTGAAACTCCTCTGGACTTATGGGAAAAGGAGGAATGATATGATTCAGCGATCCACTTAGCTTTAAGTCTGTGTTGGGATTCCCTTTTAAGGTGTGTTTCTTGAAGGAATATAATATCTGCTTTGATTAAATTTAGATGTGCCAAGACTTTACCTCTCTTAATTGGTTCATTGATTCCCTTGACATTCCAACTACAAAATGTTATTCCCTGACCCCCTCTTGTCATATTAACATCTTGCATATTATTTCTAAGGTGGTCTATAACCGAGCAGAAGGTGCAACACATAAAACCTGACCTTGCTCCTGAACCTCAAATAGATGAATTTAAAATCATATACATCGTTCTTCCGAACACATCTCCTTGTATTATTCTTGTTTTTCCATTCAAAAATTAAGTTATAAAAATATTTAAAGTGAAAAAAGTGATAGAATTGGTTAGTATAGGGTGAAAGAAAAAAAACTACATCTACAATTAGTGTAGTTAGTGATAGCCACACTAACGTGGCTAGAATTCTAAAGACTTCCGTAGCCTTTGTAAAAAAAAAAATTCCCAGCTCCATGCCGAAAAAAAAAAAAAAAAAAGGATTATTTCTAATAATCAAATAATTTCTTTGGGAGTAACAAACATATATACATACCCACATATACGCACACATATACATACATACATACACATATATATATATATACATATATATATATATACCCACATGTATACATACACAAGCACGCATCCCTGCAGAAAAGTCCAACAGCATAAATTCATAATGTTGTTATACTCTACATATCATATTAATATCCTCGCTAAATCTATAAATTTAATTTTAAATTGAGAAATAATTAGTTATTAATCATTGTTATCAATCATACCCAGTATTAAATTTGTATGAGTAATATAAATGTTAATAATTTTAGTAGTAATATAGATATTTAATAAGTATTAGTTATTACATATATAGTTAGATATGAATATACAGATAATAATAGTGATTAATAAAAATATTTAAAAAATTAATTTAAAAAAATTTAAAAAAACACCACGGTTTTCTCCAATGTCCACCGTCCATTTGGTTTTCAAGTGTCCTTAAAGCTCTTAAAAGAACTTTAAAGATCCTTTTAGATCTGGCGGTCCCGTTAATCCTTGACTCCTGAAGGATAATGTAAATTCTTCAGTCTGCGATCACGTTCCCAATTTCTTTGGCGAATTCCAGTGCTTTTTCATGGTCTGTAAAAAATTGTTCCTTGTTCTTGTAGGTGACTCTTAGTCTTGCGGGGTAGAGCAGGCCGTATCTCAAATCAGGTACATTCTTCAGTATTCTTTTTGTCTCAGTGAACAGCGCCCTTTTCTTGAAGACCTCTGCCGGATAATCTCGGTAGATACTGAACCTCACACCTTCAAAATGGAGCTGTCCGCCTCGGACAATTTTCTTCATTATTTCGTCAAATTCATGATCCAGTTGCACCTTTACGATAATTTGTCTTGGATGGGCATCATCTTGTGTACGACGCCGCTGCGCTCTATGAGCTCGCCCGAGTAAAGGTTTTTGATCCAAATTTAAGACTTTTTGTAGTAGGTCTGCCACAAAATCTCGAGGGCCCATTTCCCTCTCACTTCCTTCTTTCACCCCTACAATTCTTAGATTCTTACGTCTTTGACGCCCCTCCAAATCGGTACATTTATCACTTAATTTGATCACCATATCGGTGAGGCGTTGGTTTTCAGTAATGAGTCGACCTACAGTTTCCCCACTTGTCGCCGCCCATTTCTCAAGTTCGGTTATCGCTGTTCTATGTTGTTCGAGTTCTTGATGAATGGGGGCCACCTCCATTTTAACGCTCGCTTCCACCGAAACGAGCCTTGCTTCCAGCTCTTCTATCTGTTCCTCGACCTCCTCCTCCCTCGACCTCTTCCAGACTTCCAGTATTTCTTGAACGGTAGAAAGCATTTCTGCTTTAAAATCTACCTTAAAAGAGTTAAGTTCCTCTTTAAAATCCTCTTTAAAATTCACTCCAAAGGTTTTCAATTCTGCAGCGAGAAAAGCTTTAAGATCATCCATTTCAGTCTTTTTCTGCTTTGTTTTCTTCGGAGGGTCTTCCTGGGCAGTCATTGTACCTGAGGCCGAGGCCTCAGTTGGGCCTTCCTCTTCCATCGGTGGGGGTTTCCCTTTAACGGGTTTTTTTTGTGTCCCACGGGAGGGGGGGGATCGTTGTGTCGACATACCGTCCAAGTCGCGCTCCTGATGACGTCACGCGGCAGGCAGCCGTTCAGATCGCGATCGCTGCAGGTAAGACCCGATTTTCTCCCGTTTTAATTTTCTTCGGCACGGAGCTAGTTGGCGCTGGACTCAAGCCTCCATAGCGCCACCGGAAGTTCTTTCTTATAGGGTCTTTGTCTTTTTTTTTTTTTTTTTTTTTTGTCACGTTCTTTACACCTTCACTTTTTTCCTTCACTTTCTTCTTTTTCTCAATCTTATCCTTTCCCTTTATTAGTGTAGAAAATAAATGGAGTACATTAATTGTAATAAGATATATGTGATGAGTACTAGTGTAATTGGTTGTAATGTAATGTACTTCTAATAAATACAATTTAAAAAAAAAGAAAGAAATACTCCTGCATTTTGTGTCCATCTTCAAATGACGTTACGCGCTCCAGACGGCTGTGCGGTTGAATGAAGTCACATGCAACCTTCGCGGGACCGTCTCGCCTCAACGCGACCACGAGGTCGCGTAATTAACGTGCCAAGGACACGTAAGTGGGACTGGCCCTTTACCAAGTCGTCAAGAAACCTATATGATGCTGTAAGCAAATTGCGTATGATGGCCAGGATTGTACATCTGTTTTAGAATTTACCTTATATCTTCAATGAGAAACTGGATAATAGAAATTGTTATTATTATCAAATCAAGTCGAGTTTATTGCCATATGCAGTGAAGTATAGATCCAATGAAAATCTTGCTTGCAGCATCACAGGCAACTAGGCTCGGTCAAATACATTAAAACAATTTATACATACACTATATAAGACAGTGAAAGTGAACAGACTGTACAAGAAAAAAGACATTAATGCAAAAAAACACAATTAGAAAAGTCCAGGGTCATGCAAGGCATGGATCATAGTGTTCCTCAACTGAAGTAGGATTTAGGGTTGGTTCAAAAATCAATTGCTTGTAAGAAAGTAGCTGTTCCTGAACCTGGTCATGAGGGACATCGGGTTCTGTACCTCCTGTCCTAAGGTAGCTGTGAGAAGAGAGCATGGCTCAGATGGTGGTGATTCATGATGACAGATGGCACCGCCTTGAGGCGGTGATGAGTGCTGTGTCTGTGATGGACCAGGCTGAGTCCACCACTCTGTGTTGGAGTTTCCGTATCGGGCCATGATGCCACCAGTCATGATACTTTCTACAGCACATCTGTTGAAGTTTGTTAGTGTATTCGGCAACATCCCAAATCTTTTTAAACTTCAAAGAAAGGCATGAAGCTCATCTGAAAGTGATGCCTTGTTGCCAATCATGCTACCCTGTTTTGCTATGTAGGAAATGGTAGAGTGCAACCCCTGCCACAGATGTCAAGGATTTGTCTATGAGTCCAGCTTAGTCTGGAATTGTCTTTTTGCACCTGAAATAGCCTTCGGGAGGACGTCTTATATGCCTTTGGATCACCTCCCCTAAACGCCACAGAACTAGTCTTCGGCAGATTACGAATCTCCTGGTTCATCCAGGACTTCTCGTTGGGTAAAACTTAGAATTTTATGGGGGTACACACTCACTAATACCTTTCTTTAAGAAGTCAGTGACTTCTGTGGCTTATTCATTCCGGTCCACTAATGAATCCTTGAGCAAGGGCTAGCTCGCCAATTGAAAGCAGTCCCATAGCTGCTCCTCTGCCTCCCCCTGACCAACTCTTCATACTCCTCTTCACCGGTGCTGTGCTCTTCAGTCTCCTCTGCACGCAGGAAGCAGAAGCACAGTAAGGTGGTCAGATTTTCTAAAGAGTGGGGAAAAGATGAATTAGTAGATGTTCCTGACAGTGGTATTTCAGTGCTCGTTTGTGTAGGGTCCTCTGATATTGAAGGTGATGCGTTGATAGTAGTTCAGCAGATACTTCTTCATGCTAGTCTAGTTGAAGTCCCCAGCGATGAGAAGGAAAGTCTCGGAGTACATCATTTCATGCTTGCTGATCGTGGTATGTAATTCCACAAGTACTAGCTTGTGGTACGCCTCAGGCAGGGCATAGACTGCAGTTGCGATGACTGTGGAGAACTCCTTCAGTAGGTAGAACAACACCACTTAACCATCAGATGTTCCAGGCTCGGGGAAGCAGAAATGGAGAAAAGGGATGGGTGATATTTCAGGTCAGGACCCTTCAGACTGAAAGCAGGGGGTGGGATGTGAAGAGCTAGAGGCAAGAAAAGACCAGGACCAATTACTTCCAGGTGCTGTACTTGCATTAGAGTGGGTAGGGGGTGTCAGTCCACCAACTCTGTCGGGTCCATCGGTCGATCATAAGATCACCATGCATTTATATGGCTTATAAGCCTGTTACCTACTGCTGTTGTTCTGGCTGCAGATTTAAGCTTTATAAGGTCAAAACATGAGTGTACATATGTTCTCATGCATGCTGCCTGAAAAATATCACCTCTCTCTGGTGCCATCATGTAAAAAAAAGACAGGGAAATAGGCTATTCAGTATGTTGAGTTTACGCCAGCTCTCTGTGTAATCACAGCAATCCTGTTCCCCTGTGACTTATTTCCCTGGCATGCTATCAACTCCCCTCTGATTCTTCTGCCACCACCCAGGACAAATGGGTTATTTGCAGTTGCCAATTAGCCTATTGCACATCATGGGATGTGGGGAAAAAATGTATACAGACAGCAATCAATGTCAGGAGCGATTCCTGGTCAGCACTAACGATTACGCACCCTGTCACCATGCATGCTCTGGGCGATTTTAGTAGGTCCTTAGTGGCTAAATCCTCATCCTCAGAGTGACTACAAGAAGCAGCCTCCAGTGCATCCCTTGACTCCAGAATGACATAATGTTGACCACTCCTTAATCATTTTGATATGTCTGTGCAGCTGAATGCATATGAACAAGGATATAACATTAATAATATAAAATATACCTATGGGTCTACCTAAATTAGAGTTTTAACTTCAAAACATTTCAAAGGAATTGCCGAGAACCGACAACATTATGGAAAAATAATATTTTAATTGCATCAATTTACAAATGCCATTGAGTTTATTTGTTTCTGAGGGAAACAACTTAAACTATATTAAAAAAATGTTTATACATTTGTGAAAAACATAAAATCATGCAATTAAATCATGTCTGTGGGGTGTTTTAACTCAATAATTACTATTTTATTTTCTCTTGTTACACAACAGTTTATTACTCCAATTCAGGGATTTGTTTGCAGTGCCTTCTGTAGATATGGGGGACAAATAGCAAAGTCCTGAAGTGGCCAAGATGTAAATCAGTGTCCCCAAGAATATCTGAGATAGAGAGCAGAAACCTCCATGTATGGAGAATAAAACCATGGAGTGGGAGCCGGTTGTATGATCTGGCCCAGAGCAGTGAAGCCCTGATATCATACATAATAATCACAATGTAGGTGGGGTCTTAAATACACTAGTAATAAATAGTGGCAGATTTACACTAATCTGGTCCTGGAGTTCAGAGTTTTACAGGTGAATTGGATGAATTGTGCCTTACGGTCATATTTCGGCTGGTTCTTTGGCAGATGATGTCCAATTAGGCTGTGAAGCCAATTAGAGTTTACTTTCTGTTTTTAATAGGGGAAGTAAACTGTTAGGTGCCTTCAATTTCTGATGCCACGTCTTAAACAACCAGAAGCTTGCTTCCTTTACATTGAAAAGCAACATTTCTTGGCAAGGTGTCAGGGTTGGTAAATGAGGATGCTCAATAAATGGATCTGAGAAACATATAGCTTGGAAACAGCCCCCTTCAGCCCACCAAGGCCATGTCAACCATCAAGCACCCATTTACACTGATCTCATTTTATTCTCCACACCATCCCATTAACTCACCGCCCCTCCTCCCCCCATCCAGATTCTACCGCCCACCCATACTAAGTACAGTTTACAGTAACCAACTAACCTACTAAGCAGCACATCATTGGAATTTGGGAGGAAACCAGAACATCTGGAGGATGCAGGGAGAACATGCATACTTAACACAGACAATCATCAAAGGGGATTGAACCTGGGTCTCTGGAGCTGTGAGGCAACATCTCTACCAGCTGTGCCAATGTGTTGCACTAAATTGTTCAATAAACTCCCATGTGGTAGATATTGAAAAAAAATTGAATTCCACAACAAGAACCAAGTGACAGAAAACAAAGAAATATATTGAGTATCTGTTTTTTGGACTGGAGCGGAGATATAAAGTTCTGTACCAAGACTCCTGTTGTTTCTGTTAGATATTGGTGCTTGAGCTTGGGTGTACAAGACATCATTTCAAAATTTGCAATGGACACAAAACATGAAAGTGTAAATAATAGAGAAAGCCTTTAGACTTCAGACTGCGGCACAAGAGACTGCAAATGCTGGAACCTGGAGCAAAAAACTATAACTCACAGGCATGAGCATTGAAATCTCCAATTTCTGGTTATGAGCACCCCCTGTTCATTTTCTCTCTCCTCCATACAAGTCCTCTCACATGCACCCTCTTCCATTACAGGCCCCCTCTGAAAGAACAGCGGATTACATCCATTAAATGATCTGAACAGTTAGAATAATTGCCATACATCAGAAAAGTATATATTAACCTTTATTTAAAGGTTAATATATAGGCAATGTAGGCAAAGTATTTGAATGAAAGGGAAAATAACAGTTCATTCAATATTCACAAAATCCAAAATATTGGAAGATCTATGTTTCCATGGGACATCATGATGCAGGGTCTCAATTTGAAATTATGACATACCTGTTGCCTGAGTTCTTTCTGCATTCTGTTTTTTGTTCCAAATTCCAACAATTGCCGTCTCTTTTGCCTTTGTATATTCTATAGTTCCTGTAGAAAGAAGAGTCATTGATATATTATCTGTTGGAGCAAAGTGATGTAGAAGTTGAGGTTTTGGGTTAGCAGCCAGAGGTCTGAGGTATTGATCCAAAGACGCGAGTTTGAATCCCATCATGGTTATAGTGGAATTTAAATTCAAATATTTAGGTTAACATGGAATTGCTGCTAGTATTAGTCATTGTGACTGTGTCATCCAATTCACTTATGTCGTTTAAGGGAAGAAATTTGTCATCCTTATCCAATCTGGTCATCTCTGGCTCCAGACCCATCAAGTAGTTGAATCTTAACTGCTTTCTTAGTCCAAAAGCAATTAGCAATGGACAATAAACATTGGCATTTCCAGTCACTTGAAGGCATAAATACAACTCCCACAATTGTAAGATATCTGAACATCTCTACAGCAAATGAATTGCTTTTAAAATGTATTGTTGTCTGTCCCTTTTTCCTGTAATGCAACAATTTGCTCACAAGATATCAACAAACAGGAATGACATATGTGGCTAGACTATTTTGTTGATTGTTAAATATTGCACAGGATGTTTAAAAAAATCCACAGCTCCTCTTTAAACAATCACAAGGTATTATAAATGCTGACCTCTGAGGAAAGAAGATGCATTGGTTTAATATCTCATCCCAAATGCGACACAACTTTACAGAGGCAAATTGACCTACATACCTGTACGTCTATGGAGTGTGGGAAGAAAATGGAGCAGCCGGAGAACGCCTATGCGGTCACAGGGGGAACGTGCAATCTCCACACAGACAGCACCCGTAGTCAGGATCGAACCCGGGACTCTGGCACTGTAAGGCAGCAACTCTACTGCTCAACCACTGTGCCTCTCCTGAGTGGAAATTTCTCATGACCTCCTGACTCAGAAGTGAGAGTGCTGGAAATATACCAAAATTGGCATCTTTTTTTTGGTAGCTATGATTTCATGTTTTACTTAAAGTGATGAAAGGTTCGGGAATTTTTTTGTTGTTGCATTGTGCATTTATTATATTGGAAAATTAGTTTACATATCCTTGATATTTTCACCTCGGATTAATACTTCAAGAAATGATGATTGCTGCCTCCAGTGATGAAGACTGAAGAATGTGATGAGAATGAACAAAACTCACTAGATCAACAAAGCAAATAACTCATCAGTATTACAGTAGGATTCAATTGTTGCAGCGATCTTGGATGGGACAGAGATTCAACTCCCATCCTATGCAATCATGTAACGCGGTGGTGAATGCACTTTGAATGCTCTGGAAACTCATTTAATGATTTCTAATTTCTAATTTCATTGCAATATACATATGCTACAGCATTGCATGCTTACCATGTACTAAAGTTGATGAATCATATATTTTTGCAGAGTTTTGCTTGTTTGCAACAAATGATTTAATGATGTTGTAGGTTAATAAGTCTGGGCCAAAGATTGGACAAAATGAGAAAGCTATTCCTAATAATCAGTTTGCGATAGATTTCATCCATTCTACATAGAGTCATACAGCACAGAAACAGGCCCTTCAGCCCAACTTGTACATACTGACAAAGATGCCCCATCTAAGCTACTCCCATTTGCTCGCGTTAGTCCCATATCTCTAAATCTTTGCCAAACATTAAAAAACACTTGATCTAAAATTAATTAAAAACGTTGATCTAGTGAGAATAGAGTAGTGAATACATTATTGGGCTTGTAAATCAGCAGTCTTGAGCTCAGGAATAGATTTAAGAAAGTAGAGTTTAGTGGATGGGACGAGATGCACCAGATGTATTGGAGGACAGAGGATCTAAGGGGGTAGAGGAACTGAAAGAAATTTTCATTAGGCGAGAAATAGTATTGGGTAGGCTAATGGGACTGAAGGATGATAAATCCCCTGGGCCTGATGGTCTGCATCCCAGGGTCCTCAGGGAGGTGGCTCTAGAAATATTGGACGCATTGGTGATCATTTTCCAATGTTCAATAGATTCAGGATAAGTTCCTGTGGATTGGAGGATAGCTAATGTTATCCCACTTTTCAAGAAAGGAGCGAGAGGGAAAACGGGGAATTATAGACCAGTTAGCCTGACTTCGGTGGTGAGAAAGATGCTGGAGTCAATTATTAAAGATGTAATAATGGGGCATTTGGATAGTAGCAAAGGGATTAGTCCAAGTCAACATGGATTTATGAAAGGGAAATCATGCTTGACTAATCTTCTGGAATTTTTTGAGGATGTGACAAGTAAAATGGACGAAGGGGTGCCAGTGGATGTAGTGTATCTAGACTTTCAGAAAGCCTTTGATAAGGTCCTGCACTGGAGACTGGTGACTAAAATTAGAGCACATGGTATTGGGGGTAGGGTGTTGACATGGATAGAAAATTGGTTGGCAGACCGGAAGCAAAGAGTAGGAGTGAACGGGTCCTTTTCAGAATGGCAGGCAGTGGCGAGTGGAGTGCCGCAAGACTCGGTGTTGGGGCCGCAACTGTTTACCATATATATTAATGATTTGGAAGAGGGAATTAGGAGCAACACTAGCAAGTTTGCGGATGACACAAAGCTGGGTGGCATTGTGAACTGTGAAGAGGATGTTAGGAGGTTGCAGGGTGACCTGGACAGGTTGAGTGAGTGGGCAGATGCGTGGCAGATGCAGTATAATATAGATAAATGTGAGGTTATCCACTTTGGCGGCAAAAACAAGGGGGCAGATTATTATCTCAATGGGGTTAGGTTAGGTAAGGGGGAGGTGCAGCGAGACCTGGGTGTCCTTGTACACCGGTCACTGAAAGTTGGCATGCAGGTACAGCAGGCAGTGAAGAAAGCTAATGGAATGTTGGCCTTCATACCAAGAGGGTTTCAGTATAGGAGTAAAGAGGTTCTTCTGCAGTTGTATAGGGCTCTGGTGAGACCACATCTGGAGTATTGTGTACAGTTTTGGTCTCCTAATTTGAGGAAGGACATCCTTGTGATTGAGGCAGTGCAGCGTAGGTTCACTAGATTGATCCCTGGGATGGCGGGACTGTCATATGAGGAAAGATTGAAAAGACTAGGCTTGTATTCACTGGAGTTTAGAAGGATGAGGGGATATCTTATAGAAACATATAAAATTTATAAAAGGACTGGACAATCTAGATGCAGGAAAAATGTTCCTAATGTTGGGCGAGTCCAGAACCAGGGGCCACAGTCTTAGAATAAAGGGGAGGTCATTTAAGACTGAGGTGAGAAAAAACATTTTCACCCAGAGAGTTGTGAATTTATGGAATTCCCTGCCACAGAGGGCAGTGGAGGCCAAATCACTGGATGGATTTAAGAGAGTTAGATAGAGCTCATGGGGCTAGTGGAGTCAAGGGATATGGGGAGAAGGCAGGCACGGGTTATTGATAGGGGACGATCAGCCATGATCACAATGAATGGCGGTGCTGGCTCGAAGGGCCGAATGGCCTCCTCCTGCACCTATTTTCTATGTTTCTATGTTTCTATTGAAGTGTGTCAGTTGCCTATCCTGCACTGCTTAATTGTCTCACAGTATTGAATCCATTATAAGGCATCACTCTCCTGTTTACTTCCTTAACAATTTTCTGCCATGCCTGTTATGTTTATATATATTACAGGCTGTCCTTGAACACCCCATCTATGGACACCTGTACATATGAACAAGGTCTCGTAATATTATATTCAAGTCTGATGTACGTACAAATGTTCATTCCTATAGATGGCTGAACTGATTTTTTTCTCTCTCCACTTTAGTCAATTATTCTTTGTTATTAATCTTAAGTGCCTTTGATGCCCTCATTGCAATACTGTGGAGGTATGGTTACCATATCAGGTGATTTTTGCAGTTTTCCAATTAATCTGCACACATAATACCAGCTGTCTCTTGAGAGGGTACTGAGAGAATGCTGCTCTGGCAAACACTACCTTTCGGTTAATACTGTAAATCAAGGCCTTCTTCTAGGAGTATAGGATATTCCACTATTCTGAAGAATATCACAACTACTTTGACCATTAGTTAAAACAGATTATTTTGTCATTATTACACTAATATTTTGCAGCAACAGTAACAATAAAACAACTTCATTGATTATTAAATGCTTTGGGATATCCTAAGATCAGAGAAAGCGATCTATATGTGTGTTTTTTTCCCTGTGTGTTATGGTTCAATCTTTTAAAGGAAAAAAAACCTAATTAGCCACCTTGTCATTTCTTTCAAGATTCAAGATTCAAGAGAGTTTATTGTCATGTGTCCCAGATAGGACAATGAAATTCTTGCTTTGCTTCAGCACAACAGAATATAGAAGGCATGAATACAGAACAGATCAGTGTGTCCATATACCATTGTATAAATATATACACACATGAATAAATAAAACAGATAAAGTGCAAATAAACAGATAAAGGGCTATTAATGTTCAGAGTTTTGTTTGAGTTGAGTTCAATCTACATATAGATTGTGTGAATCAAATTAGCAAGGGTGCTGAGGAAGAGGATTTCTTGGAATGTATGCGGGATAGTTTTCTAAACCAACATGTAGAGGAACAAACGAGAGAGCAGGCTATTCTAGAGTGGGTATTGTGTAATAAGGAAGGGTTAGTTAGCAGTCTTGTTGTGCGTGGCCCCGGGCAAAAGAGTGACCATAATATGGTTGAGTTCTTCATTAGGATGGAGAGTGACATAGTTAATTCAGAAACAAGGGTTCTGAACTTAAAGAAAGGTAACTTTGAGGGTATGAGACGTGAATTGGTCAAGATAGACTGGCAATTGATTCTTAAAGGGTTGACGATGGATATGCAATGGAAGGCATTTAAAGACCGCATGGATGAACTACAACAATTGTTCATCCCAGTTTGGCAAAAGAATAAATCAGGGAAGGTTGTGCATCTGTGGATAACAAGGGAAATCAGGGATAGTATCAAAGCAAAAGATGAAGCATACAAATTAGCCAGAAAAAGCAGCCTACCAGATGACTGGGAGAAATTCAGAGTCCAGCAGAGGAGGACAAAGGGGTTAATTAGGAAAGGGAAAATAGATTGTGAAAGGAAACTGGCAGGGAACATAAAAACTGACTGCAAAAGCTTTTATAGATATGTGAAGAGAAAAAGATTAGTTAAAACAAATGTGGGTCCCTTGCAGTCAGAAACAGGTGAATTGATCATGGGGAACAAGGACATGGCAGACCAATTGAATAGCTACTTTGGTTCTGTCTTCACTAAGGAAGACATAAATAATCTGCCGGAAATAGCAGGGGACCGGGGGTCAAATGAGATGGAGGAACTGAGTGATATCCAGGTTAGTCGGGAAGTGGTGTTAGGTAAATTGAATGGATTAAAGGCCGATAAATCCCCAGGGCCAGATAGGCTGCATCCCAGAGTGCTTAAGGAAGTAGCCCCAGAAATAGTGGATGCATTAGTGATAATTTTTCAAAACTCTTTAGATTCTGGAGTAGTTCCTGAGGATTGGAGGGTAGCTAATGTAACCCCACTTTTTAAAAAGGGAGAGAGAGAGAAAACGGGGAATTACAGACCAGTTAGTCTAACATCGGTAGTGGGGAAAATGCTAGAGTCAGTTATTAAAGATGGGATAGCAGCACATTTGGAAAGTGGTGAAATCATTGGACAAAGTCAGCATGGATTTATGAAAGGTAAATCATGTCTGACGAATCTTATAGAATTTTTCGAGGATGTAACCAGTAGAGTGGATAAGGGAGAACAAGTGGATGTGTTATATCTGGACTTTCAGAAGGCTTTCGACAAGGTCCCACATAAGAGATTAGTATGCAAACTTAAAGCACACTGTATTGGGGTTCAGTATTGATGTGGATAGAGAACTGGCTGGCAGACAGGAAGCAAAGAGTTGGAATAAACGGGTCCTTTTCAGAATGCCAGGCAGTGACTAGTGGGGTACCGCAAGGCTCAGTGCTGGGACCCCAGCTATTTACAATATATATTAATGATTTGGACGAGGGAATTGAATGCAACATCAAGTTTGCGGATGACACGAAGCTGGGGGGCAGTGTTAGCTGTGAGGAGGATGCTAGGAGGCTGCAAGGTGACTTGTATAGTGTTAAAGACTATACAATAGTCTTTACAATAGTATAAAGACTATAGTGTTGCGTCGATCTCTACAAAGCTGAGGCCACGCGCCAACTCTCGGACACCTCCTCCTACTTACCCCTGGACCATGATCCCACTGACGAGCACCAGGCCACCATCTCCAGCACCATCACTGACTTCATCCACTCCCACGTCCTGCCCGACCGAGCCTCCAACCTCATCGTTCCCCAGCCCCGCACAGCCCGCTTTTACCTTCTCCCTAAAATCCACAAACCTGACTGTCCCGGTAGATCCATTGTCTCTGCCTGTTCGTGCCCCACCGAACTCATCTCCACCTACCTCGACTCCATCCTATCCCCCTTGGTTAAATCCCTCCCCACCTATGTTCAAGACACCTCAGACACTCTCCGTCGTCTCCGCGCATTCCACTCTCTAGGCCCTCACCCCCTCATCTTCACCATGGACGTCCAGTCATTGTACACCTCCATCCCCCACCAGGATGGTCTCGAAGCCCTCTGTTTTTTCCTCGACCGTAGAAGCAACCTATACCCGGCCACTGACACCCTCCTCCGCCTAGCGGAGCTGGTCCTTACACTTAATAACTTTTCATTTGACTCCTCCCATTTCCTCCAAATACAAGGCGTAGCTATGGGCACACGCATGGGCCCCAGCTACGCCTGCCTCTTTGTCGGGTACGTAGAACAATCCTTGTTCAATGCGTACCAGGGCCCCATCCCCGACCTCTACCTCCGCTATATTGATGATTGTTTTGGTGCCACATCCTGCACCCACACACAACTGACTGACTTCATCCGCTTCACCACCAACTTCCATCCGGCACTCAAATACACCTGGACCATTTCCGACACTTCCCTACCATTCCTTGACCTCACTATCTCCATCGAAGGTGATAGACTCCTTACCGACATCCACTACAAACCCACCGACTCCCATGGCTATCTGGACTACACTTCTTCCCACCCTGCTTCCTGTAAGAACTCCATCCCCCACTCCCAATTCCTCCGTCTACGCCGCATCTGCTCCCAGGATGAGGCGTTCCACACCAGGGCATCTGAAATGTCCTCATTCTTCAGGGAACGGGGGTTCCCCTCCTCCACCATAGATGAGGCTCTCACCAGGGTCTCTGCCATACCCCGCAACACTGCTCTCTCTCCCCATCCCCCCACTCACAACAAGGGCAGAGTCCCCCTAGTCCTCACCTTTCACCCCACCAGCCGTCACATACAACAAGTGATCCTCCGTCAGTTTCGCCACCTCCAACGTGACCCCACCACTCGCCACATCTTCCCATCTCCCCCCATGTCTGCCTTCCGCAAAGACCGCTCCCTCCGTAACTCCCTTGTCAATTCTTCCCTTCCCTCCCATACCACCCCCTCCCCTGGTACTTTCCCTTGCAACCGCAAGAGATGCAACACTTGTCCCTTCACCTCCCCCCTCGACTCCATTCAAGGACCCAAGCAGTCGTTCCAGGTGCAACAGAGGTTCACCTGCATCTCCGCCAACCTCATCTATTGCATCCGCTGCTCTAGATGCCAGCTGATCTACATCGGTGAGACCAAGCGGAGGCTTGGCGATCGTTTCGCCGAACACCTCCGGTCGGTCCGCATTAACCAACTTGACCTCCCGGTGGCTCAGCACTTCAACTCCCCCTCCCATTCCGTATCTGACCTCTCTGTCCTGGGTCTCCTCCATGGCCACAGCGAGCAACACAGTAAATTGGAGGAAATGCACCTCATATTCCGCTTGGGCAGTCTACATCCTGGGGGCTTGAACATTGAATTCTCCCAATTCTGCTAGCCCTTGCTGTCCCCTCCCCTTCATCAGCCCTCTGGTTGTCTCCTCCCCTCCCCCAGCCCTCAGGCTCCTCCTCTGCCTTTTTCCTTTTTTCCTTTCTTCTCCCCACCCCCTATCAGTCTGAAGAAGGGTTTCGGCCTGAAACGTTGCCTATTTCCTTCGCTCCATAGATGCTGCTGCACCCGCTGAGTTTCTCCAGCATTTTTGTGTACCCAGGTGACTTGTATAGGTTGGGTGAGTGGGCAAATGCATGCCAGATGCAGTATAATGTGGATAAATGTGAGGTTATCCACTTTGGTGGCAAGAACAGGAAAGTAGACTATTATCTGAATGGTGGCAGATTAGGAAAACGAGAGATGCAACGAGACCTGGGTATCATGGTACACCAGTCATTGAAAGTAGGCATGCAGGTGCAGCAGGCAGTGAAGAAAGCGAATGGTATGTTAGCATTCATAGCAAAAGGGTGTGTATAGGAGCAGGGAGGTTCTACTGCAGTTGTACAGGGCCTTGGTGAGACCACACTTGGAGTATTGCATACAGTTTTGGTCTCCTAATCTGAGGAAAGACATTCTTGCCATAGAGGGAGTACAGAGAAGGTTCACCAGACTGATTCCTCGGATGGCAGGACTTTCATATGAAGAAAGACTGGATAGACTCGGCTTGTACTCGGCTAGAATTTAGAAGATTGAGGGGGGATCTTATAGAAACTTACAAAATTCTTAAGGGGTTGGACAGGCTAGATGCAGGAAGATTGTTCCCGATGTTGGGGAAGTCCAGAACAAGGGGTCACAGTTTAAGGATAAGGGGGCAGTCTTTTAGGACCGAGATGAGAACATTTTTTTTCACACAGAGAGTGGTGAATCTGTGGAATTCTCTGCCACAGAAAGTAGTTGAGGCCAGTTCATTGGCTATATTTAAGAGGGAGTTAGATGTGGCCCTTGTGGCTAAAGGGATCAGGGGTTATGGAGAGAAGGCAGGTACAAGATACTGAGTTGGATGATCAGCCATGATCATATTGAATGGCGGTGCAGGCTCAAAGGGCCGAATGGCCTACACCTGCACCTATTTTCTATGTTTCTAATAGCATGATGGCTGTGAGGAAGAAGCTGTTTCTGAACATGGATGTTGCAGTCTTCAGGCTTCTGTACCTTCCACCTGAAGGTAGAGGGGAGATGAGTATGTGGCCAGGTTGATGTGGGTCCTTGATGATGCTGCCAGCCTTTTTGAGGCAGCGACTGCGATAGATCCCCTCGATGGTAGGGAGGTCAGAGCCGATGATGGACTGGGCAGTGTTTACTACTTTATGTATTCTTTTTCGATCCTGGGCACTCAAGTTGCCGAACCAAGCCATGAGGCAACCGGTCAGCATGCTCCCTACTGTGCACCTGTAGAAGTTAGAGAGAATCCTCCTTGACAAACCGACTCTCTGTAATCTTCTCAGGAAGTAGAGGCGCTGATGTGCTTTCTTCATAATAGCATCAGTGTCTCTCGGACCAGGAGAGATCTTCAGAGATGTGGATGCCCAGGAATTTGAAGCTCTTGACCCTTTCCACCATCGACTCATTGATATAAACGGGACTGTGGGTCCCAATCCTACCCCTTCCAAAGTCCACAATCAGTTCCTTGGTTTTCCTGGTGTTGAGGGCCAGGTTATTGTGCTGGCACCATTTGGTCAGTCGGTCGTCCCCATCAGTGATACGTCCCACAACAGTGGTATCGTCAGCGAACTTGATGATGGAGTTCATACTATGACCGGCTACGCAGTCATGAGTATAGAGTGAGTACAGCAGGGGGCTGAGCACGCAGCCTTGAGGTGCTCCCATGCTGATTGTTATCGAGGCTGACACTTTTCCACCAATTCGAACAGTCTGTGGTCTGTGAATGAGGAAGTCAAGGATCCAATTGCAGAGGAATAATAATAATAATAATACATTTATTTTGTATAGCGCTTTTCAAGGACTCAAAAGTCGCTTTACATGGAGAGTCAAGAACAAAACAAAATAGAGCAGTAAGACAGAGATGCAAAGGGGAGGGGGGACATGGGACTAAGGGTATGCAGAGGTGAAGAGATGGGTCTTGAGGCGGGACTGGAGGATGGTGAGGGACTCAGAATTTCAGATCAGTTGTGGGAGGGAGTTCCAGAGCCTGGGAGCTGCCCTGGAGAAGGCGCTGTTTTCAAAAGTGCAGAGGTTGGATTTCGGAATGGAGAGGAGACTGCGGGATGTGGATCTGCGGGCCTTGCGGTATGCGCAGAGACCCAGTTCTGCGAGTTTGGTAACCAGCTTGGAGGGGATGATTGTATTAAATGCCGAGCTATAATCAATGAATAACAGTCTGACATATGAGTTTTTGTTATCCAAGTGGTCCAGAGCGGAGTGGAGAGCCAGCGAGATCGCATCCACTGTTGATCTGTTGTGGCGGTAAACGAACTGCAGTGGGTACAGGTTTTTCTCGAGGTAGGAGTTGATTTGCACCATGATCAACCTCTCGAAGCACTTCATCACCACCGACGTTAGTGCCACTGGTCGATAGTCGTTGAGGCACGTCACCTTGCTCTTCTTGGGCACCTGTATTATTGATGCCCTTTTAAAGCAGGTGGGAACCTCGGACCTCAGAAGTGAGAGGTTGAAAATGTCCATTAAAACTCCAGCCAGTTGGTCCGCACAGGTTTTTAGAACACGACCGGGTATCCCATCAGGTCCAGGCGCTTTTCGAGGGTTCACCCCTCTGAAGGATTTTCTGATGCCACACTCTGTGACTGTGACTGAAATACCATCACAGCGAATGGGGGCTCGGGAAGGCACATCAGTGTTCTCCCTATCAAAGCGTGCGTAAAACGCATTGAGCTCGTCAGGGAGTGATGCTACGCTGACATTTGAGCTAGCTCCTGATTTCGCCTTGTAGGAGGTGATTGCATTCAGGCCCTGCCACAGCTGCCGAACATCTGTCTCATCCTCCAGCTTGGAGCAGAAGTCCCTTTTGCCTTTTTGATGGCCTTACCAAGATCGTATCTGGACTTCTTGTAGACCACTGTATCATCAGACATGAATGTCCGGTGTCTGGTCTTCAGGAGAGTGCGGATCTCAAAGTTCTTCCAAGGCTTCTGATTGGGAAACACTCGGAAGGTTTTTGTCGGGATGCAGTCCTCCACACATTTCTTTATGAAGTCTGTAACGACTGTGGTGTATTCGTTCAGGTCCATTGCCGAGTCCCTGAACATTGCCCAGTCTACAGACTCCAAACAGTCCTGGAGTTGCTCTTCTGCCCCCCCCCCCCCCCCCCGACCAGCTCTGTACAGTCCTCACCTCTGGGGGTGCACTCTTTAATTGCTGCCTGTAGGCAGGAAGAAGCAGCACCGCGGTATGGTCGGATTTACCAAAGTGAGGGCGAGGAATGGAGTGATAGGCATTCTTGATGGTGGTGTAGCAGTGGTCGAGGGTGTTTGGTCCTCTGGTGCAGCAGGAGACAAGTTGATGGAAGTTAGGGAGCGATTTCGTAAGGTTTGCTTTATTGAAGTCCCCAGCTATGGTGGTAAACGCCTCGGGGTAAGACATCTGGTGACCACGGCGTGCAGCTCCTCCAGTGCCAGACGGACGTCTGCCTAGGGTGGGATGTAGACCGCGGTCAGGATGATGGAGGTGAATTCCCTCGGAAGGTAGAAGGGACGGCACTTCACCGCCAGATGTTCGAGGTATGGAGAGCAGGAGTTGGACAGGACTGCCATGTCTGAGCACCACGTCAGAGTTGACCATGAGGCAGACCCCCCCTCCTCTCCCTTTCCCAGATGCCTGCGTATGGTCCATACGGTGGATGGAGAACCCTTCAGGCTGGACCACTGAGTCTGGGGAGTCTGGCCCTTAAGTCCTCTACTCAGTGGCGGACTGGGTCTAAAAACATTGGTTGCCAGGAGACAAAGGGGGCCCACTTCATCAGGGTCCCACTTGATATAGGGGGCCCACTTCATCAGGGGCCCACTTGCCTCAGGCAAGCTGACACCCTGGCCAGTCCGCCACTGCCTCCACTTTATTTTCAAGGGAATGAACATTGGCCAGTAGGATAGTAGGGAGAGGGGGCTGAAGTCCCCTGTGCTTCAGTCTGACCTGAAGTCCTTCCCATCGGCCACGTTTCCAGACACAATGGAAACCTTTGTTTCCCGGTACTGTAGTTACTGAACCTGCTGTTTCTGCGAACCTGCGCTGGAACGGGGATTCCCTTGCAGACGGCAGCTCCAGCTCCGTTCCGATTGGGGATTCCCTCCCAGACGGCAGCTCCAGCTCCGTTGCTCCCGGGAAATCCTGCTCGTCGGCTCCGGAGGTGTTTCCAGGTACAGTCTCTTTGATTCCCAGTCGGGTCGGGTTCTCTCCAGCGGTCCAGAGAACGCTTGCAGTCGGAGGCTCCCGCAACTGCAGGAGATCGCGAAATCGCTAGTGCTTTCAGGTGCACTAGCAGCTTGTCCATTACGGCGCCGATTTCTGCCGTTTTTCCTATCCAGGTAAGTTGCTTGTTGCTGTAAGTAATCTTCTTCTTCTGTTTGGCTGTTAGCAAAAAGTCGCCGCTGGCAGGCGCCATCTTAGAATGAACTTTCAAAATATTTTTGTGTACGGACTTGTCATTTTGACTTCTGAGCAACAGTCACCATATGCTGAAGTAAAACAGTTTCAGCATGGTGGATTCTGGAGATTATCTGGTTCAAGATCATTATTGGAATTTAATCTCTGGATAAGATGGTGGATATGCCTCTCACATCAGGTAGTATCTCAATATTTATTCATGCCATAGAAGCCGGCATTTTGGTCCATCGAATCTGTGCCAGCTCTCGCAGCAAACCCATTCCCTCATTTAGTTCACTTAAACCTTTTCTCTCATCCTTGCCTATCATCTCCCCTCCCCACCCCTCCCATCGACTCTCTTACCATCCACCTGAACTACTGGTAATTTACAATATAGTGGGTTATTAATCCACGAAACATCATGCCTTTGGGATGTGGGATGGTGCGAAACACCTGGGGAAACCCACCTGGAGAATGTGCAAACTCCACAATGAAACACAGGAGGTTGGGATCAAATCCAACTCACTGAAGCGGTGGGGGACAGCAGCACTACGTAATACACCCCCTGTGCTGTCTAACGTGATTTCAACAGATATTCACTTTAGATATTGCAAATGCCAATTTCTTTAGACAGAGATTTGCTTTGCAATTCAATTATTTTTAACCTTTTCTCTCCGAGCGGGGTTTGATTGTAATATTTATTGAAGTATTGCTTTAAACTAACTTGAATTAATGAAGTTTTGAAATCCATCTTGCAATGAAATGCAACACTGTTGAAGGGAAACAGATGTTAATGAGCTTTCTTGGAGGCACAATCAATGAACAGGCATTGAATATATAACCCATAATGATTGGACACAGTGTGTGGAGGATTTGTTGTTTCAGATAATTCGGCAGTGGTTTGTTTGAACCAAATTCTTTGACGTGCAGCAACAAAGAGGCAATGGTAGCTGGCTACTTGGCAGGTTCACTAACCAATTCCTTGATAAGAATGGCTATTTATTCAGTTCCCTTTGCATCCTGTTAGGAAACAAAAAAAAAGTGAAGCAAATTCAGGGTCAGTTTCACCAGAGGTTTAAATTAGGTAAAGATGAGGCAAAGAACATACATCATAAAGAAGACAGCAAAAGAAAATTTAATATTTTTATTTTGCTCAGCAAAGACTGAGTCAACCAACATATGCCAATCCCAGCTTTCTTACAGCATTGTCCAATTATTATAGTTCCTCTTGTCAACTCTTTTTGTGCAGCTTTGCTAATTTTCCCTTTCCTGTATATATCCACATTGTCAAATCCATACAGAGATTGATGTATCTTTGGAATTCTTTACATAAAAGAGGTGTGGAGTCTCATGTTCAAGGCAAAACTGGGCAGACTTTTGTATGTTCACTGAATCACGCGATAGAGGGTTAGTGGTGCTGAGGTAAATGTTTTTATTGAATTGTAAAGCAAACATGTATGCCAACCGCCTTCTCCTTTTTCTTATTTTCTTAACAGCCATATTTTTATTACTGTATTATTTCATTCAGAGGGATGCTTACTGAAGATGAGATATGGTAACTAAATGTGCATTCTTTTATTGCTTGTGGAATAACACAACCCAGTTATTTGTATCTGGACTCTGGGATAACACCTTGGTGTTTCTGGATATTGGATCATAGGTGAGTGATATTGACAGTGTTACTGAAGAGACTAGTGAGCCTATCTAAAGGCAGTTCCAAAGCTAAACCGAAACTTGTTACAATTCATGTATCCTACCATCCTTCCATGATGTTATACAATGTAAAATGTCCAGGAGTTTGCTGGAGGTACTTCCCCTTTGATTCTCCCTGTCCCACTTAAGTGACTCTTTAGGCGACTGCCAGGGACTAGTTTTAATGGAATTCACCTACGACACCTGGCGACAACCTACGACACCTGGCGACAACCTATGACACCTGGCGACAACCTACGACAGCAAAAATTGTCATCACTGTCGCCGAAAAATGTTCAACATGTTGAAAATGTTGCAGCAGTCGCCTGTAGTCGCCCAAAAAATTGCCTAAGTGCGACAGGCCCAGCTAAGCATGGATTTTAGTTTGGTAAGGATGTCAATAATTTATGTGATTTTCATTGAGTTCCCACTCTTTTTTTTTCCTGATGGTATATCCCAGTCACTCAAATATGTTGTTGATGGTTTAGGCATGAACATCTGAATCAGCACTCTGTCACAGAATATCGGAGTTTCAACCTGTTAGACCACCATGTCACTACTTCTTGCTTTCTTTGTTAATATAGTTTATGGTTCAATTAAGTGTTATAAACAATAAATTGTCAAAGCTGCTTTAAACCCCATTCATCACACACATTACAACTGCAGCATCTCATGCTGCAGAGAAATCTTGCCCAATAACCACCCAGAGACCTCTAATATCACTTTCGTGAAGGTTAAATGAGATTGGTGCCTCCCAAGGAAAATGCTCCATAAATGTCTAGGTTTTATAGGCATCTTAAGTCTGCACTGGTCTCCGTTGATTTACTTTGGCTTATATACATTAGGCACCCCTTGGGAAACATTGTCAGCGCACACATATCTTCCTGCGATCAGAAACTGCACTGTAATTACAGCAAATAAGATCCATAGCAACTAATGAGCTCAGACACATTGCGTGCTTTCTTGTTGTTGAAAACTTGAAGCTTGTTTTAACTTAAGCACATCCTTGATTAGTGTTCTGTTCGCTTAAGGATGAAGACATTTATGGATTCAATCATTTTAAGTTACTTCAATGAGCATTCTGCAAGCTGTCTAATAGAACGGAATTAATGCTTGGAATGACTCCAAAATTGTGCATTGTCTCGAGGGAGGGATTAAATATTTATGATGAGTGTTTGCAGTGAAATTCATGTGGAGGTTCCTGCAGCTTCAATATTGCGTTTAATTTATTTCTTTGTTCTTCTTGCCTTGCACTACACAGGATTCTGTAGGTCTTTACTTGACTGGTGGGGACAAAATGACATTTAGTAAACAAAGGACCTAAAAACATAATTGTATTTGTCAGTGGGAAATGTTACAGGAAAGATGTTGAAATACAATGTGCATGCTGAGAAGGAAGCGCCAGACTTGGTCACAAATATAATATGAGCCAACAAATCATTGGCTAAATCTATCAGACAACAGGCCATGGAGAACATAGTTTTGCTTTGGTGCAGTTGGGCGATTGCACCAAAGAAAAAGCTCTGCACTCCACTGAGTCTTAACATGTTCAGCTCTATGAGCATGGAAGTCTTAGGATTCAATAAAAATAGTGCACATACTCCACTGCAGCTGACTCTTTGTTCTCATTTACTAGCTACCACAGTCATTAAACATTGATGAATGCAGATTGCTTTCATATTTTTAAAGAAATATAGTTTTTGGTGTTTGCATAAAAAAGTAAGCATTTTTTAGGCTTTATGCTCGTGTGCAAGTAAAATGGCTTTGTGCATGATGGCTAAAGGAGATTTATTATTCAAGCCCCACCTGTAAATTATGTTATTGTTATTCAACGAATGTGCGTTCAAGAAAACACAAGGCAATCTATTTTCTTTAAGGTTATTGTTCCCAACAATTCTGGGCATTCATTTTATTCCACCTAATGATGTGGTTCTAATCTATTAGTTTAAAAAGAGCTGGTCAGGTTTGTGAACTGATGAAGCTGCAGCTCAGTTAACAGTAATACTTTGAGGGAATCAGACAGTTGTACACACTTCAGTGGGCTGTGATTGTCTTTGGTTTGGTTAGCTTAAACCAAAAATACATCTTATGAAAGTGTGCACCAATTATTGAAGGGTTAATTGAGAAATGATGAAATACCCAAGGTGCATTCTACTGTAAAATACTGCAGATAATAATTAATTCTTAAATGATCATCAATAAAAATGCAAATAATTTGAATATTTCTCAGATTTAAAGTTATACAACAAAATAAAGGTTCAAATTGAACCAATTAAATAATGACATGTTTATATCATATCATAATCATAATCATACTTTATTAACCAAGTATGTTAACATACGAGGAATTTGATTTGCCATACAGTCATACCAATAAAAAGCAACAAAATATACAAAATACATTTTAACGTAAATATCCACCACAGTGACACCTCCCGCATTCCTCACTGGGATGGAAGGCGAAAAAAAAAGTTCAATTTCTTCCCTTCTTCGTTCTCCTGCGGCCGGGTGCCTCGTACCTTCCGTTGTCGGGGCGATCTTGGCTCCCACAGCCGGCGGTCGGGTCCTCCGCATCGGGGCGATCAAGTTCCTGCATCAGGGGGATCTCAGCTCCCCCACGCAGGGCGATCAGACCCCGGGTTGGGGCTAGTCGAACCTCCTGCGACTTTGGAGCTTCCTGACATCAGTCTCTACCCGAGACTGCGATCTCCTCGATGTTGAAATCTGCAGGCCGCGGTTGGAGCATCGATCCCAGGCAAGGGATCGCAGGCTCTGATGGTAAGTCCATGGGGCTCAAAGTCAGTCTCGAGCAAGGCCTCAAAAAGCTGGTCAAAAAATTGGAATGTTATCTCGTCACGTGAAGAGAGCTCGAAGGAGAGTTGGGTTGTTGTGGCTTAAGGAAGATAAGCAGAATTCTATGTCCAGTGATGTTGGATATTTACACTTTAGTTTATTTCTACCAATGCGAGATTAACATAATTTGACCCCAAAACTCTGCTTTTCTTATTTTACAAAATATTTTACTTTACTCACAATTCGGACCTTAATTTATGAAATACATGCATAATCATCCATCACTCCAGTCAGCCACCTCTTGCTCTATCTTAGAAGGGTTTCGGCCCCAAACCTTGCCTATTTCCTTCGCTCCATAGATGCTGCTGCACCCGCTGAGTTTCTCCAGCATTTTTGTGTACCTTCTTGCTCTATCTTGCTTGCTCTCTCTCTCTTTTGTACTCCCTCTCCCTCTCCCTCTCCCTCTCCCTCTCCCTCTCCCTCTCCCTCTCCCTCTCCCTCTCCCTCTCCCTCTCCCTCTCCCTCTCCCCCCTCTCCTCCCTCTCCTCCCTCTCCTCCCTCTCCTCTCTCCCCTTCCCCCCTCTCTCTCCTTACCCCTCCCCCCCTCCCAACCCCTTTCACTTCCTCACATATGGTATAATGGGTGCAGATGGTAGAGCTGCTGCCTCAAGCACCTGCGACTAAGAATCAACCCTGACCTCGCGTGCCGTCTGTATAGTGTTTGCACATTCACGCTTGACTGTGTAATTTCCCCCCCGAGAACTCTGGTTTCCAGCCAGATCCCAAGGTGTGTGAATTGGCACTAATTGTCTACAGTAAATTGTCCTACTGTATAATTGAGTAGTACAATCTGGAGAATAACTGATGAGAATACAGGGAGATTACAATCAAATTATTGTAGGGTAGTGCAATCTCTCCCACTCTTAGATATTGTCTCCCCCTTCTCTCTTTCACCTGCTATTTCTCATTCACTTTCTTTCACACATGCACTCTCCTATGTGCTTTCTCCCCTTTCTCTCACATAAGCCACCTCTTTCTCTCTCACAAGCCACCTCTTTCTCTCTCACACATCCCTCTCTTGTGTTCCACCTACTTCTCTTGCATGCAAATTCTTTTTTTTTTTTTTTTTTCTCTCTCTCTCTCTCTCTCTCTCTCTCTCTCTCTCTCCTCTCTCTCTCTCTCTCTCTCTCTCTCTCTCTCTCTCTCTCTCTCTCTCTCTCTCTCTCTCTCTCTCTCTCTCTCTCTCTCTCTCTCTCTCTCTCTCTCTCTCTCTCTCTCTCTCTCTCTCTCTCTCTCTCTCTCTCTCTCTCCTCTCTCTCTCTCTCTCTCTCTCTCTCTCTCTCTCTCTCTCTCTCTCTCTCTCTCTCTCTCTCTCTCTCTCTCTCTCTCTCTCTCTCTCTCTCCTCTCTCTCTCTCTCTCTCTCTCTCTCTCTCTCTCTCTCTCTCTCTCTCTCTCTCTAAGATATCGGAGAAAACCCACGCGGTCATGGGGACAACATACAAACTCTGTACAGACAGCACCTGTAGTCAGGATCAAACCCAGGTCTCCGGTGCTGCAAGGCAGCAACTCTCCCGCTGCGCCACTGTGCAGCCCGTAATCTTTAACAAACTTGAACTCTGGAAGGCCCTGTGGAGTCACAGCAAGAGTCAGAAGAAATCAGCAAATCACCTGCAATTAGTTAACATTCCCATTAAACATCATTGCTAGGGAAAGGTCTTTCTTGCTGCTGAAATATGTACTCTGGTTTGGCATCCGTGCCCAAACAGGCGTAATGGAAATTAATTTTGCAGTTAATGAAGCTAATGTTTTTTTTTTAATGAGGATGAACTGGATTACACTATGCCAAGTTTCTACCCACACTTTCTCTGATCATGGCTCCCTGAGGAAGCAGGTTGATTAGTGTGCTGTAGCATCATTTCTTCTGCAATGCAGTGGTTTGTGTTGTGTGTATGTATATATATATTATATATATATATATATATATATATATATATATATATACCATTTTAATGGATTAATACTGTGAAACAAATTACGTAAATCTTTGTGTAGTACCATAGAGCATAATGGAATAAATGTCACAACGTTTAGAAACTGCAGTTTGTATGTTGGACAGAACACTCAATATATGCCCATTATATTTGTTGTTCAATATCCTCAGTAATTTGTTTACACATTACGTGCTTCTTGAATGGCAGCCACATTTTGCTAAGTTTGATGGGCTTTGTCTGCAATCAATCCTTCTCACTTAACAACTGTTAATGCTGCTAGTGTTGTAGATCAGTTGGATAGACTATTTGTCCAACTAAGCAAATTTGTTGTTTAGATGAAAAGATGATTGTTTGAAATTTTATGGTGCAGTGTAAAGCTTTCATGTCTGATATGATTTCATAATGGAAAAACCAACTCTAAAAGAAACTGGCAGCTCCAGAGTACCCATTGGTAAATTGTATTCTGATGCATCATTGTATTCTGATACTTCATGTTTTTTGCTGTGGTTGTGTATTAGCTCCACTGATCATGCAAGAGAAGCATTAGTGTGTAATGCAATTTCATGTTTTTTACTGAATCTTTATAACATGCATGACTTGAAGATGCTGAGAATCTGGTTCGGGGGAGATGGGCGTGCAACAAGAACAGGCTGGAGTGAATAGCCATAGTAAAAGCGAAGTTGGGAATTGGACTGTGGCACTCCCTCTTAATCATTGGAAAGGACTGTCTATAAGCTGTGAAGGTCTCCTGATGTTGCCCTGATCCTAATGGTCACTGTTGTTTTGTGACAGCATAAACCTCTATGTAAAGTCTGGGTAGACCACCAGTGTGTTGATGTTCTATCTGTCCCTGATGTTGCAAAACATAGCTCCATTTAGTTGGACCATGTGGCATCATTTAATTCTGCAGAAAAATACTTTGCCCAAGCTGATCATGCAGTTGTCTGCACAGAATGTCCTTTAGGCTTTGTGAGAAACGGAGATAGCAGATCCCGTTAGATGGTCCTCTTAGTAGTCAAACACAGTTTCAATCCCACCGCATGCTGACCTTGAGATGGCTGCAGTATGGATGAAACTGCCAATCTCATAATTGTGTTCTGTTCCTTTGTAACAAAGGTTTGGACATTTCTCTGTCCAGGTTCATCTTGAACAGTTATTTAAAGCAAGTCTCAGTGCTCTATGGAATGAACATTGAGGTGTACAATGACTGCTGCTGAAAGATTATCAATTCAACTTCCCCTGAAATGTGTTGGTCTTCCAGGGCAAGGAGGTGGCTGCATGCAAATGCTGCAGACTGGCACATTGCAATGTGCAGGAGTACAAGGGAAAGACTGAAGGTTTTGCAGTGTGGGTAAATAACGCTGTGTAAGATCATCCTGAAGGAATGTTGAAGAATGAAACATCATTGACACATTGACTTATGGTAAATATTAGAATCAAATATATGTTTGCTACAGGATCAATGCAATGTCCCAAATTGTATAGCAATTTTTTAATGAATAAAATGTATTTTTGGGAAAAGAAACAATGCATCATGCATTCATGTTGAAATATCCGGCTTGAATATCGGGGCAGACCTTAACAAGAGGGCAACAGGCTGCCCAGGAGGTGGAGAGGCTTTTCAGAAGGCAGAAAAGCCGGAAATCTCCAGGACCTGGCAATGTTTCCCCCTCTACTCTCAAGCTCTGTGCCAAACAACTGGCACCTGTCTATACAGACATTTTAAACCAGTCCCTGCAAACCCTGCAAACATGTACTGTCCCTGCCTGCTTCAAAGTCTCCACTATTTGTCCCTGTACCCAAAAAGGCAAGGATTACTTGTCTTAATGACTATAGGCCTGTTTCACTGACCTCTGTAGTCATGAAGACACTTGAAAGGCTTGTGCTGGCCAAGCTGAAAAATATCACGACCCCCCTGCTGGACCCTATGCAGTTTGCATATCGGGCCAATAGATCTGTGGATGATGCAGTCAACCTGGGCCTGCACTTCATCCTACAGCACCTAGATCGCCAGGGGACCTATGCGAGGATCCTGTTTGTTGATTTTAGCTCTGCATTCAACACCATTGTGCCAGAGCTACTACACTCCAAACTTTCCGAGTTGACTGTGCCTGAACTCCTCTGTCGGTGGATCACCAGCTTCCTGACAGACAGGAAGCAGCATGTGAGGCTGGGAAAGCACATCTCGGACCCGCAAATGCTCAGCATAGGAGCACCGCAAGGCTGCGTACTCTCTCCTCTACTCTCTCTACACCAACGACTGCAACTCCACAGACACTTCTGTCAAGCTTCTCAAGTTTGTGAACGATTCAACCCTGATTGGACTGATCCAGGATGTGGAGGAATCTGCCTACAGACAGGAAGTGTCACAGCTGGCGTCCTGGTGCCATCAAAACAACCTAGAGGTCAATGCTCTTAAGACAGTGGAATTGATTGTAGACTTTAGGAGAACTCCCCCTCCCCTCTCCCCACTCACCATCAACAACACCACAGTCACATCTGTGGAGTATTTTAAGTTCCTGGGAACCATAATCTCCAAGGACCTTAAGTGGGGGGCTACCATCGACTCCACAGTCAAAAAGGCACAACAGAGGATGTACTTCCAACGGCAGCTGATGGTCCAATTGTACACGGCCATCGTAGAGTCTGTTCTCACCTTCTCCACCATGGTCTGGTTTGGCTCAGCCACCAAGCACGACACCTGGAGGCTGCAGCGAATCGTCCGATTAGCTGAGAAGCTTATTGGCTGCAACCTTCCCTCCATTGATGAACTGTACACTACAAGGGCCAGGAAACGAGCGGGCAAGATCATATCTGACCCCTCTCACCCTGGCCACAAACTCTTTGAATCACTTCCCCCTGGAAGGCGACTCCGGATTGTCAAAGCTGCCACAGCCAGACATAAAAACAGTTTTTACCCAGGAGTAGTTGCTCTACTCAACAGCCAAACATCTGTAGCCTCCCTTTGATCTGGTATTGTGTTGGATCACATGCTTGATCAATGGTGTTTTATCATTAATGTTTTATTATTATTAATGTTTAGTGTTTTCTGAGTCACTCGTAACTGTCACTGTATGTTATGTTGTTACTTGTGGGTGGAGCACCAAGGCAAATTCCTTGTATGTGAATACTTGGCCAATAAACATACTTACTTACTTACTTACAGTAATCTGGTCTTAAGTGAACCACTAATGATGCAAAACCTGGAAGTTTAACAGATGGTTCTTATGTCTTCAATGTTGTAGGTAAGGTCTTTTTGCTTTGGGAGCAAAAATGAGATTGGACTGGGCAGGTGGAAGATTTACAAGAACAACCCTCGGTCCAGGCAATTGCCACAGATGATGACCACTGTCCTTTTTGAAATGAAAGGTGTCTATTCCCATCTCCTATATGAAGCAAAAGCAGCATCCAAATTCACCTTAGTCATTGAAGCAGATTCTCTTGGGGACAAAAGGCATGTTATATGCTGCATCTTCCAATCAACCAATTCAAAACACATGAAGAGCTTCTTCCATATGAAAGATGGCATCATAACGTTTGTACTTTTTAGGACATTGTGCTGATAATGTGCAGTTGGTGCATGTATTGCACAGGCCAGGAGTTCACACCAATGATGATAGTGCATTGCTTGTAGTATGCAAAATAAATATGTTCCCAAAAGGTTTCTTGCAAAACTGAATGCGGTCCTCCTTATAATAGCATGTGTGTCCAAGCCCAACAAATATGAAGAAGGTTACTACTTTTAGAAATAAAATCTTCAATTTTTGAAAAATTCATACAAATAATGTTGAGAACTGCTGGAAAGTTTGACACATTCTTTATGTCATGTTCTAAGCAGCAGATGAGAATGTCTCCCTCTTTTCTACTCACAGGTCGGTCCTGATCACCTTGACAAGTGTCGTTGTGGTTGTCATCACCACTGATTGGATCAGCTGGGACAAGTTGAATCGGGGATTTCTGCCAAGTGATGAGGTCTCCCGAGCATTTTTGGCCTCGTTTATCCTTGTTTTTGACCTCCTTATTGTCATGCAGGTACTCACAAATCTTTCAACTTTCTGAAACCTAGAATTTGTTTTCTACAGTTGTATTATGCATGATTCAGTTACCAAGCAAAGCAACAGCCTTAAAATTAGACCTTTAAATTGAACTACATTATTATATTGCGATGACCAAGTAACCATCAATATAAATGATTACTTATTCTAGACAAGGTTCTATTATCCCATTTCTACCAGTGTATAAAGGACTAGGCATTTGTCTACGTATTTGATTGCTCGTGTATGAACAGGGCACAGTTGCCTAATGAAGGGTGTCAGAGAGATGTATTTTCATATTTTCTTAGAATTCTTCTATTTTTCCAAGAATTTTAATGCCTTTGCTTCGATTTAAAAGGAGGTTTGTTGCTCATTACTGCCATCAGTAATAAGCATACAAAGTAAATAATTAAACCTTGCCAACAATGACTGGCTAGGTGACACCCACCATTACTTGTTCTATTATCCATGCGGTTACCGTGAAATAAAAAATCTTTCCTTCTAAAATACTTCAGAGGTGGATGTTACAAGAATAAACCGCCACCAATGTCAACATTGCAACTAACTGACATTCAGAACATTTATTAGATCCTAAAAGCTTCAGTTTACAGAGCTTAAATTTGCAGTATTCTTTGTCTTAAAATCCTGTAAAATGTTGTTGCGAATATTGAAAAATATGACGTTACTCCTTCCTCTGTAGTTTGTTTTAGAGTTAGGGGCAAGGCTTTCTTCACACTAGCCTTTGAGCCAAATTTCAGTTTGAATTTATTTTAATTATTTCGCCACGTACTGTCAGTAAATGATGAACATTGGAGCTTCATCTCTGAACTATCTATGTTTTGTGTTTAACTGGAGTATTCACTTGATATTTAGATTATAATAGGTTTGAATATTATCTGGAGTCATGATGTTCCATTTTGCAAGATATTGTAAGGTGCCTACATATGTTCTACTTTTCACAGTGCAGCTGGAGACATGTCATCATGGTTATCTCAATAGAATTAAGAGCCATACAGCGCAGAAACCGGCCCTTTGGCCCAACTTGCCCATGCCAACCAAGATGCTCCATTCATGCTAGTCTCACCTGCCCGCATTTGGCCCATATCCAGTAGAGTAAATGTTACCTTTAAGCTTCAACTTGTAAGGAGTGAAGTGATAAAAGTTCACATCTAGATTTCACCATACGTTTAGAAATCAACTTGTGGATATTTTTGGATTTGTTTACGGGGCGAACTTGCCGGTAATACAGTGTGTGTTGGCCATTCCAGGAGACAGTTAAGAGATATCGATGGATTGGAAATCACAGCTGGTCCAAATCAGATATAAAACGGCAGGTTTCTTTCCTTCTGAGTCATTGGGGAAATTGATGGGCTTTTTCCAAATGTCTAGCAGTATTATGATCAATAATACTTCCATAAACTTTCTTTTTTTAAGTTATTTTAATGTGTGAATTGAAATTCTTCAATGGCCATGGTGCGATTCCAACCTGTGTCTCAGTAATCAAATTCAGTCCAGTAATGTAAACACTAAGCTGTCAAATCACTTTAATTTTTACAATGTATAGCAAAGGCTTACAAATTATTAAAAAGAAAGGTTTACATGTAATAAGTTCCTTTCATGTCCCCTTCAGAACATTCGAATTACTTTACAATCTATTAAGTCCTTTTGAAGTCCAGTCTTTGGAGGAATATAGCAATGTGTTAGTGAATTTGTGTATAACAAGCTGGCAGAAACAGCGATAACTAAATAACCTTGCTGAAACATTCATTTCCAGTCAGTGCCGTCAAAAGTGCCTGAAGTTGTGGCACACCTTGTACTCAGCCTTAAGATTCAGTTTCATGGACTCAGCGGAACTAGATTTCAAAAGTGGAATAAAATTTAGGTAAATAACTCACTTTCAATTCCAGCAGCTTCAAATTTAGGTAACTTTAGATAATACTATACTTGGAGGGACTTTATCAGTAACGTCTGGTAGTTTATGTAAATGAATCTCATTAACAGTCCTATGTCTACTACTTAAATTAACTTCTTAACTCTTACATAACTCAATTTAGTGCTGACCCTCACTTTATTCATTACTTGTACAAGGGCGGGCCAGTGGTGCATGCAGTAGAGCTGCTACCTTACAGCGCCAAAGTACAGGTTTGATCCTGACTTTGGGTGCTGTCTATACGGAGTTTGTACTTTCTCCTCGTGACCACGTGGGTTTTCTCTGGGTGCTCCGGTTTCCTCCCACTTTACAGAGACATGTAAGTTTGTAAGTTAATAGGCTTCAGTAAATTGTCCCCAGTGTCTTGGATAGTATTATTGTATGGGTGATCGTTGGTTGGCGCGGACTCCTTAAACTAAACAAAACTCCAATTCCTGTGCCCTTTTTGCTTCCACTTCTTGGGCTTTATTTGTATATGATCAAAGTTTTGAATGATTATTATTCTTCATGCTTTGCTTATTTCACGTATTTCACTTGTGTGTTTAAAAGATGGTATTGCAAGTGAATCTTCTCCCTTTGGTTTTCCTTTCATGAGAGGTTTACATAGGCAAAATCCACCTTTATTTTTCTTTAACATCCAGGACTGAACGGCTCACCAATTGCCTGTCCTCACCTCGCTTTCTTAATGCCACATTCACATCAGATTCAGCTTGACTGGAAGGACTGTCTAAGAATAAATCATTCTGGAGATTTAACTCTCAAATTTTAAAAGATCCACAAGCGAGTACATATTTAAAAGAACAAATGGAGGTCTTTTTTCAAACAAATGATACTTCAGATATATCGCCTACTTTACTTTGGGAATCTTTTAAAGCATACATTAGGGGTATTATAATTTCATATCAAGCTTTTCAAAATAAAAAGAATAAGAATGAACAAAGACAGTTAGAAGAACTTATTAGACAAATGGATATAGATAATGCTAAAGATCCAACAATAGATAAACATAATAAAATAATAATTTTAAAATTTAAATTAAATAAATTATTATCTGCCAAACTTATAAGACTTTTTCAAATTACAAAACAAGAGCACTTTGAATTTGGGGATAAACCGCATAAACTTTTGGCTCGCCAGCTAAAAAAACGAGAAAAGGAACATACTATACCAAAGATCAAATCAGATAAAGGGGAATTATTAACAACACCGAAGGATATTAATAAAAGATTTGCGCAATTTTACGAGAATTTGTATACATCTAAAACGATAATTGATTCCAATAATATCACAAAGTTCTTGGATACCTGTAATCTTCCAAAGTTAGAGCTGAAGGAACAAGAGGAACTGGGTGCACAAATCTCAATTAAGGAATTAGAAGATACAATAAACTCACTAAAAAATGGAAAAACACCAGGCCCTGATGGATTTACTAATGAATTTTATAAAAACTTTTATGAAAAAATAATACCAAGATTACAAAAAATGTACCAATACGCTTTTAAAAAACGAATACTACCTGATACATTAGCGGAATCAACGATTACATTAATACCTAAGAAAAATAAGGATTTGGAAGATCCTGGCTCATATAGAGCCATAGCATTGTTAAACACAGATCAAAAAATATTAGCGAAAACATTAGCCAGAAGATTAAGTAAATACATTAGTAAATTAATAAACCCAGATCAGACAGGGTTTATCCCTAAGAGATACTCTTCTAATAATATGAGACGTCTACTCAACATAATGCACTCACACAAATCTGAAGATCAAGAATTATCAATTATTTCGCTGGATGCTGAAAAAGCATTTGATCAAGTAGAATGGAATTATATGGATAAAGTATTACAAAAATTTCAACTGGGAGAGAATTTTATTTTATGGATTAAGTTACTATATAACAAACATACAGCTAGAATACTTACTAATAACATATTATCCTCGAAATTTCAACTATCAAGGGGAAATAGACAAGGATGCTCATTATCACCACAGCTGTTTGCTCTCATTATTGAACCGCTAGCAGAAAAAATTAGAATACACCCTGATATTCATGGATATAATACTAAAGACTCATATAATAAAATATCTTTATACGCGGATGATATATTATTGTATATTACAAAACCTCAAATCACTATACCAAATATATTAAATTTAATTGAAGACTTCGGATCTTTTTCTGGATATAGAATAAATTGGAATAAAAGTGAAATTATGTCAATAAAACCGAAAGATTCAACATATCTTTTAAAATTCCCTTTTAAAATAGCTACAGAAAAATTTAAATATTTGGGAATCGAAATTACCAGAGCATATCAAGGTATGCTCAGGGCAAATTTTGACCCCCTACTTAATAAACTGAATACATTAATTAAATTCTGGAAAACGCTTCCGATGTCTTTAATAGGCCGAATAAACGCAATAAAAATGATCTTTTTACCACAAATTTTATACCTATTTCAATCAATTCCTATATACTTACCTAAGAAGTTTTTTAAAAAACTCGACTCAGATATCACTAATTTTATATGGGACTATAAATCACATAGAATACAAAAAACCCATCTGAATAAATCTAAAGTATTGGGGGGTCTAGCACTACCCAATTTTATGTATTATTATTGGTCAGTAAATATTAAAAACATGATTCAACTGATGGATAACTCCGCCCAGCAAGTAGACTGGATTGTAATGGAGAAAGAGGATTGCTCCTCTAGAAACATTGGAGCGATCCTCCTCTCTCCAATGAAATTGAATAACATAAACTATAATAAGAACCCAATTATTCATAGTACAATCCGTATTTGGAAACAAATAAAACAAAATTTAAAATTAAGAAACTTATCACTTTTATTACCTATAGTCAATAACCCTTCGTTTAGTCCTTCTATTATAGATAAAGCTTATACACAATGGGATAGACTAGGAATTAAAACGCTTGGTGACTTGTATGAAACTGGAAAATTACTTTCATTTCAACAATTACAAATAAAATATAAACTCGGAAATAATCAATATTTTAAATACTTTCAAATATGCGACTATTTGAAAAAATATATAAAAGATCATCATAATAACCCAGCAGATGTACTGGACGAGGCAATGCAGACAAAAGCGGAATCAGCAAACTTAATATCATATTTGTACAATATTATCTTAAATGTACAAATACCATCTACGGAGGGTATCAGAAGAGACTGGGAACAAGAGTTAGCTATTAAAATTTCAAAGGAAAGTTGGAATGAATACTTATTAAAAGTACATAAATGCTCGATTAATGTAAGACACACTTTAATACAATTTAAAATTTTACATAGATTATATTATTCGAAAACTAAAATTCATAAAATTTTCCCAAACGTATCATCTATTTGTGATAAATGTCAATCCCAAGAAGCAACTATAGCGCACTCATTTGTCTTCTGTACAAAAATTCAAAAATTTTGGAATGAAATTTTTGAAATCTTTACAAAGTTATTTAAAACAAGACTGATACCCAAAGCAGAATGGATTATCTTCGGAATAACGGAAGATGATCCAGAACTAAATGTGTTTCAAAAGAAATTAATGGATTATGGGTTAATAACTGGAAAAAAGCTAATTCTAAAATTTTGGAAGAAGGCTCCAATACCAACTATAAATATGTGGATTTCAAATATGTTTGAAACACTACACCTTGAAGAGATAAGACTCCTCCTAGCAGGTAAACCAGATCACTTCCACCTGACGTGGTCTGCATTTATAGAATTATTACAAACATAGGGTGCAAAAGTACTTTAAAAAAATAAAAAATTGAGGTCGGGTAAGGGGGGATGATAGTTGAAGAGTTGGTATGTCCTATTTACGTGATGCTCAAAAAAAAACATTTGTTTTTCTTTTTTTCTCTCTCTCTTTTCTTTTCTTAGGGCCTATTTCTTAACTCTTTTTTTTTTTGTTTTTAATTTCGCTTTCATAGGGTCCTCGTCCTTTTCTTTTGTTGTTACATTTTCTACACTTTTCCACACTTGCACTTTTTCCTTCACTTTCTTCTCTCTTTCAATCTTTTCTTTCTTTAGCGTAAAAAAAAAAATAAAGGGAGTACATTAATTGTAAGAAGATATAAATGACGAGTATTAATGTATGTGGCTGTGATGTAATGTACTTCTAATAAATAAAAATTAAAAAAAATAAAAAAAAAAAAAAAAGATTCAGCTTGATCCCAATGTGCACAAACCACTTCATACCTAACAATCTACTTGGTGGCTGGCATGGGACAAGCGGGCTGAAGGGCCTGTTTCTTTGCAGTGTGATTCCACGAGGAAGAGGAAATGTTAAATAAAACAAAACAGGTCAAACAGAAATGACTGTCATTTGGAAATTTAGTTATTTTCCCTCTGAGATGTGTGATAAATTAAATAATTTAGGTGCTGAACATTAAAAGAGAACAGGTAATATAGAAGACATGATGTATGCAGAAATTTTATGTAGGTGGAAATAATTTAGCACGCTTGGGTGAGTTACCCGTTTCTGCAAAGCCACGCATGTTAAAGAAAGGCTCCATATCCCGAGGAAACGATCATATTTTCTCCTTTTCTGACATGATCAGCAAGCCTTTTGCAGTTCTCGTCTGTCATATAACATAAACATTAATTTGATATGAAACTGACCTGGAGCTGACAAAGCAATAAATGGAAAAAAGATTTAAGAGTTGGAAGTGAACCAAGAGTCTGATAAGAAGAAAGTTGTTATCAAATCAATTGAATATGTGTGAGAATGATATGGTACATAGGTGTCCCTGTGGTTCCTAGTAAGATCACGCTCAACAGGATGCCAAAGACCCCAGAAAGTATCACTCAAAACATTTTGTGAGAAGCTTGGAAGTTAAAGATTGTTGTTATTTTTTGGTAGGCAATCACTTAGCTTTGAGGAAGACTTGCTTCCAGTCCAGTGGAAGTTGCCTGTACATGAATTATTTTAATGTGGGATGGATGTTTCACACCAGCTACTGCACAGACCTGATGGAACAAATCTCCAAACCTATGGCCCAGATAATTAGAAACCCATAGACGTGCAAATATCTGGTGCGCACACACACCACAGATGAAATTTGACTGTATACACACATACATATAGATGCATAATCCTGCCCCATCCATTTCCTCAGACCATTCCAACAACCACTCACCCACCCTGCCACCTTCAGTCCTGCCCTCCCTTGGTCTCTCCCATTCTCTTGCTCCACCTTCATTTCAATGCCAACCTCTCCACATAACCTCTTTCTTCATGGGCTATACTTTCTTTCTTTCCCTCTAAATCCACCCACTGTTTCCCCAAAATCCTGACAACCTCTGTGCGAGGTTATGTCCCAGTTACCAGCTGCTGGCTGCTTGCCTTCTCTAAAGGTGAAGTCACCCAGTGACTACTGCTACTTGCCCTCTTCAGGGATGTTTCCTGAAGGCCACTTCACTTCATTTTCCTGACCTCCCACTCTCCACCAACAGCTGTGCCGCCACTAGTCCAAGCATTTGTACAAGGGCAGACGGAACCACCATATACTGGGGGTTTATTTTGGTGTTTAGAATGGAGGGCAGAGAATGTGATCCTCTCCTGGTCAAACTACAATGATAGGAAGGCAATAACTAGAGAGAGGACAAGTACCAATAGAATATAATTTAATATAATTAATGGATAAATTGAATGGAAGTTGGCGAAAAATTATAGCACTCATTCGTTTTGGAACTCGCTGCCTAAAAGTGGTAAAAGATTTAACTGAAAACTACAGCAGACCTAGAACTGGGAAGTGGGATTACTTTAGTCCATTTCTGGCTGGCATTGACACGTAATGAACACAAATCTGTCAGCATGGATAAATACAAAGACTACAGTTAAGTGTTTAACATCGTGATTTGGGCATTTTGTGATTTAAATACACAATGCTGACATCTGAAAATATGATAAACTACTTTCAGAAATCACAGCAGGCTGGAAACACCTCCACAAAGCCCACTGGCCTTGCTGTAGCCCACAGTTCCTGCATTGATGGGCTCAGTAGTCACACTCATGGGTACTGTCTATTAATGGAGGAATCAAATTGGTGATGACTAGCCTCGAAGGAGGGGGGGTAACCTTGACTCTGGAGGCAAAGGCATGTCCATTAAACAAGACCCTATTCCCAGAATGTCTTCAGAAACACCATATAATCTATACATTTACCAGAAGAAGAATATACTTGCAGGAAGTTGTGATGGAAACATGTTCAAAGAAGATATTGTATTGTACACTCATGCCAAGTCTGTTATCTTTGTTAAAGTACAAGCCATTGTGACTCTCAACCACCTGCCACAAATTAATTCCAAATGATTGCTGCAGATCACTAAATATCCCCCTGTTTGATGTTCACTGCATCAGAATGGTCAACCAGGCACTTTTCTCATGAAGGATGACTCTATCGACTCTATTTCAGCAAAGGAGGGGCCTTATCTTGGCCAAACACATTGCAAGAATAATGGCTTCATTTATCACTAAGCATGTGCTCGTAAGGGATTCTCTCAATAATACCTCTATTTCATTAACAGAAAAGGCACCCACAGCCAATGTGGTGGTTCATCAAAATCTGTTCCACATGCTCAAGGCAACGTATCCTGGCAGGATCTGTAACACATTCACCCTGTGGGAGATTGAGCAGCCAGACATCTTAAGAGGCCTCCAATGCCCAGGGATATGGTTTCCAGGGGAAAGAAATATCAACTTTCCTGGCTCCTCAGTTCCGTGAGATTCGTTTGCATTACTGCAGAATACCACAACACCACCTGAGCAACAGCATGTGAGTTCCAGAATCAGATGCCAAAGGCATCCTCAAGATGCATGTTAGATGTCTCCATCTGTCTGGCAGTATATTCCAGTATATTCCAAACAGAAGTGTAGATTTCAGCATTGTGCATTAAATGTTTCATGATCTAATTATGGGTAAGGAGCAGGAGGGTCTAGAGAAGGAAGAGGAAGATATTCAAGGACCAAAGACCCATGGGAAGAAGATAAGGAATCATTCAAAGTGTTCAAAAGGAGGACTCCTCAGATGATCCAACATGCCATTTACCTGTAGTGGGGAAGAGGAAAGCCAGCACTTCAAAATCATTAAAGAATTCCCTTACAAAGAGATGCTTCTCATTGCCTCTTGCAGAGACGGACTTCCACAATACAGTTTCTATCATCATGTAATTCTCCAAAAGTTAACTAACCATTCCCATAATATGACTGTTCATCTCGCACTTGTTCCATTGTGGGTTCACATGCACAACTCACTCACTGAAATGGCTTGCTGCAGAATCTATTATTAAATAGATATTATACATTGGGTAAAAAGTCACTCTTTTTTTGCCTCTGTTCCCCTATGAAGGTATAATCATTGCTTCAACCCTTGAATCCTTGTACTTCTGGTCAACATTGATTTTGGTAGGAAGCAGAGTAATCATAACACCTTAGATTAATGTACAACTGTGTTATCTGATTGAACTAAGGATGTAAATATGCTCAGAGAAGTAAGCATCTCTCGCCTATTCAATCATTAAAGAAAACAATCATATACATTTCTAATTCAAGGTAATCTTAATCTTAATCCTTTGGTCATGGGACAGCAGGAAATGAAATGGGAATAGCTACATATTCTGGTAAGAAGCTCTTTGTTTCATGCAGCTTTCAGCAGAACAATCTGATCACCTACCTTTTCTATGGCCAATCTTTCACAACACAGGAGCTCTATCACATGAGTATATCTTCTTGCTTCCCCTTCAAGGTGCGGTCCAAGAATCCCTGTACTAGCAAAGTGGCCATGATAACTGGAGTGAAGTCAGAACAGAAAGGTAGAAAATATCAAAAGGACAAGATATCTTGGCATCAAGGCTCAGATGTGATCACTGACAGACCAACATATCAACTGTGGCATGAATTTGGAACTCCTGCAATTAAAAGAGAAGCTGCCATTCAGCTATAATCCTCAATGAAAAGGCATCATTCAAATGAGAGATAGCCTGGAGCAATGTCACAAGGCACGTATTCATTTACAAGCTTCCTAGACAAGGCACAGCAACCGTACAGCTATGCTGGCAGATGCCACCGTGATCTCAATTATACCCATCTGATAATGAGTGCAATCGTAAAACACAATCTGCCATTTTTCATCTGTGGTGTGTCTTCACTGAAACTTATGGGAAAGTCATGGAAATTTAAAACGGAAAAATAAATTGACAATCTGTCTTTATAGTAAACACCCATGTAGTTCGCACAGTTTACATTCTTATACAGTGGTTTACAGTTCCTCACCTGGGAGGCTGCAGTGTCTATCAGTTGAATGTAAATGGATGGACTTAAAATCCTAGAGAAGGTCTGCATCGCCTCGCTGCCCATAGCGAGAGAGCAGTTTAGGATTTCTGGCTGTGAGGCATGAATGAAGATTATGCCAGCTGAGGAGGGACATGTGTGAACTGAAGCTGACCACCAAGATACAAGATACAAGATACAAGATACATTTATTTGTCACATGTGCCAGTTGGCACAGTGAAATGTGTGGTCACCATACAGCCATACAATAAAAAATAAGAACACAACACACGATAGAGTTCAACATAAAAACATCCCCACACAGCAGAATCAAAGTTAGCCACTGTGAGGGAAGGCACCAAAGTCAGTCATCTTCCTTTAATGTTCCCCACTGTTCACCCGTGGTCGGGGCCTCCCCGAGCCCACCGCAGTCGCCGCTACGGGCGGTCCGATGTTCAGACCCGCTCGCCGGGGTGATGTAAGTCCGATGTCGTGGCTGGGGGACCTCCTCAGCGGCTTGGATATCAGAGTCGGCCCCCTCCTACCGGCGTCCACGGCTCCCAAAGTCTGCAGGCCGCGCCGGGCGGAGATGCAGAGATGCAGCGCTGGCGGCCCTCGGCAAAGGGCCCCAGGACTCCGTGATGTTGTTCAGCGCCGGCCGCGCTGGAAGCTCTCCCAAACCGCAGCTCCACGAGCTCCAAGCGGCGATCCAGGTCGGCATCGCCCGCTCCGCGGTGATTCAGCGCTGCGCCGCCGCTGTTGTAGCTCTGGTCCGGTTCCTGGCCCCCGGCAGGAAAGGCCGCTCCGATCCAGGAGGGGGGCGAGGACGCGACTTGGAGAAATAGTCGCGTCCCCGCCAGGAAGCGACTGGGAAACAGTTTCCCCCTTACCCTGCCCCCCTCCCCCACATAGAAAGTTAAAGTTTTCCCCTAAACAGACATTAAACTAACTAAAAATTAAAACAAGATTGAAAAAACGAACAGGCTGCAGGCAGAGGCTGCCGTCAGTGCGGCGCCCCTAGAGGAATGAGTAGGCAATATCACTGTGCCTGGTCACATATGAAAATAAAGTATTCCTAAAGCATTCCTATTCCAATTCCAATAATGTAACGGTAGGATAACGCTTTGGCAGCCTCACCTCTGTAACAACCAGCAAACCCATTGCTGACAGGGTTCAGACCCTCAAACATAAGTATTAGGTCTCTGTTGTCCTCAAACCTCTGCTTTGAGACATCTCTCTTTGCAGTGAGAAGAGGCCTCTGCTCTCAATAAAGCACTGTGTGCTTGGTGTGTTCTTGCATTTGAGGGACGATCTCAAGTATACCATATTGGTTCTGTTGGAGAGGGAACTGTTCACATTTGGCTCTTCTGCTTATGTTAGACAGCAATCTGCTGGTATGCTGCATCTCTCCTCTCGCGAAGGCCAATGCGCAGTTCTCAGGAAGCAATTATATAAATATAAATTATTTATATATATATATATATTATATACATATATATTCCAATATTAGTGGCCAGTGGGGTGGGGGGGCTTTCTGGAGCACTAGTATGGGTGTTGTGGGCCAATGGGACTGGTTTCCAGAGGGCTAATATGGACATTGTGGGCTGAATGGATTATTGGGCAGGCAGCTCAGTCACTCAGGTCTGGTGGGCTGGCAGCTCAGTCACTCAGGCCTGGTGGGCTGGCAGCTCAGTCACTCAGGCCTGGTGGGCTGGCAGCTCAGTCACTCAGGCCTGGTGGGCTGGCAGCTCAGAAACTGCCAGAAATTCTACCCAAAACAGGTGAGAGACTCTGTGAGAGAGAAGGGGGAGAGGGTGGAGAATCAATTTTGAGGACATTTTTGATCTTTTTCTGCAGATCACAGCAATGAAGGAGTCTATCCTGGCCTGGATCTCACATATGAAGGAGGGAGCCAATGAAGGGAGGGAGAAAAATACTGGGGTGAGGTTTAAAACTTGCAGGCGGAATACTTATTGATGGGTCAAAGGGACTCCTCCTGGGCTAGTACAGGCCTGATGGGCCGAAGGGGCTCTTTAAAAAAAAATCGGAGTGAAATCTCAGTGAAGGCACTTTTTCTGGACTTTTCCTAGCCTGGCACAGGCCTTTTGGGCCAAAATGCTCCTCCTCGGCTAATACGGGCATTTTAGGCAGAAGGGACTGGTTTCTCGGGTAATAGGGGCCTTGTGGGCCAAAATTTGTGGTTTCAGGCAGACCAAACAACTCATTTCATTTCATTTCCATTTCAATTTCAAGCACAGGGCAGGCCAAACAACTCATTTCATTTCCATTTCCATTTCCATTGCAGTTTCAAGCACAGGGCAGGCCAAACAGCTCATTGCATTTTCAGTTCATTTCCATTTCCATTGCCGTTTCAAGCACAGGGCAGGCCAAACAACTCATTTCATTTTCATTAAGGGCTAACAAATCATTTATTGCAAGTACATTGTAGACTCACAGTTCAGTTAATTCACAGCTTAGAATCACAGTTGTGGCCTCTCCCTCTCGATCTTCCAGAGTGACTGACTCATGTCCAGGCACCTGGGGTTTTATAGTCCTGCCCCTCCCCCCCCGGAAGGGGCGTTACCTTCATCAGGCGAGAGGACTGACAGGCGAGAGGATCAATCAGCTGATCACAAGATTTTTTAAACACTCATAAATGTTTTACTTTTAATCGATCAGAAAAATCCTCAGGGCTGCCTCAGCGGAGGAGGACTGTGAGTAAGATGGCCAAAAATCATAGCGAACTAGGGTAGCGTTTTTTCTAAAATGAATATACAGCGCAGACAGGAAGTGATCAAAATGAGACTTTTAGTTATACACTAGACCAAGTGCAGACCCGTTGGGTCTGGATACTGAACGTGCTTCAGACCCCGGGGTTTTAGATCCCGAACGTGCGTCAGACCCCGGGGTGAAAATTGCTAGCGGAAAAAATCCCGAACGTGCAGATCCCGGGGTGAAAATAGTTAGAGAATAAAACACAGAACGTGCTTCAGACCCCGGGACACTGAACGTGGTACAGAACCCGGGGTTTTAGAGCCTGAACGTGATTAAGATCCCGGGGAGAAAATCGCTGGCGAAAAAAAGATTGCATCGTTTTCGGAGCAGAGGCGGTCGGCAGCAGCCGTTATGGTGGCTGACCAGCAGGAGGAGACAAAATGAGTGAGTGTGGGGGGAGGGTGGGTGGATTTTATTAAAAAATGTGTACATAAACACGACGAAATTTAATCAGGAGTGGCTACTCGTAAAGAAAAGTGAAATCTCTACCGAAATGGAAAAAATCTCGGCGTTTCTGCATGCGGTGTTGGCGTAGCGAGGAATCAAAGGGGCTGGCTGGCACAAGTCAAGCAGACACACACACACACACACACAGAGTTTTAAATATAGATAGACTAGACCAAGTGCCTAGGTTGGGTCTGTTCCCGCAACACGCGGTTGCAAGGAGAGGGGGCGGCCTGACGTCATCGCGCAATGCCACACGCTAGGCATATGCCGTCAAGACGCTGCGTACGACGTCAAGACACTGCGTACGACGTCGAGACGCTGCGTTTGACGTCGAGACATTGTGTACGACTCGAGACCCTGCGTACGACCGTCGAGACGCTGCGTATACTGTCAATGCACCTGCGGGCCGACAGGCCGTTGACGCGCGGGATTTTCGGACAGTGCAAGCCAGCGAGGACGCCGAAAAGCAGCGGGGAGCAGGCAATCTTTGACACACACACACACACACACACACACACACACACACACACACACACACACACACACACACACACACACACACACACACACACACACAGACACACACACACACACACATTTTTTTTATATATATATATCGTATATGCCAGGTGATGATGTTATAAAATAACCCTGAATTCAAATAGCCAACGTGATTATTTCCTGCACACCCATGAAACCAGGGGAGCTCTAACTCTTCTCCCCAACTCAGGCTATCAACAACAGAGGCGTAGGGTAGTGGTACAGCTGAAGGTGGGGTGAGGGGTAAGAGTGTTGCGAGAGAAGGAATAATCTAAGAATGGAAGCAAGTGATGTGAGAGGAAGCCGAGGAAGGAAGATTTAGGGAGGGAATAGTTTGAGGAGTTATTGAAACAAGGTAGGAAGACTGAAGTGTGTGAGGGAACTAAAAGAAGCAGGGCATGCGAATAGGGGTGGTGAAAAAAAAAGGATGTAGGTGTGATCATGAGTGTGTACAGCACTCACTCGCACATCTTCAATTTTCTTAAACATCCTTGTCACTGGTTCATGATCTTGCTCTGCCAAGAGCCTGGGACAGCTGAACTTTTACAGCCTCCCCATGCTGGAAGAACTCAAGCTTAGTCCTCTTCCACACTTCAGAACTGGAGTCTTCTTCAATCCTAAGGAGCGTCTTGGGAAGAAGAAGACATGTGAGTGAACTAAAGTCAATTCCTACCTCACCATCTCAAATAAGCTGCATTTTAATCATTGTAATTGTACATTAGCCAGGATGTTCTGGACTCGCATAGACAATCCAAACTTGTATTCCTCTCTTAATCCATCATGCAAAATCGATTTCTCTCAGTGACAGTGATTTGTAAACTGAACCAGGATGAGCAAAATATTGCTGAGATGCTATTTCTTTGCAGAAATGTGCATTTTGCTCACCTGTCAAACAGAATTAATGGCTGTTGTGGAGATTGCCATTATACTACTTATTCAGCCTACTTTGCCATTGAACAAGTCATATCAATGGGTGGAGATAGGAATCCAAGAGAAAAAGAATGTTAAATAAAACAACATGTATTTGAAAGAAGAAGACATATGAGTGAACTAAAGTAAATTCCTACCTCACCATATCAATAAATGCAAAAGTGTACATCCAGTCACCATACTTCCTTCAACAGTATTTTGCTTCTCCGTAATTACTATTATTCTGGTAAAATGATTGGGATATTACTTATCCTGTTTCAAAGTCAAATCTTTCAACAGCATCTTTTCATTTTCAGCATCCGCAGGGGTGCTTTTTTTGAATGTGTTTCCTGCTACAGAACCTCAAACTGTCTGAATTGTTATCAGAAAGGGTGAAATAATATTGCCCTTTCATTTCAGTTCTAAACAGTAAAATGCTCTAAACACCAAGCTCGTGGCAGCATGTGGTGTTGTGCAGGAAAGATTTACTGCTTTGAGAGAGCTGAAAGTACACCTCTTCCAATCTGCATGCAATATGTCAGCTTCTGTAGTGTAGTCTGACAAGCCATGGACATAGTTAATCTATCACAGGGTGGCGGGACACATAATACAACAAATGTTTTCAGACAGTTTAAATTGAATTTTTAGCCAAACACTGCCCACTTAGCAATTTAAGTGTGTTTTTTCCTTCTAAGATATCTTTGAAGGGGGAAATAGGGGGAAATAGGAAAGAGGTCACAATAGGAAAGAGCACACAACAACTGCGCATGTTGTTCCATTGTTTAAAAAGGGTTCTAAGAGTAAACCTAGCAATTATAGACCTGTTAGTTTGACGTCAGTGGTGGGCAAATTAATGGAAAGGATACTTTGAGATAATATATATAATCATCTGGATAAACAGGGTCTGATTAGGAACAGTCAACATGAATTTGTGCCTGGAAGGTCATGTTTGACTAATCTTCTTGAATTTTTTGAAGAGGTTACTAGGGAAATTGATCAGGGTAAAGCTGTGGATGTTGTCTACAGTATATGGACTTCAGTAAGGCCTTTGACAAGGTTCCACATGGAAGGTTGATTAAGAAGGTTCAATTGTTGGGTATTAATAGTGGAGTAGCAAAATTGATTCAACAGTGGCTGAATGGGAGATACCAGAGAGTAATGGTGAATAACTGTTTGTCAGGTTGGAGGCCGGTGACTATTGGGGTGCCTCAGGGGTCTGTGTTGGGTCCACTGTTGTTTGTCATATACATCAATGATCTGGATGATGGTGTGGTAAATTGGATTAGTAAGTATGCAGATGATACTAAGATAGGTGGTGTTGTGGGTAATGAAGTAGATTTTCAAAGTCTACAGAGAGATTTAGGCCATTTGGAAGAGTTGGCTGAAAGATGGCAGATGGAGTTTAATGCTGATAAGTGTGAGGTGCTACATCTTGGCAGGACAAATCAAAATAGGACGTACATGGTAAATGGTAGCGAATTGAGGAATGCAGTTGAACAGAGGGATCTAGGAATAACTGTGCATAGTTCCCTGAAGGTGGAATCTCATGTAGATAGGGTGGTAAAGAAAGCTTTTGGTGTGCTGGCGTTTATAAATCAGAGCATTGATTATAGAAGTTGGGATGCAATGTTAAAATTGTACAAGGCATTGGTGAGGCCAATTCTGGAGTATGGTGTACAATTTTGGTCGCCAAATTATAGGAAAGATGTCAACAAAATAGAGAGAGTACAAAGGAGATTTACTAGAATGTTACCTGGGTTTCAGCACCTAAGTTACAGAGAAAGGTTGAACAAAATAGGTCTTTATTCTTTGGAGCGCAGAAGGTTAAGGGGGGACTTGATAGAGGTCTTTAAAATTATGAGAGGGATAGACAGAGCTGACGTGGATAAGCTTTTCCATTGAGAGTAGGGAAGATTCAAACAAGAAGTCATGATTTGAGAATTAAGGGACAAAAGTTTAGGGGTAGCATGAGGGGGAACTTCTTTACTCAAAGAGTGGTAGCTGTGTGGAATGAGCTTCCAGTGGAGGTGGTGGAGGCACGTTCGATTTTATCATTTAAAAATAAATTGGATAGGTATATGGACGGGAAAGGAATGGAGGGTTATGGTCTGAGTGCAGGTAGATGGGACTAGGCGAGAATAAGTGTTCGGCACGGACTAGAAGGGCCGAAATGGCCTGTTTCCGTGCTATAATTGTTATATGGTTATATGTGATATCAAAATAATACTAAATATAAATGAGATATTGTGATTTGCTAAAATTAAAACACTAGTTGTTACTTTAAATGTGATTGTCACCTTTTAAGTAAATCTTCAGCTTGTATTTTTATTTGGACCTTCCATTGCAAATGAATGTGAACTTCTGGTGGGAAGCCAGTGGTGTGGGAATACATGGCTCTCCAGTGCTGGAGTGTGAGTTTGAGATCCAATGGATCTTTAGCTTTCTGATTATTTGCTTCACCCTATCTGGTGGTTAATGCCAGCTGTATGACAGAGAGAGACAGTAATTGATCAAAGAAATCCAGCAATTAGCATCAGAAGAAGGCCACAGAAAGCAGGTTATGCCTTGGAGTTAAGATGCTTATGGCTTTGAGGTGTATGAATCCAGGGGCAGTCAGGAGTCCTTTATGGTATCCTGAATAGTGTATCATCGTTGTGTAATCATACGACAACTGTAGGACAGGCAGCATCTCTGGAGAGAAGGAATATCTGAACATCACCCATTCCTTCTCTCCAAAGATGCTGCCTGTCCTACAGTTGTCGTATGATTACACAACGTCGTATGAGTTGCTCCAGCATTTTGTGTTTATCTTTGTTTTAAACCAGCATCTGCTGTTCCTTCCTACACATAAGACAACTGTAGGTGAGTGCCTTGCTTAACCACAGATTAAAAGAAAAGATACTGTAAGAAATTCTACAATGTAAGAAGGAAAATTGCAAAGAAAGGATCCCAGAGACTTAAAGTAGCTTATAATAATGCCATTATATACTAATATACAATAATATTACTTAAGAGACAGAGATGGTGCAGTGCAAGTATAGTGTTTGTGGCTGCAGGAGTCAATACATTACAAACTGTCTTAAGAAATCGTATGTATAAATTTATTTGCCGGATTAATGACTCTGAAAATGAAATCATGTTGGCCTTATCAAACATAAGGTTTAGCACTACACATTACCAATCCCAGCTGTGGAGGCATTGGTATCGTTGTCTCATTGTAGGACACTGATTTTTTAAATTCTTGATCTTAAACCATGTATTGTGCTTTTGTATGTAATTTATTCTATGTAATGTCTTGTCTTTTATCTGGACATTGAATCTGTAATAATAAGTAAGTAAGTATTATAAAAGTTATTGTAATAAGAGAGTCAACATGATTTTATGAAAGAGAAATCATGTTTGGTACAATTTTTTCAAGGATCTGACTACCAGAGTAGAAAAGAGGAGCCAGTGGTTTTAAGCAAATAAATAAGGTACAAATATAGAACGGAAAATAAGACTTTTAAGGTGGTGTATTATTAAAGACAAAAAACAGAGGGTATGAGTAAATGGAGATTTTTCAGATTGGCTACAGATTAAAATCAGATCAATATCTAACAATTAGATATGAATAATTCATATTAATAATTTTGATGTTACAGCTTTTCTTATCATTTATGTGATTTATGTATAATATGTTTTTCTTCGTTTGTCTGACTCCATATGCCTGTGATACTGCTGCAAGCAAGATTTCCATTGTATCGGTACCTGGATTCAGACAAACGTGACTTGATGATGCAATGTTAGGTGAGAAATGAGCCACAAGGAGGATGTAACATGTTTGCATTGGCAGGTTTAAGTGTGTAGGCAAGAAGGTAGCAAATAAGTTATAAAGTGGGGAAATGCATTTTAGTCTGAAAAATAGAAAAATGAATGTTAAGAAGGCAGTCTGCATTGGTATAACCAACTTGGTGTAAGAAAAACTAACTTGCAAGTATAGTGAACATTTTGGACTGCAATTATAACAGGAAATCATACAATAGTTAAGAATCAACTTAAGGATTTGGTGAAATTACAACTGGTGCTCTCTGTACAACTGATTCCTGAGATGGCAAGGATGCCATATAACGAGAGAGTGAGAAAGACTGGCTCAACTTTCACTGGAATTTAGGATAGGAGGAGATCTCATTTCATCAATGATTCTGACATGATACTGAGAAGCTATTACTGTATGGTCTAGAACAAAAGGCCATTACTGCTAAAATGCACCATGCTATATGATAATATATTGTAATATTGTTTGCATTGTACTTGCTGTTCAGTTCTAATTATGGTTACTTAGCCCTGACGTGACATGGTGAGTATGTTAATCTTAGCTACACAATATAGGAACTCAGTCAAAGGCGCTCAATCATTTAATACATTCAAGATAGAGATGGATACATTTTTTAATGCAATAATAATTAGAGGATATAGGGATCAGGTGGGAAAACGGAGTTGAGGTACAGGATGAGTCATTGATATCCTGTGTGCTTGACCAGAGGTAGGGGAGTGGGAGGGAGGGAGGGAGGGAGGGGGGAGTGGGGGATGGGGGGGAGGGAGGAGGAGGGGTGGGGGAGAGGTTACCCACTCCTGTTATTTCTTATCTTGTGTTACACAATAAAGAAGTGGAATTTGTATTTATTATCAAAGCTCTCATTAGAATCTGTTGGGAAATGTGTCTGCCAACAAACCAACAGTGTCAAAACCAAATCAGCTGCAGCGGATCGTGAACATGAGCTGTTCCACTTAAATTACTGCCCCAATTAATTTTCCAATCTTCAAGAATCATATTCACCCTCACAAAATAATCTGCCTTTAAGGCCTGTTCACACATGTGGAGATGATCTTTATGGATCTTTCCCAGACTAATGCAACATTTATTGATACAATAGAAGCAAAAAAAGTAATTTAACAACATGAGTTGCATGCTTATGTGTGTCTCTCTGCATGACCTCCATTCACCTATTAAATAGATGACTGGAGAGCAGAACAAACTTTGTCGTTAAACAGCAGGCTAAAAGTTTCCCTTTCTTCTGTAAGCTTCTTGAGAAGTCAAGATATCAATTTAGTCAATCTAGGTGAATTTTCATTTTTGAAGCAGTAGCTCTACTCAATAACCAAAAGTCTGTAGCCTCCTTTATCTCTGGTATTTTATTTCATTCACATGTTTAAACTATAATGTTTTATTCTTAATGTTTTATGTTTTATTCTTAATTGTTTACTATATGTCGTGTTGTTACTTGCGAGCGGAGCACCAAGGCAAATTCCTTGTATGTGTACACACTTGGCCAATAAACTTATTCATAAATAGAAACCAGGATACGGCAACTGCAAGAACAAAACAACTACCGAAGAGTTAAGTTTAAGAAGGAACTGCAGATGCTGGAAAATCGAAGGTAGACAACTTTTGCTGGAGAAACTCAGCGGGTGAGGCAGCATCTATGGAGCGAAGGAAATAGGCGACGTTTTGGGTGGAGACCCATCTTCAGACTGATGGGGTGGGGGGGGCGGGAAGAAGAAAGGAAGAGGCGGAGACAGTGGGCTGTGGGAGAAATATGAGGTGCTGCACTTTCTGTCCTGGGCCTCCTCCATGGCCAGAGTGCGGCCCACCGTAAATTGGAGGAGCAGCACCTCATATTTTGCTTGGGTAGTTTACACCCCAGCGGTATGAACATTGACTTCTCCAATTTTAGGTAGTCCCTGCTTTCTCCTTCTTTCCCCTCCCCTTCCCAGCTCTCCCACAGCCCACTCTCCGCCTCTTCCTTTCTTCTTCCCGCCCCCCCTCCCACCCCCACATCAGTCTGAAGAAGGGTCTCGACCCGAAACGTCACCCATTTCCTTCGTTCCTTAGATGCTGCCTCACCCGCTCAGTTTCTCCAGCAATTTTGTCTACCGAAGAGTTAAGAGTCTTTTAAAGTCCGTTCAATTCAGTTCAGTTTAGTTTATTGTCACATGTACCGAGGTACAGTGAAAAGCTTTTGTTGTCATAGAATCATTGAAATATACAGCAAAGAAACAGGCCCTTTAACACAACTCGTCCCTGCTGACCAAGTTGGTTAACCGAGCTAATTCCATTTGCCTGTGCCTGGCCCATATCCAAGAGCGGAACTCGCTATCAAAACATGGAGGGGACGGGACACAATTTTTTGGTGGCCACGCGCGCATGCGCACACTCACACATGCACGCGAGGCTTCGGAGGCTCAATCCAGCGCTAAATGCAGCTCAACTGCCTGTCTCGCCGGGTTAACTACAGCCCTGCCTGGACTGACGGGATATCAGCGCTGCTTCTCCGCGCTGGCCATATTTCCCGCAAGTCCACGAAGGGTTGTAAGCTCACCTGGCGGGACAGGCAAAGTTAGCTGGGTTTAGCGCTGCTTCTCTGCGCTGGCCCGTCTGACTGCCGACCAAAGATCCTATAGCGGAGGATCTTTGCTCCCGACCTCTCTGGCCAGGGGGGGGGGGGGGTACTCGGGTGGGGACAGGACAGTGCCAGAGACCCGGCCGGGATCGATCGCGCAGGTCTGTGCCACGTCTCCCTCCTCCAATCACCACGCTGAATCATGTCCCGCCCTCATTGCCTGCTGACCGATGTCTCTCTCGTCCAATCAACGCCCTCGATCATCAGTCCCACGCTCACTGTCTCGCGGAAAGCGGAGATTTTAAAATCTGGATCACAAAAACTTGGAGGGGATGTCCCCCACCTCTCAAAACATGGAGGGGACATGTCCCCTCTGCCCCCCACCCCCACCGGGTTTGCCGCCCCTGCCCTTATCCCTCCAAACCTTTCCTATCCATCTCATTTCTAGGTGTCTTTTAAATTTAATTTTTGTATCACTTCTTCTGGAAACTCATTCAATACGTGCACTGCCCTGTGTGTGTAAAAGTTGCCCATCGGGTTCCTTTTTAAATCTTTCCCTCCTTTACATAAACTTATGCTTTCTAGTTTTAGACTCTCTTACTCCTGGGAAAAAATAAAGACTTTTACCCCTTGTGATTTTATAAACCTCTATAAGGACACTCCTCAGCCTCCTACCATTCAGAGAAATAAGGCCCAGCCTATCCAGCTTATTCTAATTGAAACCTGATAACATTTCTGTAAATTCTTTTTTTTGCACCCTTTCCCATTTAATGACATCCTACCAAAATAGAAGGGCAACCAGAACTTTTCACTGTACTTCAAATGTGTCCTTACCAATGTCTAGTACATTATAGCACGGTTAACTAAGTCTAGACTGTTGAAGGTAAACATAACAATGCATTGGTATGGTGTTGGTAATTTCATGGAACTATTTATTGTGTAGGTCCTGCCCTAGTTTGTCTTACCCAAATGCAACACTTTGTATTTATCTGAATTAAACTCCATTTGCCTTTCTTCAACCTGTGGTCCAGTTGATCAAAATCCTGTTGTAATCTTAGATAGCCTTCTTTGCTGTTTCCCGTACCACCAATTTTAGTGTCAGTCACAAACTTAAGGGCCAGTCCCACTTACGTGTCCTTGGCACGCTAATTACGCGACCTCGTGGTCGTGTTGATGCGCGACGGTCCCGCGCGACTTCATTCGACCGCACAGCCGTCTGGAGCGTGTGACGTCATTTGAAGATGGACGCAAAATGCAGGAGTAACTCAGCGGAACCGGCAGCATCTCCGGAGAGAAGCTATGGGTGATGTTTCGTGTCGAGACCCTTCTTCAGTCTGAAAGAAGGGTCTTGACCCGAAATGTCACCCATTGCTTCTCTCCAGAGATGCTGCCGGTCCCGCTGAGTTACTCCAGCATTTTGTATCTATCTTCAATTTTCTTGGCCCCGATCTGGGAGTAGAAGTGGGGGCGGATCCGGACCGCAACGGACGTGTGTCCCAGACCGAGCTCGACGATCGTTTGCCTGCTTCTGCTGCTGTTAAAGGTGAGACGTTGCGTCGCACCAGGGTCTTGTGCCTGTCCCAGTTTGGCCGTCAGTTCTGCGACAGGCCGTTGGCGCGCGAAGATTTCGTTCGCTACAAAAATTTCGGAGCCCCGCGCGATGTCGCACACAACTACATATCCCTCCCCGCTTCTCAGTGGGACCGGCCCCGCATTGCCATATGATGCCCGTGTGCCTCAACGCGACCATGAGATTGCGTAATTTGCGTGCCAAGGACACGTAAGTGGGACAGGCCCTTTACTGATCACGCCACCTGCATTCATAATCAAACCATTAATAGAAATACCATACAGTGAACCCAGCATGAATCTCTGTGGTACACTTAGTTAAAAACCTCTGCCCTGAAAAGAACCCTTTCTTATTACCCTCTGAGTCCTAACTTCAAGGCAATTTGTATCTAGTTGGCTCGCTCACTCTGGATCCCATATAATTTAACCTAATAGACCAACCTACTATGCAGCACCTTGTCCAAGGCACAGCTAAAGCCCACAAAGACAAAGTCTACCACGCTACTCTCATTAATTTTCTTGGTAACCTCTTTAAAAAATCTCAATCTGATTCATGAGACATGATTTCCCACACACAAAGCCACACTGACTATTCCTAGTCAATCCTTGCCTTTCCAAATCCATGATCCTGTCTCTTAGAATCCCCTTCAATAACTTACCATCATTAATGTGAGACTCTCCGGTCCACAGTTCCTAGACATTTCCTTGCAGCCTTTCTTAAATGGAGACATAACATTAGCCACCATCCAGTTTTCTGTATCTCCCCTGTGACTATCAATAATACAAGTATCGTAGCCAAGGGGCAGCAATTTTTGCCCTCGCCTCCCACAACGTCCTCAGATAAACTTGATCAGGTCCTAGAGATTTATCTACGTTTATGCATTTTAAAACCATCAGCACGCCCTTTTCTGTAATATGGACTTTCTTCAAGACATCACTATTAACTTCCCTATGTTCACGAGCATCCATGATAAATACAGATGAGCAATATTCATTTAACACTTTGGGCATCTCCTGTGGCTCCACACCTAGACTACCTTGTTGATCTTTAAGGAGCACTATTTTCTTCATAGTTACTTCTTTGCCTTTAATATACTTGTTGAATCTCTTAGGATTCTCCTTTATCTTATCTACCAAAGCTCCCTTTTGGCTTCCTGATTTCCTGCTTAAGTGTACTTAAGCCCCTGTACGTCCCCTGTACTCTGCAAGGGAGTATCATCCCAGAACATTGAGCTGCCGGTCCTGTCCCTCCCTAAATGTTTATGTTTTATTAACATCAACTAAAGACATTGTGCTTGCTTTCTCAGTGATGCTACAGGCCTGATGACCCAGATTTTGCAGTTGTAACAGCAGTGAAAATATCAGAATTCACAGTGTGATAGTGACAGCAACTTTATGATTTTGTTCATGAATATATTCTCTCAAAATGTTGATGGTGCTGTCTCTGACTCCGTTCCTCCACAGCATATTCTCCTAGCAGCCTTCTTTATCAGGATCGGGGGAAATCATTTGAACTGGTGTGAATTACAGCCATTTCTAAACTTGCCCAACTGAGAAATGACCATAAACACTTAGATTAATTGCATGAGGACCAAGTGTTCTTTTATTGGCACACTAAGCAAAAATTACCATCAAGCAAACAATCTGAATTTATGAATATCAATGGAATGGGTGCATATTGTGATTGCATCACACAAACTTTTGAAATATATGGGGATTTTAACATTTTAAACATAAGAGGATTTAACATTTAGATTTTTTTTGTTCCTGTGCTGTACTGTTCTAAATTCTATGTTAAGATTTAGTTTGTCTTGAATGACATTTCAACTCCACAAGTATTTATGTTATGGTTGATGTTTACATATTTTAATATCTTTCAGACTTTACGAATGTTATCAAAGTTCGATAAATTCCACGGTTATCGTGTATCCTTAGGGAGAGACATATTTTACCCTTGACCAGTGCCCATTTCATTGTAAAAGGTAGTAGATTAAAAACCATGTACCTAACATAAATCAGAAGCGTTTAATATGGCAGAAGTTCTCTGACTTTGTATTTGTTAGTACTGGCATCATTTCCACTTGAATCAACTGTGCAAGTTTCCAGATATCCATTCCTGCATTCTTATAACGCTGGTCAAATACACCACCATAAGCTTTATATGTGGCTCTAGTGAAGACAATAGCCTCATGTTGGCAAAGGCTATGTTTTGTTGAGTATCAGGAGATTGCTTAATCCGAATAGTTCATTGAAGAAAGTAGCAATTAAAATGTCACCATTAGCAAGAAGATGGAATGAATAGACATATGTAAAAAGAGAGTCATACATTTATAATTTTTGGATATTCCATGGCAAATACAATTGTATCAGAGAGACTGACAATTTCTGTTCAATCTTCACATATAAGATTATTGGGCTTCCAAAGGTACTTGTTACAAACTATAATTTGGTCCAAAATTTCTACTTAAATTATCTTTTGTCTCAACAGTATGTTCTTATTCTGCAAAGAATGTGAATATATATATCAATTTATTTTCATTTTTAAATGCAAGCCACTGACTTGTTAGTAACAGAGCTTCAATAATGCTGTTGCTATGCTATCCAAAATGGCAAAAAATAAATTGAGAAAATCAAAGTGACCTTATAAAGCTCAGAATCATATTTGAACTGATTTACATTATAATCCTGTCATAATTGCAAATAACTTTCATCATAGCAGGTGGATGTGTAAATGTCTCATAATTCCCCATCTTCCTCCTCTTCCTCCTCCTCCTCCTCCTCATTCCAGATTTAAAAAAAAAATAAAGTTTAGATAAAGACTAAAATTTATAACAAACTATTAACAAGAATGATGGAATTTCAAAATTAAAAGATTCAGTTAATCTGTTCCATTGACTTTGAATTGTTCATTGCCTTGCTATTTAAGTACTCCTATTCAGAATGATCATGTTTAAAAAGTCTTCATCACTTTAGAATATTATAATAGGATATCAAACTTTGCTTTAGAAGCAAAGAGGTCCCCAAAGAGAAGCAATGGGAAATGTAAATTACATAAGACATTTACTGCAATACATTGGGCATGGAACACTTAAGATATGTTATCAAGTTATCTTTAATGTCTAATTTCACCCCATCCTCCATGCTTTAAGGTAATTGATGTTAAGCCATAATTTTTTTTTGCTCATTTTTAAATTTTGGAATTTAATCTAGCACATTAAATTGGCACAGAAAATGTTATTCTTTTGCCTCTTTATCTGTCCCTGGGGATCAAAGATGATTTGCATCCTCTCTGGTTTTATGGACTCTGAGATGACTGAAGATGCCACGGTGGGATCTGCGGACTCTTCCACAGATTGGGAAAGATGTGCCTGATGGTCTCGGTGGGTCGTTCATAAGATGGTGAACTCTTTCCGCTGTTAACACAGCAACCTCCGAATGGTGATGAGTCGTGTAAAGGAGAGAGATAGAACAGCTAGTTGAGAAGAGCCGCAACAACAATCTCTCGCTGAACATCAACAAAATGAAGGTACTAATCGTTAACTTCAGAAGTGGAAGTCAGGAGATCACGTGCTTGTTCTCATTGGTGGGTTGGCGGTGGAGTTGGCAGTACCAGCTTCAAATTCCTGGGCATTAACATTTCAGATGACCCGTCTTGGCCCAGCACATAGATGTAATCATGAAGAAGGTGTGCCAGTGCCTCTACTGTCTGAGAAGTTTGAAGAGATTCGGCATGTCACCGAACACTTTAACAAACCTCAACAGATGCACTGCAAAAATATCCTGACTGGTTGCTTTATGATCTGGTATGGCCATTCCAATGCACAGGAATGCAAGAGGCTGTACAGTGGCAGATTTAACCTGGTCCATCATAGGGTACAAGGGTACAGCCCTAGCCACCAGCAAAAGCATCTACATGAGGCACTGCCTCATGATAGCCGGATCTATCATCAAAGATCCCTCTCCAATCCAGGCTTTGCCTTCTCACTGCTAACGTCAGGTAGAAGGTACGGAAGCTTGGGACCACACCACCAAGTTCAAGAACATTCACTTTCCTACAACCATCAGGTTCTTGAACCAACCTGCACGCTTAATTCTACCTTGGCAATGGAACACCACAGATTATTTCTTGTACTTTCAGGAACTAGTTTTCTAATTGTGTTTTTGTACTAATGCCTTGATTTTGTTTTTTGCAGTATTTTTCTTTTCACTGTCCTGTACCATCTGTGTGTGTTATATGTATACTTTAATCTGTGTATTGACTGAATCTATGTGCCTGTGATGCTGCTGTAAGCAAGATTTTCATCGAACCCCTATCTCACCGCACTTATGCATATGACAGTAAACTCAATTTGATTTGGCTTCTACCCAATACATGAACTAGTGGTGTCAAGAGTGTTTTATTGTCATATGTTCCAAACAGAACAATACAATTCTTACTTGCAGCAGCATAACGTAATATGTAAACATAGTACTCTGTAAACAATATAATAAACAAAAAAAATGTTCCTATCCTCTTTGAGTGCTCAAGGGCTAGAAATTCCCAGGAGTCAGTGGGAATTATGCCATTGTTCAAGGCTTTCAGTACTGTGTCCTCTGATTGCCTGTCCTCCTGTGATATCATCCTGTGACAGAACTCCAAATAGCTTTTAGGAATCTGGTGTTGGACATGTGAGCAAAGTAGCCAGTCCAACGGAGACTACTGTGATAGGGCCTTTATGCAGAGATGCTAGCCTGGGAGACAACACATACACATATTATTGAAAGGTCAACAAGTTTAAAATGTTAGTGAGTGTCTTTAAGATCAAATGTGACTCTAAGTCTACTAACAGAGATTAAGTATTCTGTGCAATATACAAAGAGAAGTAATATACTACAAATCTTATCACAAATAGTATTATCTTCATTGCTCGACTATTTTCTCTTTCCCCAACGGAGTAGGTAACTATCTGAGCAGTTCAGCTGGATTCCTGTTTGAGTTATACATCCCGGAGCTGTATGTGGAATTTTGTATCACATGTCAGATAGGTTGCATAGCAACACACAATCCCTACCTAGCTGTAGCAGTTCATTGCTGGGTGTCCTGCAAGATGCGATAAGGTGCTATTTTAATGCAGTTTATTTTCTTTAAAGCAAAGCAGTGACAAAGATTTCTCCTTATCACATAACCAGAAATCTCCTGAGTCTTTTAAAATTGATTTAAATACATAACAGCAAAATTGTAGCGAAGCAATGTTATATTCAAATGGGTGACAAATTTGAACGTGAGTGCTGACAAATGAATGCACACAGGGTTCGCATAAGATTAAAATAGCTAATCTTTGGATGAGGCAATGAATGGTAGAGAGAGTGAAATAATTATTGCTCAAGTCCTTAATGGAGATTTGGTTAACGGGTGCCAGTGATGGTGTCATTGACATGTTTCTTAACTATCTTTTTCCCCTTTTCCAGCAGACAGCATCTCCAATGTAAAAGTAATAGAACGGAATTAAAACTGCATATCAAGAGGAGATTCCTTTCATGGCCTTCTTAAAGTAATTGCATTTTAATAGAAAGTATATGAACTATAAGAAAACCTGTGTGCAGAGCAGTTCAATTGGGAAGGGAGGGCCGACATATGTTCAACCATCATTATTCAGTGATCGATTCTTACAATATCCAATTAGTTCTTACCTCAACTGTTTTAAATTCCTGGGCCACAATGCACTTAGAACAATATGCAACCTGCCAATTGCTGTAACAATTGAGAGTTGTTAAAGAATGGCTAGGTATCAATTATCGATCTAATAGAAAGATGGAAGTGGAAATCATGTTTGGTTTAATTCCTGAGCCATTAATAAGATACAAAAAGAACTTCGGAGACAAGTTCAAAAATGCAATTCAAAGTGGCATATCATGTCTAAAGAAGGGTCCCAGATTGAAACGTCACCTGCCAATTCAAAGTGGCATATCATGTCTAAAGAAGGATCCCAAATTCAAACGTCACCTGCCAATTCCGACCACAGATACTGCACTGAGTTCCTCCCGCAGTTTGATTTTTTTCCTGCAGTTTCTTGCAAATGCATATTGTTAAAGTAAGGGAAATGTTAAATGACTGATCCTTCTACAAGTTTCTTTATAACTTAGAAATACATTCTCAGATTATAGAAGATTGTATTATCATTATTAGCTAAAGTGCTTTACTGATGCCTAGTTGTGATATCTACTTTGGGTATTAAGTGTTTTCAGGGCATAACTGACCTTTTGTACAATATTGACAAAAGATGCTAAACACCAGTATTTACTGTAAGTAGTCTGTGCCTTTGCTGTTCTTGCAATTAAGTGTTTTGAGAATGGACGTAGCATGAGAAATGTGTCATCATTCAATATGATAATCTTATGATTCATTAATCATTTTATTAGTTCTCATTTGGGATATTAGACAAGTGCCAAGTTTTTCAATGCCCTCTTTCCTAACTCCTCCCACACCACCCCCATGTATACAACCCTCTGGGCTTAATTCCGGGAAAGGAGATGAAACAGTTGGCTGCCTACTTAGTTTCTCTCACTTTGCACTGGAGAAGAGGTGAATATTTGAAACAAAGGGAACCATTACATCTGGGCAGAACACGAGAATGTCTTTGGCTACAATCTATATCTTAGAAATAGTTAATACTTTTGTAGTAGAAATGCAGATGCAGGTATATACCAAATGGCCAACAATGGGCAATTATGGGCTCCAACCTTCCTTGGTCATCTGTTTCAGGCCCTGCTTTGTTCTGACCTTTTCTTACCACTAGTTCCCTCCCCACCACTTTCTGTCTGAAGAAGGGTCCCAACCCGCAACGTCACCCATCCTTTTTCTCCAGAGATGCTGCCTGACCCGTTGAGTTACTCCAAAATTTTCTGTGTATCATCTAATACTTTTGTTGATGCATCTGCTTTCTCGAGCTTAATTCAGGTTCTCCAAGAATAAAACAAAAATATTTCATTACATAATGATTCTTTAGCCGATGAAAGAAACTTTTGAACCAATCAACAACTGAAATTGTACCTCGTCTTCCTTTTTGCTTATTCAGTGATCAACTGATGAATGAGCATTATCTGACCTATTAACATTGATTGAGTTAATACATTTAAAAAAATCATGCTGCACTCAACTGCATTTACAAATGGATTGCTGTTTCGATTAGCAACTCCGTATTAGTGAACACTAACGAAATCTAGCTTGGATCAAGTGGATGCGGAAAGGATGTTTCGACTAGTGGGAGAGACTAGCACCAGAGGACATAGCCTCAGAATAAAAGGAGATAACAAGGAATTTCCTTAGACAGAGGGTGGTGAATCTGTTGAATTTGTTGCCACAGATGACTGTGGAGACCAAGAAACTTGGGTATTTTAAGGCGGAGATTGACTGATTCTTGATTAGTAAGAGTGGCAAGGGTTATGGGGAGAAGGCAGTAGAATGAGATTGAGAGGGAAAGATAAATTAGCAATGATTGAATTGCGAAGTAGATTCAATGGGCAAAATGGCCCACTTCTGTTCCTATGACTTATGAACTTATCTCACATCTATTAAAACTCATGTGTGTTCACTAAAGAATACAAAGGTTTATGAATTTCTGACCAAAATAGTAATTTGCTCTGACAGTTGTCTAAACAACGATGTAACATGATTTTCATTCATTCTGCCCCAGTTGCCTTCTCTAACTTAGTTGAGTTACAATGAATTCAACTCTACAGTTCTAGATTCTACAGTTTTGCAGTGCTGAAGCTTCAGATAACACCAATATGATTATGGTCTATTATCATATTACAATAAATATGTTTTCAGGCAATTCCAAAGTTCAGGACAATTAATAACACTAGATAAATTGCCATCTGTCCAAAATTATCTTGTATTAAAAGATGCAATTAGAGTAATTTGTATTTCTGACATATCTTTGTTTGAATAATCTGCCTCTGATAAACACAGCTTTCTATTCCTACTTTTAAGATGGCGACAATCAACTACTCACCTGTTAAGTGTCAATAGTAGCTAAACTGGAGGCAGTCTTTGATCTCTCAGAAGGTTCAAATCCCATGCCAGGGATTTAAGCATGAGAAACAATATGCGTGTTGTCGACTGGTCAAGTCATTGAATCCCAAGAGTGAAGAGTGTTTTCATATGTACTGACGACAGAACAATGAAACTATTACTTGCAGCAGTTTAACAGGCCCGTAAACAATATAACAATTTTCAAAATTCAATAAATCATCTGTTTCAATAAACAATCAAAATAATTCAATAAATCCCCACATGTTCTTCAAGTGGATTAAAAAATAATTACATTGCATTTTACTTATCTTTCCATCTCTTTCATCTACTTTTTTTCTCTTTTTGTTTTTAATTTTGTACGTGATAGCTTGGTATGGTCGTGCTAGCATTCTGGTTAAATTATAGGATTAGTATGCACATGGCTCCACCATTGATCTAAAAAAAGTGAGTTCAAATCAACCAAATGAGGTGGGAAAATTAAATTTACCTAAGGAAATAATGTTATAATAAAAGCTAGTAATCAATAATGATGGCAAAACCAGTGGGATTATTGTAACAAAAAACAATGCAGTTCACTGCTACCCTTCAGGCAAGTGATTCTGTCAGTGGGACTTTGCCTGTATTTGCTCCAGATCCATTGATATGATTGACTCTCACGTGGCTCCTCTGTTATGGCACAATTTCTTCTGCTTAAGGAAGCATACAGTTAGTGCAGTCTTTAATTTATGTCCCAGATGCCATGCTGCCCTCATATTTCCAGCTATAAATGGTGTTTAGTTTCCAAACTGGAAGATGCAAGTAAAAGTCTAATTGAAGACCTATGATGTGCGATGTTCCACTCCAACAGTTCTGGGCTGTAATATATGTATGTACACGGAGAATTTTCAAGCAGATCTTGACCTGGATACTTATTTAAGGCAATCATCTGTTTTTGTATTACCAATACCAACATGACTTCACAATATATGAAAATATGCCAAATGAGATAAAATATATAGATCAAATCTTTGGTGGTATTGATGATGGAACTTTCAGCATTTGCATTCATTGTTCAGTGAAACTGACAACTTCTAGATAGACACAAAATGCTGGAGTAACAGGCAGCATCTCTGAAGAAAATGGATAGGTGACGTTTCGGGTCGGGACCCTTCTTCAGACCTTCATAACTTGTGGACAAGTGTTGTTAAACATGAAAATTCAGAGCTTGCTTTCAGTGATACCCCCTTTCTTTGACAAGGTGCATTGCTGAACACAATACAGATGAAAATCTTCTTGAATGTACTGAATTGCGAACCTTTACTTCTTACATCCTATTCTCACTGCATAATCTCTTGAAAAGATTTGGGTTTATTTAGTGATGTGTAACAGGGTTCCCATAGATTTACCATGCCATAGTTATACCTTCATGAAATTCTCTCACTAAAAATCAGGTTTAATGCACCGAAAACACTCCCCTTGGATTAATTGTTTCAAATTTCACCGTTTTTTTAAATAGTTGAAAAATTAATTTGTTTTTAAACATTTCAGTTTCCACCTTAATCCCATTTCTATGTCTCAGTCTTTATACTTTGCCCTTGAAATTTTTTGAAAATTAGAATTGTTATCTTCCTGGACACCGTCCACGAATTCTTGCATATGATTGTTCAGTCTGTCGGATGGTATCAGTGTAGCTGGTTGTCAGAAATCCTGCACGGCTGATACAAGGAAGAAATTACTATTGGGAGAAGTGAAATTCACAGCGCAGTAATTATTAAATCTTTACTTGTAGCTCCCTTCAAGATCATCAACAAGCAGCGTCATTTCACCTTAAAATTTGGACCAATGTATATATTTTATGAGAAAGCTATAAAAAATACATTGGACAGGCTGCTGGTTAACAAATGCAACCATCAGTATGATCACCACTTCCACTACGACATCTTGTTAAATTAATTCTGCATGGATCTCTGTCTGTTTTCCTTCATATGCTTCCAACATTTCCTCATTTACCAAATGATCCATAAAATCAAATACATAAAGGTCAATTTTTCTAAACAGTGTTATACTTTTATTCAGGAATATAATGTACAAGCAAATGACAATATTCAGACTCTCAATTTTTTATGACTGACCCCTATGTTATTGAAACATATTATTCTGGACGGACTTGACAAGACAGTTGCTGCAAGCATGTTTCTCTTTGTGAGAGAATCAAGATCTCGGGGGCATAGTTTCAGAATAAGGGGTCATCCATTTAACATGAAAATGAGAAGGTAATTCATCCCTCAGTGAATTATGACTGTTTGGAATTCACTACTTTCATCTGTGTAGGTTGAGTAAGCAAATTTATTCAAGGCTGAGGTGGACTGGTTTGGTCTAAAGGGGAATTGAGAATTATGGGAACAGCAAGAAAGTGAAGCTCAGACCAAGGTCGATCAGCCATGATCTGTTTAACAACAGAGCACATTTGAGGGTGTGTATAGATTACTCCTGCGCCTCTTTCTTAAATTCTTATGTCTCGTGACTGATAAGTATAGTAAAGAAATGTAACATAGTGAAGGAAGAAGAGAAATACTCAGCAGGCCAGGCAGTATTCATGGAGAAACAGAAGTAACATTTCAAGTCAATCTTTCATGATTTTTGTTATGAAATGTTAACTGTTTCTCCGTAGATGTAGCCTGACTTGCTGTTTATTCCAGAAATCCAACTACTGCAGTTTTGGCTTTTCACTGTAAATCCTGAGGATGACATTAAGAGACTTTGTGAATCTACTCTTAACTTTGATAATGACACAAAACAAAATATCTTCAGAAAGAGAAACTACATACTAACTGTTGGACTGTGAGTTTTGTTTTCAGTCGATCTTTGCACACACTGAACAACATTGTTATAATATCAACTTATCAGTTTATACTGTACAAGTGAATTTGTTGTATTTGACTGTCCCAATGAAATGACTGATTTCTGTGGCTCGACTCTATAAATGCGATCAATATTCCCCACAGAAGAAATTGTTAAATGAGAGCAAAATACAGAGTGATGAGTGGGAGGTATTCACTGACTGCGAGCAGGTGTAGCTACTTAGTTTGATGGAAAGTTGTTTTATTGTTTCAGAACTCATCTGGTCAACGTACTGTCTTTGATTTCTAATGACCAAACTAAAATTAAATATTTACAAGTTTACATTTTCATTTTTATTGAATAAATAGCACTGTTGGCAAGTATGAACAATATAACTCAAGTTTATATTGGAGTATTAAACCGCATGAAATACTGCTTTAGCAGCTGCAGGTTGGATCACAGTAGAGCAGACCCACTGTCTAGAACCATTGCCTGAAGCCCTCACATCAGGCATATGTCAAGATCGGGTATGGAAAACTAATCTGGTTGACTCGCTGTCTCCTTAAGTTAAGTTGCCAGGTTGAAAGAAGACAATCTCTAACTGAAGGCAAAATTTGCGGGTGAGGTTTTGCTAGCCGTGAAAGATATAACTGATGTTAACAGTTCCTAGATATTTCTGACAATAGACAATAGACAATAGAAAATAGGTGCAGGAGTAGGCCATTTGGCCCTTCCAGCCAGCACCGCCATTCAATGTGATCATGGCTGATCATCCCCAATCAGTACCCCGTTCCTGCCTTCTCGCCATATCCCTTGACTCCGCTATTTTTAAGAGCCCTATGTAGCTCTCTCTTGAAAGCATCCAGAGAACCTGCCTCCACCGCCCTCTGAGGCAGAGAATTCCACAGACTCACAACTCTCTGTGAGAAAAAGTGTTTCCTTGTCTCAGTTCTAAATGGCTTACTCCTTATTCTTGAACTGTGGCCCCTGGTTCTGGACTCCCCAAACATCGGGAACATGTTTCCTGCCTCTAGCGTGTCCAAACCCTTAACAATCTTATATGTTTCAATGAGATCCCCTCTCATCTTTCTAAACTCCAGAGTGTACAAGCCCAGCCGCTCCATTCTCTCAGCATATGACAGTCCCGCCATCCTGGGAATTAACCTTGTAAACCTATGCTGCACTCCCTCAATAGCAAAAATGTCCTTCCTCAAATTAGGGGACCAAAACTGCACACAATACTCCAGGTGTGGTCTCACTAAGGCTCTGTACAACTGCAGAAGGACCTCTTTGCTCCTATATTCGATTCCTCTTGTTATAAAGGCCAACATGCCATTCGCTTTCTTCACTGCCTGCTGTACCTGCATGCTTACTTTCATAGACTGATGAACAAGGTCCCTCAGATCCCGTTGTACTTCCCCTTTTCCCAACTTGACTCCATTTAGATAGTAATCTGCCTTCCTGTTTTTGCTACCAAAGTGGATAACCTCACATTTATCTGCATTAAACTTCATCTACCATGCATCTGCCCACTCCCCCAACCTGTCCAAGTCACCCTGCATTCTCATAGCATCCTCCTCACAGTTCACACTGGCACCCAGCTTTGTGTCATCTGCAAATTTGCTAATGTTACTTTGAATCCCTTCATCCAAATCATTGATGTATATCTGACATATGAGAGACATGTAAAACACATTCAATTTAATATCAATATTTAAAAAATAATTAAAACAAAAAAGGTCACAACACATAGAATATTTAAACTAAAGCAAAATAATAAAAAATAACTTGCCTTCCCCTTTGCTTACAAGCCACAAGCCCATAATTGCCAATGAAATTAATGAGATCTCACACCTATACAGGTCAGACATTGTGGAATCCAGTGTAATGATAAGCACAGTTCTGTCAGTCATCATATGTATGGGACATATGGACAGTCAAATGGCTGAGTGTTGGTGGTTCAGATTGGAAACACTGTGAAAGATCAGTTAGATCTGGCCCATTATTTTGAACCTATTATTAGCACAGATTTCTGGAAATGAGATGCATAAAGGAGTGGGATATGTGTATTTTTTTGTTACTATCTAGGGATGGTATACCTACATAAGCTTAACAATTATCGGGAAGTCACCGTAGGCCATATCACTGTGCATAACTGGGAAGTCAAAGGATATCATATGCACAAAGGCACAAAAAGGGAAAGTCAGAGTGTGGCTGAAACAAATTGTTTATAGAAAGTAAAAATCAAAAATCAAACCAGGCATTTCAGAGTAGATTGTGCAATTGTAAGAGAAAATTGTTTTTGCCCTGAGACAGACAGACAGAAAGAAGTGGAAGCACCCGAGATGCAGATGCGGGAATCTGTTGCAAAAAAATGAGAACAGTTGGAGGAACCCATCGGGTCAGTTGACGTTAGACAAAAGTGCTGGAGAAACTCAGCGGGTGCAGCAGCATCTATGGAGTCAGTTGACATTTTGGGTTGAAAAACTTCATCAAGACTGAAAGTGTGTGGCAGATAGTAGTTAGTATAAAGAGGTGGGCGAGGCATAGGGCAAGAGGGAATAAGTGGAGCAAAAGTAAGGTCTCGACCCGAAACGTGACCCATTCTTTCTATCCAGAGATGCTGCCTGTCCCGCTGAGTTACTCCAGCTTTTTGTGTCCATCTTAGGGGATAAGCGGATACAGGTGAAGAGGGGTTGATTGGCAGATAACACTCAGTAGTGGAGAAGCGTGGGGATTGCAACTGTGTTAGAAGGTGATAAGTGGAGAACAAAAGGTTGCAGTTTCAACATCTCATTGGTCTTTGAGCTGTCCAGAGGTCATAACAGTGCTGTATATGTTTATGATTGTTTTTGAGAGCCTTGTTAGACAGCATGGTCATAGGTCAACGTAGCTTTTGTGCATTGCTGACATAAATCAATCTCAATTCAAATGTACATTGGAATTTCTTTATTTTTGTAATAGGATTATTTCATCATTGGATGTGTTTCTATTAATGGCATATAGATCTCAAGGATTAAACGGTATTCTCCAGAGTACTGCCATGAATATTCATGGAGAAAGAATTGTGGGGGCAGTAAATACAGAGCAGTCATTGAAACACAGTATCAATGGTTTGGAGATGTAGCTCAGGCTTTTGAATGCCGTGAATCTGTTTATACAACTAAAGGGCCTGTCCCACGGGCAGGCGATTCCAGGCGGCAAGCGCGACCTAGCAGGAAGTGGAGCCCGCGCGGGGAGCGCGCCGGGGCCGCGGGGTCGGTCCCACGTAGATCGCCGGAGCCGTATGTAGTTGGTCCCGACACTGCGCGGGGCTCAGAAAAACTGACACTGTCCAAAAATCCCGTGCGGCAACGGCCTGTCGCCCCGCTGCCGCCTCGACGCCGCGCGTACCGCCTCGACGCCGCGAGCACCGCCTGGACGCCACGCACCGTCTCGACGGAGTAGGCTAGCGCGTTGCGCGATGTCGTCTTCACCCGATGCCGCGCTCGCCGCATGCATTCGCATGCTCGTGGGACAGGCCGTACGGTAATCACTCGGCCTCCGCGCAGCAACCGCTTCCGGTTAGGTTGCGCTTGCCGAATGCTCGTGGGACAGGCCGTAAGGTGGCACCTGCGCGGCAGCCGCGCGGCCCCCGCTTCCGGGGAAGTCGCACTTGCCGCCTGGAATCGCCTGCCCGTGGGACAGGCCCTTAACTGTGTCTATTAAGGAATGGAAACAAAATTGCAGCAAATTGCAATATAAGCAGCACATTTTCCCCAGAAAGGTGCAGAGAATAGCATATAATATTGACAGGTATGGAGAATTATTGCAACTAGAGATTGGTAATAAGTGCAGTCTTGCTAGCAATGTACACCATTCATGACTGTCGCCTCATAAGTATAACAAATGCTATAAGAGAATGTACAATATCCTGCAAAGTTTGGAACACATTTATGTCTTTTGTTTTAAATTCAATTACATTTATTTTTGAAATATAATGTTTGTTGCAAAGCATACAACAATAAGCAAAAAAGCTTGACAAAAAAATAATAATCAAAAATGCAGTACCTATGGTGATAAACCTTGCCAGATTTCCCCCAGAAATGGTAAATGGCTCGCAGCTGGATGAAAGAAATACAGAATTATGCACACGATAGATTCAAACTCCCTTAAAAATGAATTCACAAATGTTACAATGGCAATTCCATTCTATCTAATTAACAAATGCAACAACAGTAATTCAGTGATTGAGAAACTAACTAAGAATCAAAGGAACATCATGCAGAGTACTGAATTGCTTTCAAGGAATGAAATCCAAGGTGTCAGTTTTAATAAATCCGAGCGCACCATTAAAATGAGGATTAAGTAACTGGTACCTACAGAATAAATCAAATAGCTCAATTTCAAACCATAGAAGAAGGGAACAGCACAGTAGGTAAGGTTGCATTATCCTGGCAAGCAATAGCATCTAGTTTGCTGGGTCCTGTAAGTTAAAGCTTCATTTTGCCATAAATGTAAAAAATAAGGGATTATCCTTTGTGAAATCTAACAGCAAAATGCATCCAGTTAACATTTACACATATGTGATATTGACCTTTTTTGCAGCTGCCAGAAGCTGATTTTATATAAGTGGCATGGGCTTGTAATTGGACTATTGTATCATTCATTCTCAAGGAGAGGGTTTGATGACCAAGCACAAAGCAAATACCCAAGAAGACAAAGGCAAACAATCCACTGGGTCACTCATGCGCACTATTAACATTATTCAATTTAAACTGGACTTTAGACTTTAGAGCGTGGAAACAGGCCCGTGGCCCATTGAGTCCACACCAACCAGGGATCACCCTGTACACTAGCACTATCCTACACACTAGTGACAATTTATAATTTTACAGAAGCCAATTAACCTACAAACCCGCAAGTTTTTAGAATGTAGGAGGAAACCGGAGCATCTCGAGGAAACCCACGCCGTCATAGGGAGAACGTGTAAACTCCTTACAGACAGCGCCCATAGGCAAGATTGAACCTGATTCTCTGGTGCAGTGAGGCAGCAACTCTACCATTGTGCTACCCCTTAGTTAGATTTCTTGTGGTGCAGTGAACAAAATTTGCTTCTCCTTGGGGAAAATGTTTATTCTACAGAATAAATAAAAAAATAGAAAATGCTGGAAATACTCTATGTACACTATTTTATATTCTGGTCAGCAATCACTTGTGCCTTCAGTAATTCCAGCTATCTACCGTCACAGATCCATATTCAACATAACAGGATTTGAAGGTGTTAAGTCCAGGTCCTTTTTAAAGTTGCCTCACACAGTAGGAAGTCAGATTCCAAGCGAATTATGTTCAAAACCAACATAATCTGATTCTTGTATTCAAAATATTTTTAAAAAGGCATCCTTCATTCCTCGCTTTATTGTTACAAGGATTTGCTATTGATTAACAGGAGTTGACGTGTGGCTGGCAATTTATTCTTCAAATGAAGTAATCCAAGAAAAATCTGAGGAAAGACATTCTTGCCATAGAGGGAGTACAGAGAAGGTTCACCAGATTGATTCCTGGGATGTCAGGACTTTCATATGAAGAAAGACTGGATAGACTCGGTTTGTACTCGCTAGAATTTAGAAGATTGAGGGGGGATCTTATGGAAACTTACAAAATTCTTAAGGGGTTGGACAGGCTAGATGCAGGAAGATTGTTCCCGATGTTGGGGAAGTCCAGGACAAGGGGTCACAGTTTAAGGATTAAGGGGAAATCCTTTGGGACCGAGATGAGAAAAACATTTTTCACACAGAGTGGTGAATCTGTGGAATTCTCTGCCACAGAAGGTAGTTGAGGCCAGTTCATTGGCTATATTTAAGAGGGAGTTAGATGTGGCCCTTGTGGCTAAAGGGATCAGGGGGTATGGAGAGAAGGCAGGTACAGGATACTGAGTTGGATGATCAGCCATGATCATATTGAAGGGCCGAATGGCCTACTCCTGCACCTATTTTCTATTTTTCTATGTTTCTATGTTACTGAATTACCTGAATTTTTTTGACATTGGCTCTTCAGTTTACTACATGTTCAAAAAATAAATCATGTACAGTGATAGTATTGGGCAATACGAGGATTTTTATTATGGTCTGAAGTACTGTTATATTCTGTCGTCTCCATCATTCTGCAGAATTAGTTGTTTGCACAGTCCTGTAGCTGGTTGGAAATTCAAGCTCTCAGTCGCACAAGATTAAGCTTTAAAATTCAGCGATCCTGTGTCTGCAGACTCTGTGCATTACTCAACTACTTTCTAGAAATTTTGATTCTATGCTAAGTTAGCTGAAGCTGCCTGGAAATTGGAGTTGGGACAAGAAAGCAGAGGGGGAGATTATTACTTATGATAACTGTCCCAAGTTGCCTATCTCAAATATCTACTTTTACCTCCCAAAGCAGATTTTGTATGGGATCAGAGGATTGATGTTAGAGGATTCTCTTCCTGCTACCTTTTTTCTCTTTCCTATGTTGCCTTTTCCTTCAGCAGAGTTGTTATGATATCTGTCAAAATGTAGTCTTTAATGAGACTGATGACAGGTACATTAAATATTCATTCTGCTGAACTATTATGAAATACATGCCTCATCCAGAATACTGTGTTTGGTTCCAGTCCCCAGATTATATGAATTTATAAACGCATACAGAGGGTCATGAAAAGATTTATAATTATGCTCATTAGGATGAAGGACTGCACTTATAAGGATATATTGAAGAGGCGGGGACTGTTTTCTTTAGGACGAGATAGTGGATGGGAGATTTAATACAAGTTAATAAAATGGTGGGGGAGCAGGGAGAGTAGATGGTAGAGGGAGACTGTAGGTGGAAGGTCAAGGCATAAAACAAAAGGAAAAATAATTAAGTGTGACATAAGAGGGAAGCTTTTTATACAACATGTGGTTTAACATAATGCCTGCTGGCGTTAATGTAATGCCTGCTGATGTTAGCGGCAGAGTCAAGGGGGGAAATTGATATTTATGTGGGGAAATTTGCGTAAACATGGATAAATTTGTGAAGAAAAAGGCTAGAGAGCAAGTGGCAGCAGATGGAGCTAGACAGTTTCTTTAGTAGTGAACCAAATGGTGAGCTAAATGGCCTTCTTCTCTGTTATACCCATTGTATGATTCAATGATAATATGAAATGTTGCATTTTGGCAGAATAATTAAAAATAAAATACAGAAAAGTTATGAGCTAGGGAGAACTTTAGAAAAACGTTCAACCTGCAAAGTGCACTCTCCCATAAAATTCATACTAAATGTAAAAACTGAAGATAATTTTTGTGATGAATATTTTCATTGGAAAGTAATATCGATTCATCCATCTGAATAGGCCTGATGAAATTTCTTCTGTCTGCTTTATATGAAGGGAATATTCATGTCGTAAATTGAGCCTTGGGGAATGCCCATCCACATGGTTAAAACAAAATTAAAGGCCAGAATGATTTATAGCCAGTAATTTTAGCATAGTTGGTCACTAAGAAAAAGCACACCCCATTGAAACAAAGCATATTTCTTTAAATAATAAGAGTAGCTTGTAAGTACATCAAGGTCTCATCAGAATGGCACAGGTGGCATGGTGGCACAGCGGAAGAGATGCTGCCTTACAGCGCTAGAGATCGGGTTCAATCCTGACTACTGGTGCTGTCTGTGCGGAGTTTGTACGTTCTCCCCATGAACTACGTGGGTTTTCTCCAGGTGCTCTGGTTTCCTCACATATTCCAAAGATGTACAGGTTTGTTGGTTAATTGGCTTTGATAAAAAGTGTAATTTGTCCCTAGTGTGCAGGATAGTGCTAGTGTATGGGATCGCTGGTCGACGTGGACTCAGTGGGTCAAAGGGCAAGTTTCTGCGCTGTATCTAAACTAAACTAAACAAAACAAAGAACAGTAATTTCTGAAGGGTATGCTCATCATGCTCTCAGGGGAAGTGGGATACACTAAATGTAATTTCTGGACTTCCACATGTCACAGCAAGATTAGCGAGCTAATAGCCTTGCTGCTGAAATTCTAGTCAGATATTTCTTTTATGGTCCTGTTTATACTAATGATCTTACTTTACCTACACACTTCCCATGTTGATCTGAAGAAAAGTAAGATCATAGGGATTAAAAAATCAATTTCAACACAGAAGATCCTGTCAGAAATTTCTCTGAGAGAGGCCGATTGACAGAGGTTCCATTGGCCGTTATCAAATTATAATGGCAAATGATAGGGAGACGGAAAAAATCAAACGGTACTGCAGAAAGCAACTGCAGAAACTGTGCATACTTACGGAATACAATAGGAATTGCTGGGGGAAATGAAGAAATCTTGAACAGTTCCCAGATTGCTGATTAGTAAAATCAAGTGTGTTTGCATCTATTGGCCAGATTGCAGTTCAATTAAAAAAAAGCATGTTTGCATTGATCATAGATCTATTTGATAGTAACCTGTAGTAAGCCTCAATTTTCAATCCTTAGATTTATCCTTCAGTTTCAGCTTCAGTGCAACCAATATTATTATTTCTTAAATGTATTGCTAGGTAGCTTTGATACATCAAGGTAGGTTTCAGGTCAGATTGCCAGGTTTAATAATTTGGTTGCTGTACATTAATGTAAAGTGTAGTAGATAGCATTTCTTATTATGTTCATTTTCCTGATTCTGTCTGTATACTTTACCAAGCTGTTCAAATGGTTGAAGAATGGTTTGGGGGCTCCTTTCCTAAGCTGACGTGTAGGTAATTTGTCTGTAAGGCACTGCTTCTCTCTCTGTTATAGAAGTATTTGCCAATGGACATTGCCGTCATTTGGAATTTTGGGACAGTTTTATAATTGCCTCCGCACCTTGTGGAGCTGGAGAGATTAATCCACATGCCATATCTAATTGTAACTACATAATGTAGTTACAATGGAAGAATTATGAAGAAGACAGCAGGAAGTCAGATTTTTGTGCTGAGTTCTCACAAATCCAATATGCTTGTAATGGTGTAAATAAATGGACCTGGGCCTTCAGTTAAATAAAACATTTGGTGGGATCATTAAATTCAATATACCCCACAATTCAATGAAGGACTAACCCGTGTCTGTTGGTTCTTCTGCCAAAAACAAACCAACACCATGGTGCCTGATAGTTGACAACATTGCAGCAGGCAGCCAGCACTGTTGTGTGGCTGAATTTATCAAAAAGGAGCACAATAAGAAACTAACCCAATTTGCTCTTCCTAAAACCAATTTGCACTATGTAAGTGGGGAGGTGCATGCTGTTGTAGTAGTAGGCAGATTTCAATGATTACAACTTTAATACAGCACAGATGCCTCGCACTGTTTCCTGCAGAGTTTGAGGACGAGAATTAATCCCCAGATGCGAGGATGGGTTCCAGCAGATTGCTTATCTGCTCATCTTTTAACAACCTGTCCCTCCCTGCATGCTCTCTTCTCATTCTCCCCGTGCTGCTGCGTGTCAAGCACAATGCGTGTTGGAGAATCCTCGTCAAGTCAGGTCAAGTGGAGCCTGGTTTATTGTCCTATGCACATACGGTGTGATACCGTGCAATGAAAAACCTTGCTTACAGCAGTATCATGGACACATAGACTCAGACCTAAGTCAAGAAACAACAGTTTGTGCTGAAATTTTGAAGTCGGTCTTTCCATGCCTGCCACCACACATTAGATTTTGTTAGCTCTGGAATATCAACTCTAGAATCTATCAATATCCAGCAGAAATAAATCAGTAACTAACGTACAAGTAGTTGATGTTTGCTTTAAATAATCCTGGAGGCAACCGTGATGAGACCCTGAATAATTTGAATTAATTTCCATATTGCTGGTTCATCCTCTTAATTAAGGCTGACATTGTTGGTGCAATTCATTATTCCCTTCAATGTGCCAACTGCCAGAGAAAAAGAGTATTTGAAGATTCGAAACCTCAACCCTAGCACCAAGCTCAAGATGTACCAAGTAACAGTGATCCTGCCCACCTGTATGTTTTCCAGACCTGGACAATCTGTAGCAGCCACCTCAAAATGTTGGAGGAGTATTATCAATGCTGCCTGTTCAGAATCTTCCAAATCCACTGCTGGGTAGACAAATCAATGAGAGTGTCTTTGCTTGGAGCAGCATCCCCAACACTGAGACTGCTGATCATGCTCAACTAGCTCCAGTGACTGGATTGCATTATTTACTTGCCTGATATCATTACTCTTAATGGAAAGACTCCTCATAGAGTCCAATGCATTGAACAATTTCCAGTAGGCCACCCTTGAAGCATTCTTGAAAAATGTAACATGCTCATCAATTTATGGCAATACTAACTCAAGGTTATTCCAATCGCAAAGGAGCACCTGGGGAGGTATCTAACATTTCTGGTTAATTGACAATTCTGACTAATTGAAACAAAAGAAAAAGTGATTACATTGCTGTATGTTGATTCATAATTTTGAGTGATGATATACTGAAATATTTCAGTATAATTATTTTTTTAAAGTCCTTTAAAATGGACTTTATAAGTTCATTGACACTTTGGACTAAGACAATATTTTGTCATGATATAAAAAGTATGTATAAAGTTATTGGTGCAGTTAATTATTTATTAAAAAAAACCAATTAACCAGAAGGAATATAAGGAGTAATCAAAAGTGGAGGTGTCACTAGGGATAGGCATCTCATATTTTAATATGTTCTATAGAAGCACAATATGAAACAAGGATTTTAGGGCATCTCAATAGGTTTCTCATTTATCATATCCACTAAATTATTCAATAGTTTGGTGACAATTATTTGTGTTTTCTTTTCTTAGGATTGGGAGTTTCCACAGTTTATGGGAAATTTGGAAATCAATCTTCCTGGTCTTCCCACCTCACATATTCAATTAAGACTACCTCATTTCAAGAAGTTATTCAAGAATGAATATACCATTTGTATCACAGGTACGAACGCTATGTAGAAAATAGTGGAGGTAGGATTTGTAATAGAAATGCTTAAACTTAGTAATGAATCATGTCCAATTAATTATTACCCTGCTGACTGGAGAATATAACTGCCCTTACTCATTGTTTGATGTAATAATTGATTCTATGAGACATAAAAGTAGGTGGAATTGTAGATAGCGAGGAAGGTTGTCAAATGATACAGCAGGATATAGATCAGTTGGAAATTTGGACAGGTAAATGGCAGATGATATTTAATTTGGATAAGTGTGAGGTGTATAATTGGGGGGTCAAATATAGTGATAGAGCTTCAGTCCATCTTGTCCATGTTAATCTAGTTTCCTTCCAGAGTTAGTCCCATTTGCCTGCAGTTGGAGTGTATCCCTCTAAATCTTTCCTATCCATGAACCTGTCCAAATATCTTTTAAACATTGCAATTGTACCCGCATTTACCACTTTATTTGGTAGCTCGCTCCATATGCTCACAGCCCTCGGGTCCCTTTTAAATCTTGCAACTTTCACCTTAAACCTATGCCCTTTAGTTTTAGACTTCCCTATCTTGGTGTAAATACTGTGGCTATTCACCTCATCATTGCCCCTTGTGATTTTATATACCTCTATCAGGTCACCCTTCAGCCTCCTATGCTCCAGGCAAAAAACAATCCTAGCCTATCTTGCTCCTCCTTATAACTCAAACCCTCCATTCCCAGTAACAACCTCAAAATCTTCTTTGCAGCCTTTCCAATTGAATGACGTCCTGAGATGCAATTATAATGCAAGAGGAAAGTATACAGTAAATGGCAAGACCCTTAGGAACATTGATGCACATAGCTCCCTGATAGTGGCAACACAAGTGGATAGCGTGGTTAAGAAGACCTCGGCATGCTTGCTTACATTAGTTGGGGCACTGACTATATAAGGTGGGAACTAATGTTGTGGCTATAATAGGGTACATTTGGAGTAATGTGTGCAGTTCTGGTCGCCACATGGTAGGAAGGTGCGAAGCCTTTGGAGGGATGCAAAACAGGTTCACCAGGATGTTGCCAGGTTTGGAGTGCATGAGCAATAAGGAGAGTGTGGACCAACTTGGATTGTTTACCCTGGATGGTTGGAGACTGAGGGTTGACTTGATAGAAGTTTATTGAATTATCAGAGGCACAGATAGCATCGATGGCCAGGTAGACAAAAATGCTGGAGAAACTCAGCGGGTGAGGCAGCATCTATGGCCAGAGTCTTTTTCCCAGTCTAGTACTGGAGGGCATGGATTTAAGGTGAGAGGGGGGAGTTTAATGGAGATGTATAGTGCAAAGTTCCACCCTGGGAGTGATTGGTACTCAGACAACATGTTGCCATGGGAGGTGATGGAAGCAGACATGATAGCGACATTCAAGAGGCAATTGGACAGACAAATGAACAGGCAGAGAATTGAGGGATACTGACCATATGCAGGTAGGTGGGATTAGTTTAGCTTGGTATCATGATTGCCACAGAAACGGTGGGCTGAATGGCTTGTTCCTGTGCTGAGCATGTGCTATGATTAGAATACTGATTAAAAGTTACTGGCTGGATATTTCAAGTTGCTTTCATTTTGTTTTTCATCTTGTGGAAACGAATGTATTTGGTAAATTGTATTTGGTGAATTCTGTCCGAAGATAGGGACAGGAACAGCTTCTAGTGCTAAATGAGTGCCAAGATATTAGTCACTGATTGTGAACCTAAAATATGGATTGATTAGTGCCCATTTTTAAATACAAATGTCTTGCAGAATTTACTTTAACCTAGATTGACTGTTCCTGAGTGACATAACGCCCAATGTGAAGTTAAGAGTCTCGACCTGAAACATGGCTTATCCTTTCCCTCCACTGATGCCACCTGACCCATTAGATTACTCCAGCATTTTGTGTTCTGCTCTTCCAAATACTGTCCATGTTAGTCCAATGTCAGATGTGGCATCACTATTCAGGCCACAACTGGCTCTGACCTCAACAACATAAATTGGAGCTCAGTGCTGCAAACTATGATCATTATAGAAGTTGAAGTAACTTTGTATTAATTTATGGGTTTTAATTGATTGTTAAAGGCCATTGATATTGGGAGGCTTGAATTAGCACCTTCAGAATTCACCAGAATCAAACAGCTTCCACAACCTAATGGTCAGAGCTTTTTCCAGCATTTAGTTGCTGACACCCTTATGCGAAATGGGTACCCGGACGTGGCGTAGAAGGACGAGAAGCCGAAGCAAAGAAGTGGAAGCCAAAGAACCGAACAGAAACAAAGCCGAAACGCCAAATAACCGAAAGCGTACAAAGCCGAAACGTCAACTAACCGAAAGGGCGGGACGCCTAAAAGCCAACTCACCGAAAGCAAACTCACCGAAAGGCCCCTCTGCCAAAATGCCAACTCACCGAAAGGCTGGAAAAATGACCCCCACCCTCCTGTCTCCATCGGCCAGTGATGTGATGGATGCGTATGTCTGGACCAATCACTGACAAATCCCGCCCCCCCACCCCCGGCGTCGTCATGTCCGTTATTTGACTTTACGGCACAGCGGCCATTCGGTGAGTTGGCTTGTAAGCGATGCAGCCTTTCGGTGAGTTGGCATTTCGGCAGAGGGGCCTTTCGGTGAGTTTGCTTTTAGGCATCCCACCCTTTCGGTTAGTTGGCTTTTAGGCGTCCCGCCCCGTTGACGTTTCTGCTTTGTACACTTTCGGTTATTTGGCGTTTCGGCTTTGTTTCCGTTCGGTTATTTGGCTTCCACTTCTTTTCTTCGGCTTCTCGTCCTTCGACGCCACGTCCGCACACGTGCGAAATGGGGTGATGCAGCTGGCACCATTCCATTATAAAGGCTTTGTTATGACCATGACTAGCCAGACTGAGTGGGTTGGAGACTTCAGCGCAGGAGAAAAGGCTTGCCCATTCCTAGACTACAGTCTAGTTTTCAAGCAGCTGCAGCAGATTTCTACCGTACTTCTTAATGTGTTGCTCACTGTTGCAACAGGGACTGCACTCATTCATAGATTGTTTCATCTTCTTGGCTGAGGAGCATGTGGCACTGGGATTTACTAGCATGGCTTCCTGTGAGCGCAGGTTGTTAATGAATGCCACAGAGGCAGAAGACTCTTTCATCCTGAGGGAGTTAGCATTCCTGCACATTTTGGGCAGTTGGCACAGTACAGTGGTTTGGATCCTGCAGAACAAAGCCTATCCCCTACTTCCCTGGCTCCATAAATCTTGAGCTCTGCAATCACATTATCTGAGCAAATTCTGTTTTTTAAGACCTTGCTGTATGCAAAATAGTTGATGTATTCCTTGCCAGTGATGGCAATGCAAGGGCATATGATTTAGTTCAAAACAACAGAAAAGCTGACAAATGCAAAAGTCTGTGTACACTGGCAATCTGAAGTAAGACTTTTAATACTCAGACAGTGAGCAGCATTAATGGATAGAAAAATTGAGCTTCATACAATTCTCAATAAATATTTATGTTTTAGTGGAATAGAGCATGCATATAATTTAATTTCTTTAGAGACAATCCATATTTTGCACATAAAAATTGCCTTATTGATGCAAAAATGAATGTAGTTTTTTGTTGTCAGTTTGAAGAAAAATCTTTAAGCAGAGTTTTCTAAGGGAATCTTACAGTTATTCATCACATTTGTTTGCAGGTAAATGGTTTAACTATGGCATTATCTTTCTTGTATTGATTTTGGACCTGAATATGTGGAAGAACCAAATATTTTACCAGCCTGCGGAATATGGTCAGTATGTGGGACCTGGTCAAAAAATCTACACGGTGGAAGATATGGAGACATTAAAGGATTTAAACAAAACTACTCTAAATTGGGAATGGAGGTCAACTAATATTAACCCACTGACTAACAGGACCTATGTTCATGGTGACATGTTTTTGCACAGCAGGTATACAGGTGTCAACATTGGAGTCAAGTGTCTTGCTTTTGTCCCAAGCATCTTGGCATTTATCCTCTTTGGTTTCTTTATCTGGTTTTTTGGGAGATTCCAGAAAAGCGAATTAATTAACGAAAAACAGGATAATTTGTATGTAAAGATCAAAAGGAAATCACCATCGGAATTTAGCAAAGATTTAAATGAACCTGCAGAAGACACACCAAAGCCTATGACTATAAACAATGAATCACCGATGTCCACAGGGACGGAGGTGGCCACAGCTATTGTCCACAGCACTACTCCTGCTTCACCTACTGAAGACCAGGGCACTTTCCTCAAGGATTCACAGAGCAACAGTACAGTTGACACAAAACCGCCTTCTGAACCTCTGCCCCCTCCTATTTTGCCTGACCGACTGGCAAAAACAATAGCTGACCAAAATGGTGAGACGAAGACTTAAATCAAGCACATGCCTTAAGTAGGATTTTACTTTTTCATTTTTACACATTTATAGATCTTTGTACATTTTGTGTTAGAGTGTCACTTTGACTTACAAAATACTGACCTAGGTTTTAAAATAAAACAGAGTAACTAATAATGTACTGTAGGTGGTGGTTCTGCAATGGAACAAAGTCACTTTTATTTTTTAAGAAAAGCATAATGTTGTGCCTATACCTAGACATTCCTATGTAGCTTGCCTTTCGCAATAACACAAAGGTTTGTCTCAATGCTGTATTAAATTGTACTGTAATATTGTATTCATCTCTATTGAGGTTAAAATGATAAGTACTGTACATCGTGCCTTGAGAAAATTCATTTTGTATTCTATCGTCTCAAGGAAGTTTAAAAAAAAATGGTAGATTTTCACCTTCACAAAATATAAAATATTAGCAGTTCTTGAATATCTAAAGCGATTGCTTCTGAGACCATTGGGGTTTTCCTTGTGCTTTGCTGCATTCTTCTGAGGCGGAAAATATTGCTGGGAGTGTTAATTATGATCACTGCTTAACTGGTAATGGTGTGGATAGTATTGACGGCTGAACCACACGTGAACAAAGATTTGTTGATTAACCTCTTAATTTTGCTAAACAGGCAGTCTGCCACAGAATGCAATGATGGTGGTGGAAAGTGACACTGCTGCCCTGTAAATGAGGAGAATATATATTAAGAATTGCATTGCACCTCTGTATACTGAAGCACAACAACTGTCTGTATTGATATATACGTCTAGATACTAGAATAAACAGTGAAATCTCTTCATCTTGTGTTCCTTTTCTATTTGAAGCTTTACTGAGATGATCTTTGACAATAATCCCCAACCAGGTGGCGTCAGCAATGGCTGCCCCGCCAACAGTCTGTCTGTCCCTTCCTTCTTTGTGCTGGAGTAACTCAGCGGGTCAGCCGGCATCGCTAGATGTGCATATGGAATGAGCTGCCACAGGAGGTAGTTGAGGCAAGTATGTGGTAACATTTAAAAGGCATTTGGGCAGGTACATGAATAGGAAAGATTTCGAGGAATATGGGCCAAAGCTGAGGGATATGGGACAAATGGGTGTAGTATAGATGGGGCACTTTAGTCAGCTTGGTCAGGGTGGGCCAAAGGCCGTGTTGCTGTGCTGTTTGACTCAATGACTGAATCTAGCTTGGATGGGGCTTCTTGGACCATGGGGAGTTTGGGTCGCTGGGTCTGTATCCGTGCTGTACGGATCTATGTTCCAGTGGCTTGAGGTAGCTTGTAAGAGATGCTGACAATGACTTGTGTTGGAATTCCAATCTCCTTAGTCTTGTCAGTAGAGTGTGTTATCACAAGAGCAAGTCTGTTTGAGATAAGCCACTTGGCATCTGGAGAAAGCTTTAGTGTAGTTATCTGATGCTGGGATTTGAACCAGGCTATTTCACCCCTTGGTATCCACCATATCACTTTGTTTATTCTAGTCTATTCTGGCTCTTAAATCTTGAAGCATACGCAAGAAGAGTTGTGAGGGATGATTGGAAGTGGAGTGCAGGTTAACTCTGGTATGTTTGACATTTAGATTACACAGTGGATTAGTGGGATGGTCAGCACGGTGGTGCAGCGGTAGAGTTGCTGCCTCGCATCGCCAGAGACCTGGGATCGATCCCGACTATGGGTGTTGTCTGTACGGAGTTTGTATGTTCTCCCCGTGACTGCGTGGGTTTCCTCAGCGTATCTCCTCTGGAAGCTATTTCCATTCACACACCAGTTTTCTCCCATACTCCAAAGGTGCTGGTTCGTAGGTTAATTATAAATGGTCGCTAGTGTGTAGGATAGTGCGAGTGTGCAGGGTGAGTGCTGGTCCCGGGATGATCCAGTGGACCGAAGGGCCTGTTTCCGCGCTGAATCTCTAAACTAAACAAGTGCACCTCTTTTGCCATTTGTTGATTTGCAGTCAGTCCAAGTGCTGTGACATTCATTCACTTTTATTTTAGTATGTGTTAAATGTATGTTTTTAGCTTTCTTTAGCTTGTTTTATGAGGGGGGGGGGGTTGGGGGAAACTATTTCTAATCTCTTACCTCGACGGAGTTGCAATTTTTTTCTGTATCGTATCTCCGTCCATACTGCGGCCTAGCATCGAGGTGTTGGCGGCCTTTGCTGGAGGCCGACTTTTGAGAGTTCCACCACGGGTGCCTGAGGGACTTTAACATCGCGGAGCCCGTGATCCCTTTGCCAGGGATCGACCTCGGAGCTCCAACCGTGGGTGCTTGTGGACTTAACATCACAGAGCTTGATGGATTGTTCGACTGCCCCGACCGTGGGAGAATAAAGAGGAAGAAAATTGGACTGTTTGCCTTCCATCACAGTGAGGAATGTGGGGAATCTGCTGTGGTGGATGTTTGTGTTAACTTTGATGTAGTTGTGTATCTTGTTGCTTTTTTTTCTCTATGGCCTTATGATAATTTGCATATCACTGCACCTTAATCGGTACATGTGACAATAAAAGAACTTTGAAACCTTTGAACTTGAATGATAATTCATTTGTTTGGTTCTAGCACTGAGTGGAATTCAGCTGCTCATAGCCACTAAATAGATAATTTCTTAAAGTAAGTTTGTTACTTTAAAATAATTTGCTCACATACTTATCCTTAATCCTGGATTCATAGAGAGATCTTACAAAATTTCCATATTAGTCAGTCTGTGACATTAGAAATTCATTCGTATATATATATATATTTAACTTTAAACCCTCATTTAACCCTCATTATAATCGACTATAGGTGGGGAACGGTGTCCGTTATTACCGATTGTCCGCTATAACAGAGTAAGGGTTTATCATGTGTAGGAAAGAACTGCAGATGCTGGTTTAAATCGAAGATGGACACAAAATGCTGGAGTAGGTCAGCGAGACAGGCAGCATCTCTGGAGAGAAGGAATGGGTGACGTTTTGGGTAGAGACCCTTCTTCAGACTGATCTGAAGAAGGGTCTTGACCCAAAACATCACCCATTCCTTCTCTCCAGAGATGCTGCTTGTCCCGCTGAGTTACTCCTACATTTTGTGTTTATATGGGATTATCATTATATATAGAAACATAGCAACCTAGAAAATAGGTGCAGGATTGGGCCATTCGGCCCTTCGAGCCAGCACCGCCATTCAATATAATCATGGCTGATCATCCAAAATCAGTATCACGTTCTGGCTTTTTCCCCATATCCCTTGATTTCCTTAGCCCTAAGAGCTAAATCTCTCTTGAAAACATCCAGTGAATTGGCCTCCACTGCCTTATGTGGCAGAGAATTCCACAGATTCACAACTCTCTGGGTGAAAACATTTTCCTCATCTCAGTCCTAAATGGCCTACCCCTTAAACTGTGATCCCCTGATTCTGGACTCCCCCAACATCTAATCTAATCTATCCAATCCTCTAAGAATTTTATATATTTCTGTAAGATTCCCCCTCATCCTTCTAAATTCCAGCGAATATAAGCCCAGTTGCCCCATTCTTTCATCATATGTCAATCCCGTCATCCTGGGATTTAACCTGGTGAATCTATGCTGCAGCCCTCAATAGCAATAATGTCCTTCCTCAAATGTAGGAGAAACAAACAACTGCGCATGCTGTTTAATACACAAAAGGACACTAAGTGTTGGAGTATCTCAACAGGTCAGGCAGCAATTCTGGAAAACATGGATAGATGTCGTTTCGGGTCGAAACCCCTTCTTCAGGCTTTCAGTTTCGAACTGAGTCTGGATTCCAGGTGTTTTGAGGTGAAGAACGACGGAGTCATTGTTCACGGCTGACGGTGGCCGGAATGCCCGCGAGGGTTGGCGGTGGCTGTGGCGGCAGCAGGTATGGCCTAGAAGCGGCCGAGGAAGCCGTGGGCCAGGGTTGGCCGTGAATGTCGGTAGGACCGGCCAGGAAGCAGCTGGGCAGGCGGTATGGGTCAGGGGTGCTGTCAGTAGCCCAGCCTGGAAGCAGCTGGAGCGGCTGTGCAGGCGAGAGTGGCATCGGCAAACCAGCTTGGAAGCGGCTGGGGAAGCGGTGCAGGTCGGGGTGATGTCGACTGTCTGGCCTGGTGGCGAAGGGGAGCAGGTCCATCCGCTATAACCAAAATCCATCATAAAGAGTTTACTGTATATTGTTTTGAGTGCACGTGAACTAAAAATGATTAGGGTTATCCAATTTTCATTTATTTTGATCCTTATTTAAATACCATATTTAAATGCACACTAAATATGAACCCAACAACAATAATATTAATTTATTGATATAACACTATTAACATAAATTTGGTATGGAACTAATGAAGCAGGTGCAAGAACAGGCCAGCAGTAAGTCAGAAGAACAAAGTTGTACGTACGGTAAGCACTTGTATCACAAACTCATATTCAGCAGTGGCTTATAATATCAGTTAATGATATTACCTTTGATAGAAACAAAAACTGAGTAACTCAGCGGGACAGGCAGCATCTCTGGGGAGAAGGAATGGGTGAACGTTTCGGGTCGACACCCTTCTTCAGACTTACTTTTGACTACTTTAAGTGAGTAAGATTAGTGAAGCCTCCTCGAACTTCTTTTGCACAAGTCTTTTAGAGATGGTATTCGTACTGAAATCCAACCACATTGGATGATTTAAACTACCTGTTAAAATGTCTTCCATAAAAGTGCCCCATCAAATCACAATCAAATTTCAATCCCACTCTTGAATGAGAATATATGAGAGAAATTGAATGAACAGACCAATCTGAAATCACGCTGATTATCTCAGTTAATCATGGGTATCTCCTCTTCCTTTGTAATATCAGACTGACTCAACACTCGAAGTTAAACCATGAAAACAGTCCTTCTGTTAATGCCCAGAAGTTTAGTGCAAAGTCTAGTCAGCCTGCCCAAAAATTCAATTGGATTCAGATCTAAAATGTCTGAACACTCAGAGGTTCAAAGAGAAGCCAGTTGTGAAGAAAAGTACACAGTTCAAAATATTAACAGGTTCCTTTTGTACAGATGTTGTCTTACTTGTTGAAGTCCATCATTTTCTGTTTTTAATAACAGATCTTTAATGTAAAGTTCATTTCCATTCACATTTCTTTGTTAATGAAGCATCCTGTGCCCGAGGCAGCAATAGAAATGGGCTGATGTTGCATGTCACATTATTTCAATGTTTAATGGAACTGAATTACAGAATTTCCCCCAACTCCATCCTGGGAGACATCGCTGACCACAAATGTAACCAGAAAGACAAGATGAATAGTATTGCTACAACAGTCAGCCAAAGACTCGATATGTGACAAGTGATTCACTTTCTGAATCATCAAAGTCTTGCCACCATATACAGGACATGTTGGAAGCATGATGGAAGACAACACATTTGTCCAGATGAGTGCAGAACGAGCAAAATTCTAAATGTTCCACACCTTACACAACAAGCAACCTGCTCTACTGGCAGCTATGCTGTACATTCACCGTCGCCAGACCTACAGTAACTATCTATCTATCTATCTATCTATCTATCTATCTATCTATCTATCTATCTATCTATCTATCTCTATATACTTTTAAAACTCTCTGGCTGTCGTCCGTCTGTACGTCTGTAACGCCGATATTTTTTACCGTTTCTAAAGAGGTTACGTTTATCTTTACGAATAGACGATCCTGATTAAATTTGGTTGTGTTTAGGTACGCTTTTTAAAATAAAATACCTCCCCCCCCCCCAAACCAAACATTTCAAAATGTTTAAAAAAACAGCTCAGCCGTAGAATGTTAGTAAAGATTCCGTTGTGTGATGTCACAATGCACAATGGTCACAGATGTCCAATCGGAATGGATCCATTTACATATGCCTTTGCGGCGGCCCCAGCCCCGGCCCCTCCCCCCAACCCCCGCAGCATTGGGCATTGTGACATCACAAAACGGAACCTTCATTTACATTCTATTGCTGAGAGCTGTTTGTTTAACATTTTGAAATGTCCCCATTCCCTATCACCCCCACACACGCGGCGACGCCCTGCGACACGTGTGACAAATCGAAATGAATCAGTTTACATATGCCTTGGCAGCAGCCCCAGCCCAAGCCCCTCCCCCCAACCCCACAGCCTGTGTCGAAGGGCGTCGCCACGTGTGTGGGGGCGATAGGGAATGGGGAAATTTCAAAATGTTTTAAAAAAACAGCTCTCAGCAATAGAATGTTAATGAAGGTTCCGTTTTGTGATGTCACAATGCCCAATGCTCAAATATGTCCAATCGAAATGAACCAATTTACATATGCCTTTGCAGTAGCAACAGCACCAGCCCCTCCCCCCCACCCCCGCAGCCTGTGTCGAAGGGCGTCGTCACGTGTGTGGCAATAGAGAAAGAGGATTGGGGGTGATAGGGAATGGGTAACAGATGGACTGTCCCTACCCCTCCTACTTCAACTCTCCCTCCCCACTCTTCCCCCTCTCTCCTCTCCCCCTCCCTCCCCTCCCACCCCCTCTCTTCCCCCTCCACCACCCCTCTTCACCCCCATCTCCCCCCCACCCCCTTCACCTCTCTCTTGCACCACTCCCCGCTACCCTCTGCCCCTCACTCCCCACTGTTCCCCTCTCCCTCCCCACCTCTCTCCCTCCCCCTCCCTCTCTCCCTCTCTTCCCCCTACTCCTCTCCCCTTCCCCTCATCCCCTCTCCCCCTTCCTGCCCTCCCCGCTCTCCTCCCACTCCAAACTCTCCTCCCCCTCCCTCTCACCCACCCTGATCTCCTCTCCCTCCCCAATCTCTCCCCTTTCCTCTTCCCCCTCTCCCCTCCCTCCCCCTCTCCTCTTCTCTCCCACCCCATCTCCCTCTCCCCTCTTCTCTCCCCACCCCGTCTTCTCTCCCCCTCCCCCCTTCCCCCGAGTGTGTTTGGGGGTGGTTAGTGTGAGTTTGGAGGGTGGTTAGTGTGAGTGGGATGCCGCAGCCCCCCCCCTCTCCCGCAACGCGCGTTGGGAAAACAGCCCGCCAACAGTCTCTCTGTCTTTAAGACGGAACTGCAGATGCTGGAAAATCGAAGGTACAGAAAAAAAACCTGTATATCATCAGCGGGTTCAGCAGCATCTATGGATCAAAGAAAATATGCAATGTTTCGGTAGAAAACCATTCTGAGGATGGGCTTCGACCCAAAGCGTTGCCTATTTCCTTCGCTCCATAGATGCTGCTGCACCCGCTGTGTTTCTCCAGCTTTTTTTTGTGTACCAGTCTCTCTCTCTCTCTCTCTGCCCTTCTCTCTTCACAGCCCGCGGCTCAACTCATGCACGCCCGCTCCAACCCCCCCCTTCACCTCTCTCCCCATCCTCTCTTTCCTCTCTCCACCCCTCTCCTCTCTCCCCCTTCCTCTCCACCCTCCTTCCCCCTCTCCTCTTCTCTCCCCACCCCGTCTTCCTCTCCCCTCTTCTCTCCCCACCCCGTCTTCCTCTCCCCCCCTCACCCCATCCCCCCGAGTGTGTTTGGGGGTGGTTATTGTGAGTTTGGGGGGTGGTTAGTGTGAGTGTGATGCCGCAGCCCACCCCCCCTCCCGCAAACGCGCGTTGGGAAAACAGCCCGCCAACAGTCTCTCTGTCTTTAAGACGGAACTACAGATGCTGGAAAATCGAAGGTACACAAAAAAAACCTGTATATCATCAGCGGGTGCAGCAGCATCTATGGATCGAAGTAAATAGGCAACGTTTCGGTAGAAAACCAGTCTGAGGATGGGCTTCGGCCCAAAGCGTTGCCTATTTCCTTCGCTCAATAGATGCTGCTGCACCCGCTGTGTTTCTCAAGCTTTTTTTTGTGTACCATTCTCTCTGTCTCTCCCATCTCTCTCTCTCTCTCTCTCTGCCCTTGTCTCTTCACAGCCCGCGACTCGACTCATGCACGCCCGCTCCAACCCCCCCCCTTCACCTCTCTCCCCATCCTCTCTTTCCTCTCTCCACCCTCTCCTCTCTCCCCCTTCCTCTCGACCCTCCTCCTCCCCCTCTTCAAATTTTTTTTTCTAACATTAAATTTTCCCTCTGCCCAAACACCTCTAGACGCATGTGAGAGGTGAGGGCTATTCGTCAGTGGATAGGGTGGAGATGGGATAAAAGAAGCAAATTAAAAAATTAAAATAATATCAAGGGGTGTGATGAGTTTGTGTGTTTGTGGGTGCCGGATTACGTGCTTTGGAGGAAAGGGGGTGATTAGTGTGACGCCACAGCCTCCCCCCCTCCCACAAACGCACGTTCGGTGTCCAGACCCAACGGGTCTGCACTTGGTCTAGTATTATATTAAACTCTCTGGCTGTCGTCCGTCTGTACGTCTGTACGTCTGTACGTCCAACGTTCTGCTTGACCTTTGATACCGACCCGCGCCCGCGCCCGCGCGGCGCGCGGAAACGCCGATATTTTTTACCGTTTCTAAAGAGGTTACGTTTATCTTTACGAATAGACGATCCTGATTAAATTTGGTCGTGTTTATGTACGCTTTTTAAAATAAAATACCTCTCCCCCCCCCCAAACCAAACATTTCAAAATGTTTAAAAAAACAGCTCAGCCGTAGAATGTTAGTAAAGATTCCGTTGTGTGATGTCACAATGCACAATGCTCACAGATGTCCAATCGGAATGGATCCATTTACATATGCCTTGGCAGCAGCCCAAGCCCCTCCCCCCCAACTCCCGCAGCATTGGGCATTGTGACATCACAAAACGGAACCTTCATTTACATTCTATTGCTGAGAGCTGTTTGTTTAACATTTTGAAATGTCCCCATTCCCTATCGCCCCCACACACGTGGCGACGCCCTGCGACACGTGTGACAAATCGGAATGAATCCGTTTACATATGCCTTGGCAGCAGCCACAGCCCCAGCCCTCCCCCCCAACCCCGGCGCCTGTGTCGAAGGGTGTCGCCATGTGTGTGGGGGTGATAGAGAATGGGGAAATTTCAAAATGTTTAAAAAAACAGCTCTCAGCAATAGAATGTAAATGAAGGTTCCGTTTTGTGATGTCACAATGCCCAATGCTCAAAGATGTCCAATCGAAATGGACCAATTTACATATGCCTTTGCAGCAGCCCCAGCCCCAGCCCCTCCCTCCCACGCCCGCAGCCTGTGTCGAAGGGCGTCGTCACGTGTGTGGCAATAGAGAAAGAGGATTGGGGGTGATAGGGAATGGGAAACAGATGGACTGTCCCTACCCCTCCTACTTCAACTCTCCCACCCCACTCTTCCCCCTCTCTCCTCTCCCCCTCCCTCCCCTCCCACCCCCTCCCTTCCCCCTTCACCACCCCTATTCACCCCCATCTCCCACCCACCCCTTTCACCTCTCTCTTGCACCACTCCCTGCTACCCCTCTGCCCCTCACTCCCCACTGTTACCACCTCTCTCCCTCCCCCTCCCTCTCTCCCTCTCTTCCCCTACTCCTCTCCCCTTCCCCTCATCCCCTCTCCCCCTTCCTGCCCTCCCCGCTCTCCTCCCACTCCAAACTCTCCTCCCCCTCCCTCTCACCCACCCTGATCTCCTCTCCCTCCCCAATCTCTCCCCTTTCCTCTTCCCCCTCTCCCCTCCCTCCCCCTGTCCTCTTCTCTCCCCACCCCGTCTCCCTCTCCCCTCTTCTCTCCCCCCTCCCCCCGAGTGTGTTTGGGGGTCGTTAGTGTGAGTTTGGGGGGTGGTTAGTGTGAGTGTGATGCCGATGCCCCCCCCCTCCCGCAAACGCCCGTTGGGAAAACAGCCCGCCAACAGTCTCTCTGTCTTTAAGACGGAACTGCAGATGCTGGAAAATCGAAGATACACAACAAAAAACTGTATATCATCAGCGGGTGCAGCAGCATCTATGGATCGAAGGAAATAGGCAACGTTTCGGTAGAAAACCAGTCTGAGGATGGGCTTCGGCCCAGAGCGTTGCCTATTTCCTTCGCTCAATAGATGCTGCTGCACCCGCTGTGTTTCTCAAGCTTTTTTTTGTGTACCAGTCTCTCTGTCTCTCCCCTCTGTCTCTCTCTCTCTCTCTCTCTGCCCTTCTCTCTTCACAGCCCGCGGCTCGACTCATGCACGCACGCTCCAACCCTCCCCCTTCACCTCTCTCCCCATCCTCTCTTTCCTCTCTCCCCCTTCTTCTCCACCCTCCCTCCCCCTCTCCTCTTCTCTCCCCACCCCGTCTTCCTCTCCCCTCTTCTCTCCCCACCCCGTCTTCCTCTACCCCCACCCCATCCCCCCGAGTGTGTTTGGGGGTGGTTTGTGTGAGTTTGGGGGGTGGTTAGTGTGAGTGTGATGCCGCAGCCCACCCCCCCCCTCCTGCAAACGCGCGTTGGGAAAACAGTCCGCCAACAGTCTCTCTGTCTTTAAGATGGAACTGCAGATGCTGGAAAATCGAAGGTCCACAAAAAAAACCTGTATATCATCTGCGGGTGCAGCAGCATCTATGGATCGAAGGAAATAGGCAACGTTTTGGTAGAAAACCAGTCTGAGGATGGGCTTCGATCCAAAGCGTTGCCTATTTCCTTCGCTCCATAGATGCTGCTGCACCCGCTGAGTTTCACCAGCTTTTTTTGGTGTACCAGTCTCTCTGTCTCTCCCCTCTCGCTCTCTCTCTGCCCTTCTCACTTCGCAGCCCGCAGCTCAACTCAACACCCGCTCAAACCCCCCCTTCACCTATCTCCCACATCCTCTCCTTCCTCTCTCCACACCCTCCTCTCTCTCCCCCTTCCTCTCCCCCCTTCCTCTCTCCCCCTTCCTCTCCCCCCTTCCTCTCCACCATCCTCCTCCCCCTCTTCAAATTTTTTAAATTCTAACATTAAATTTTCTCTCTCTGCCCCCCCCCCCCTCTAGACGCACCTGAGAGCTGAGGGCTATTCGTCAATGGATAGGGTGGAGATGGGATAAAAGAAGCAAATTAAAAGGGTTGTGATGAGTGTGTGTGTTTGTGGGTGCCAGATTCCCACCCCGCAACCGTGCTTTGGAGGAAAGGGGGTGGTTAGTGTGACGCCACAGCACCCCCCCCCCCCACCCGCAAACGCACGTTCGGTGTCCAGACCCAACGGGTCTGCACTTGGTCTCTCTCTCTCTCTCTCCCCATTCTCTCTCTCCCCATTCTCTCCCTCACCTTTCTCTCTCTCCCTTCTCTCTCTCCCTTCTCTCTCTCCCTTATCTCTCTCTCTCCATTCTCCCTCCCTTCTCTCTCTCTCTCTCTCTCTCCCTTCTTTCTCTCCCACTTCTCTCTCTCCTTTCACTCTCTCCCTTCTCTCTCTCCCTTCTCTCCCTCACAGCCCGCGACTCGACTCATGCACGCCCGCTCCAACCCCCCCCCTTCACCTCCCCATCCTCTCTTTCCTCTCTCCACCCCTCTCCTCTCTCCCCCTTCCTCTCCACCCTCCCTCCCCCTCTCCTCTTCTCTCCCCACCCCGTCTCCCTCTCCCCTCTTCTCTCCCCACCCCGTCTTCCTTCCCCCCCTCCCCCCATCCCCCCGAGTGTGTTTGGGGGTGGTTAGTGTGAGTTTGGGGGGTGGTTAGTGTGAGTGTGATGCCGCAGCCTCCCC
>CM075979.1:63013201-63100701 GCA_038087875.1 Malacoraja senta
AATATCAAGGGGTGTGATGAGTGTGTGTGTTTGTGGGTGCCAGATTCACACCCCGCAACCCTGCTTTGGAGGTACAGACCCAACGGGCGGTTAGTGTGACGTCACAGCCCCCCGCCCCAAACGCACGTTCGGTGTCCAGACCCAACGGGTCTGCACTTGGTCTGCACTCCCCACTCTTCCCCTCTCCCTCCCCACCTCTCTCCCTCCACCCTCCCTCTCTCCCTCTCTTCCCTACTCCTCTCCCCTTCCCCTCCTCATCCCCTCCCCCCCTCTCCCCCCTTCCTGCCCTCCCCGCTCTCCTCCCACTCCAAACTCTCCTCACCCTCCCTCTCACCCACCCTGATCTCCTCTCCCTCCCCAATCTCTCCCCTTTCCTCCTCCCCCCTCTCCCCTCCGTCCCCCTCTTCCCTCCCCTCCCTCCCCTCTTCTCTCCCCACCCCGTCTCCTTCTCTCCCCCCTCCCCTCCTCTCCCCAACCCCCGTCTCCCTCTCCCCCACTCCCCCCCGCCTGTGTGTTTGGGGGGTGGTTAGTGTGAGTGTGATGCCGCAGCCGCAGCCCCCCCCCCTCCAAACACAAGGTAAACAAAAAAATGAAGTATAACTCAGCGGGTGCAGCAGCATCTTTGGATCGAAGGAAATAGGCAATGTTTCATAACAAAACACGTCTGAAGATGGGTTTCGGCCACAAACATTGCCTATTTCCTTCGCTCCATAGATGCTGCTGCACCCGCTGAATTTCACCACCTTTTTTGGGTGTACCAGTCTCTCTGTCTCTCCCCTCTCTCTCTCTCTCTGCCCTTCTCTCTTCACAGCCCGCAGCTTAACTCATGAACACCAGCTCAAAACATCCCCCTTCACCTATCTCCAACATCCTCTCCTTACTCTCTCCACACCCTCCTCTCTATCCCCCTTCCTCGCACCCCTTCCTCTCTCCCCCTTCCTCTCCCCCCTTCCTCTCCACCCTCCTCCTCCCCTTTTTAATTCTAACATTAAATTTTCACTCTCTGCCCCTCCCCCCCCTCTAGACGCACCTGAGAGGTGAGGGCTATTCGTCAGTGGATAAGGTGGAGATGGGATAAAAGAAGCAAATTAAAAATTAAGATAATATCAAGGGTTGTTATGAGTGTGTGTGTTCGTGGGTGCCAGATTCCCACCCCGCAACCGTGCTTTGGAGCAAAGGGGTGGTTACTGTGACGCCACAGCACCCCCCCCCACCCGCAAACGCACTTTCGGGGACCAGACCCAACGGGTCTGCACTTGGTCTAGTATACTTTTAAAACTCTCTGGCTGTCGTCCGTCTGTACGTCTGTACGTCCGTACGTCCAACGTTCTGCTTGACCTGTGCCGCCTTTGATACCGCCCCTGGCCCACACAGCGTGCGGAAAGGCCCATATTTTTTACCATTTCCAAAGAGATGACATTTATTTTTACGAATAGCCACTCCTGATTAAATTCGGTCGTGTTTATGTACACGTTTTTAAAATAAAATCCACCCCCCCCCCCACCCCCATGTGATTTTCTCCGATTGTCTCCGATTTTCTCCGAAAACGACGCCATATTTTTTTCGCCGATTTTCTCCAAAAACGACGCCATCTTTTTTTCGCCGATTTTCTCTGATTTTTTCCGAAAACGACGCCATCTTTTTTTCCATGATTTTCACCCCGGGGTCTGAAGCACGTTCGGGAACAAGTGTCAAGCACTTTCGGGGACCAGACCCAACGGGTCTGCACGTGGTCTAGTATACTTATAAAACTCTCATCTTGTCCTCTTCCAGTTTGCGTTGTTTTTAAATTTGCGCAAAAACTGTCCCCGATAGCGCTGCGATCATTCGTCACCTTACTTGCCATTCTCCTGTGCTGCAAGTGCATCCATTTTTGTTCCGATCAGTGAAATATTACAAAAGTTATTGGTCTTCTCTCCTGTCATTCGCCGGGACGGCGCCGCCATTTCCGGCACCCGCTGTCAATCACCAGCGGCGAGATTAAAGCTGAAGGAGCAGAGTGAGCAGAGTGTGGGCGGGGGCTGTGTTCGCCGGCGGGGGCTGCGTTCACGGGCGGGCGGGGGGTGTGTTCGTGGGCGGGGGCTGTGTTCCGCAGGCGGGGCTGTGTCTGTGGGCGGCGGCGGTGGCCACCACAGCTAGCCGGGAGCCACTGAGTGCTGCCAAGGCCGGGAGCCGTTGACTGTGACAGGAGGCGGGGACGGGTGCTGCTGAGTGCGTCCGGAGCCGGGGTCTTGGCGCCGGTGAGTGCGGTGGAGCCGGGAGCCTCTGAGCATACACACCCCCCACCACACATACCCCTCCCCCTCCCACACCCCCTCCCACATACACCCCCTCCCCTACCCCACAACCCCCACAAACACCCCCCGCCCACAAACCCCCTCCCCCGCACACGCCTCCTGCGCACACACCCATCCCCCAACACACCCCTACCCCTCCCCCACACACCCCTCCCACACCACCCCACCCACCCACACCCCCCGCCCACCCACACCCCCCCCCACACACCCCTCCCCACCCCCCACACCTCTCCCTCACACACCGCCCCCCACCCCACACACCCCCTGCCCCACACCACCCCCACAACCCTCCCACCCCACGCCACAACCCTCCCACCCCACACCGCCCTGCCACACACCCACACCGCCACACAGCGGTAGGCCACGGCAGCAGCAGGAATAGGCAGCGGCAGGGGCAGGCAGCGGCAGGGGTACATAGATACATAGAAAATAGGTGCAGGAGTAGGCCATTCGGCCCTTCGAGCCTGCACCGCCATTCAATATGATCATGGCTGATCATCCAACTCAGGATCCCGTACCTGCCTTCTCTCCATACCCCCTGATCCCTTTAGCCACAAGGGCCACATCTAACTCCCTCTTAAATATAGCCAATGAACTGGCCTCAACTACCCTCTGTGGCACAGAGTTCCAGAGATTCACCACTCTCTGTGTGAAAAAGTTTTTCCTCATCTCGGTCTTAAAGGATTTCCCCCTTATCCTTAAGCTGTGACCCCTTGTCCTGGACTTCCCCAACATCGGGAACAATCTTCCTGCATCTAGCCTGTCCAACCCCATAAGAATTTTGTACGTTTCTTTAAGATCCCCTCTCAATCTCCTAAATTCTAGCGAGTATAAGCCGAGTCTATCCAGTCTTTCTTCATATGAAAGTCCTGACATCCCAGGAATCAGTCTGGTGAACCTTCTCTGCACTCCCTTTATGGCTATAATGTCCTTCCTCAGATTTGGAGACCAAAACTGTACGCAATACTCCAGGTGTGGTCTCACCAAGACCCTGTACAACTGCAGTAGAACCTCCCTGCTCCTATACTCAAATCCTCTTGCTATGAAAGCCAACATACCATTCGCTTTCTTCACTGCCTGCTGCACCTGCATGCCTACTTTCAATGACTGGTGTACCATGACACCCAGGTCTCGCTGCATCTCCCCATTTCCTAATCGGCCACCATTTAGATAATAGTCTGCCTTCCCGTTTTTGCCACCAAAGTGGATAGCCTCACATTTATCCACATTATACTGCATCTGCCAAACATTTGCCCACTCACCCAGCCTATCCAAGTCACCTTGCAGTCTCCTAGCATCCTCCTCACAGCTAACACTGCCCCCCAGCTTAGTATCATCCGCAAACTTGGAGATGTTGCTTTCAATTCCCTCATCCAGTTCATTAATATAAATTGTAAATAGCTGGGGTCCCAGCACTGAGCCTTGCGGTACCCCACTAGTCACTGCCTGCCATTGTGAAAAGGACCCGTTTACTCCTACTCTTTGCTTCCTGTTTGCCAGCCAGTTCTCTCTCCACATCAATACTGAACCCCCAATACCGTGTGATTTAAGTTTGTAGCCTAATCTCTTATGTGGTACCTTGTCGAAAGCCTTCTGAAAGTCCAGATACAACACATCCACTGGTTATCCCCTATCCACTCTACTAGTTACATCCTCGAAAAATTCTATAAGATTCGTCAGACACGATTTACCTTTCGTAAATCTATGCTGACTTTGTCCAATGATTTCACCACTTTCCAAATGTGCTGCTATCCCATCTTTAATAACTGACTCTAGCAGTTTTCCCACTACCGATGTTAGACTAACTGGTGTGTAATTCCCTGTTTTCTCTCTCCCTCCCTTCTTAAAAAGTGGGGTTACGTTTGCTACCCTCCAATCCTCAGGAACTACTCCAGAATCTAAAGAGTTTTGAAAAATTATCACTAATGCATCCACTATTTCTGGAGCTACATCCTTAAGTACTCTGGGATGCAGCCTATCTGGCCCTGGTGATTTATCGGCCTTTAATCCATTCAATTTACCCAACACCACTTCCCGACTAACCTGGATTTCACTCAGTTCCTCCATCTCCTTTGACCCGCGACCCCCTGCTATTTCCGGCAGATTATTTATGTCTTCCTTAGTGAAGACGGAACCAAAGTAGTTATTCAATTGGTCCGCCATATCCTTGTTCCCCATGATCAATTCACCTGTTTCTGACTGCAAGGGACCTACATTTGTTTTAACTAATCTCTTTCTCTTCATATACCTATAAAAACTTTTGCAGTCAGTTTTTATGTTCCCTGCCAGTTTTCTTTCATAATCTATTTTCCCTTTCCTAATTAAGCCCTTTGTCCTCCTCTGCTGGTCTCTGAATTTCACCCAGTCCTCTGGTATGCTGCTTTTTCTGGCTAATTTGTACGCATCATCTTTTGCTTTGATACTATCCCTGATTTCCCTTGTTATCCACGGATGCACTACCTTCCCTGATTTATTCTTTTGCCAAACTGGGATGAACAATTTTTGTAGTTCATCCATGCAGTCTTTAAATGCCTTCCATTGCATATCCACCGTCAACCGTTTTAGAACTAATTGCTAGTCAATCTTGGCCAATTCACGTCTCATACCCTCAAAGTTACCTTTCTTTAAGTTCAGAACTGTTGTTTCTGAATTCACAATGTCACTCTCCATCCTAATGAAGAACTCAACCATATTATGGTCACTCTTGCCCAAGGGGGCACGCACAACAAGACTGCTAACTAACCCTTCCTCATTACTCAATACCTAGTCTAGAATAGCCTGCTCTCTCGTTGGTTCCTCTACATGTTGGTTTAGATAACTATCCTGCATACATTCCAAGAAATCCTCTCCCTCAGCACCCCTGCCAATTTGATTCACCCAATCTATATGTAGATTGAAGTCACCCATTATAACTGTTTTGCCTTTGTTGCACGCATTTCTAATTTCCTGTTTGATGCCATCCCCAACTTCACTACTACTGCTAGGTGGCCTGTACACAACACCCACCAGCGTTTTCTGCCCCTTAGTGTTTCGCAGCTCTACCCATACCGATTCCACAACCTCCAAGCTAATGTCCTTCCTTTCCACTGCGTTAATCTCCTCTCTAACCAGCAACGCTACCCCACCTCCTTTTCCTTTCTCTCTATCCCTCCTGAATATTGAATATCCCTGGATGTTCAGCTCCCAGCCTTAGTCACCCTGGAGCCATGTCTCCGTGATCCCAACTATATCATAATCATTAATTGCTATCTGCACGTTCAACTCATCCAACTTATTACAAATGTGGCAGGGGCAGGCAGTGGCAGAGCTTGCCCATATTTTAAGAGTTATTCATATTTTAAGCTTTGATAAAGTTTCCACTTGTCGTGCCCATCAGCTACGCCTGACTGTTCTATGTCACAATGGGATCCCAATGGGCGGGAATGGCTGCGCCGCCGGAGAGTGGATGGGGGAGGGGTTGACGGGGGATGGAGTGAGTGTGTGGGGGGGCAAGGGGTGGAGTGGGGGGTGAGGGGAGGAGGGGGTCAGGGGCGTCACAACGGGAACCCGTCACCCTCGCCTTCGCAGTTGGGGGCTATGCGTGAGTGGTGGAATATTGCGTTGGGGGACCAGGCCTCCCATGTGAGAATGGGACCAAATGGGTCCCACTAGTCTAGTAATATCTATAAAATTCTTTGCAGTATCTCACAAAGGCTTTCCCAGCCGCATCTTCCAAAACTATTTCCAGTGCCAGGAGGAAGGATTGAAGAGCAGCTACATGGCATTTCAACACTTACAAGCTCCATCCAAACTTTGAAACATATAGTTATTTCTTGAAAAATCCTGGAACTATACCAAACACCATTATCAAATCATAGAAAATCAAATCATAGAACATTAGTCAGTTTGCTGCAACATTTTCAGGAGCAATTAGGGATGACACTAGATGATGAATGCACCAATTAAGTCCACACCCTTCCAAAGTCAAATAGAAATGTCTATTGTATGTCCATAATGGTTATTGCACTGTTGATATTTAGGTAACAAACATGTCTTTAACCAAAACTCTTGAGTCTGAACCACAATTACTTACTTGTGTGTAAAGACATATCTGGACATATGCATGAGTTTGTTCAGAAATTTGGATTTAACTTTAAAAATTATACCAGGCGTGTGTTGGCCATTACGAGGTTACCAGAGAGCCAGATGATGATATTCAGAAATTCCAATGGGTCCTTATATGGATATATGAATGATCCTTCATTCATCACCTTTCCATGCAATACTGCTGATATTACCAAATGGCAAGCCTGAAAGACATCTGGCCAATGATTGGCACCTTCCATGGACGTTAACTAAAAGGGGCCTTATCATTGTGAACAAAGCTTTCACTTATTTTTAACAAGATGTGGGTATCAATGGCAATGCTAGTATTTAATACCTATCTCTATTTGTCTTCAAGTTTAATTTAGTTTAGTTTAGTTTATTGTCACGTGTACAGAGGTACAGTGAAAAGCTTTTGTTCAAGTTCAAGTTCAAGTGAGTTTATTGTCATGTGTCCCTGATAGGACAATGAAATTTTTGCTTTGCTTCAGCACAACAGAACATAGTAGGCATTGACTACAAAACAGATCAGTGTGTCCATATACCATTATATAAATATATACACACATCAATAAATATACTGATAAAGTGCAAATAACAGATAATGGGCTATTAATGTTCAGTGTTTTGTCTGAGCCAGGTTTAACAGCCTGATGGCTGTGGGGAAGTAGCTATTCCTGAACCTGGTCGTTGCAGTCTTCAGGCTCCTGTACCTTCTACATGAGTGTGTGGCCAGGATGGTGTGGGTCCTTGATGATACTGCCAGCCTTTTTGAGGCAGCGACTGCGATAGATCCCCTCGATGGAAGGGAGGTCAGAGCCGATGATGGACGGCAGTGTTTACTACTTTTTGTAGTCTTTTCCTCTCCAGGGCGCTCAAGTTGCCGAACCAAGCCACGATGCAACCAGTCAGCATGCTCTTTACTGTGCATCTGTAGAAGTTAGAGAGAGTCCTCCTTGACAAACCGACTCTCCGTAATCTTCTCAGGAAGAAGAGGCGCTGATGTGCTTTCTTAATAATTGCATCAGTGTTCTCGGACCAGGAAAGATCTTCAGAGATGTGCACGCCCAGGAATTTGAAGCTCTTGACCCTTTCAACCATCATTGATATAATCAGGACTGTGGGTCCCCATCCTACTCCTTCCAAAGTCCACAATCAGTTCCTTGGTTTTGCTGGTGTTGAGGGCCAGGTTATTGTGCTGGCACCATATGGACAGTTGCTCGATCTCTCTTCTATACTCTGACTCATCCCCATCAGTGATACGTCCCACAACAGTGGTGTCGTCAGCGAACTTGATGATGGAGTTCGCACTATAACCTGCTATGCAGTCATGAGTATAGAATGAGTACAGCAGGGGGCTGAGCACGCAGCCTTGAGATGCTCCCGTGCTGATTGTTATCGAGTCTGACACATTTCCACCGATACGAACAGACTATGGTCTGAGAATGAGGAAGTCGAGGATCCAATTGCAGAGGGATGCGCAGAGACCCAGTTCTGCGAGTTTGGTAACCAGCTTGGAGGGGACTATTGTATTAAATGCCGAGCTGTAATCAATGAATAACAGCCTGACATATGTGTTTTTGTTGTCCAAGTGGTCCAGAGCGGGGTGGAGGGCCAGCGAGATCGCATCCATCGTTGATCTGTTGTGGCGGTAAGCGAACTGCAGTGGGTACAGGTTTTTCTCGAGGTAGGAGTTGATTTGCGCCATGATCAACCTCTCAAAGCACTTCATCACCACAGGCGTTAGTGCCACAGGTCAATAGTCATTGAGGCACATCAACTTACTCTTTTTGGGCACTGGTATAATTGATGCCCTTTTGAAGCAGGTGGGAACCTCAGACCTCAGAAGTGAGAGGTTGAAAATGTCCGTAAAAACTCCAGCCAGTTGGTCCGCACAGGTTTTTAGAACACGACTAGGTATACCATCAGGTCCAGGCGCTTTTCGAGGGTTCACCCCTCTGAAGGATATCCTGACGTTGGCCTCTGTGACTGAGACTGAAATACCATCACAGCGAATGGGGGCTCGGGAAGGCACATCGGTGTTCTCCCTATCAAAGCGTGCGTAAAACGCATTGAGCTCATCAGGGAGTGATGTTTTGCCGACATTCGAGCTGCCTCCTGATTTTGCCTTGTAGGAGGTGATTGCATTCAGGCCCCGCCACAGCTGCCGAACATCTGTCTCATCCTCCAGTTTGTTGTGGGCTAACCAGTCAGTGGAAAGACAAGGAGGTGATAGTGAGACATTTTCTTGAACTTATATATGACATTTAATGCTGTCTTTTGAGCAATGGAGCGATAATACTTCCATGTCTTGGTAACCCATAGCTTGGAAGCTGACGTGCAGACTGTAGTGTTCCTGCTTTGTGGTACAGTGAATGGATTTGCAAGTTGAATAATGCACAGGTTGTTGGTCCATTTTACAGGTATTCTAGGTCTTGCCATCGACAGTTAAGGGCCTATCCCACTTGGGCGACCTAATACATAGATACATAGAAAATAGGTGCAGGAGTAGGCCATTCGGCCCTTCGAGCCTGCACCGCCATTCAATATGATCATGGCTGATCATCCAACTCAGTATCCCGTACCTGCCTTCTCTCCATACCCCCTGATCTCTTTAGCCACAAGGGCCACATCTAACTCCCTCTTAAATATATCCGCGAGTTCTGGCGAGTTTGCCCCCGACTCATACTCACGAGGTCGTAGGAGGTCTTCGTAACTCTCCTTCAAGCTCAAGAGTGGGCTCCGCGTACTCGAGGCCTCAGTTAGGTCGTGGCTTTTTTTTCAATATGTTAAAAATGCCTGTGAGTAAAAAAAGGTCGCCATGGAAAAATCGATAAATTTTTTACTCATATGTTTAGTCGTAGTAGGTTGTAGTATGTTGTAGTAGGTCACAGCAGGTTGGCATGTTAGTCGTAGGTAATCGTGGGTAGTCGAAGGTTGTCGAAGGTAGTCGTAGATAGTCTTCATCATAGTCGAAGGGTCGAAGGGAGATCGAAGGAGGTCGTCTTCACTCTCCACTACTCAGTGTCCATTTTTCCCGAAGTTAGTCGTAGCTAGTCGTAGCTAGTCGAAGCTGGTCTTCAACATAGTCGAAGGAGGTCGAAGGAGGTCTTCAACATGTAATTTATTCAAACTCTTCTAAACTCGCCAATTAGGTCGCCCAAGTGGGATAGCCCCTTTACTTGAAAGTTCAATTGCAGTGGCCGATCACAATTCAGATTAGAAAACACATTCAAATACCAATAAAATTAAGTCTGTCAACCTATCAGTAGTATACTTTAGTTCTTTAAAAGGGCCCTGCAGGCCATATGGCCCATTATAGTTTGGTCAGTTATGTGAAAGAGTTATCCATTTATTTCAAATTTTCTTTCTCAGTTATTTTACAGTAAATGGTAATGTACTTTATTCTGTGCATTGCAATTTTAATACATGAGCATCTAATACGATCTTGTACTGTTGATAACTTCAGTGTATTGCAATAAAAACAAAGTTATCTTTTCTGAAGCATCTGAATATTAACGTATTTATTTAGTCTTTTACTTACATGCACAGGAATAACTAACCTCTTATTTTTCTGATATTGTAACTTTGAGTATAAATTAATGATCACTTTCTCTTTCTACGAGGCAACTAATCAAATTAGAGGTGTAGCACAGCGCAGTAACTGAAAGCAAATTCCAGAAAATTAGATAATTATAGGGTTCTTTGGTTCGAAAAGCATCCAAATTAATTTGAGAATGCATTATTTTTCTTGTACAGAGTTCTGTGCAGCAGACAGGGTAAGGAATGCTATCAGTCTTACAGCCTGCCTGTTGGTTATGTCACAAGCAATCTTTATCAGTTCTGCAAGTGCATCCAACTGCAGTTTGCATGCTTAATCCCTGCTAACCTGGTTAAATCCAATGGTTTATCAAATCAGTTTTTTCTCTGAGTTCACCATGGTAATGGACAAATTTCTGCCTGATTTAAGATGATTTACAAAGACATTATATAAATCCCCAGAAACATGCAGTCAAGGAGCTAAATTCTGCCTAAAGAATTGTCAACTTTTTGACAATTATTCAATAATTGTTGATTTTGTTGCAACTGGCTACAATAACTATATTGCATTTTATATTTACCGTCCAGATGAAGGACCTTGAATTGAAATGTTGACTGTCCATTTACCTCCACAGATGCTGCCTGACCCGCTGAAGTTCCTCCAGCAGCTCTCCTTTTTTTGCATATACAGTGTATTCAGAAAGTATTCAGACCCCTTCAATTTTTCCACACTTTGTTACGTTACAGCCTTATTCTAAAATGGATTTAAAAAATGTTTAATCATCAATCTACACACAATACCCCATATTAAAAAAGGAAAACAGGTGTTTAGAAATTTTTGCAAAGTAATTAAAAAGAAATAACTGAAATATCACATTTACATAAGTATTCAGAACCTTTACTCGGTACTTTGTTGAGGCACCTTTGGCAGTGATTACAGCCTCAACAAATCTTGGGTATGATGCTACAAGCTTGGCACACCTGTATTTGGGTAATTTCTCCCATTCTTCTCTGCAGATCCTCTCAAGCTCCGTCAGGTTGGATGGGGAGCGTCGTGCACAGCTATTTTCAGGTCCCTCCAGAGATATTCGATCGGGTCCATGTCCGTGCTCTGGCTGGGCCACTCAAGGACATTCACAGACTTGTCACGAAGCCACTCCTGTGTTGTCTTGACTGTGTGCTTAGGGTCGTTGTCCTGTTGGAAGGTGAACCTCTGCCCCAGCCTGAGGTCCTGAACGCTCTGGAGCAGGTTTTCATCAAGGATCTCTCTGTACTTTGCTTCGTTCATCTTACCCTCGATCCTGACTAGTCTCCCAGCTCCTGCCATTGAAAAACATCCTCACAGCATGATGCTGCCACCACCATACTTCACCATAGGTATGGTCTTGGTCAGGTGATGAGCGGTGCCTGGTTTCCACCAGACATGACATTTGGCATTCAGGCCAAAGAGTTCAATCTTGGTTTCATCAGACCAGATATTCTTGCTTAGGTGCCTTTCGATAAACTCTAAGTGGGCTGTCATGAGCCTTTTATTGAGGAGTGGCTTCCGTCTGGCCACTCTACCATAAACGCCTAATTGGTGGAGTACTGCAGATATAGTTGTCCTTCTGGAAGTTTCTCCCATCTCCATAGAGGAACTCTAGAGCTTTGTCAGAGTGACCATCGGGTTCTTGGTCACCTCCCTGACCAAGGCCCTTCTTCCCCGATTACTCAGTTTGGCCGGGCGGCCAGCTCTATGAAGAGTCCTGGTGGTTTCAAAGTTCTTCCATTTAAGAATGACGGAGGCCACTGTGCTCTTCGGGACCTGCAATGCTGCAGAAATTGTTTTATACCCTTCCCCAGATCTGTGTCTCGACACAATCCTGTCTCAGAGGTCTACGGACAATTCCTTCGTCTTCATGGCTTCGTTTTTGCTCTGACATGCACTGTCAACTGCGGGACCTTATATAGACAGGTGTGTGCCTTTCCAAACCATGTACAATCAATTTAATTTACCACTTGTGAACTCCAATCAAGTTGTAGAAACATCTCAAGGATATTCAATGGAAACAGGATGAACCTAAGCTTAATTTTGAGAGCCATCGCAAAGGGTCTGAATACTTATGTAAATGTGATATTTTAATTACTTTGCAAAAAATTTTAAACGCCTGTTTTCACTTTTATATTGTTTATTGTGCGTAGATTGATGATAAAAAAAAGAATGTAATCCATTTTAGAATAAGGCTGTAACAAAACAAAATGTGAAAAATGTGAAGGGGTCTGAATACTTTCTGAATGCACTGTAAATACAGTATATTTCCTTTGCGAGAAAGTAATAGTCAACCAGATATTTTCCTCACAATCCAAATTATTTAACTTCTTGAATATAAATACCCCAGTTATCATGGTGGTAGATTTGAACTTATGGCTCATATCAATGGTTGAGGCCATAGATTAAGAGCCTGATCATTTAATTTATATGCTGTTTTCCCATCTAAATTGCATTGTTCACAGTGAGAATGATGTAGAGATCTTAATCTGCAGCACCGAAAGCAAACGTTTGGTACACTATGAAATACATCAGAAAATGTCAGAGTAGTTTTCCAGCCTTGACCAGTAAATGTCCCGAAGTGGACAAAGATTCGTGGAAATCTTGCACTTATAGCACATTCTTTTGTCTTTTGCATAAAACGTCAGAAATTTTGGAAGGAAATGTTTGAAATTTTTACAAAAGTATTTAAAATAAAACTGAACCCCAAAGCAGAACTGATTATCTTTGGAACAACGGAGGTCGGCCCTGAGCTGACTTCGTTCCAAAAGAGTTTCCTTAATTATGGCTTAATAACGGCAAAAAAACTTATATTCAAATTCTGGAAAAATGCACCAACACCAACGCTTAAAATTTGGATTTCAAACATGTCTGAAATGTTACATCTAGAAGACATGAGATTCATCCTAGCAGGCAAATCAGACCAATTCTTAAAGATTTGGTCTCCCTTTATCGATTTATTACAAGCACATGGTGCAACATAACCCTGGAAATTTACTTTCAGAACCGGGCGAGGGGTGCGTAAAGATATGAAGCAGCTATATCCCTTTTATCTTCTTTTTTTTTTCTCTTTTCTCTTCTTCTCTCTCTTTTTACTGCACTTTTCCACAATCTATTACTTTCACCACCTAACTTTCTTTTTCTCTCTTTTTGCTTCTACTACTTTTTTATTATTAGATTTAAAAACAAGAAGTTGTACATGAAATGTAATATATTATTCTTGGTTTATACTATTGTGTATGACTTCTAATAAAAATATTATTTAAAAAAAATTAAGTAAATTTAAAAAAAAAGACTTTCAAAAGTTCTTTCAGCAGATTCAAAACAGACTAAAGTTGAACTTTGTGGAAATTGAGGACAAACTTTCGACACTTGGGAGATGAGAGGCAGAGTACAGGGTAAAACAAATGATGTTCAAGACTTCATGGAATAAACTAATTACTTTCCCCAAGGATTGGTACTAAAGGGCCTGTCCCATTTATGCGACCTTTACAGCCGACTGCCGGCACACGTCATAGGTCGCCAAAATGATCAACATGTTGAAAATTCAGCGGCAACCAGAAAGACGCTACGACACTTTGGAGACCTCTCACGACCATAGGAGACCACTCACGACCAGGTCTCCTATGGTCGTGAGAGGTCTCCTATGGTCGTGAGAGGTCACCTGCGACATGTCGCCAGGGGTCGCCTGTATGGTCGTGAGTGGTCTCCTATGGTCGTGAGAGGTCTCCAAAGAGTCGTAGCGTTATTCTGGTCGCCGCTGAATTTTCAACATGTTGAAAATTTCGGCGAGCTAGGACGGGTGCCGGAAGTCGCCTGTAAAGGTTGCGTAAGTGGGACAGGCCCTTAAAGACTTAACTTGTCATTCTGTATAAATGTCTTAAATTGGGAAGACAAACATACAAAGCATAATGTGCAGAAGATTTTAGATTCAGTCTTATTTCTTATTTCATCTTATTTCAAATATTAAGTTTTGAACATTAATTGTTGGTCTTTACTTTCTGGGAAGCAGTTTGAAACATTTTAGGAAGGTGTAGTAAATGGCTACCATGATTTCTAGTTCAAATAAATTCCATTTTGTGCTATTTCAGAGATGTGGTGTCTCTTGCATCTTACAACAATCACTGCACTCGACCACATATATGTATTGCCAAATATGAAGCGCCTAAAGACATTTTAGTAATCCTGATGGGATGGTATATCAATGCAAATATATATTTATAATAATTTAATTTATGAACATTTTCACTATTAAAATGTTATGATATGGATTGTTAATAAAAATAAAACATTCATAGAAACATAGAAAATAGGTGCAGGAGTAGGCCATTCGGCCCTTCGAGCCTGCACCGCCATTCAATATGATCATGGCTGATCAACCAACTCAGTATCCTGTACCTGTCTTCTCTCCATACCCCCTGATCTCTTTAGCCACAAGGGCCACATCTAAGTCCCTCTTAAATATAGCCAATGAACTGGCCTCAATTACCTTCTGTGGCAGAGAATTCCAGAGATTCACCACTCTCTGTGTGAAAAATGTTTTTCTCATTTCGGTCCTAAAAGATTTCCCCTTTTTCCTTAAACTGTGACCCCTTGTCCTGGACTTCCCCAACATCGAGAACAATCTTCCTGTATCTAGCCTGTCCAACCCCTTAAGAATTTTGTAAGTTTCTATAAGATCCCCCCTCAATCTTCTAAATTCTAGCGAGTTCAAGCCGAGTCTATCCAGTCTTTCTTCATATGAAAGTCCTGACATCCCAAGAATCAGTCTGGTGAACCTTCTCTGTACTACCTCTATGGCAAGAATGTCTTTCCTCAGATTTGGAGACCAAAACTGTTACCAATACTCCAGGTGGTGTCTCACCAAGACCCTGTACAACTGCAGTAGAACCTCCCTGCTCCTATACTCAAATCCTTTTACTATGAATGCTAACATACCAGTCGCTTTCTTCACTGCCTGCTGCACGTGCATGCCTACTTTCAATGACTGGTGTACCATGACACCCAGGTCTCGTTGCATCTCCCCTTTTCCTAATGGGCCACCATTCAGATAATAGTCTACTTTCCTGTTTTTGCCATCAAAGTGGATAACCTCACATTTATCCACATTATACTGCACCTGCCATTCATTTGCCCACTCACCCAACCTATCCAAGTCACCTTGCAGCCTCCTAGCATCCTCCTCACAGCTAGCACTGCCCCCCAGCTTTGTGTCATCCGCAAACTTGGAGATGTTGCATTCAATTCCCTCGTCCAAATCATTAATATATATTGTAAATAGCTGGGGTCCCAGCACTGAGCCTTGCGGTACCCCACTAGTCACTGCCTGCCTTTGTGAAAAGGACCCGTTTACTCCTACTCTTTGCTTCCTGTTTGCCAGCCAGTTCTCTATCCACATCAATACTGAACCGTGTGCTTTAAGTTTGTATATTAATCTCTTATGTGGGACCTTGTCGAAAGCCTTCTGAAAGTCCAGATACAACACATCCACTGGTTCTCCCCTATCCACTACTAGTTACATCCTCGAAAAATTCTATAAGATTCGTCAGACATGATTTACCTTTCGTAAATCCATGCTGACTTTGTCCAATGATTTCACCACTTTCCAAATGTGCTGCTATCCCATCTTTAATAACTGACTCTAGCAGTTTCCCCACTACCGATGTTAGACTAACTGGTCTGTAATTCCCCGTTTTCTCTCTCCCTCCCTTTTTAAAAAGTGGGGTTACATTAGCTAACTTCCTACTCATCATACTGATGCAGCTCATCAGCTGCATCAGCTGCATCAGCTGCTTCCTACTCATCATACTGATGCAGCATTATTTTTTTTTCTAAAATGGCATTATGTCTACATTGTCTGTCCGCACTGCTGACAAGATAACTACCTTCAGAAGCAACTGAAAATGCTAATGGACTTTTATGCTCTTGAAATGGGTTTTAATAACTTCAGTATCTAAGCTTCCCACATTTATTTCTTTCGTGTTGGAAATTTATTCTCTGCTATGACAAACTAAAACACCAAAAGTGTTCAATTCTGACAGATTTATTGATGAACTTTGCAGAATGAAAATCATAAACTGGATGAGCAAACTGAACTTGATTTAATGAAAACACTGATACAGAATCGGCTTCAAATGCTGTCCGCTCATACATCTCAAACCTTTTAAATCTCAATATATAAAACAGTGAAGAGCTCACATTTTGTGTGGGAAATTGATGTTTGAATTAATGCTCCCATATTCTTGCTGAGATTTATTACTGGTTGATCAGTAGCAGAAAGTCATAGTCATAGAGTGATACAGTGTGGAAACAGGCCCTTCAGCCAAACTCGCCCACACAGGCCAACACGTCCCAGCTACACCAGTCCCACCTGCCTGCGCTTGGTCCATATCCCTCCAAACCTGTCCTATCCATGTACCTGTCTAACTGTTTCTTAAACATTGGGATAGTCCCAGCCTCAACTACCTCATCTGGCAGCTTGTTCCTTACATCCACCACCCTTTGTGTGAAAAAGTTACCCCTCAGATTCATATTAAATCTTTTCCCCTTCACCTTGAATCTATGTCCTCTGGTCCTAGATTCCCCTACTCTGGGCAAGAGACTCTGTGCATCTACCCGATCTATTCCTCTCATGATTGTATACACCTCTATAAGATCATCCCTTATCCTCCTGCGCTCCAAGGAATAGAGACCCAGCTTACTCAACCTCTCCCTATAGCTCACACCTTCTAGTCCTGGCAACATCCTCATAAATCTTCTCTGAACCATTTCAAGCTTGACAACATCTTTCCTATAACATGGTGCCCAGAACTGAACACGATATTCTAAATCCAGTCTCACCAACGTCTTATTCAACTGCAACCTGACCTCCCAACTTCTATATGCATTTTCAAATTAACAGTCAAGGTTTTAAAATGAAAAAAAAAAGACTAAAACTGTGATTTGAAGACAACATTTCACAATCTTTTTTAAGGGGTGGTGTTATCACCAGTTTATAAGCACTCCCTGTGTTCTGTGGTACATGGTTTACCAAAATTAAAAACAGAATGTGCGAGTAGTGAAAGAAAAGGTAAAATATTAATCTTGCAACAGAAGTATAGGTACTTTCTGAAATAGATGGCATCACTTAAATGGTAGATCACTTCTCCTGAAGACTCTGATTTAATCTCTTCCTGGTCTCTTGATCTGTCTCAACACTTTTGGAGCCAAGTATTATTTTGTGATGACTGGCAGCTTTGCTTGGATATTTTCAAGCCTGTTATATGAAAACTGTTCAAATATATCACTCAAGATTGTGAACTTTTCTCGTCTTACTTATGACTGGAGTAAGAAGAAAAAGAGCTTTTTATCATTAACCTACTAAGTTAGCACTTCATGACAACTCGATATCCACAGTACACATTAAATCTTCATTCCATTTGGGGAAAAAATTCAAATAAAGTTTAAAAGCCAATGAAGATAAAATATAAACACAGTTTGGGAGACAAATCAAACATCTGTTTTCATTAAAATGTTGACAGGAAAGTGATATTATACCAAAAAACTTCCATGATAAAACAAAATGGAGATAAAAGATGAACATCAAATACAAATTTAAACTCAACTCAACTCAATTGGGTAGATCATTGCATCTAATGAGTTTGTTTGAAGACATATATAATGTCTAAAAATTATTTCTCTCCATACGTTACATGGCACATAAAAGATCTGGGATCTAACATCAATTGGTTCTCCATCCACAGACCCTGCCTGACCTACTGAGTGTCTTCAGTATGTTCTGTTTTGTTTCACATTTCCAGCTCTTGAATTTCAAATTGTACTTGAATGCTGTTTTTTGCTTGCCCTTCATTTTGAAACATTGCATTTCATTCCCAGTGGCCTTTGTGTTATTAAATTTCAGAAATTCAGCCTCTACTCGCTGGAGTTTAGAAGGTTGAGGGGGGACCTCGTTGAAACTTACAGAATAATGAAAGGCATAGATAAAGTGGATGTTTCCACTGGTGGGAGAGTCTAGGACCAGAGGTCACAGCCTCAGAATTAAAGGGCACTCTTTTAGAAAGGAGATGAGGGTAGTCAGAGGGTAGGTAATCTGTAGAACATTGCCACTGAGGGCTGTGGGGGCCAAGTCAGTGGATATTTTAAGGCAGAGATAGACAAATTCTTGATTAGAATGGGTGTCAAGTGTTATGGGGAGAAGGCAGGAAAATGGGATTAGGTGGCAAAGATCAGCCATGATTGAATGTGTAGGAAGGAACTGCAGATGCTGGTTTAAACCGAAGATAGACACAAAAAGCTGGAGTAACTCAGCGGGACAGGCAGCATCTCCAGAGAGAAAGATAGGGTGACGTTACGGATTGAGACCCTTCTTCATATAGCTTGTTCTTCATCTTAACAGAAAATTGCTTGCCTTTCTATTCGCAACTTGGATGTTACCTTCTATGGGGTAGACACTCTGTAAAATTACAATTCCTACACAGGCACTTACCTGGGTCTCTCTGTGGAAATCCAGGGTTGCTGTGGTTGAAACCGATGGCTGTGACAATCCAGTTCCGCTCCTGTAGACTCCTCGTGGAGCAACATGATGTTAAGCAGAAGTCCCAGCTCTCAGACTGGTGGACCTGCCTGCTGAATCAGTATGGAGTTAAATCTGACATATGGAAAGCAAGATTGCATCCGCTGTTGATCTGTTGTGGCAGTGGACAAATTGAAGTGTGTCGAGATCCTTATTAATGCAGATATTGATATACATCGTAACCAACCTCTTAAAGCAGTTCATCATTACTGAACACAGGTGCATACATTCGTTGGTCATTAAGGCGTGTCACTTTGTTCTTCTTGAGCAGTATTGTTATCTGGAGATTGAAATTGTGAACCATGAACGAATATCCACCAAACCCTCAATAAACTGCCATGCCAAAATGATTCTTTTAACTTCTGTTTCCTATCCAGTTAAATGAGTCTCTGAACATAATTTGTTAATTTTTCCCCCGATTTAGCTTATTGAAGTGAAATTAATTTTTAAATCTTGCTGGAGAGATTTAATATGTTTTTATTGTTATTTTATTGCTTTTGATGCCACAGCCCTCCCACACTGCCTCATGCATGTCGCATAAAGAGCAATCCAAATCCACTAAATGTGTGGTTTCATATATCTCCATTACTATATGTAGCTGAAAGGATTTTAAATGATTCACTAGATAAAGTGTTCTATCATATTATTTTCAATAAAATCTCATACTTGATCCCCCACTGTGTCACCTGACTTGTAAAGGCTGCTGATAGCTGATTCAGTGTTGTTTTGAGCTGTGCATCCCTTTCAGCAAGTGCTGACCATCTCGTGCTCCGTAAAGAAAGTTCACTTCTATTCCCAAGTCTCAGCAGGGTAGCCTCTGGGTATTTATGTCATGAACAGCCTTGACAGCATGAACATGTTTACACATGTCTTGGCCATCGGTGAATTGCATGATCTCCTGTCCTCTATCCATTCACTAGCTAGTCGGCAGGTCAGTTTTCTGCTGGGTCACAGCCTTCTGAGGTCTGTAGAGCTGCTACCTTACCCTTGAATTTTGGAAAAATTTCCAAACTAAGAATGCTTAGCATTTAGGCACACCGACCTATCCATTTTCATCAAATCAGTCTTCAAGTTTTCAAATTTTACAACTAAGGGTTTCTCGACACGTGATAATTATGGTGGACTAGGGCAGTGCAAACACCGAGGACACTGGGGTTCCTGATGTTTGGAGGCATCACATTGTCTGTGAGATGGTGTCATAGAAGCACTAATTTTGTTGGGTCCTTGCAATCTCCGACATCAGTTTTCCTCTGCCAATATTGCTGTTATCACGGTTGTTTTTGGAGCCAAGCTGGTGAAGAGGACATTTAGGTAGTAGTCAGTCCAACAGTCATTGGTGTCTGACATTGTGCAGCACAGCCTTGAGGCTAACCATAGGCAATTATATAAACTAACAGGCTTGTGTCTATATCAGTGGGTATGAGGTCTTGTGCTTTTCTCCATGGTGAAATTGGATGTTAGGTATTATTGCTGCTCTATTTTGTTTTGTTTATTCCTGACTCTCAATTGTAAAGCGACTTTGAGTCCTGAAAAGCGCTATATAAATAAAATCTATTATTATTATTATTATTATCATGCTCCAAGTTATTTTTGTTTGGAGGAGGATATAGTAGAAGTTAGCTTTCCCTATTCCCTCCTTGCCAGAGGATCAAGTCTGATTCTGCCATTGGAGTCACTCAAGGAGAGATCTGTTTATTTTCCCTCTTGTGTGCAGGGCAGGGTTTTCAAGATCAACTTGTCCGTGGGAGAACTATTGTGGACCAGCCCACAGATAATCACAGCATCCAGATCACTTGGGAAGGTGGCCCCCAGAATGGCAAATAGAATTTAATTCTGAAAAGTGTGAGGCGTTACGCTTTGATATGTCGAACCAGGGCAGGACTTACACCATCAATGGTAAAGTCCTGGAGTGCGTTGCATGGCTCCCTGAAAGTAGTGAACCAGATGGACAGAGAGAGTGCTGAGAAAGCCTTTGGTATACCTGCCTGCATTGGGAAGGAGATTGAGTATACAAGTTGGAACATTATGATGCAGTTGTGCAAGTCATCGGCGAGACCACACTTGTGCACCTCTGGTTACCCAGCTATAGGAAGGATGCCTTTGTTGGAAAGGGTGCAGGAGATATTCATCAGGAAGTTACCTGGTCTTGCAGGTTTGACATAGGGAGAGATTATTTATGTTGGTGCTTTTTACTTTGGGTTATAAAAGGCTGAGTGGCGACCTTATTGAGACATACAGGATCATGAGGGGCATGGATAAAGTGAACGCTCAGTCCTTTTCCTAGGGTAGATAATTTCAAAACTAGAGAGCACAGGCTTAAGGTGAGAGGGGAGATAATTAAGAGGGAGCTCTTGGGCAACTTCTTTCACTCAGAGGGTGGTCCATATCTGGAATGAGCTGACAGATGTAGCTAGTTCAAATTCAAGGTCAAGTTCAAGTTCACATTTATTGTCACATGCACCAATTGGTACAGTGAAATATGAGCTATAGAAGTGGATACAATCACGATTAGATATTTGGACATATATATGGATAGGAAGGGATTCGAGGGCCAAATGCAGGCAAATGGGACTAGTCAAACATGCCAACTTGCTCAGCATGGACAAGCTAGGCTACATTTTACCCTATTACACACATTTTCTTCCACCCACTGCCCTCCACGCCATCTCTGCTATTTAAATTAATTTGCTTTCTCTCTCAGTTCAAGTGTTTAAACCAGAAATGTTCACTTTCCATAGATGCTGCTTGACTGCCCGAGTACTTCAAGCAGTTCTGTTTGGGTTGCAGATTCTGACAACTTCACTTTTATTTGTTTTCCAACTCAGCTGCATTTCTGATCTGAGCCATGACTGATCCAACAGCATTTGCTGTCATTTTCCTTTTGGAATGGAACCAAGCTTTGCTCATCAAGTTTCATAAAGGAACAACACAACCAGAAAGGGTTTAAATCCCTCTCCTTTCCCTGTCCAGATACCATAGTGCCAGCTCCTTTTATATCAGTTTAATGCAGTTTCGTGCTACTGGCAGATGCTAGTTATGAAGCGAATTGAGGCTTGCAAAATTACTTTCAGATCGGATTCTGCTGCCAACAAGCAATGGAAACTTTCATCCATCAATCTGGGCTGGAATGGAATCCAGGTCCCAGAGACAACAAGCCCTGCCTGAAGCACTGCAGCACCCAGTCCTCCTGAATTAAAAAACAGCATCATATAGCACACTGGTGTTGCAGCTGATCTAAATGCAGTTCATTAACCTCATCTGATGCAATAAATGCTTTGTATTTGTTTATTTGTTGCTCATATACACTAATGATGTCACCTTGGATTATAATGTTTCCTTTAGGCAATTGGTCTCTTCCATTGCTTTCTCAATGCTGTCAATGTATCTCAATAAATCGTTGAAGACAGGTGCTTTCTTGTGAGATGGATCAGATCAATTTGGCGTACGCTGAAGCATTTGGATAAGAAATGCATTACAGATAGCAGCTGCACCTGAACACTCAAGGGTAAACTTTTGCTAATTAAGCTCATAAATTAAAAAAACAATCAAAGCCGACCAACACCTTTACTTCCTCAGGAGACGGAGGAAATCTGGCATGTATCCAACAACTCCTACCAATTTGAACCTATGGTGCAGATACACCAGAGAAAACATGCTATTTGGATGAATCACAGCTTGGTATCGCAAAACAAGAAATTGCAGACAGTTGTGAACGCAGTCCATTCCATCACACAAACCAGCCGCCCCACCCTCTCCCCCCCCCCACTGACACCATCTACACCTCATGTTGCCACAGGAAAGCAATCTATATAATAGGAACCACTCCTGTTGTACCCCAGCCATTCCACCTTCTCTCTCCCGCTGGGCAGGAAAAATAAAAGCTTGAAATCACGTAGCTCTAGATTCAAGCATAGCTTCTTCATGCTGTTATCCAAATATTGAACAGACCTCTCATATGTAAAGGATAAATTCCTAATCTGCCACTCTACCTCATTGCTGTTCTTGCACTTTGTTATCTACATTTTCTCTGCAGCTATAACACGATATTCTGCAATCTGTTTCTTTTCTCTTTTGCACCAGCTGATGTAGTCTGAAGAAGGGTCTCGATCCGAAACATCACCCATCCAGAGATGCTGCCTGTCCCGCTGAGTTACCCCAGCATTTTGTGTCTACCTTCGGTGTAAACCAGTATCTGCAGTTCCTTCCTACTCATGTACAATATTGATTTACCTGGATAGCACACAAAACAAAGTTTATCTCTGTATCTCAGTACACATGACAATATAAAACAAATATCAGTCTAAGCTTGGCATTGATCATAAACACTTGCTACAAAATTCATCCCCAGTTGATAAATCTAAACACATCGGATACACAATGTATTATATTCTGATTTTAATATACATTCGATTGACTTTGATAAATTGAATCTCCGAGGCAGTGTACAATATACACTGAACAATTCTAGAGAGCATTTAGCTCCAATATATGGTGATCAATTTCAAACTAACCATCTCTATCCATAATATATTTGATACTCCGTTTTGATCGTTAATCATGAGACATCGAATCATAAGACATAGAGCAAAATGAGGCCTTACACCCCTTTGAATCTAGACCATCGTTCGATCATGGTTGATCTATTTTTTCCTCTTAACCCCTTTACCCTGCTTTCTCCCCTTAACTTACTATGCCCTTACTAATCGCAAACCTATCAATCTCTGCTTTAAAAATACCCAATATCAGGTATAGAAAATTCCTGAAGAATAGGAGGAGGAGGGAATTTCCTTTCTTTCACAATACTAATTGTAGGCAGGGGGTGTGAGTACCATAATTTATAGAATCACACATTTACTAGTCTTGATGTTGCAAATATATTTTTCTTGAATTTCATAGAAACATAGAAACATAGAAAGTAGGTGCGAGAGTAGACCACCAGGCCCATCGAGCCCGCACCGCCATTCGCTCATGGCTGAACACTAAACAGACACCCTTACCCACAAACAGTAGACACAAAACACAGAACACAAGACACTACCCTCCCCTTTATATCGCTATCACCCCTCTCCACCCCAAGAACCGCGTGATCTCCTGGGGGAGGCAAAAAAACGGATAAAAACCCAGGTCCAATTCGGGAAAAAAATCCGGGAAATTCCTCTCCGACCCCAATCCAGGCGATCGACACTTGTCCAGGAGATCACTCAGGTCTTACTATACTAACCATACCTAGGTCCATATCCCTGCCCTCTCCCCGTAGCCCCTTATCCCCTTGGCAGCTAAAAAACCATCTATTTTAGACTTAAATATATTTAATGTTTCTGCTTCCATGCATATGAATCGAAAGAATAGTACTGAAAATTGTAGTTAGTTACTTAAAGGAATAGTTTGGAATTTGCATAAAAACATAGAAAGTAGGTGCAGGAGTAGGCCATTTGGCCCTTTGAACCATTCAACATGATCATGGCTCATCATCCAAAATCAGTGCCCCGTTCCTGCTTTCTCCCCATATCCCTTGATTCCGTTAGCTCTCAGAGCTATATCTAACTCGATATGCACTTTTATCCCCTTTATATGTTGGGAGCAAAAATGTAATGTGTTTCCATGACTCAGCATATAGTGACACTGCAATGATGATAATTGTTGACGGCACAGACTCCTTACCTATGCACTCCAAGCTGTAAGATGCCTGGTGTAACTAGGCTGTGAAATGCTGGGCTGCTGGAGATAACTTAGCCATGAAAAAGGGAAGTTCACTGAGGGCTTCATAAAATTCAAGGGGGGATATTTTCAATTATGGAGAGGGGATAAGATTGGGGATTTGGGATGGGGCAAGAGTTGGTGATCTCAAGTTGGCCATAATGTTCTCAAGATGTCCAAAGTAATGTTCATGTTCACACTTGTTCTGATGTAGTGGCCACTGGAGTGCAAATCCTTTCTAAAATGGTTAAAGGGTCAAATGTCCATCTGTCATATTTATTCTGTTAATGAGTAGAGGCTTGCAAATTACAAATGATCTAATTTCCTTCCAAACTAGGCTCTTGTTTAATCATAAAGCCTGGGCCAACCCCTGCGATATGATTTTACAATTTCAGAAGTGACTCTTTTACTGCCTTGGGAATTTTCTTTCAGAGTGAACTACCAATGAAAAATCCCATAATTGGGAATCATATGCTTAAATCCAGAATTAATAGGCTGCACTGCACCAGAATTGTTGGGCCATTCATTATGCAAATGGAAGCTTTGCATTTGCCCCTTGTCATACGTATATAAACCCTAATGCTTTTCCAATCTAAGCAATCACTACTTTCAGTTTCAGGAGAGATTTGTCGTTGCTATAGTTATCCCCAACTTCAGTTACTTTGCACAGGAAATTATTTATCAGACTTGATGTAGATATAACAACTAGATTACAAAGTTTAAATGTCAGCCAACACTGGACTTTAACTCGGCTCTAAGATGGAATTCCTACTTGCATTGTTGAACCTGCCAGTGATTTTCTTTACCACATTTTTTGAGGACTCAACATTTCACATTGATATTCTTTTTATTCCTGAAGCTCACCAACATTTCCAATTATTATATGTAAAGTGACACTTATAATTTGCACATTTTATTTATATTTGAATCTTGGTTTAAAAAAAACCCTGAATAGATGGCCATAATAAAATCTTATTTTCACCACTGACCCATTTCACAAATTAGACACTGCAGATGCTGGAATCTTAAGCAAAAAAAAAATGCATTGTGCTGGAGTAACTCAGCGGCTCATGCAGCATCTCTTGAGAACATGGATAAGGCTCTGACCCAACACAGCGCTTATCCATGTGCTGCCTGACGGCTGAGTCATCCAGTACTTTGTGTTTTTTTTTCTTTTCACAAAATATCATACTTTATCAGTTCCAATTAATGTGTAACATCCTCTACTTCATTTCTCCTTCTGACAAATGTTCTTCATCTAATTTCCTACAAGTTAACTTCAGGTTATCCTTGTTTACTGTCACAAAACCACCATAATTCTACTCTCCATAACTCAGCTGATTCATGGAAAAATATGTTCATCTAGTGCAGCTGTCTAGCCAAGAACAAGATGTGCACAAAGTCAGCTCCAAACTCAGCAACTGGGCACCGCATCGCAATAAAACATTTTGCTTGCATCCCATCACATGCGAGGACTAGAATAAACGCTACCCATGCAACAACTGTCAAAGCTGTCTGAAATGTGGAAATACAAAATCAATTAAAAGTTAATAAAATTATTAAAACATTGATTTTGTTTTTAAATTAAAGAAATACCTTTAAGCACAAAATCTATCTAAGCTTTTTAAAAAAAAAACAAATCCCTTACAACCGTTCTCCACTGAAATCAATGGACGAAAATTCCTTTCAGATCATCATGGTGCTGGATCTTCAAGTGGATTTATCCCAATTATACTTCCCTTTGGGAGTAAGCCCAAGAGAGAAATGATGGGAGAACCAGCATCATAACAAAGTTGGAATATTGCTGGTAAATAGCTGACATCATCACTCCAACAGGGTGTTAATGGCATCTGAGAGAAAATCGATTACAGGGAAATGTGAGGAAATTAGTGTAATGGGAACCATTGTATGAAACACACCTTATTGTAAATGTGTGCAGTATTTTTCCATTGCATGATATGAGTTTGTAAGGAAGTGTAAAAAGATGATTTTAACTTCTGATGATAAATCCAAAATATCTAGCAATCTCAGTGCCAAGGTTAATGAGTAGTGAATGTTAATGTAGGCAGAAAATGAAAAATGATTTCTCAAGCAATATGATCACCTTATTCGCAGAGTAGGTATTATTTAGAAAAAGATAGTTCACCTGAGGAATAATTTTGGTATGAGCCATTATCCCAAAAGAAACAAGTTTCTGATAGATCCTGTGTCCAGCAATCATTGAAAAAAAACATTGATGTGCAAGATTTTTTATTGAGTCATGGACACAGATATACATGTAATAATTACTTTATTTGAGAATGGAGGTGTAATTATGAACTGATTTGTGAAGTGATTTATTCACATTTCAATATAAGAAGAAACTGGTAAAAACTTTAACTCGCTGAAGTGAATATTTTCTACAAATATTTTAATGGACAATGAGGAGATGGAACAGAATAGAGACAGAATATAGGAGGAGACATTAAACTTAGCAACAGAGTGTCAGGACAATAATCTCTCCCTCAATGCCAGCAAGACAAAGGAGCTAGTTATCAACTTCAGAAAGCATGGTGGAAGTACATGCCCCAATCAGTATCAATGGTGCCAAAGTTGAAATGGCTGAGAGCTCCAGGTTTCTTGGCGTTAATATTACGAACAATTTATTGTGGACCAACCGCACTGATGTGACAGCCAAAAAGGCAAACCAACGCCTCTATTTCCTGAGGAGACTGAGGGAATTCGATGTCTCCAATAATTGTATAAACTTCTGCAGATGCACCACAGAAAGCATACTGCCAGGTTGCATCACAGCTTGGTTGGGAATAGCTCTGCCCAAGACTGCAGGAAATTGCAGAGAGTTGTAAATGTAGCCAAGTCCATCACATAGGCCAGACTTCAACCATTGAATCCATCTACACTTCACGCTGCCTCGCTATAGGAGCCAACATAATCAAAGACTTGTCCCACCCCAGTCATTCCTTTTTCTCCCTGCTCCCATATGGCAGACAGTACAGAAACATGAAAGTGCACACCACCAGACTCAGGAACAACTTATTCCCTTCTGTTATCAGGCTTCTGAATGGTCCTTCTCGAAGCTAGGGCAATGTCCAATTCAACTCTGCCCCTATTGTGGACATTTATCTGTGGAATTGATGCACTACAATGCTGAGAACTATATTCTGCACTCTGTATCTTCCTCTTTGCTCTATCTATTGTACCTCGAGTTTGGCTTGATTGTATTTATGTATGGGATATCTTATCTCTTTGGATTGCATGGAAAACAAAGTGTTTTACTGTACCTCGGTACACATGATAATAATAAACCTTTTTTTTTTAAATTAAATTTTAAATACCAGACGATATTACAATACAAGAGAATGACATTTTCACGTTCCTATAATAGGAAATTGATATTTTGTTGAACGATTTCATTAGAAGCTGTGACTTACCACTTTTTCTGACCACACATCCCAACTCCTTCCCAAAATCCATTCACATGGTTTTGGAAATGAGAATGCATGGTTGATGCAGAATTAAATTGCTGCTAAACATGAGACTGATTTATGTTGTGTATTTGTATTCAACAAGAATTCGGCTGAGATTGCAGGAACTCTATTAGCTGTGACCTTTATTACTGTTAGTAAAAGATGACATTCATTGCTTTCTCCTCACTGCCTTTAAATGTGGGCCCCAAGGGCAGAGGATAGTAATAGACCAGCACTCATTAGCAAGTCACATTTAGTTTAACTTTCATGTTAACACCACCTTATATTTTCTTACCAAAAAGGATTTAATATTCTACATATCAGAGTTAAAAATCATCTTTATAAGAATATCACTTGAAAAATACAGCTACTTTTTACAACCAAATTAGCTGCAGATAAAATTTGTCACTAATAAAACCTTAAATGGATGCTATCAATGCTTTAATATTGATAATCGAGTCATCTGAATGTTATTTCATATAATTATGCAAAACAATTTCCAACTACCTCCGTGCACCTGAATTTTATAGACTCAGTGAAATTAATTTGTATAATCCAGATCATTGTTACTGCATATTATTCAATATAAACATGGAATGAAAGAGTCCTTTACTTCAAAGTGATGTTTCCATAGAAGCTTGCCTGAGAAATACCATTAAATATTCAATATAATGTGTAGCTGTAAGTGTCAAGGAGCTTCGTGCTTTGTACCTTATTCACAGAGCTTTTTAGGCAATTCATGTGCCAGACGATGGACATATTTCATTGACGATGAAGAAGTAATACACTTTTCACCCTGTATATATTTCATGGTCTAACAAACTCATAAGCAAGACAAACTACTCCCATAACGTTATGTCATTTTGTCGAAGTACTGTATATTCATAATTTACTGTTTGCTCTAATCCAGATTGAACCTCAGAATCATAGAGATATACAGCATGGAAACAATGCATCCATCACAACCCTGGTAACTTCTTCACCTTAACAGGAACATGCTGCCCCTGTACTCTTGCTATCTCTCTTTTGAAAGCCATCCACTGGCCAGCTGTCCCCTTACCTACAAACAGACTCTCCGAATCGATCTCTCCAAGTTCCCGCCTAATGCTTCCAGAATCGGCCCTGCCCCAATTTAGGACCTTAACTATATGGGTCAGTCCTAGCCTTCTTCATAACTACTTTAAAACCGATAAAGTTATGTTGAGCAGTCCCAAAGTGCTCCCCCACTGACACCTCAGTTACCTGGCCTACCTCGTTCCCCTAGAGGAGGTCCAGTGTTGCACCCTCTCTATTACAACCATCTATTTATTGATTCAAGATGCTTTCTTGGACACATTTAACAAATTCCACCCTGTCTAGGGCCTTTACACCCTGGGAGACCCAGTCAATATGATGGAAATTGAAACCTTCCTCCAAATCTTCCTACCCTATTGTATTTTACAGATATCTGCTTCACAGATTCATGCTGATAATTGGTTTAGGATTATTATTGTCATGCCTACAGAGGTACATTGAAAAGCTTTGTTTTGCATGCTATCTAAACAGATCAGATATACGATACATAAATACATAAAAACAGATCAATTACATGAATATGTGTTTATGCATATGATTGTTATAGTAAAAGTGGGTGAAATCCATTTTCTAGGCATAGTACCTATTGAAATGCTATCAATAATGCCCTGTGTTGGTCAAAACTGGAGATGGATATCTGCACACCAATTAAAAGCAAAACAATGGCAATTGTCAACGGAAATTGGTAAAAGATTATTACGGACCAGATATCCTTGTAAAGGTTGCCCTCAAAAGCTATGTCAATTCCAATTCCTATTGTATTAGATTCCCTTGATCTAAATTCCAAGCTTAAATCTATATTGATATTACACCACCGATATTGCAGTAATATTCAGCATAGTGTGGACATATTCTTAGTAAATTCAGTATTTAGGATTATGATGAAGCCAAACTGATTAACTCTGAAACAAACCCACTACATGACAGATAACACCTGGAATAAGTACCACAAAGTGGTCGATATCAGGTTGTAAAGTGCGGATCTGAAGATAGAAAAACAAGTTTTTTTCTCTCCATTGGATACAAGGTCTTTGCCGAAGCTTTCGCTGGGTTCACGTCACTCTCATGTGAGAAATGAGCTATTGATTTTTCTACTTTGCAATCAGTGAGGAAAAGCATGGAAGCAACAATATTTTCAGCGAGCGTAAGAATCGCACTGAAGCCCAGTAAAAAATATAAAGCCATAGGGTGACATTGGGCTTGATTCTGATGCTATGTGGAAACCCAGAAAAGTAAACAGCGTTTCTCTTGGGTAAATCCATTTAACAGTTATGTCTCAAACCATTTGCTGACTCCACTTTCAGTACCTTTGGGCAGTTGGCAGAAATGCGTTGTCCAGTCATTATCGTGACAAGAGGTCGATGGCAAGGAAAAGGTCCCCAGTGCAAGGCGTGTAAACTGATGGACGATATTAGGGCAAACACAGTCCATGGAGGAGGCGGAAGCCTTTTAGTGGCTGAGGAAGAACTCCCGATGCTCCCAGCTCACATAATACGGATACATTTTAAAAATAGTATCATCCTGTGAGGCAGTGAGTTTCAAATTGCATTTTCAATAAAAAGCAATTTCCCACATTTGTTTAGTTTAAGGATACAACGTGGATACACTAGCTCTATCCTGCACACTACGGACAATTTACAGAAGCCAAATAACTTACAAACGTGCACGTCTTTGGAATATGGGAGGAAACCAGGGGACCCGGAGAAAACCTATACGTTCACAGGGAGAACGTACAATCCCCATACAGGATCGAACCCAGGTCTCTGGCGCTGTAAGGCAGCAACTCCACCACTGCGCCATTGTGCCACCCAAATTTCCTTGTGCTGTTTACCCAAAATTTTAAATCTGAATTCCAAGAACCCCGAACCACACTGTCATGGATCAGCTCTTCCTCTGGTTATCTTATCGAGACTAATTATTACCTTGTACAACTCTGTCACATGCATCCTTAAGGGCCTGTCCCACTTGGCCGTCATTTGGCTGTTAATCTGCAACTTTAAAGTGGATCCCACTGCCTTTGGGAGATGTTTTCAAGATTCAAGATTCGAGATTCAAGATGGGTTTATTGTCACATGTACCATAAGGTACAGTGAAATTCGAGTTACCATATGGCCACACCAAGTGAAAAGCAGTAAGATACACAACCACATAAAATAAAATTTAACATAAAAATCCACCACAGTGGCTCCCCACATTCCTCACTGTGATGGAAGGCAGTAAAGTCTCATCTCTTCCTCTTTCTTCTCCATGGTCGGGGCTGTCAAACCATCCACGGTCGGGGCCCTTAAAGCTCCCGCAGCCGGTGACCCGAGGCCCCCGCGTCGGGGTGATGGAACTCCCTCGTCGGGACGGGTGAAACTCACCAGGGCTTGGAGCCCTGACTCAGTCTCCAACCAGCGATGTTTAAACCGGGCTCCAAGATGTTAAAGTCCACAGGGCCGCGGTTGGAGCTCTCCATAGTCGATCCCCGGCAAGGGGATCGCAGCTCCATGATGGTAAGTCCGCACCGCGCCTGCGTTGAAGCGTGGATTGGTCTCCAGGAAACGCCGCGCCGCTTCACGATGTTAGGCCGCAATGGGGTCGGAGATACAACACGGAAAAAAATCGCATCTCCATCAAGGTTAATTATTGAAAAAATGTCCCCCCCCCCTCCCACCCACCACACAAAACAAACCAAGAAACACTAATACATACCTGTACTTTTAACACATACTTAAAATAACAAAACAGAAAGAAAATTCAGACTTTACCATTTCTTACACTTTTAGTTTAAAATTGCATTCAGGTAGATGAAGTAGGATAATCCCCTATATATTTTAAATCAACCTGCCTGCTTTCTGCTGGATGGTGAGAGGAGGATAGGAAAGAATTACATTTGTGACCATAATTCTTCTTCAACCCTTTTGGATGGAATTGCATCATTGGTTATCAATGACCAGGACATCGTTGTGTGGATTCAGTGCCTGATTAAATCAGATCTTACCCTTGTACTAAATTAACTTCACACAACCAGTGTTCTTGGAAGACAACCCCTGGAAAAGGAACTGTTTAGAAATAATGTGATATTGGAATTAGGCACATCACATTATATACTGAAGATATTAAGTATTTAAAAAGATAACGTAAAAAATTAAACAGATTGAAAAGTTAGAGCTTTGAATGTTCAAATTCCTGATCAGATTGAAAAGAATGCGACAGGGAAAAAAGAATTACCGGTAAGAGATTTGGTTTTAAAAGATTAAAGATTTTTTTAATTTAAAAAAATATATATTTTATTTATTAGAAGTAATGTACATTACAGTGATATAAGCCAAAAATAACATAATACATTTCCTGTACCACTTCTTGTTTTAAACTTTAAAAATAAGAAAAATAGAGAGAGTTAGATAAGAGAGTAAGTGCGTGAAAGAGTGATCAGGAGAAACCCGTAGAAACGTAAAACACGAGAAAGAGTTAAAAAGAAAACCAAAGAAAAAGAAAGAGAAAAATAGAGAACAGAAGATATAAGAAAGTAAAATAAGATAAAAAGGGATGTACCTACTTCGTATCTTTACACACCCCTCACCAGGTCCTGAAACCATTTATTTTCAAAGTTATGTTGCACCCTATGCTTTAATAAGTCGATAAATGGAAACCAAATCTTTGGGAAATGGTCTGATTTGCCTGCTAGGAGGAATCTCATGCCTTCCAGGTGTAACATTTCGGACATATTTGAAATCCACATTTTTATCGTTGGTGTGGGAGCGTTTTTCCAGAATTTAAGTATAAGTTTTTTTGCCATTATTAAGCCGTAATTAAGAAAGCTCTTTTGGAACGAAGTCAGCTCAAAGCTGGCTTCCTTTGTTCCAAAAATAATCAATTCTGCGTTCGGTTTCAGTTTTATTTTAAATAATTTTGTAAACATTTCAAAGATTTCATTCCAAAATTTTTGGATTTTTATACAAAAAACAAAGGAATGTGCTTCTTGGGATAGACATTTATCACAGCTGGGGGAGACATTTGGAAAAAAATTACATATTTTAGTTTTTGAGTAATATAGTCTGTGTAAAGTTTTAAATTGGATTAGAATATGTCTTACATTGATCGAGCATTTGTGCACATATAGCAAGTGTTTATCTCAACTCTCTTTCGAGATTTTTATAGCTAGTTCTTGTTCCCAATCTCTTCTAATTCTATCGGATGATGGTATTTCTATATTTAGGATGATATTATACAAGTATGATATTAAATTAGTTGATTCCACCTTTATATTCATTGCTTCGTCTAATAGGTCTGGAGACAAATTTTGATATTTTTGTGTATATTTTTTCAAATAGTCACGGATTTGAAAATATTTAAAATATTGATTACTTCTCAGATTGTATTTAAGTTGTAGTTGTTGGAATGATAAAAAAATTCCATTTTCATACATGTCTCCAAACGTTTTAATTCCTATTCTATCCCAGTGTGTAAATGATTTATCTATAATAGATGGTTTAAACGACGGATTATTAACTAATGGAGAGAGAAGCGATAGGTTTCTTAATTTTAAGGTTAATTTTATTTGTTTCCAAATTCTAATTGTACTATGAATAATTGGATTTTTACTGTATATTGTATTATTCAATTTTATTGGTGAGAGAAGGATCGCTCCTATATTAAAAGGAGAGCAATCCTCTCTCTCCATTACTATCCAATCCACCTGCTGGGTAGAGTTGTCCAACAGGTGAATCACATTTTTGACATTTGCTGCCCAATAATAATACAAAAAATTAGGGAGTGTTAATCCACCAAATTCTTTAGGTTTTCACAAATGTCTTCTTTGAATTCTATGGGATTTATAGTCCCATATAAAATTTGTGATATCGGAATCCAGTTTTTAAAAAACTTTTTTGGTAAGTATATTGGTATTGATTGGAATAGATATAAAATTTGTGGTAGAAAGATCATTTTTATAGCATTTATTCGGCCTATTAAAGACATCGGAAGAGTTTTCCAAATTTTTTATCAGGGCGTTTAATTTATTAAGTAGGGGCATATAGTTTGCATTAAATAAAGATTTATATTTTCTAGTAATTTCAATTCCCAAATATTTAAATTTTTCTGTAGCAATTTTAAAAGGGAATTTTAACAGGTGTGTTAAGTCTTGGGGTTTTATCGTCATAATTTCACTTTTATTCCAATTTATTCTATATCCTGAAAAGGATCCAAATTCCTCTATTAGATTTAATATATTTGGTATACTGATTTGTGATTTTGTGATGTATAGTAGTACATCATCTGCGTATAATGATATTTTATTATTTGAGTATTTTGTATTATAACCATGGATATTAGGATGTGTTCTAATGCTTTCAGCTAGAGGTTCTATTACAAGAGCAAATAGCAGAGGTGATAGTGAACATCCCTGTCTATTGCCCCTTGATAATTGAAATTTCGGGGACAACATGTTATTAGTTAATATTCTAGCAGTGGGCCTGTCATATAATAGTTTTACCCATGAGATAAAATTCTCTCCCATTTGAAATGTTTGCAATACTTTAACAAGGTAGTCCCATTCCACTTGATCGAATGCTTTTTCTGCGTCCAATGAAATAATTGATAAGTCTTCTTCTTCAGTTTTATTAGAATGCATTATATTAAACAGACGTCTCAGATTATTGTATGAATATCTCTTGGGTATAAACCCCATTTGATCCGCATTTATTAATTTACTAACATATTTACTTAATCTTCTAGCTAATGTTTTAGCTAGTATTTTTTGATCTGTATTTAACAGCGCAATGGCTCTGTATGAACCAGGGTCTTCTAAATCTTTATCTTTTTTAGGTATAAGTGTAATCGTTGATTCCGCTAATATTTCTGGTAATGTTTGTGCTTTGAAAGCATATGTATACATTTTATGTAAACGTGGTGTAATTATCTCATAAAATCTTTTATAAAATTCATTACTAAATCCATCTGGTCCTGGTGTTTTTCCATTCTTTAGTGAGTTTATTGATTCTTCTATTTCCTTAATTGAGATTTGTGCTCCTAATTCCTCTTGTTCGATCAGGTTAAGTTTTGGGAGATTACAGTTATCCAAGAACTCTATAACTTTAGTACTATCTGCTGACGTTTTAGATGTATATAAATTTTGATAAAATTGAGCAAATCTTTTATTAATATCATTAGGTAGTGTTAACAATTCACCTTTATCTGATTTAATCTTTAAAATCGTATGATCTTTTTCCTGTTTTTTCAATTGACGTGCTAAAAAAAAATGAATGCGGTTTATCACCGAATTCAAAATTTTCCTGTTTTGTAATTTGAAATAATCTTATAACTTTTGCTGATAATATTTAATTTAATTTAAATTTCAATATTGTTATTTTATTATGTTTATCTAAAGTTGGCTCTTTAGCATTATCTAGATCCAATTGTCTAATTCGTTCTTCTAACTGCCTTTGTTCATTCTTATTCTTTTTATTTTGAAAAGCTTGATATGAAATTATAGATCCTCTGATAAATGCTTTAAAAGATTCCCATAGTAAAGTGGGTGAAATATCTGGGGTGTCGTTGGTCTCGAAAAAAAGTTCCATCTGTTGTTTTAAATATATACCACCTTGTGGATCATTTAGAATTTGAGGATTAAACCTCCAAAACGATTTTTTATTAGGCATTCCTTCAAGTTAAAAAAAAAAGGTTAACGGGGAGTGGTCAGAAATAATGCTGTTGTGATAATTTGGGTTAATTGTATAGGGAATTAATTTTGTGTCCACTAAAAAATAGTCAATACGTGAATAAGTTTTGTGTACCGTTGAATAAAATGAGTATTCCCTTCCAGCTGGGTTAGCGATCCTCCAAACATCTGTTGTATTTGTATTTTTTATGTATATATTTAGGAGTTCACTAGTTTTAGATTTTGTGTTACCCCTCTTTTGTTGTGTAGATTTATCCAGGTACGGATCTAAAACACAATTAAAGTCTCCCCCAATTATCACGTTTTGATAATTAAACTCTGAGATTATATTCAGGATTTTATTAAAAAATTGGGGATTATCAAAATTAGGCGCATAAATATTTACCATGGTGATTGGAGTAGCATGAATCTCTCCGGTAACTATGAGATATCTCCCTTCCTTATCTATTATGATACTCTTTGATTTAAATGGTATACCTTTACGAATAATAAATGCCGTACCTCTAGATTTAGAGATATATGAAGATTGATATGTTTGGCCTATCCAATTTGCCTTCAATCTAGTCTGAGCTTTCAATTTCAGATGTGTTTCTTGTAAGAAAATTATGTCTGAATTGAGCGACTTCAATTGTGCGAAAATCTTACCCCTTTTAATAGGTTCGTTAGCACCCCTTATGTTCCAACTGCAAAATGTGATTCCTCCAAGTTTCTTTTGTTTATCGTCTTGCATTTTTAATTATTTTAATACCTTTGAGTCATATGGTGCAACCAATACCTCAGGTCTCTGGGCGTTGGGGGAGCATTTGCGCTATTAAATTCTGTTGGTACATCCCTTTTAAAATTGTCCTTAAACAAAAAAACAAAAAAGTGTGAAATATTGTGACAAAAAAAAATAATTTAAAAAGTGATATTACAGTGTCTAAAAATAACGGCACTGTAACAAATTATCCACCTAATGGTGGTAGTTACAAGTTTGTTGACTTCCGTTGTTGTTAATATACATTTAGCTCCGTTCCCTTGAATAATCTTGCAAAAGGGAGGTGGGGCCAATTCAAAGCCGAATTATATATATCACAATTACAATATATATATATATATCTAATTAAGTCTTATCTAATTAAGTCTTCAAATTATCTACCATTTACTTATGCTAACAGTTTTTACATTTGCTTCCCATTCAGTAATAATCAACTGCTGGTTGGAAGGGGTTAACCAGTCAGACTCCTGGCTGTTTGCCAAGGGCCTGAATCTCCTCACCTCCTCCCAAGCATAACTGGAACTGAAGCCTAGTATATTATCTAAATTCGTTTTTTTAGTCTGTTATTAATCTATTTCCTTATATTTAGCCCCCCCTTCCCCTCCTCGGGGGGGTCAATCATTATAATACATTATTACATTCTACCCTTTTAACAGTTCGCATTAGATTTAATTACTATTACTATGTTAATTCAGTAGTTTCTGTGTTAGTATAGGGTTAAAATTTTGAAAGGCTTTAATTCAAAACGTTTATTTTCAAGTCCGTTTGTATTAAGTTCTCCATTCAGCCGCACCTTGTTATTCCATCTTTCATTCGAGGTGGAACAAAGAATGTCCTTGAGTTCACATTCCATAGAAGATAAAATGTCTAGACACCAGCACGTGGAGGAGCTCCGCCATCTTAGTCTTTTAAAAAGTAATCTTTCTCAGCTTCCCCTCTGCCGATATCTGTGGAATAAAAAGCCTTGTCCTGGCAGTCGTGATGATTTACTTAGCCAGCTATCTCTTTTAAGATGTCTTGAGCATGTTTGTATGCTGCCTCTGGGTCAGTAAACGCATGTTCGGTACCATTATAGGTAATCCTCATTTTAGCCCGATACATCACACCATATCTGACCTTTTGATTTCCTTTCAGGATCTGTCGTGTCTTTGAAAACAATTCTCTTTTTTTGGCGATTTCATAAGGATAATCTCTGAATAGTTTATTGGTATCATTCCCAAACATCATATTCTTTCCGTAGTGGATTTTTTTCATAACATCTTCCAAAGCTGAAATGTCACGAAATTTGATTTTATGGGAAAGTAAATTTGAAGAGCTTAAAAATTCAAACATATAGCGTATCTTTCTTATGCAGCACATGACTAAATTGAGGTGTAAAATCCATTGCTAATCATGATCAGGATTTCCTGGTCTAAGTTTAAGTTTATTATGAAAAGCTTTGTTTTGCATGCTATCCAAACAGATCAGATATACTATACATAAATACAATAAATTCAAACTCAAGTACAATAGATAGAGCAAAGGGGACGATACAGAGTGCAGAATATAGTTCTCAGTCAAGTCAAGAGTGTTTTATTGTCATATGTCCCAGATAGGACAATGAAATTATAACTTGCTGAAGCACAACAGAATATGTAAACATAGTACACTGTAAATAATACGATAAACGAGAGAGAGAAAAAAAGTTCAGTGTGTATATATACACATACTCACATATGTTTATATATATACTAGACCAAGTGCCAACCTGTTGGGTCTGCTCCCCCAACGCACCCATTCCCTATCCGTGGCCCCCACGGGAGGCGTGGTCCTCCAACTCAAGCCGTTCCCGAACGTAAGATTCCAGCACTCCCCTTGCCTTCCTCAGCAGTGCTCTTTTAAAAAAAATTCCAATTGCACTTGCCCTGCGTGTTGCAATAGCAATTTGCCCTCCCCCTGCTAGTCTATCCATTGTGACATCATCAGTTGAAGCTGCCATTGTGATGTCATCAGTTGAAGCTGGTCGGTTTGAAATTCAAGGTATTTTGATTTTTTTAAACTTTAATCAGTAATGTCGCGAAATAAAGCATAAAATGCTGATAAATCCCTTTGATGGTGGGGAGGTCAAAGCCGGTGATGGACAGGGCAGTGTTCACAACCTTTTTCAGTCTTTTCCGCTCCCGGACATTCAAGTTGCCGAACCAGGCCATGATGCAACCATGCAACCAGTCAATATGCTTTCAACTGTGCACCTGTAGAAGTTCAAGAGAATCCTCTTTGACATACCGAATCTCCGTAATCTTCTCAGGAAGTAGAGGCGCTGATGTGCTTTCTTTATAATTGCATCAGTGTGCTGGGTCCTGGAAAGATCGTCGGAAATAGGCACGCCCAGGAATTTGACGTTTTTGACTCTCTCCACCATCGTCCCATTGATGTAAACAGGATTGTGGGTCCTCAACCTTCCTCTTCCAAAGTCCACAATCAGTTCTTTGGTTTTATTGATGTTGAGAGCCAGGTTGTTATTATAGTGCATCAGTTATTTGGACAATTCAATGTCCTCAATGGACTAGAGGTGAATTAAACAGTACCCTAGCTTATGAAAAACTGTTCAGAAGCCTGATAATGGAGGGGGGAAAGCTGTTCCTGAAGAAGCTGGTCCTTACAATGCATAATGTGACATTGAATTGCTTGTATCCATATGTGTGGCATGTCTAATCATGAGTATGATAGGCCATAATGTAATAACCTTGTTCAAGAGGCAGCTTAATTAATTTTGATTTTACAGCATGGAATAACACATGGGATGGTATTTATGGGGGGATTTAAAAGGACAAAGTCAGTTGCAGTTCTACTGATAATATAAGAGAGGTAAAAATTGTAGAAAAAGATGTAGATATATATATTTAATGTACAGACATACACAATGTACTTATTTTATAATTTCAGGATTTTATGAAAAAAATGAAGACCTTCCATTGCATAAAAAAATAACTTGAATGAGGTAAAGCTTTCAAATTGTACTCAAGATGTTAAAACAGATGGATCTAAACTTTGTGTCGGAAGGAACTGCAGATGCTGGTTTACACTGAAGGTAGACGCAAAATGCTGGTGTAACTCAGCAGGACAGGCCCATAAGAAACCCATAAGAATATGGGTTTCCATATCCTTATATGGGTTTCCTTCTCTCCAGAGATGCTGCCCGCCCTGCTGAGTTACTCCAGCATTTTCTGTCTATCTTTGGGTCTAAACTTTACCATTTAAGAGATCTGTAATTGTTTTTCTGAATTACAGGTTAGTTATTTTATGTGACAAAGACAGCAGGCAAGTGCAAGATTAATTTCAATATTTTCTGGATATATAGCACTGATATAGCAATGTCTATGGATATAGATACGAAAGAGACTAGTATTTCTCGCTGGCTTGCCAATTGTAAGTTATGATTTGGTGGTGGGCTGAAATGTCAATGGTCCATTTGCCTCCACAGATCTTGCTTGGCTATCTGAGTTCTTACAGTGGATTATTTATTGTTCCTTTCCTTGTCAACCAAAGTCTTGGAGAATAGAAACCAGATGTCACTTTCTCCAACCCTTTTAATGACACACAACCCATCTGAAACAATTAAGCAGTTGTATTACACCCATTGTTCCTGAAACATTGCAAATCATTCTCAATTAGTTTCCCAGCCAGTAGTTTTTTGTCTACCGTTAAATCTCTGGATGTGTAAATTGCTATTGCTATGTGGACAAACGAGGCAGCCAATTTATACTCATCTAGTCCCTAACAACAGCGGTGTGATGCTGAGATTTTAGGACTCTAGGACTCCTCCTTAGATTCAGGTCAAAAGGAGCAAAGCTGTCTGGGTTTGAATAATTTAGACCCAATTGTCATCATAATGTCATCCAATTGTTAGTAGCAAAAAGGAAAATCTGAATATGTGTTTCCTTTGGTATTTATATATTTATTTGCTATATTAATGGGCGGCACGATGGCGCAGCGGTAGAGGTGCTGCCTTACAGCGCTTACAGCGCCGGACACCCGGGTTCGACCCCGACTATAGGTGCTGTCTGTACGGAGTTTGTACGTTCTCCCCGTGACCTGCGTGGGTTTTCTCCAAGATCTTCGGTTTCCTCCCACACTCCAAAGACATACAGGTATGTAGATAAATTGGCTTGGTAAATGTAAAAATCGTCCCTAGTGTGTGTAGGGGAGTGTTAATGTGTGGGGATCACTGGTCGGCACAGACTCGGTGGGCCGAAGGGACTGTTTCCGTGCTATATCTATAAACTAAATATAAATAATGGATAATATTGGTGTAGAAAAAGCAATTATTTGCTCCTACCCTATATCACTTGTGCTGATGTTACAAGCAGCAAACAATTGAGGAGCAAAAATTGCCTACTCCATTGAAACATCAATTAATCTTTTTGAAAAGCTGTTTGACATACCAAATGAGATCAGGTCACTCAAGGCCAAGGGCAGTGGTTAATTGAATACAAGGGTTATAATTTTCACAATCGCTGCTTGCATGATAACCTGAGGGAACAGATTTCTTGCCTGTTATGGGAATCAACTGATTTTCATCTTATTGAATTCAATGGGATGAAAATCAGACAAGTCCAGTAATGGGTCTTCGATCCGCTCCAACAGTTTATTGCTCAAGCAGTGAAGCTGAAAATTAACGGAATGATATTATATTTTTTGTGTGTACACTACTCATGTTTGCCCATAAGAAACTGCCTCCATTGGTTGATGATAACACTTGCACACAGTTCTGATCGCCGCACTTCATACAGACATTGCCAGAAATGGAAAATACTAACTTTGAGGAAAGATTAAATAGGCTGAGGTTCTCTAGAGGCATGCAGCATAGAAATAAGCTCTTCCGCCCAATTTGTGCATGCCGACTAAGATGCCCTTTTAACATCATTTGCCCATGTTTGACTCGCATCCCTCCAAACCTTTCCTATCCACATACCTGTCCGATGAATTTGTTATGGTGTTATTGTATTTAATGGTGTTATTGTACTTGCTTCAAGCATCCTCTGTTGCGCTTTTTAGTTCTTATTAAAACTTTTCTCTCTCACCTTAAAAACTCTCCCCTCTCAGCTTAAAACTTACTTCGGAAATGGGTTGGATAACAGGAGATTGAGGCCCTTAGATAGAATAAATAGGGTTGGTAGAGGGGAAAAGAGCAGAGCGTCATTGATTTTAAGTAGAAGATTTAGAGAGAGAGGAGAATTTTACTTTTCACCACAGGGAAGCAGGGGTTTGCAACCTACTGCTTGAAAGGTTGGTAGATGCACTTTAAAATTATTAAAGGAATTGGAAAGAATTAATGATGATTGTTGCATCTGAAATTAGGCTTGACAAATCTGTTGGAGTTTTTCCAAGTTGCAGCTAGCAGAATAAGCGAGGACAAATCAGTGAATGTACTGCAATCAGTCTTTTTGAAGACTTCTTATAAGGTGGCACACAATAAATTATTTCATAAAATATGAACATGGGGGGTTATAGGTAACATTCTGGTATGAGAAGGTTTAAATAACAAATAGATAACTGGGAGTAGGAATAAATGGGTTATTTTTGGATTCAGAGTCTGGCAGAAGTAGACTGTTACAGAGATCAGTGTTGGGACCCCAACTATTCACAATCTCTGTCATTGATTCAGATGAGGAGGGCATGCGATGATGTATCCAAGTCTTCTGAGGATGCAGGATTGGGTGGCAATGTATGTTGTAAGGAGGATGCATGGAAAATATAGGGTGTTAATGAGGAAAACATGAGCGATAGGATCTAAAATGGAGAAGAGTGAAGTCATTTACTTTGGAAAAAAAAAGTGTAGTTGCGAATGACTGTCAAATGAAGGAACTTGGTGTCCTTGTACATGAATTACTGAGAGTTAATGGGCAGGTGTAGCTTGCAATTAGGAAGGCAAATGGTACATTGGGTTTTATTGCAAGAGATATCATTACAAGAGTAACGATATCCTAGTGCAATTATATAGATCCCTGATGACATCACCTTGGACTATTATGTACAGCTCTCATCAGCTGACCTAAAGATGATTCGCTTCCAATAGAGAGGATGCAATGAAAATTGACCTAATCGATTCTTGCGATGAAGCTATGTTATATGAGGAGGCAGGAAGCAGATTCGACCCTTTCTAGAACTTGGAAGAATGAGGTGGTGTGATCTTATTACAAATATTCTTCAAAATTTGACCGGGTAGATGTGGGGATGATGTTTCACTTAGATGGCGAGTCTAGAATCAGGGACAACAATCTCAAAATAAAGGGTCAGATTTTCAGGACGCAGATGAGAACAAAATTTCTTTGCCTAAAGTGTAGAATATCATTGGAATTCTCTATCTGGGCAACACAATGGCATAGTGGTATAGCTGTTGCTTTACAGCGCCAGAGACCCTAGTTCGATCCTGACTACAAGTGCTGTCTGTACGGAGTTCATATGTTCTCCCTGTGACTGCGTGGGTTTTCTCTGGGAGCTCCGGTTTCCTCCCACATTTCAATGACGTACAGGTTTGTAGGTTGATTGGCTTTGGTAAAAAAAATGTAAATTGTCCCAAGTGTGTAGGATAGTGTTAGTGGTTGTTACAAGGGATCAGGCTCAAGGATCTGTCCAGTAGAACAGTAAAAAGGCACACTCGTCCATTAAGTAACAAATCAGTGTTTTTGGCACGAAAGAGAACAAAAACAATACTTATCTCGGTATGAGCGGGGGTAGACAAAAATGCTGGAGAAACTCAGCGGGTGAGGCAGCATCTATGGAGCGAAGGAATAGGCAACATTTCGGGTCGAGACCCTTCTTCAGACTGATGTGGGGGTGGGGGGGGGGCGGGAAGAAGAAAGGAAGAGGCGGGGACAGTGGGCTGTGGGAGAGCTGGGAAGGGGAGGGGAAGAAGGAGAAAGCAGGGACTACCTAAAATTGGAGAAGTCAATGTTCATACCGCTGGGGTGTAAACTACCCAAGCGAAATATGAGGCACTGCTCCTCCAATTTACGGTGGGCCTCACTCTGGCTATGGAGGTATGAGTGGGGGCCCGTTGACAGCAGCACACCTCCCACTCTCTCTACCTCTCGTCAAGAACTACTTTATGGCTTACTTTATTTCTGCCTGCCTTTTTACCGGCAGATATCAGTCGTTGAAATTACCGCCAGTAAGTCCTGGAACAATAGATAGAATAAATAGGGTTAGTAGAGGGGAAAAGAGCAGAGCGTCATTGATTTTAACATGAGCGATAGGATCTAAAATGGAGAAGAGTGAAGTCATTTACTTTGGAAAAAAAAAGTGTAGTTGCGAATGACTGTCAAATGAAGGAACTTGGTGTCCTTGTACATGAATTACTGAGAGTTAATGGGCAGGTGTAGCTTGCAATTAGGAAGGCAAATGGTACATTGGGTTTTATTGCAAGAGATATGATTACAAGAGTAACGATATCCTAGTGCAATTATATAGATCCCTGATGACATCACCTTGGACTATTATGCACAGCTCTCGTCAGCTGACCTAAAGATGATTTGCTTCCAATAGAGAGGATGCAATGAAAATTGACCTAATCGATTCTTGCGATGAAGCTATGTTATATGAGGAGGCAGGAAGCAGATTCGACCCTTTCTAGAACTTGGAAGAATGAGGTGGTGTGATCTTATTACAAATATTCTTCAAAATTTGACCGGGTAGATGTGGGGATGATGTTTCACTTAGATGGCGAGTCTAGAATCAGGGACAACAATCTCAAAATAAAGGGTCAGATTTTCAGGACGCAGATGAGAACAAAATTTATTTGCCTAAAGTGTAGAATATCATTGGAATTCTCTATCTGGGCAACACAATGGCATAGTGGTATAGCTGTTGCTTTACAGCGCCAGAGACCCTAGTTCGATCCTGACTACAAGTGCTGTCTGTACGGAGTTCATATGTTCTCCCTGTGACTGCGTGGGTTTTCTCTGGGAGCTCCGGTTTCCTCCCACATTTCAAAGACGTACAGGTTTGTAGGTTGATTGGCTTTGGTAAAAAAAATGTAAATTGTCCCAAGTGTGTAGGATAGTGTTAGTGGTTGTTACAAGGGATCAGGCTCAAGGATCTGTCCAGTAGAACAGTAAAAAGGCACACTCGTCCATTAAGTAACAAATCAGTGTTTTTGGCACGAAAGAGAACAAAAACAATACTTATCTCGGTATGAGCGGGGGTAGACAAAAATGCTGGAGAAACTCAGCGGGTGAGGCAGCATCTATGGAGCGAAGGAATAGGCAATGTTTCGGGTCGAGACCCTTCTTCAGACTGATGTGGGGGTGGGGGGGGTGGGGGGGGTGGGGGGGGGCGGGAAGAAGAAAGGAAGAGGCTGGGACAGTGGGCTGTGGGAGAGCTGGAAAGGGGAGGGGAAGAAGGAGAAAGCAGGGACTACCTAAAATTGGAGAAGTCAATGTTCATACCGCTGGGGTGTAAACTACCCAAGCGAAATATGAGGCGCTGCTCCTCCAATTTACGGTGGGCCTCACTCTGGCTATGGAGGTATGAGTGGGGGCCCGTTGACAGCAGCACACCTCCCACTCTCTCTACCTCTCGTCAAGAACTACTTTATGGCTTACTTTATTTCTGCCTGCCTTTTTACCGGCAGAAATCAGTCGTTGAAATTACCGCCAGTAAGTCCTGGAACAATAGCACTGCTCCCAAATTCAAATTACAACCAATGGCAGGGGACTGCAAGCCCCCCCACCCCCTCCCTTTTTGGAAACAAAGTGCTATCAGCCGCAGACTTGGCGCGTAAGGTAATACACGCAGCACTATCAGCTGCAGACTTGACACGTAAAACAATACACATAGCACTACAAACGTGGCGTGCAAAGTTTTAAACGAAGCGCTGTCAGCTTAGCGTGTGGGGCTTTAAACAAAGCGCTGTCGGCTGCAGCGCTGTGGTTCTATATAGAGCATTACCAGCCACAACGGCTATGGGTCACAGACTGTTTGAGCAAAGTTCTCGTATAACAGTGGTTGGCACCGACTCAGTAGGTCGAAGGGCCTGGTTCCGTACGTTATCTCTAAACTAAACTAAACCAGATACTCAGTCACTGAGTATATTAAGACAAATATCTGTTAGGCTTTTAATTATTAAAGGAATCTCAGAAAATGGGGTACAGCCACTGATACTCATGTAAAGGACCAGCCATAACTGACAGCAAAGAATGTACACAAATGCCCTTTTATTTATTCTATTTCTCAGGACCTTATGAAACCCTCTTCACGTTTAAGAAGTACACGTACATCTACTTGAAGAATCATAACCTGCACGACTACAGATATAGTGTGAAAGGTCGAGTTAGGTTAGGGGACTATTTTTTGACTGGTCATAAATGTCTTATAATTCTACTTTCTATGATTCTCCTCAAAAGTTTGAAATCAAGCAAACAATAGAACATGAAAATATGAGGATTTTGCCAGGACGCGAGGGTCTAAGCTACACGGAGAGGTTGAGCAGGCTGGGACTCTATTCCTTGGAGTGCAAGAGGATGAGGGGTGCTCTTATAGAGGTGTTTGAGATCATAAGAGGAATAGATTGGGTAGACTCATAGAGTCTCTTGCCCAGAGTAGGGGAATAGAGAACCAGAGGACATAATTTTAAGGTGAGGTGGGAAAATTTAATAGGAATCTGAGGGATAACTTTTTAACACAAAGAGTGGTGGGAACATGGAATGAGCTGCCAGAGAAGGTAATTGAGGCAGTGACTATCGCAACGTTTAAGAAACAATTAGACAGTACATGGATAGGACATGTTTAGAGGAAAGGGGCCAAATCTAGGCATGGGTGAGTAATGAAGATGGGACATGTTGGTTGGTGTGCGCAAGTTGGGCTGAAGGGTCTGTTTTCACACTGTATGATTCTATGACTATAACTCCATGGAGTGGTTTGAATTTAGCTCAAGATTGTAAGAGTAGTAACTCAGGGTCACACCCCAACTCCTTTGAGAGGAATGGTGTGGCCTTGAATCTGGACATAAAAGTGGCAATATTTTGATGGGATGAGTATAGAGTGTGAAATAATTAAAAACTGTATTGTGAGTTGTATCTATGCATAAACCACAGCATTAATTAAAGTTTGCTATTGTGGATGAATTGCATGGTAGAATTTTTGCCAAACCTTCTTATTCAATATAAAAAACTGTTAAAATGTGTTGAAAAATAACCTAATACACTTGTGACCACTGAATTCAATCCTAATAGTTGAAAATTTATTTATTTGTTTCAATGTAATATCATGAATGTAAATAATTCACCTTGCGTCTTATTTCATTATTTTTAACAACCTGGATGAAATCTCTTGGGAACGACAATAAGACTGTGCTAGTCCTTGAAATCGTGTTTCTATTCACTGTGCTTCTTGGTCTATTAAACAACAGTCAATGGCATGAACGAGAGGAAACAATTCTTTACAAGTAGTTTTTGAATTATATGACATAAAGCTTGTAGCTTAAATCAGTACCAGTAATTATATGCCAACCAGTTATAGGTTTTTACTATTGCTTTAACTTTGCCTTGCAGTGGTCCTGCTTGCGTGATTGATAGTGAAGGACACTGCTACAGCACATGCTGCAAAGTTAATCAATAGCAAACCTAAAAGGAACAACTGAAGCATCAGTTCTTGATGGCCATAGTTCAGTTCTATCTGAAATAAGCTGCCATAAGATTCATTAAATTAGTTCAGGTTAAGACCTGCTCTTTCAGCCATAAACCTTTCAGGATTATTAACAAAATGCTGTTTTGACAAAAGACGGCACTTAAATGAAGGACACTTTGATTAAAAATAGACATGTCTTTATATAGCACCTTTCACAACCTTTGGATACCCCAAGAGACTTTAATACCATGAGGAACTTTTCAATGTCTGATTTCTATTGTGTAATTTATGCAAATAAAGCTCCCACGAATATCAATAAGATAAGTCCATGTCATAGAAGTTGAATTAGGCCATTCGGCCCAACGAGTCTACTCTGATCTATCTTTCCCTCTCAACCGCATTCTCTTGCTTTCTCCCCAAAGCCTTTGACACTCTTACTAATCAAAAACCTGTCATTCTCGGCTTTAAACATACCCAATGACTTGGCTTCCACTGACATCTATGGCAATGAATTCCACAGATTCACCACCCTCTAACTAAATAAATTCCCACTCATCTCCTTTCTAATGTTACGTCCTTTAATTCTGAGGCTGTGCCCTCTGGTCCTAGACTCCCCCACTATTGGGAAACATCCTGTTCATATAATGATTGTCAATGTACTTTCTGTGAGATTGATTGAGGGATAGATACTGTATCAGTAGGATGCGAGGTGACCTACTTGGCTTTCCTTGAGAGAGTGTAGTAGAATTTTACAATGCTTCAGCTTAATGCCTCATCCACAAGAGTGTAGCATTCCCTCACCACTGTACTGGAGGATCAGTCTATATATCCCTACATAACCATCTGGAGGGAAGTGAAAGACTACCAATGGGAACAATGAGATTGAAGAAAAGATAGTGTATACATATTAAACTGCTTTAATACATACAGTAACTGTATTACTCAGTGTGTGTATGTATGTATTATATACCTGTCTGTGCACTTTTTGTGGATTATTTCATTCCTATAAACATCTTTTGCTCATCTGTTGAATGTGGTGACCTGCTTTAACTGATCCATGTCAAACCAACAAACATTCTCTCAGTTGGACATACTATCATACTTTTCAATCATCTCCCAAAATGAGTAATGGCTAGAAATTCTTTTACTATTTAAAAAAAATTTTTTTTGCACAACACAAGTATAGTTTAATTTAGTATAGTTTAGAAATACAGCGCGGAAACAGGCACTTCGGCCCACTGACTGGCGATCCCTGCACACTAACACTATCCTACACATACTAGGAACAATTTACAATTTTACCGAAGCCAATTAACCTACAAACCTGTACTTCTTTGGAATGTGGGAGGAAACCGGATCACCCGGAGAAAAGCAATGCAGTTCATGGGGAGAATGTACAATCTCTGTACAGACAGCAGCTGTAATCAGGATCGAACCTGGGTCTCTGGCGATGTGAGGCAGTAACTCTACCGCTGTGCCACCATGCTGCAACAGTAATTGATATTTTTTAAATTTACATGTTGCATTTGTTTCTTGTTATTGAAAATAAAGAGACAACTTAACAAGCTGCTTGTTCAACAAGATCCATTCCCCTGACACTCTCTCCCATCATCATTTTATTGGAAGTCGAGGCATCTGTTGTTTATTGAATTTTTTATCAAAACCAATGCCATTTTGAAGAGAAAAGAAGCTTATTCCCTTGCGTTTGTGCTACATTCCAGAGTGAGGATATATTGAACCATTTTGTGAGCTTTTTCACTTTGGCACAGACAGGCAGATAGACAATTTTATTAAAAATCTGCAAAAAGTAACAATGCAGGAAAACCCATTAGCAAGTTAAATTTATGAGGATTGCAAAGATGGTTGATGACTTGGATCGGATATTTGTAATAATACTAGATCATAAATTTTATGCATGTAATCTCAATATAACTGAATGTTCGAGCCACATAATGTGCATTTGTTAAGAATACATTGAGCTGTGCTGAAAGAGCTTTGGACCATAAAGATAATAATCCTGCTTAGTCATGCTCCAAACAGTTTCAAACCAAAGTAAAAGCGCACATTCTCTTAAGCAGCTTAGAAGGCCAACACAATTTCTTTGATTGGGCCAACTATTTCTCACCATAAAAGTCCGAGCCCAAAATTACTAATGCTTCTTAATCCAATTTTTAATCACCCAACACACAAGGCAAATTATAGCTGACGCTGAAAATCTGAAAAATGAATAGGAAATGCTGTAAAAATAATCCCAGGTCCAGGCAGCATCGGTCTTGAAAGGAACAGACCTAAACACTTTCTGTGATCTTTCATCCAGCAGGAGTTTTAAGAAAAAGTTGGAATAATTGAAGGCGGTTATCTGGCAACTAAAGAGTTCTGGAGATAGGATAAACCGTTGGGCAGAATCTTGCACATCTTGGTATCACCATCCGAATGCTGAAATAGTTTTATCTAATACCACTGTTGCTGCTAAATGAAAAAAAACAATATAAAGGCTCTGGACATGCAAATTTATTTGCCATTATTTACTAAACTATTAAAAGTCTGTGTAGACATTGGGTTATATTAAAATTGGTCTCAGCATTAGTTTGAAAAGAACTGTCAGTAAAATAATTGACACTGAATACTGAAGCCTCGTTGGAGGTCCTAATTACATCCCCATGTGATTTTTCTGTGTATAACTGAAGAGCTACGACATTACGTTGATGGTGACAGCTTTGAGATAATATGCTATGATATGGACCTTACTGCCTTGAAATTCATACTTGGATTAGAGGCACTGAAAGTACAATGTAGCATTGGTGTCCAGTCAAGCTCCCAGAAGAGATTTCACACAAAGGGTGATGCATGTTTGGAACGAGCTGCCAGAGGAGGTAGTTGAGGCAGGTACTATCGCAACGTTTAAGAAACATTTGGACACGTGCATGGATAGGACAAGTTTGGAGGGATATGGACCAAACGCAGGCAGGTGGGACTAGTGAAGCTGGGACATGTTGGCCGGTGCGGGCAAGTTGGGCCGAAGAGCCTGTTTCCACTGTATTACTCTATGACTGTGACTCTAAGAGGAAGAGGAGATGTGGAATGAAGGGTTTTGTCAGCTTCTCAGTGGGGGAGAGGGGGGGGGGGGGGTCCTCCCAGTCTCCAAGGATCACCATTTTCTGCGAATCAAAAATATCAGAAGCTGTGATTCACGAGAGTGGTTGCAGAGTTCCGTCACCTGGACTGCTCTACTTGTGGCCATGAGGGCAGCAGCAGCCCTTTAAACACTGAGCCTTTCCAGGCTGGAACTGGAAAAATGAGCAATTTCCCTGTATACAGCATAGCACTGCACCAGGGAGTTTACACAAACTGCCTTCTTGAGTAGATCAGATTTGTTTCTTTCTCCTTGGCAGGAGAGTGGTGGCAGTCAGTGCAGGCACACCAGCTAAAGAGATCTCGTGCACGCTGTAGAGCAGTACTGAATCTGCAAAGGTTTGAAGATGATGTATTAAGCTACATCAGCAGTGATGGAAGGGGTTGCATTTCTGACAAGTTATTCAAGGTGAAGCAGTGTGTACCTCCACTTTGGGTCATGAAAGGAAAAAATGTACAAAAGACAAAATTGAAAGCTCCTGTATATGAACAAGGTAGATACATTAATGGCTCAAATCGACATGAAAGGGTACTACCAAATGAGCTTGCGAAATACTCAATGCTGGGAATTAAATATGGAAGATAGACACAAAATGCTGGAGTACCTCAGCGGGCCAGGCAGCATCTCTGGAGAAAAGGAAACAGTGATATTTTTGGGGTGGAACTCTTCTTCAGAGTTCTTTCAGGAATTAAATATTGCAGGGTAGTTAACATTTAGAAGTGGTAGGCAACATGGAAAATGAGAAAGGGTAGTTCTGATTATAAAGAATGGGATAACAATAGTGAAGGGAAAAGATATCAGCTCTGAAAATCACTACGTATGATCAGTCTGCATGGTGCTAAGAAACAATGAGAGGCAAAAATCAATTGGAATAGTAAATTGGCTCCCAGCAATAGTGGTAATAATGTAGGGCATTGTATTAATATGGAAATTAGAGGCACATGTTACAAAGGTAATGATAATAATCAGTGGGAGTGTTAACCTCAATATCGACTGAGCAAAGCAAATCAACAGTGGTGGTGTGGATGATGAAGTTATAGGGTCAGAAAGACATAGTTGAGAAGCTAAATGAAAGAACAGGTCAAAGAGATTAAAGCCCCTGCCCCACTTACGTGTCCTTGGCACGCAAATTACGCGAACTCGTCGTCGCGTTGAGGCGCACAGGCATCGTGTGGCCGCGCGGGGCCGGTCCCACTGAGAAACGCGGAGGTGTATGGAGTTGTGCGGGGTATCGCGCGGCCCTCCGAAATTTTGTAGAGAACGAAATCTTCGCGTGCCACCGGCCTGTCGCGTAACTGACGGCCAAAGTGGGACAGGTCCAAGACCCTGGCGCGACGCAACGTCTCACCTCCAACAGCAGCAGAAGCAGGCAAACGATCGTCGAACTCAGCCTGGGGCTCACGGCCGTTGTGGATCCAGTCCGCCCCCACTTCTACTCCCAGAGCGGGGCCAAGAAAATTGAAGATAGACACAAAATGCTGGAGTAACTCAGCAGGACCGGCAGCATCTCTGGAGAGAAGGAATGGATGATGTTTCGGGTCAAGACCCTTCTATCAGACTGAAGAAGAGTCTCGACCCGAAACGTCACCCATTGATTCTCTCCAGAGATGCTGCCGGTCCTGCTGAGTTACTCCTGCATTTTGTGTCTATCTTCAAATTACGTCACGCGCTCCAGACGGCTGTGCGGGCGCATGAAGTCGCGCGCGACCTTCGCAGGACCGTCGCGCCTCCACTCGACCACGAGGTCGCATAATTAGCGTGCCAAGGACACGTAAGTGGGACAGGGGCTTTAGGGAGGCAACTCCAGAAGTCAGCAAGTACACACATTCAATACATGTGAGTGGTTTGGCTAAACAAACAAGCTATTTTACATATATCGTGAGTTTGTGCCTTTATGTGAAATTTCCTTCTAATTATCATTTCAGCTTGTATGTTCATTTTAATAAATCTGTTTACAAAGTTTATGTTAATATGTACTTTATTCCATCTCAATATTCCACCTCAATATACACTATAATACATAAAGCCACCTTCATTGGTTTATGCAGTGTGGGCCTGCCAAAAGCTAATTGCTGTTTTCTAAATGTATCATTGCTGCAGTTTTCCCCATCTAATGCCAGCTAAGTACAAGGTATTCCATTAGCTACATTAAAAAATCCCTGATGGAATTAAATGAGTTTTAAGCTCCCAGCCCTTGGACCTGTCCCAATCATTTTGAATTGCTCTAATAAAACATAAGTAGCTGTTGAATAAAATTATGAATTATTTCTGTTTTTGTTTGAGAAATTACATTGTATAGTCAACTGTCTTAAAATAGTATATAATTATATAGAGTGGCCATAGATTTCTTCCAACACACAGGGCATTCAGCTTATAATTTTTAAAGTGAATAGAAAAGCAACAAATAATCATCCTTGAAAATTAGGTTTGTATATTGGTTTCAAAAGTAGATTTTTGTTTTAGTTTAGTTTAGAGATACAGTGCGGAAACAGGCCCTTTGGCCCACCGAGTCCGCGCCGATCAGCGACCCCTGCACACTAACGCTACATACTAGGGACAATTTAAAATTATATCGAAGCCAATTAACCTACAAACCTGTATGTCTTTGGAGTGGGGGATGAGATCCCGGAGAAAACCCACGCAGGTCAGGGGGAAAACGTACAAACACCATACCGACAGCACCTGTAGTCAGGATCAAACCCAGGTCTCAGACGTTGTAAGGCAATAACTCTACCGCTGCTCCACTGTGCCGCCCTACTGCATTATTTGTGGATATTTCTTTTCTGTTGGTTGCAATACAGCTTAAAACTCTTCGTATGCTAGAAAAATCTTTATTTGAAAATTGTTAAAAAGCAGGAACGAGAAACTAATTTGCATTTCTGCTTTGCCATTAACTTGTATCCTCAGTGTGTAAAAAAAGAAGAAATATAAAATGTGGTTATAGCAAGATCACAAGCTAGATTCCCATTGAAAAGCCCAGCAAGTGTTATGGATTCTTTTATTTGAAACTGTTAGCCAGTCTGAAGAAGGGTCCTGACCCAAAACGTCACCTATCCATGTTCTCTAGAGATGTTGCCTGACCTGCTGGATTACTCCAGCACTTTGTGTCAGCTTGTATACAGGCTTTGTGTGCTTTTAATAAAATTAATATTTATTTTTCAGTATATCAAACATTAAATCAATTTCAATAAAGAAATATCAATGTTTGGTCCGTTGCCTGTTCTTTTTCTTGTGCCATCAGCTTAAGAAAATAACATAGGCAAGAATTGAATTGTGTTAAATTGCCATTTATTCTTTACCATTTATCCCTAATTACTACAATCCCAGAAATACTAGGGGACTGAGGATCTAGCGGGAGTGAGGAACTGAAGGAAATCCACATTAGTCAGGAAATGGTGTTAGGTAAACTGTTGGGACTGAAGGCAGATAAGTCCCCAGGGCCTGATGGTCTGCATCCCAGAGTACTCTAGGAGGTGATCTTAGAAATTGTGAATGCATTGGTGATCATTTTCCAATGTTCTATATACTTTGGATCAGTTCCTGTCTTTAAGAAAGGAGGGAGAGCGAAAACAGGGAATTATAGACCTGTTAGCCTGACATCGGCAGTGGGGAAGATGCTTAAAGGCCCTGTCCCACTTACGTGTCCTTGGCACGCAAATTACGTGACCTCGTCATCGCGTTGAGGCATACGGGCATCGTGTGGCCACGCGGGCCGGTCCCACTGAGAAGCGCGGAGGGGTATGGAGTTGCGTGCGGTATCGCGTGGCGCTCCGAAATTTTGTCGCGAACAAAATCTTCACGCGCCACCGGCCTGTCGTGTAACTGACGGCCAAAGTGGGACAGGCCCAAGACCCTGGCGCGACGCAACGTCTCACCTCCAACAGCAGCAGAAGCAGGCAAACGATCGCCAAGCTTGGCCTGGGGCTCACGGCCGTTGCAGTCCGGATCCACCCCCACTTCTACTCCCAGAGCGGGGCCAAGAAAATTGAAGATAGACACAAAATGCTGGAGTAACTCAGCGGGGTGTGCAGCATCTCTGGAGAGGAATGGGTGACGTTTCGGGTCAAGACCCTTCTTTCAGACTGAAGAAGGGTCTCGACCCAAAACATCATCCATTGCTTCTCTCCAGAGATGCTGCCGGTCCCACTGAATTACTCCTGCATTTTGTGTCCATCTTCAAATGACGTCACGTGCTCCAGAAGGCTGTGGTGTATCTGGACTTTCTAAAGCCTTTGACAACGTCCCACACAAGAGATTAGTGTGCTAAATTAGAGCACATGGTATTGGAGGTAGTGTATTGACATGGATAGAGAACTGGTTGGCAGATAGGAATAGGAGTAGGAATTAATGGGTCCTTTTCAGAATGGCAGGCAGTGACAAATTGGGGTGCCGCAAGGCTCACTGCTGGGACCCCAGTTATTTACAATATATATTAACGATTTAGACGAAGGAATTAAATGTAAAATCTCCAAGTTTGCAGATGACACAAAGCTAGGTGGCAGTGTGAACTTCGAGGAGGATGCTGTGAAGCTGCAGGGTGACTTGGATAGGTTGGGTGAGTGGGCAGATGCATGGCAGATGATTGATAAAATACATCTCTTGATGCTCCTGAACACATCATCATTGATGTAACCTGGGGTCATTGGGTGTTTCGGGTCTTTCAACATCAGACACCCTCGCCCAGGCGACCCAGCCGTGGTTGATCAGACCACGACTTGTGTTCAGGTAGCATTTGCTCCTCCCCATGGACCTCCTCTCCTGATCCAGAGCCATATCGAGGCCTTCTCCGCTGCCTCTGTGGTATTCTTGCTGGCTCTTCTCCTCTCCCTTCCGTTGATGTCCAGTGCACTCAAGGCTTTGTAGAGTGATTGCCCTGGTTTCACCAGGTCCACAGAAAGCTGCCAGTCCTGCGCAGTCACCAAGATTCTTAATGGATTCTTGGCTGCTGTGGTTCTTGCCAGCTGCACTCCGGCCTTCACGAACATGATCATCTGGGTGGTGGGGTGTGCTCGTCTGCAGCTGCTGATTCTCATGCTGATGGCTTCTGAAATGGGTTTAAGAACCTGGTCATTATAAAGAGAGAGATCTACAATAATTATAGGTGGCATGGAGTAAATGAGGTGCTGCAGGAGTATAAAGAATGCAAAAAGAATCTTAAGAAAGAAATTAGAAAAGCTAAAAGAAGATATGAGGTTGCTTTGGCAAGTAGGGTGAAAGTAAACCCAAAGGGTTTCTACAGCTATATTAATAGCAAAAGGATAACAAGGAATAAAATTGGTCCATTAGAGAGTCAGGGTGGACAGCTATCTACTGAGCCAAAAGAGATGGGGGAGATATTGAACAATTTATTTTCTTCGGTATTCACCAAGGAGAAAGATATTGAATTATGTGAGGTAAGGGAAACGAGCAGAGTAGCAATGGAAACTATGAGATTTAAAGAAGAGGAAGTGTGGACACTTTTGAAAAATATGAAAACGGATAAGTCGCCAGGTCCTGACAGGATATTCCCTAGGGCATTGAGGGAAGTTAGTGTAGAAATAGCAAGGGCTATGACAGAAATATTTCAAATGTCATTAGAAACGGAAATAGTGCCGGAGGATTGGTGTACTGCGCATGTTGTTCCATTGTTTAAAAAGGGTTCTAAGAGTAAACCTAGCAATTATAGACCTGTTAGTTTGACGTCAGTGGTGGGCAAATTAATGGAAAGGATACTTAGGGATAATATATATAAGCATCTGGATAAACAGGGTCTGATTAACGAAAGTCAACATGGATTTGTGCCTGGAAGGTCATGTTTGACTAATCTTCTTGAATTTTTCGAAGAGGTTACTAGGGAAATTGATGAGGGTAAAGCAGTGGATGTTGTCTATATGGACTTCAGTAAGGCCTTTGACAAGGTTCATCATGGAAGGTTGGTTAAGAAGATTGAATTGTTGGGTATTAATGGTGGAGTAGCAAGATGGATTCAACAGTGGCTGAATGGGAGATGCCAGAGAGTAATGGTGGATGGCTGTTTGCCAGGTTGGAGGCTGGTGACTAGTGGGGTGCCTCAGGGGTCTGTGTTGGGTCCACTGTTGTTTGTCATGTACATCAATGATCTGGATGATGGTGTGGAAAATTGGATTAGTAAGTATGCAGATGATACTAAGATAGGTGGTGTTGTGGATAATGAAGTAGATTTTCAAAGTCTACAGAGAGATTTAGGCCATTTGGAAGAGTGGGTTGAAAGATGGCAGATGGAGTTTAATGCTGATAAATGTGAGGTGCTACATCTTGGCAGGACAAATCAAAATAGGACGTACATGGTAAATGGTAGCGAATTGAGGAATGCAGTTGAACAGATAGATCTAGGAATAACTGTGCATAGTTCCCTGAAGGTGGAATCTCATGTAGATAGGGTGGTAAAGAAAGCTTTTGGTGTGCTGGCCTTTATAAATCAGAGCATTGAGTATAGAAGTTGGGATGTAATGTTAAAATTGTACAAGGCATCGGTGAGGCCAATTCTGGAGTATGGAGTACAATTTTGGTCGCCTAATTATAGGAAGGATGTCAACAAAATAGAGAGAGTACAGAGGAGATTTACGAGAATGTTGCCTGGGTTTCAGCAACTAAATTACAGAGAAAGGCTGAACAAGTTAGGTCTTTATTCTTTGGAGCACAGAAGGTTAAGGGGGGACTTGATAGAGGTCTTTAAAATGATGAGAGGGATAGACAGAGTTGACGTGGATAAGCTTTTCCCATTGAGAGTAGGGAAGATTCAAACAAGAGGACATGACTTGAGAATTAAGGGACAGAAGTTTAGGGGTAACATTAGGGGGAACTTCTTTACTCAGAGAGTGGTAGCTGTGTGGAATGAGCTTCCAGTGGAAGTGGTGGAGGCAGGTTCGATTTTATCATTTAAAAATAGATTGGATGGGTATATGGACGAGAAAGGAATGGAGGGTTATGGTCTGAGTGCAGGTAGATGGGACTAGGGGAGAAAACGTGTTCGGCATGGACTTGAAGGGCCAAGATGGCCTGTTTCCTTGCTGTAATTGTTATATGGTTATATGGTTATGATGCCAGGTGTACCGGCCCTGCCCAAGAGCCTTTGGGCAGCACCTCAGGATGTGTTCCTAAGTCCCAGTATAATGTGAATAAATGTGAGGTTATCCACTGGTGGCAAGAACAAGAAGGCAGATTATTATCTGAATGGTATCAGATTAGGAAAAGGGGAGGTGCAATGAGACCTGGGTGTCCTTATACATCAGTCACTGAAAGTAAGCATGCAGGTACAGCAGGCAGTGAAGAAAGCAAATGGCATGTTGGCCTTCATTGCGAGACGATTTAAGATTAGGAGCAAGGAGGTCCTACTGCAGATGTACAGGGCCCTGGTGAGACCACTCCTGCAGTATTGTGTGCAGTTTTGGTCTCCTAATTTGAGGAAGGATATTCTTGCTATTGACGGAGTGCAGCGTAGGTTCACCAGATTAATTCCTGGGATGGCGGGACTGACATATGATGAAAGAATGGATCGACTGGGCTTATATTCACTGGAATTTAGAAGGATGAGAGGGTATTTTATAGAAACATAAAATTCTTGAGGGATTGGACAGGCTATTTGCAGGAAAAATATTCCCGATGTTGGGGATGTCCAGAACCAGGGGTCACAGTTTAAGAATAAGGGATAGGCCATTTAGGACTGAGATTCGGAAAAATGTATTCACCCAGAGAGTTGTGAATCTGTGGAATTCTCTGCCACAGAAGGCAGTGGATGCCAATTCACTGTATGTATTCAGGAGCGAGTTAGATACAGCTCTTAGGACTAATGGGATCAAGGGATATGGGGAGTAAGCAGGAACAGGGTACTCATGATCATATTGAATGGTGGTGCTGGCTCGAAGCGCTGAATGGCCTACTCCTGCACCTATTTTCTATGTTTCTATGTTAATTACATAAAAAGAAAACTTGGAATAATTATTTATGAGAAAATTCAAATGTTTATGTTATTTGATCATAACTGGGCCAAATCCTGGCAACTCTCTACAGTTCTGTGGGAGTACTTCACCTCAGCAATTGCAGATGAATAAGAAAATGGCCCATCAGAACCACTTCAAGAGCAGCAGTTAAATTATATATTTTGCATTTGCCAGATTCTTTCAAGTCCAGAAGAGTGACAAAAAAAAAAGCAGTAATGTAAACAAAACAAATAATTTTATAACTGGCACTAAATAAAAAATAAAAAATTTGTCTCCATTGAAAATCGAATATTATCATTGAAAGAAATGTCTATCAGTGTTAAGGATGTGTAAACTATTATTTAGCCAACTTATGAAATATTACCAAGAACTGCAGATGCTAGTTTATACCAAAGATAGACACAAAGTGTTGAAGTAACTCAATGGGTCAGGCAGCATCTCTGGAAAAAATGGATAGGTGACGTTTCAGGTCCGGACCCTTCTTCAGATTTTGTGTCTATCTTTTGTGAACATATTAATTATTGTAATCACCTTCAGTTTTACTTTTTATTGTTATGTCATTTTATTTACATGAATCTTTTGATTAAATGCAGTCGGCAACGAAGCCACATCCCAATGACGTGTGGGTTTGTAACTTACTTGGTCTCTGTAAATTACCCCTTGTGTGTAGGGAGTGGGTGCAAAAGTGGGATAAGAACTAGTGTGATTGTTGGTGTGGACTCAATGGGCTGAAGGACCTGTTTCCATGCGATATGTCTAAACTAAACTAAACATAACCATTCATCCTGTTTTACTATGAATTTAACTTAACAACATTGTGATGATAAGATGGGACAGAGGATTAGCAAGCTAGTTTTTTGTTACTGGAACCCACACTTATGGATGTCCCCGCCCACCATGTTTTTTATGCATGGGAGGATGTTGCATGCGTTTAAAATTGAGGAAAATTTGGGGTAAAGGCTGAAGAGACCAGTTGCTTCCTAATAATTTCTGATGCACTGCTTGGGTGTCACCTGACCAGTTGAATCTGGACTTCATCAGAACTTTGGCCCAAACTTGAGCAAAGATGCTGAATTTCGGAGACAAGTAATCTGCAAAAATAGTTTCGGTATTGGCATTGGTTTATTATTGTCACATATACTGAGATGCAGTGAAAAACTTTGTTTGCATGCTACCCAGTTAAATCATGAGTACAGTGAAGTCATGCACAAGTAGAACAGGTAGTACAATGAGAAAAACACCAGAGTACAGAATATAGTGTTACACTTTAATGCATCCCAGTTACAGAGAAGGTGCAGATAAAAAAGTGCAAGGACCGCAATGAGGTAGATTGGGAGATTGGGACTACACTCTTAGTTTATGAGAGCACTAATCAGTAATCTCATAACAGCAGGGAAGAAGCTGTTCCTGAATCTGGTGGTATGAGCTTTCAAGTTTATGTGTCTTCTATCCAACAGGAGAGGAGAGTAGAGTGAATGATGGCTGTGAAAATGGTCCTTCATTATGTTTGCTGCTTTCCAGAGGCAGCGTAAAATGCAGATGGAGTCAATGGGAGGGGGGTGGCTTGTGTGAGAAAAACTGTCCTTTGGCAGGAAGGTGGCATTTAACTTAAATGACTAAATAATGGCATTAGAAACCCATAGGAAAAATTATGAAGAAGTATTTTATTAGTACAAAGGAAGAAGGTTAGATATAGATCATGGAAGATCCAAATTATCTTTGAAAGAGTTTCTCGAGGCAATGTCCTTGTTCTCACTAGCTTCATCAATGACTTTTCCTTCATCACATGAACAAAGGTTGGTATCTTACGTGATTTTACAATGCTCAATTCTATCACGTGTTCTGATAATAATGCAGAATGTGAATGTCACATTTTTCTGGCTAGTAGTTAGGGTTGGGCTGATACCTATAAGTAGCAAATAACCTTTGACCTACACGATTGTCTGATAATAATTATTTCCCTTCTTCCCTTTAGCATCAAACAGAACATGGAACAGTACACCACATGAATGGGCCCTTCAACCCACAATGTTTGCCAAGTTGAACATGATGCCAAGTTAAACTGATCTCATCTGTCTGTACATGTTCCAGATCCCTCTATTCCCTGCACTTCCGTGTGCCTATCTAAAAGCTTCATAAACGGCAATATCTCCTCCAACACCACACCTGTAGAGTAGTCCAGGTCCCCACTGTTCTCTGTGTAAAAAACTTGCCCCGCACATTTCCCCTCTCACCTTATAGCTATGGCCACTAGTGTTGGACATTTCCCCCGTGGGAAAAAGGTTCTAACTGTCTAACCTATCTATGCCTTTCTAATTTTATATACTTATATAAATTCTCCCCTCAACCTCTGACGTTCCAGAGAAAACAATCCAAGTCTACCCAATCTCTCCACATAGCTGAAAGCTTCTAATCCAGGAGGCATTCTGGTAAAACCTCCTCTGCATCCTCTCCAACGCTTCCAATTCTTTCCTGTAATGGGGAGACCAGAATTGCACGCAATACTCCAAATGCAACATAACTAAAGTCCTATAGAGCTGCACGCAATATTTGTTCTGCTGCTGACCCAACTCAACAATCAATATACTGAGTGAGGGTGTGGGATTGTTATTATTGGGCCCAGAGTTTAACTAAACCAGTCACACACATTATGGTTTAAAAAAATACAGATTAGAGATTAGGCATTCTGCATGATGTAATGGTAAGTATTGATGGGTTATTCAGAATAGTAACTGAACTAAATTTTGTCCAGTTGCAACAAATAATTTTTTCCAGCAGGAGTCACTAGACAATAAGAAGAAGTGAGAGCTCTGGCTGTTTCTTTGCTTTGTACATTTGATTGAGGTCAATGAGATAAATGTAAGACCTTGTAACATCTCTGAATTGACATAACCTAACTTGGCCTACACTGAGGATTGATCCAGTGACCTTGATGCTCTGGTAAGTCGGACAGACCTCTATTAAAGAAAATAAACATGCCTCTTAAAAATGTCTTAAAATGCTGAGCTATCAGAGAAACATATTTGAGCTTTTACTCTTAAGTGTTTTGCCATTGCAATAGAGTTTGATCGGCCAGAGTTTATAACAACACATAGCACATCGTATATCAGCCTCAAGTGGCTAATGGAACAGAAAACAGAAGCATGTTACCATGAGTGCATTTTTAACGCAATAGTCTTCAGTCATTATTAGCAGATCCTTTCACTGGTTACAAATGCATCTTTTACTGATAACTGGCAATTTAGTTGTCGAAGTAAATTTTCAACCCTACAGTAAAGATTTTTTCGGTCTGGACTAATGAAAACCTACTCTAAAATATGTGTGAAAAGCTATTACCGTTTACAAGGCATCTCGCCACAAGCAATCTTGCCGTTCATGTACAAATATATATTTTAACCAGCGTCTACTGTGCATGAGTCACATTTGGATATCTGAGGATATTGGTTAGGATTTTGAGAACAGTGATGAGTTGACTATGTTTACTGCTAACCCCCAACAATATTCTGTACCTACCTATTATGAATGTCCCAAAGCCAAATAGCTGCACGAAGCCAACTCTGTTCTCAGAGGCAAGAATCTGAGTGGGGGCAGGGCCTTCTGGAAGGAAATTCGGTCATGTCATGGAGAAGGCATAAAGTCCTGAAATGATTTTGACAGCTAGCTAAAATACCCCCCTCCCCCTCCCCCAAACAACCACCCTGACTTAACCAGCTGTCAAAAATACTTTGAATACATTTTGAATTTTGAAACATTTTAATTCTATTACTTTTTTTAGATAATAAAAATATAAATAATAGTTATAGAATTAGATATATTTAAATAAATTAAATTAAAATAAATCAATGAGAGTGTTGCACTTGATAACCACCTCTAGGGCTGATTCAATTGGGAAGTTCATCCCCCAGAACATATGCTCAGTGCTAAATAAAGTGTCAGTATAACTATATAACTAAACATAATGGTAAATCTTTTCAAGTCACTGATTATTCCTCAGTAGAACATTAGGATGTCAATATTTTGCTGAGCAGGTAGAGAAAATACATTGGAATGCTCCTGGGGACAATGTATTTAAGTTATGTGTAAAGGACGGACAATCTGTGATTGCTTCTCAAGACCTGGGAATGTAGAGAGATTGATTAATGTTCAAAAGCAAGCTTTGATCAACGATGAGATTAACTTGTTTCCACTCTAGGAAGGGTCAGTTACAATGCACATAGATTTAAAATATTCAGAATAAAAACACAAGATAGACACAAAAATCTGGAGTAACTCAACTGGTCAGGCAGCATCTCTGGAAAGAAGGAATAGGTGATGTTTCAGGTTGAGACCCATAGAGTCAGGGGAAAGGGAAACGAGAGATATAGACGGTGATGTAGAGAGATGTAGAACAAATGAATGAAAGATATGTAAAAAGTAATGATGATCAAGGAAAAGTGGAGCCCACAATGGTACATTGTTGACTGTGGGCTACGTGACAATGAGTTACACAGACAGTGACACTCAATAGGAAGACAGTGAAACTAGTACGATGACTTGGGGGGCGGGGGGTTTAGGAATAAAAACACAGTTAGGTTGAGCATAATTAACTCATGCAGCAAGTTGAAATGATTTGTAATGAATTGATGATGGAAGCAGATTCTACATTCAATAGGATATTAGCTAGCATAGAAATCTTACTGCATGGAAGTCAGCACTTCAGCCTGTCATATTCATACTAGCACAATGGAAGAGCCATCTTGCTGGTCCAACTTCTCTGCTTTCTTCCCATAACTCTGCAAAACTTTCCTGTTAAGGAGTTATTGAGCCTTCCACTGAACATCATAATTGTATTTATCTTCACTTCTACTGGTAGTTCAATTCAGAACCTGAGCAACATAGTGAAAAGGAAAAAAAGTGTAAGACTGTGGGGCGGCACAGTGGTGCCATGATAGAGTTGTTGCCTCACAGCGCCTGAGTCCCAAGTTCAATCCTGACTTCAGGTGCTATCTGTACAGAGTTTGCACATTCTTCCTATGACCGCGTGGGTTTTCTCTGGATGCTCCGGTTTCCTCGCACATTCCAAAGACGTGCAGGTTTTAAGGTTAAATTGTCCCTAATGTGCAGTGTATAACTAGTGTTTGGGTGATTGCTGGACGGTATGGACTCAATGGGCCGAAGAGCATGTTTCCACACTACATCTCTAAAAACTACAAGGAAAAAGGGAGGGAGACTAACAGAATTTGATTTGATGGATCAATTAGAAGCAGAGACTCTTAGCTCCTTCAATCTATTCCATATTCCCTTGCCTGATGTGAGACCCAACTCCTCTTTCCCTAATCACATTATACCATTGATTAGCAAAATTCTGTTAATCCAAGATTAAAAATGACCAATTAACCCAAAATCCATAGCCACTACAGAATATGACTGTCTTTCTGTGAATGTATTTCCAAATTTCACTTCTGAGAGCTTGGTTCTAAGTTTTAGACAATGTCTATTAGTTTCATATTCCCCAAGTAACAGAAATAGTTTTTCTCGAAGCAGCTTGAGACAGAAGACAAAATGAACATGTAGCGGCCATGGCCATTCATGCATGAAAAAATAATTTGAAAAAGATTTGATAAGGAGAATCAGGAGAGTTGCTTTAGAAACAAAAGACAGATAAGGATGGGAGCTGCCAGTAACAAAGCGTATCCTTTGTTTAAACAAAAGAAACAGATGTAAATTGGTGCAGCACAGGAAAGACCCGTCAGAAATCAATGTCAAAGCAGACAGGTCTTTAATCCAGGATCTTACCTCAATTATTGACAGCCGTCAATGTACACACTCCCTACCCAATGCTTAACAGGTAACTATATATCTGTGTAGCTTATTGCCGATATATATAATCCTAAATATATCTTTACATGAGAGATATAGCAGGCTATTCCTTTCAATAAGGTGCAGAGATTAAATTAAGCGAGATTTGCCATATTGCAAACTGAAATGTTACGCAACAGGATAATACTGGTGCACTTCTGCTGCCTCACAGTTCCAGGGCCCCCATACAAGGACAGGTTGAAAGGTCTAAAGGAGGAGGCTGAAAAGTGTGAAGGTGGATAAGTCACCTGGCCCAGATGCACCACACCCCAGGGGTTTGAAAGATGCAGCTTTAGCAATTGTGGAGGCATTAGTAGTGATCTTTCAAGAATCAGGAGCAAAGATCATAGAGTGGGGGCTCCGCTCTATGATCTTTGGTCAGGAGTGGTCTCAGAGGAGTGGAAAATTGCAAGAGGGAATGAGGCAAAAGAGGGGAAACTATAGGCCGGTTAGTTTGACTTCAGTGGTTGGTTAGATTCTATGGTCCATTATTAAGCGTGAGGTTTTCTAGTACTTAAAAGCACATGATAAAATTGGGTGGTCAGCATGGTTTTATGAAGAGGAGATCTTGCCTGATAAATCTGTTGAAATTATTTGAGAAAGTAAATAGCAGGACAGACAAAGGAAAGTCAGTGGATGTTGTTTACTTGGATTTTCATACGGCCTATGATAAAGTGCCACGCATGAGGCTGCTAAACAAGATGAGAGCCCATGGTATTAGATGTTACTAGCATGGATAGAAGATTGGCTGAATGGCAGAAGGCAAAGTGTGGGAATTTTCTGGTTGGCTTCCAGTGACTAGTGGTGTTTGGAGCATATTGGGCCCCATATCTGAGGAGGGGTGTGCTGGCATTGGAGAGGGTTTAGTGGAGATTTATGAGATTGATCCCAGGGATGATTGGGTTAATGTATGATGAGCGTTTGATGGCTCTGAGCCTGCACTTGCTGTAGTTTGGAAGGATGAGGGGGAATCTTATTGAAACTTACCGAATAATAAAAGGCCTGGATAGCATGGGTGTGGAGCGGATGTTTCCACTAGTGGGAGTGTCTAGGACCTGAGGGCACAGCCTCAGAATAAAAGGACTTACTTTTAGAAAAGAGATGAGGAGGAATTTCTTTAGCTAGAGGATGGAGAATCTGTGGAATTCAGGGCTAAGACTTTGGGTATTTTTAAAACAGAGATTAATAGGTTCACATAAGGGAAGAGGAAAGTTTACCTGGGGACTTCAAAGATTCCATAATCATAACCATCTTCAAGAAATGAGTTGTCCGGTTGTGAAAACAAGGGTTCTTCCCTTTGTCTGACACAGGAAATATCATCAGCAGGGTCCTTCTCAATGCCTTCTCCCAGGGAGCCGCTGCCAGAATCATGTGTTGGATTCCACAGGAACACAGTGGGCATAATGTTAACCATATGAAGACACCAAGAAAAATGCAGAGACCAGCACCAACCCAAACCTGAAGCCCAATTTGACCTAATTGAAGCCTTGACTCATCAATCAGGACGTACTGTAAAATATCTTTCTTAAATCCAACTACTGTCAAAAATTCATCTTATTGTACATTTCTTCCTTGATGCAAAGCATGATACAACAATAGAACCCAATCTCAGTGAAGATCAGTGTCAAACAGGAATGCACCATTGCCTCAGCATTTGTCCCAGTTTTTCTAGTCATAATATTATACCTCACTTCAACAAACTCTGTGGGAATGGAGCTAACATTCAGAACTAATGGACAACTGTTCAACTCATACTGCAAATGCTATGGAATAGGATGACAAAAACGTATGATGCTCAGTGTTTGAATAATTTGATTTCTTCGTTGCTATAAATGCATCAAATACATCAGCACTGTTCAAACATGTCCTTCAGGGCAGGTTGAATATATTAGATACATAGAAAATAGGTGCAGGAGTAGGCCATTCGGCCCTTCGAGCCTGCACCGCCATTCAATATGATCATGGCAGATCATCCAACTCAGTATCCCGTACCTGCCTTCTCTCCATACCCCCTGATCCCTTTAGCCACAAGGGCCACATCTAAGTCCCTCTTAAATATAGCCAATGAACTGGCCTCAACTACCCTCTGTGGCAGAGAGTTCCAGAGATTCACCACTCTCTGTGTGAAAAAGTTTTTTCTCATCTCAGCCTTAAAGGATTTCCCCCTTATCCTTAAGCTGTGACCCCTTGTCCTGGACTTCCCCAACATCGGGAACAATCTTCCTGCATCTAGCCTGTCCAACCCCATAAGAATTTTGTACGTTTCTATAAGATCCCCTCTCAATCTCCTAAATTCTAGCGAGTATAAGCCAAGTCTATCCAGTCTTTCTTCATATGAAAGTCATGACATCCCAGGAATCAGTCTGGTGAACCTTCTCTGCACTCCCTCTATGGCTATAATGTCCTTCCTCAGATTTGGAGACCAAAACTGTACGCAATACTCCAGGTGTGGTCTCACCAAGACCCTGTACAACTGCAGTAGAACCTCCCTGCTCCTATACTCAAATCCTTTTGCTATGAAAGCTAACATACCATTTGCTTTCTTCACTGCCTGCTGCACCTGCATGCCTACTTTCAATGACTGGTGTACCATGACACCCAGGTCTCGCTGCATCTCCCCTTTTCCTAATCGGCCACCATTTAGATAATAGTCTGCTTTCCTGTTTTTGCCACCAAAGTGGATAACCTCACATTTATCCACATTATACTGCATCTGCCAAACATTTGCCCACTCACCCAGCCAATCCAAGTCACCTTGCAGTCTCCTAGCATCCTCCTCACAGCTGACACTGCCCCCCAGCTTAGTGTCATCCGCAAACTTGGAGATGTTGCCTTCAATTCCCTCATCCAGTTCATTAATATAAATTGTAAATAGCTGGGGTCCCAGCACTGAGCCTTGCGGTACCCCACTAGTCACTGCCTGCCATTGTGAAAAGGACCCGTTTACTCCTACTCTTTGCTTCCTGTTTGCCAGCCAGTTCTCTATCCACATCAATACTGAACCCCCAATACCGTGTGCTTTAAGTTTGTATACTAATCTCTTATGTGGGACCTTGTCGAAAGCCTTCTGAAAGTCCAGATACAACACATCCACTGGTTCTCCCCTATCCACTCTACTAGTTACATCCTCGAAAAATTCTATAAGATTCGTCAGACATGATTTACCTTTTGTAAATCCATGCTGACTTTGTCCAATGATTTCACCACTTTCTAAATGTGCTGCTATCCCATCTTTAATAACTGACTCTAGCAGTTTCCCCACTACCGATGTTAGACTAACTGGTCTGTAATTCCCCGTTTTCTCTCTCCCTCCCTTCTTAAAAAGTGGGGTTACGTTTGCTACCCTCCAATCCTCAGGAACTACTCCAGAATCTAAAGAGTTTTGAAAAATTATCACTAATGCATTCACTATTTCTGGAGCTACTTCCTTAAGTACTCTGGGATGCAGCCTATCTGGCCCTAGTAATTTATCGGCCTTTAATCCATTCAAGTTACCCAACACCACTTCCCGACTAACCTGGATTTCACTCAGTTCCTCCATCTCCTTTGACCCGCGGTCCCCTGCTATTTCCGGCAGATTATTTATGTCTTCCTTAGTGAAGACGGAACCAAAGTAGTTATTCAATTGGTCCGCCATATCCTTGTTCCCCATGATCAGTTCACCTGTTTCTGACTGCAAGGGACCTACATTTGTTTTAACTAATCTCTCTCTCTTCACATATCTATAAAAACTTTTGCAGTCAGTTTTTATGTTCCCTGCCAGTTTTCTTTCATAATCTATTTTCCCTTTCCTAATTAAGCCCTTTGTCCTCCTCTGCTGGTCTCTGAATTTCTCCCAGTCCTCTGGTATGCTGCTTTTTCTGGCTAATTTGTACGCATCATCTTTTGCTTTGATACTATCCCTGATTTCCCTTGTTATCCACGGTTGCACTACCTTCCCTGATTTATTCTTTTGCCAAACTGGGATGAACAATTTTTGTAGTTCATCCATGCAGTCTTTAAATGCCTTCCATTGCATATCCACCGTCAACCCTTTTAGAACTAATTGCCAGTCAATCTTGGCCAATTCACGTCTCATACCCTCAAAGTTACCTTTCTTTAAGTTCAGAACCGTTGTTTCTGAATTAACAATGTCACTCTCCATCCTAATGAAGAACTCAACCATATTATGGTCACTCTTGCCCAAGGGGGCATGCACAACAAGACTGCTAACTAACGATTCCTCATTACTCCAATACCCAGTCTAGAATAGCCTGCTCTCTCGTTGGTTCCTCTACATGTTGGTTTAGATAACTGTCCCGCATACATTCCAAGAAATCCTCTTCCTCAGCACCCCTGCCAATTTGCTTCACCCAATCTATATGTAGATTGAAGCCACCCATTATAACTGTTTTGCCTTTGTTGCACGCATTTCTAATTTCCTGTTTGATGCCATCCCCAACTTCACTACTACTGCTAGGTGGCCTGTACATAACACCCACCAGCATTTTCTGCCCCTTAGTGTTTCGCAGCTCTACCCATACCGATTCCACATCCTCCAAGCTAATGTCCTTCCTTTCCACTGCGTTAATCTCCTCTCTAACCAGCAACGCTACCCCATCTCCTTTTCCTTTCTCTCTATCCCTCCTGAATATTGAATATCCCTGGATGTTCAGCTCCCAGCCTTGGTCACCCTGGAGCCATGTCTCCGTGATCCCAACTATATCATAATCATTAATAGCTATCTGCACGTTCAACTCATCCACCTTATTACGAATGCTTCTTGCATTGAGACACAAAGCCTTCAGGCTTGTTTTTACAACGCTCTTACCCCTTATACAATTATGTTGAAAAGTGGCCCTTTTTGATTTTTGCCCTGGATTTGTCTGCCTGCCACTTTTACTTTTCACCTTGCTACCTATTGCTTCCGCCTGCATTTTACACCCCTCTGTTTCTCTGCTCACCCATTTAAGAACCCCACCACCTCTTATTCTCTGTTTATTATTATTTTCTTCTTTCCCCCCTACATGTTCGGTCTGAGTGCTTTCCTTCTCTGCCTGCCTCACACACTGCCTAATAGCTTTCTCTATTTGAGTCCCTCCCCCCAACCATTCTAGTTTGAAGTCTCCCCAGTAGCCTTTGCAGATCTCCCCGCCAGGATATCGGTCCCCCTCAGGTTCAAGTGCAACCCATCCTTTTTGTACAGGTCGCACCTTCCACAAAAGAGGTCCCACTGATCCAGAAATTTGAATCCCTGCCCTCTGCACCAGTCCTTCAGCCACGCATTTATCCTCCACCTCGCTCCATTCCTACTCTCACTCTTGCATGGCACAGGCAGTAATCCCGAGATTGTTGTGCAGAGGTAAATGACACAGGTATGGCAGTTGTTGGCATTGTGGTAAACTCTGCCATGCTCATTTAGAAGGGAGTGTTGCCAATAATTGGAGTACCATCGGAGTACGGATTAAAAGACTATCATTGCTAAATGACGGAAGCAGCACTTCCTATTAGTTTTAGATTTAGAGACACATCACGGAAACAGGCCTTTTGGCCCACCAAGTCTGCACCAACCAGCAATCACCCCGTATACTCGCACTATCCTACACACTAGGGACAATTTACAATTTTACCAAAGCCACTTAACCTGCAAATCTGCGCTTCTTTGGAGTGTGGGAGGAAACCGGAGCACCTGGAGAAAAACCCGTGCAGTCGCAGGGAGAACGTACAAACTCCATACAGCACCCGAGTCTCTGGCGTTGTAAGGCAGCAGCTCTACCGCTGCACCACTGTGCTGCCCAGTTGTAGAACAGTCTGTGGGCTTTGTTACTTGAGCAACCTGCGGTGAGTTGTAAGTTGCCCAGTTAGGCCCTCCACTGTCTGCAGCGTTTTCATCATTCTAACTGATGAAAATAGCAACAAAGTGGCATGATGATCGTAGGTTACACTTTTGAGCTCTAATTTATACCAGTAAGAGATATAAAAAGGGACATCATCAAGTGCTGGTGCGATGCTGTAAAAAAATGTCAGACATGTGAATGCAAACAGTGTCTGAAAGTTCTTGGTCCAATTTTTCAATGGATATCATTTAACAGCGAAATAATCATGAGCAACATTTACATTGGGTTAAATTACCTTTGGCATAACTTGCAATGTGAAATTGCGATTATTTACTGACCCATTTGAGCTTTACTTTTGATTAAATTCTGAAATAGAAACCATCTAGACCTGTGAACATGACACGCTTCAATGTCATGATGTTGATAAGGTCCCTGTTCAGCATACCACCCTCTTCCTCTATCATGACTTCCATTTAAATCTTTCCATTTACAATATCATTATTAAAAACATTCAAATGGTCCACATTGACCCTATCTATCCCATCCTCATTTCTCTGATATTTGTTACATATTTTTGTTTGTTTTCATAAACCTTGCAAAATGTTTTTCCTTCTCTCTTTTTGTAGTGCTGGCACCCTGTTTTGTAATGTAGAAAGAAGGTACTGCAAGATCCTGGCTCAGAAAATAAAAGACACAAAGTGCTGGAGTAACTCAGCTGGTCAGGCAGCATGCCTGGAGAACATAGACAGTTGATGCTTCAGGTCAGGACCCTTCTCCAGACTGTTCTTAACCATGTGTTGTTCTTTTAACTCTTTCAGTCACTAGGATCGGTTTTTGCCTTTTGCTGTTCCTTTTTTCTTTTAGTTTTATGTTGCTTCTTGATTCTACAGATGTCCATTGGCATGCTTTTTTTTTTAAAGTAGAGCTCTTGCCTTTAGTGTATAAATTAATTTTGCATTATATTATATTGCATTAGTACATCGAGCGCGTGGGCCGACCGGACTTTGAACAAAGTGCCAAAAGTGTCGGCGCCAGCATGTGTAATATATGCAAAAGGAATTTCACTGTGCAGCATGTGACAAATAAAGCACCTTTGAACCATTGAGATTAACTTGGCATCATCGTCAGTACAGACATAGTGGGCTGAAGGGCCTGTTCCTGTGCTGCACTGTTGTATGGCCTATGAAGAAAGCTTCTCCAAAAACTAAAATCATAGTGCAGAGACTGCCTGGTTTCCAAAAGGGGTGAGTTCTTTGAAAAGTTTATTTAAGCAACATTTGAAGACTCTGGGGAAACACAATATACGTATTTGGATATAGGGTATTCTTATGGGCAGAAGGGCATGCTATTGACTATAACGAAAAAAATATACAGAGATGGAAGACACATACTGTGGGTGCAGCAGACAGTTATAAAGCAGAAGGTATATTGACCGCATACATGGAGCATTGTGTGCAATTTTCCATAATTCCTTTGGCCCATTGAGTCTCTGCCAGGTCACAGAACAATCCTCTCCCTCCCCTCATATCCCCTGCGCCTATTCTCCTCATATTTTCAACAATCTCCAGATTCAACCATCTGCCCAGAGCACAAGAACACAATAATGAAGAAACAAGAGTGGGTCACCTGCTTCCTAAGATTGCCCCAATGATTCATTATGATCATGGCTAATCTGCTTCAGACCTCATCTCCTCTGCTGCGCCTCTTCTCCCTGTAGCCCTGAATTCTCCAATTTTTCAAGAATTTATCTTTCTTTAGATATCACCAATGATCCAGTTTCCACAATCCTCTGGAGTAGAGTATTCCAGAGGTTCACCACTCTCTCAGACAGGAACTTGGCATCCTCTATAAGAAGGTCAAATAACCTACCAACCCATGTGCAAACCACTCAGACAGCATCAGAAGTTAGCAATGAACTTGAGCCGCTGTTGTGAAGCAGTTTCCCCATGGGTTCTGCCCCTGTGCCATGTTTGGTCTTCCTAGCAGGGAAAAAATATATTTGCCATAGGATTTCACCAGACTGCTCCCTGAGATGGTGGAACTGCTGGATGTGGAGGTTTGCATTCATTACAATTTAGATGATTGCGAAGAATGTTAAAATGTCCCAATAGAATTTAGACTTTAGAGATACAGCGCGGAAACAGGCCCTTCAACCCACCCTGTCTGGTTGACCAGCAATCACCTGTACACTAAAACTATCCTACACACTAGAGACAATTTAACAATTTTACCAAAGCCACTTAACCTACAAATCTATACATCTCTGGAGTGGGGGAGGAAACCGGAGCATCCAGAGGAAATCCACACAGTCTGAGACTGTACAAACTCTGTACAAACAGCACTCATCGTCAGGAATCGAACCCGGATCACTGGTGCAGTACGGCAGCAACTCTACAGCTGCACCACTGTGCCACCCTAAGTATTAGGCAGACAGGATGTGAAATGTTTCCCCTGTGAGGGTGTCTAGAACCAGGCTTCACAGTTTCAGATTTTGGGGCATGAGACTTAATACTGAGAATGCGTAATACAAAGAGTAGGAATATCTTGAGTTGAGTTGGGTGGACCTCATTGAAACATACAAAATAGTGTAAGGCTTGGATAGAGTGGATATGGAGAGAATGTTTCCACTAGTTGGAGAGTCTGGGACTAGAGGTCATAGCTTCAGAATTAAAGGACATTATTTTTTTAAGGCAGAGATAGATAGATTCTTGATTAAAGTGTCAGAGGTTATGGGAAGAAGGCAGGAGAAAGGGATTAGGAGGAAGAGATAGATCAGCCATGATTGAATGGCAGAGTAGACTTGATGGGCCAAATGGCCTAATTCTACACCTATCACTTATGACCTTATGACCTTATGAGTTGAAAGTAGGAATGTCTTGAATGTATAGAGGCCGTGAACCTGTGGAATTCTCACTCATGAAAGGATGTAGGGGTTAAGTTGCTGAATATTATTTTAAGGAGATAAGTAGTTTATGGCACAAAAGAATTCCAAAGGATATTGAGAACAAATGGGAATAAAGTACTGAGCTGTATGATTGCAATGAATGGTGGAACAGATTCAAAATGCGGAATGGTCATTTCCTATCTTTTGAGTTTCTACATACCCCAAAGAGTTAATGGTGTGACAACAAAAATCTGTGTATGGAATATTTATAAAGTGTATCTGCTTTCTGCTTTATCTCTCTCTACCACTAGATTGAATTTGACCTTAACAATACAGAGGGGTTGCTACTTAAAGCTGACAGATTAATCAATTATACCACCTCTGGTCTTTGCATTATTCTTGCTTTTGAAGATTCACAATGTAAAATTGTGTTAAAGGAATGAACACAAGGAAATAAGTTTGAAATTGAATGAAAACCTTTTAATTTATGTTTGAAGAATTTGTACGAAGACAAGCAATTCAGCAATCATTGGAACTGGGGAAACAACAATTCAAACAAACAATGGAAAATATACATCACATGACTTTCCTTGTGTTAAAATCCTTGCTCTCTAGTCATGCTTGTACATATATTCATTTTAAACTTGCTGTTAAAATGTTTCTTTCACATACAATCTGACAAGTTTGTACTTGCTTTCAAATGTTTTTTCAATTGCCAAGTGGCCACATGAGATTCAGCTTCTGCAGTCTCAGTCCTTACTTTACAATGGGGTTTCCACTTGAAATAACAGTTTCAATTTTAGAGAACTGCAAATCTGTATTTGGTATAAAGTTGTTTTCTACTAGGGAAGTTGTTCTTGAAGAGAGCTTTGTTTTGATAATAACTCTTGTCCTGCAGATTTAACAGGAAATTTCATACAAATGGCACAACAAACGCTATGTATTATACTGTTCGGCTCAGAGTTGCTGAAGGCACTGAGGATCCACGGAACAGCAGACGTGACCGTTCTGAAGAAATAGAAAGCAAAAGAATAACTGAATGTGAGTTAATGCCACACTGCAAAATATTCTATAAGGCTGTCATGTAATAATTCATATCTGCTTTATAAAGAATTAGTATAAGTATATTACGATTGACACAAAATACTGGAGTAACTCAGCGGGACAGTCAGCACATCTGGAGAAAAGGAATAGGTGACGTTTCAGGTTGAGACCCTTCTTCAGACTGAGAGTCAGGGGAGGGGGGAAACTAGAGGTATGAAAAGGTACAGAACAAATCAGAGCCAGCATCGATGGCCAAGGAGCCTGCAATAGTCCATTGATGGCTGTGTAGGAGGTATCCACTGAGTTACTCCAGCATTTTGCATCTATCTTTGGTGTAAACCAGCATCTGCAGTTCCTTCCTACTCATATATTAGGATTGGATTGGATTTTGGATATTGAATAGGCAGCTGACTCAAACTTCTCCAAATCACATCACCTTCTTCAAATCACATCTCGCTGCAGAAAATGTTTAAAGGAATTTGTCCTGATTCTTATTCATGAGGTTTAGTTTAGATTAGTTTTGTTAAGAAACAGGCCCTTCAGCCCACCCAGTCTGGGCCGACAAGCGATATCCATATACTAACACTATCCTATACAATGGGGATGATTTACAATTTTTTTTACCAAAGCCAATTAACATACAAACCTGTACGTCTTTGGAATGTGGGAGGGAAACCAGAGCACCCGGAGAAAACTCACGCAAGTCACGGGGGAGAACGTCCAAACTCTGTACAAACAGCGTAGGTTTTCCCTTCGGCTGTTCCAATTTCCTCCCACAATCTGCTTTTGTAAAAAAATGTATAGATGGTATAGTTGGCAAAGAATCATGGCAGTTCATCGACAACTTCTGAAGGACACTCGGAAATTGACACTAAAGCCTGACCTTGTCAGTGACATCCTGTCCTGTGTAATGTTTTTAGGTTCATAAGTCATAGGAGTATTGACCATTCAGACTTAAAAACCCACTATTTCTTCAATCCAGCGTGAGATACCTGCACCATCATTCATTAGAGCTTACAACATAATTTTGATGTATTTTAAACAGCCACAATGTTGTGGCTTTCTGTAAATTGTATGTAAACTACTTTCTCACAGACTCCAACACACTTACTTAATCTGCTGGTCAAAGGTTCAGTGCAAATCTCCTGAGACTCTAATAGCAAATGAGACACATGTCTTCATTATTCAGCTTGGCTGTTTTCTCTCCACTCCTTCCCTTCCCCTCCCCCCTCCCCCCTCCCCCCTCCCCCCACTCCCTCCCCCTCCCTCCCCCCCTCCCCCCCCATGAGAATAACATTTTACTAAAAGCAATTTATCATGGTTAAGGAAACTACAAACTTGCTTGTCTTTGGGATGTGAGATACCTGAGAGGAACTCGGGCAATCAATGGGGAATATACAAACACTGGACATCTAGACTGAACCAATGTCACTGGAACTATGAGGAAGCAGCTCTACCTCCTGTGCAACGGAGTTGACCTGGTTCACCAGAAAAAAATCATTGTGTTCCTTGGGGCATTTGACAGACCTTCTTGTTTCTTGTTCCTACAACCACAAATCTGACTCCCAATCAGATATTTAACCATTCCCACTGAACATGATAGAACACCAATAGCTGTTATGGATGAATGTTCATTCCAGCACTTAGAGAAATTATTTCTTCATTCCTAATTAATTTAAACTTTAATCTATTAAACTCACACTCAAATAGAGATGAACAACTCAATTACCTTGGGGATGCAGACTTCCTGTTGACTATGCAGATGATTCATAATGTACAATGATACCTTAAATTATCATAAATCATGCAGTGACCTAGTTAAATTTCTGCTTCAATGTCTGGATCCACGTCACACTAAAAATTCAGGTATTTGAAAAAAAAATACTGGTAGTAAATTACAAGGAAAATGTCTACTCATGGTTTACAAGTACATTTGCAGCATTATATCATGCCCTCACTCCTGATTTAATTACAGGTCAATAACTTTGTGCAAGTAAACAATCAATTGCAGCCTATTAATCTGTTAAGCATTAAATCAAAGCTATACCCCAAATTAAAAGTATATGGGATTGATATTGATATTCAGGAATTTTATGAGGCTTTCAAATAAGAAAAAACATACTATATTCATAAGATTGAGGAAAGGGAATCTCAGATATGTGTAAAAGGCTTGTTTGTGGAAACAAAGCACCAAAGCTATTTTTCATTCACAAACAATCTCATTCACAAAATCTGCTGTAAGAATATTATAAAATTTGGTTCTTCATTTGACTGTTCTGTCCTGCAACCAAGAAGAGAATGGGTCTGGTCGCTGCCTCAATGCACTTGCCACTATATATTGTGATAAAGAATTAACACATTATAGTAATTTGGAGTCTGTTTTATGGTTCAAATGACAGTGACAAATTACAGTGTGAAGTCATTTGAACCCCAACCTCAAAGAATGCTACATTATAATTATTGCTGACAAATCATTATTCTGCAGTGACAACTTGGTGCTTTCAAAATATTAAAATATTTTCGTCTTACATGTACCAGCTAGAATGCAAGCTTCGATTTATGGTGGAGGGGATTACAACAAAGCGTTTGTGTGTCTGCAAAACAAGTGGCTTGTAGAATGTGACAAATAAAAACTACCTTTACCTTTACCTTTAATATCACATTAGTTTAATTTGACTCAGAAATGAATAGATGTACTTAAACTAAGGTGTTTAAAAAAAAATCAGTTTAGTAATTTCAACCTGTATTTTTAGGCCCTGAGGGATCAGGTGATGTTGCCTGATATTGCTGGTTTGCAATTCAGATTCCTATTTTCCTATTTATTTTTAATCAGATTTTTACTCGAGGCTGCCATTGTTCTCTCGTGCAAGCCTTAACTATTCAATTAATAAACAACAGGGAGTTTTCCCTCAGTACAGTCATCAATAATTATCTCTTGGCCCAGAATCACAAAACAGTATTATTTCCTTTTTAAGAGCCCTGTGTATACATCCTCTTTAAAACAGAGTACAGTTCTAAGCATGCCCAGTTTCTCGGTTACGGTAATAATGAAGCTAGCCATTGTTTACAGCATGCTCAGCAATACTTCTGAACAATGAATCACAGAGATGTGAGTTGGTTGCAGTATACAGCAACTTCATAAATATCTCATATTAGCATAGAGCTAACATTCGAGGGCAGCACAGTGGGGCAGCTGTACAGTTGCTGCCTTACAGCACCAAAGATATGGGTTCAATTTTGACTACGGGTGCTGTCTGTGTGGAGTTTGTACGTTCTCCCTGTGACGGGTGTTCTCCAGGTGCCCCAGTTTCCTCCCACACTTCAAAGACGTGTAGGTCTGTAGGTTAATAGGCTTCTGTAAATTGTCTCTTGTGTGTAGGATAATGCTAGGGAAGGGGGTGATGGCTAGCCGGCATGCACTCGGTGGGTTGACGGGTCCGTTTTCATGCTGTATCTCTAATGTCTAAAGTAAAGACTAAAGCTCTGCTGGAAATCTAAAATAAAAATGGTCAGGCAGCATGATCAAAGAGATAAATTACATCACTGTTTGAGGCCAAAGATCTGTTTTTGTTTAAACAAATTGTTAAATGTTAGAGATGTAATAATTTTAATGAAGCTGAAAGTGAAGTGGAGGTTCGTAGAAAAGACAAAAGGAAAGCTCTGGGATAGGTTGGAAGGTTGGAAAGAATAAATCGCACAGTAAAACAGAGTGAGAATGGAATTAAAAAAACAGACGGGGGTGTCCAAGGGAGCAGCAAAGGTTCTACCAGCAGCTGTTGGAAAATAAGAGAGCGGTGGTTTACGATCTGAAATTGTAGAATTCTGCTGAGTCCTGAAGGCTGCAAATTTATTGGATAGGACATTACTGTTGCTTCAGCATTTTAAAGCTCCTTCAAAAAAGGTTCTGGAGGCAAAGGCCACAAAGTCCAGAGTCGGAAAGGAACTGTGGATTAGAATGGAAAGCCATTGATTGCAATCCTTATTTTTGTTTCTATGTGCATGGATGCTGCCTGACCTGTTGTATGTTTCCAACAAACTATTCAATGGATTTGCAACCTGATATGCCTGTGCCAGCTGTTTGAAAGAGCTGATCACTTTAGTCCCAAACTCCTTCCACTTCTTAACCTACCAATTAGGCCCCTTCAAGGACAAGTCTTTAGATTTTCAGAAATATTTAGCTTCTGAGAGCCACTATAGACTCGATGGGCTGAATGGTCTCTTCTGTTGTCATAAAATGTGAATCAATCAGAGGCTTCTGTGCATCAATCAAACATGATAATCTTCACCCTACATCATTTCAAAAGTACATTTTGGGCTGTAAAGGCTCTGTCCCACGGGTTTGCGGTCGTTGCCGGTGAAGCGCGGTGTCGCCGGAAGAGGGGACCGCACGGCAACCACGAGAGCGCCGCACGGATGCTGCGCGGGGGGCCAAGTACGGCCGGTTCCACGAGCTTGCTGTTTCGGCTTTCAGATCGCGGGGCTGTGGCTGCGGCCGTGCCGCACACGTGCCTCACTGGCGGCGGTCGTGCCTCACTGGCGGTGGCTGTGGCGGCGGCCGTGCCGCACACGCGTACCTCACTAGCAGCGGCTGTGGCGGCGGCCGTGCCGCACACGTGCCTCACTGGCGGAGGCTGTGGCGGTGCAAGTTCGACGCACGGCGCTCGTGCCGCACTGGTGGCGGCTGTGGCGGTGACCGTGCTGCACTCGTGCCTCACTGGTGGCGGCTGTGCGGTAGGAACATATTTTTGAACAGTGTTGGTTTTATTTTAGCACCTTGCGGTGTTGGGAACAACGCCGCACGGCCCCGGAATTGTGCGTTTGACCGAGTGCGCGGTCTATGGCGGCCCAGGAGCGGAAGATTCTTCCTGTTTCGCCACCAATGACCGCAGACTCGTGAGACAGGCCTTTTAAACGCTTGGGGATATCGCAGGTTTCCAAATGGTTCTATAGCCACTCCTCGATTTATGAAGGGATGTGGTCTTGGAAACAGGTTTTGTTAAGTGAAATTTCATCAATCAAAAAGACTGCATGAAATGCATCGTGGACATTTTAGTACAGTATATTGTAATGTGCAGGGAGTGGTGCACTTTTTATTATACAAGGCATCTAGATGTGGTGAACAGTCCATCACTGGACCTGACCTCCCACCATCAAAGGGATCTACTGCAGGTGCAGCCTCAAAATAGCAGCCAGAGTCATTACCACACCACCCTGGCTACATTCTCATTTAACTCCTGTCATTGGGATGATGGTATAGTACCCTGAAAACTATGACATCCAAGTTCAGAAGCAGCATCTTCCCAAAACCGCTGAACGCTACAAACTCCATCTAAACTCTGAACTACAAACTGCCTTGATTGCACTAGGACTTGGGGACATTGATTTTCTCTTGCACTATATTGTTTGTTTGTTTTTTATATATTGAACTTATTTTTGTTGCTTATAATGGTGTCTACTGAGTACTATGTTTACATTTCTGTCGTGCTGCTGCAAATAAGAATTTGCAAATGTTCATAAATTGAGGAATTACTGCATAGAAATGCAGTATATTGCTGTTCCAGATTAAGGAGTTGCTCAGACCTCAGCAAATAGCCATCCTCACCTTGCATTGGCAGAGGGTACATTCTGTGCCATGTTTTATCCACGATGATCCAGTGAAGCGAACCAAATTAATCTCATCTGTGCAAGTCTTGGTGATATCATTGCGGATTTTACTAGCCTGGCAAGGATCCTCGATGCACTGTGGACAGCATTCACCCTCGAGGACCATGCTAAATTCACAGTCAGCTTCAGGGCACTGCAAAGGCCAACAGTCAACCTCGCCTTGCTGCGGAAATAAAAACAAGGGGAAGAATGAGAGACTAATTCGTTGGAAAGGAAGCAAAACCAATATGAAGTGACATTTTTGAAATCGATATATAGCTTGGGCATTACGAAGTCAATATTTAGTGCGTTGGGTCACATCCCATGAACTCGTGAACCTGATGGGAAATGTAAGTTTTATGACACAACTGATGGATAGTTGCCTTAAATGTGGCCATTGAGAAAGAGGCACCCTAAAAGTAAGTGATGTTAGAATTTATAACAAGCTCACGGTGCCAAAAATCAATATACTGCCCAAAATGAAAGGTGCAATTTTGATGGTTTAAAAGGCTTTGTTTCACTGGATTGATGGAGTGCATATAAGAAAACAGAAAGTGCATGTTCACTTTCGAACACAATGACATTGTCACAGGAAGGGAGCTTTCAGAAATAACAAAGAAAATAATTGGGTTTTAACTGCATATATTGTATTTGCTTTTCAGCATAAGACGTGCAAGTTTGATATTTGCTATTGCATGATCTGTGTCCAATTAGCACAGACATTGACTTCATGACAAAATTTGTGAGGCTCCTGTTTAGCATGAATTGGCATTATAACGTGTGATTAGGTGATACGTAATCACACATTATAATGCCAATTTCTACATCTTCGGGGTCTACATCTGTTGTAACCATATTCAGGGGGTAAATAAGCAAGTCTGTCTCAAATCTACAGCTGCTCTTATAATTGTCAACTCTAGGTCAGTTTTTTTCTTACTTTTGGATACATTTTCTTGCAGAGCAAAGAGGAGTGGGTGCTTCCCTGTTTTTGAAATTCTTTCTAATATTCTGCTCCTGCTACTCAGCTGAATGCTGATTAGGATGTTGATTCAACCCTGATGTATTTTATTTGCTAGCTGCAGTTGAGTCAGTGGTGTAGCAGTAGAGATGCTACCTTACAGCATCAGAATCCCAGGTTCGTTCCTGACGGAATTTTGTACGTTTTCCTGTGACCACATGGGTTTTCTCCAGGTGCTCCAGTTTCCTCCCACACTCCAAAGACGTGCAGGCTTGTAAGTTAATTGGCTTCATTAAAATTGTAAATTGTTCCTGGTGTGTACGATAGTACTAGTGTACAGGATGATTGCTTGTTGGCGCGGACTCGGTTGGCTAAAGGGCCTGTATCTCTAAAGTCTAAAGTCTAAACTAGTGATTATTATGATCTTCAGGATAGATTTTCACCAAGAACAGATTACTTTTACAGCATTGAATCTGAGGCAAAGTTTACTCATATTATTTCCTGAAAAGTACATTACTTAAGTATTCTGAAATCATCCCCAATGCAGATACAATTAAATTTCCTCTGTCAATTGTAGATTTGCCATAAAGAAGGCTAGAGAATTCAGTAAAAAAAGAGAATTCAGTAAAAACCAGTTTATTTACTATATCGCTCATAGATGCCACATGCCAATTACACTGTAGCACTGAAGTATTGGCATCTCCAGTAGATGCACAAATAAGTGCTCTCGGCTAATGTGTTGCCATTGGTATCATCAAGCTGTTGAAATTTTATATCCATTGGAAATCAATTGTGTGTAATAGTCCTTTTAATATATTGATAGAGTTTTTAACTTTTATTGCCAAGCAAAATGCAGATCATACAAAATCTGCCATCTTTTAACCCCCGCTTAATGACCTATTCAATTGAATAGGGTGTAAAATATGAAGCTAATTGCTATGATTGATCTTTTTAACATGGTGGTAAATAATCTACAATTTGTTGAAAAACAATTTAAGCCTTTATTTGCTTGATGGGCTGCCCTTCAGTACATTGATAATTGTCATATTAGCCTGTATTTGGGACCGCTTCAAACTAAAGAAAGATCCAGAACAGTAGGTGGTGCTGTATTGTAATGCCTGCTTCGGTAACTAGTTTCCATCTTTATTTTGGATAGAGAGATTTTTGGAAAATCCCATGCAAATGGAATGAAATTATATCACACACATATATCTTTTCAAATATTTTAAGATTGTTTCTGCTGTTCCTATCCTCACTTATTTAGTCATAAAGTCATACAGCGTAGATAGGGGCCCTTCGGCCCAACTTGCCCACACCGACCAACATGTCTCATCTACACTTGTCCCACCTGCCTGCATTTGGCCCATATCCCTCTAAACCTGTCGTATCCATTTACCTGGCTTAATGTTTCTTAAACGTTGCGATATTACCCGCCTCAACTACCTCCTCTGGCAGCTTGTTCCATACACCCACTACCCTTTGTGTGAAAATGTTACCCCCTCGGGTTCCTATTAAATCTTTCCCTCCTCACCTTAAACTTAAGTCCTCTGGTTCTCAATTCCTCTACTCTGGGCAAGAGACTCTGTGCGTCTACGTAACCTAATACTCTCGTGATTTTGTACACCTCTATCAGATCACCCCTCTTTCTGATCGGATACTTACATGAGGAAATCATAATACCTTTAGAACCAAAGGGCATAATTTAGTCGTACCGTATCCACTGGGTCTAAACAAGGATCTGAGTACATTAATCCAATTTTATACTGCTTGCTCCATAGCTTGTTAAGTAAGTCAAGGCTCTTCACGTGCTCATCCAGGCGAGGAGACCAAAAGACAGCTTTCATCAACTTGATAATCCTTCAGCAGCAGTTAACGTTTGTCTCAGTGTGTATCCCTGGCAACAAGATGTAGAGAACAGCCTGTGCAATACAGCTGTTCAAAATGAGCCTCAACAAAAACCACCACATCTCTTTCCATACTTTCACATTCTAGTCGATTGTCCAAACCCCAGCACAACCACTTCAAGAACAAGGTGTGTCAGTACAGAGACCAGCTCTGCAAGCAGGACTTGACAGGAAAGTACCTTCTCACCACCAGTTAAGTTTGGTGCTTCTTTGTAATTTCTACCCATCACAATTCTGCTGAATGATTTTGAGATTCTGCACAGGATCTGACAGGATCCATCATCTTTTTCCACAGCTCCTTGAGGACATTCTCTACAGACCACTGCTTGACTGCCTCTTAACCAAATACGTGTTTTTTTCTGCAGTAACAGTCCTAAAGAGACAGGTGGTTTGGCACAGTATCGCAAGAAGGAAAACTCTATACCTAAATTCTTTGCCACCCCATCAAAAAATAGAAAAGGGCCTGTCCATGATTGAGTATTACAAAGTGGCATATCTCATGGTCCAGGACTGTAATGTTGAAAAAGGAACGTAAATTTGATGTAACCACAACCAATGCTCAATGGAGAAAGGCCACAATTTAATGTCCTCCCACTATTGCATTCCGAGGGACTGCGACCTGGGTTTTCTTTCAAAACAAACCCTTGGATTATTTGCTTAAGAAACATATGTAAAGGAAAATTGATGTCACACTAACTTAATGTAAATGCAATTACATGGCTTGCATTAGGAATGAGACAGAGACACACACAAATGGATACAACATCCTGGCATGCCAACCTGAAGATGAATGGAAGAGGTTGTAAACATGTTCACCAATGACCAGAATGTCATCTCAAGGAACATTAAAAAGAGACACAGAGATCACCACAGATTACGAGACCCAAGTCAACATTGATCCCAACCATTTGGACTATGCCCTCTTCACATTGATACTGTTGGGCAGGAGGAACAGAATCATGAACTCCCACACCACTAGGACTGGAACAATTAATTTCCTACAACCATCAGCTTCTTGAACCGACTGCACAACTCTAATCCTACCTCAGCAATGGAACACCACTGGCCATCTGACACTACCATGGACTTAATTTCTGTCTGTAGAAGGGTTCTGATCTGAAACGTCTCCTATTCCTTTTCTCCAGAGATGCCGTCTGGCCCGCTGAGTTACTTCATCATTTTGTGCCTGTCTTCGGTATAAACTGGCATCTGCAGTTCCTTCCTACACGACTTATTTTCTAATTGGGTTTTGTACTTTTGTCTTTTTGTTTGCAGTTCGTTTCTTTTCCCTGTATCGTGGAATAAATGTGTAATTTCTGTATAATTTATATTTTTGTACGCTGTCTCAGTCTATGTGTCTCTGATGCTGCTGAAAGCAACATTTTCATTGTGCCTGTACATCACTCTATTTGTGCATGTGACAATAAACTCAACTTGAATATACAAATGTACAAGTGTTATAAGAGACTGGTACACAAAAATGCTGGAGAAACTCAGCGGGTGCAGCAGCTTCTATGGAGCGAAGGAGATAGGCAACGTTTTGGGCCGAAACCCTTCTTCAGACTGTTTTACGAATAAAATATTAACCTGTATTTAAATCTGCTTCCATCACTCTTTTAGGCAGAAAGTTCCAGAGCATTATTAATCTTTCAATGCTCTCCTCTACACAAGTTTTAAATCAGTACAACTTTGTTATTGGACACTGCAAGGGCCAGGAAGCGAGTGGGTAAGATCATCTCTGACCCCTCTCACCCTGGCCACAAACTCTTTGAAGGACTTCCCTCTGGGAGGCGACTTCGCACTATCAAAGTCGTCACAGCCAGACATAAAAACTGCTTTTTTCCACGAGCAGCAGCTCTACTCAACAGCCAAAAGTCTGAAGCCTCTTTTTACTCTGGTACTTTATTTTCACATGTTTAAATTATAATGTTTTATTTTTAACTGTCTACAGTATATCGTGTTTTTATCCATGCAAACAAAGCACCAAGGCAAATTCCTTGTATGTATACATACTTGGCTAATAAAAATTATTCTATTCTGTTCGATTGTCCTCTCTACTGAAGAGAATAACAGTTGATCTTTGACAGTGTGTGTTTACCTTGTGTAGGCTTGCACACACTAATGAAATTGGCTTGCTGGGTTCTTGCTGTGATCCTTGGGCAACTCTCCTTAGGTCTCTGGAGCACTCTCTGTTCTAGACAATTGTTCTCCATTACTTACTGTCTTGCAGTATTGTTTCTACTACCACATCAGAGATCCAGAGATACTTTGCATTCCTGCAGTCCTGGTAACCATTCCAGTTTCTCACACTTGATTTGCTTGTGTGCATTAAAATAATCTTGATTTGTGCCCCTTTAATCATATTTCAGGACTTTAAATCCCACAGTAACACCAATGCTCCATTTCCAAATGGATGCAAATCCAACCAATGCGTAGAAAACAGCATTCTTCTCTATTCTAAAGCTCTGTTTACAGGCTTCTCCAACAGGCATCTCCCAATGACTTACCACGCAATGGCACTGTTGACATTCTTGCTCCCAAGTGTCTCCACTTTTATATATCACGTCTCCATTTTGATTCAGACATTGACTGGTCAGCCGCGGATCACATTCAGGGCAACAGAAAAGATCCACGGTTGGGTTTTCACAGTCACAGACCATCCGTCGACACAAGACCAAGCCACTCTGGTGGAGAATGAAAACAATGTGTTTGGTGGAGCACACAATATTTTTCACTGGTATAATTGTTACTATTTATCAATAGGATGGAATAATTTCAGGAGCACCCTTCTTGCAGTTCCTTTGAATTGTGTTATTTACTATATTTCTTGCCTTAAAAAAATGCTAATTATTTTTGCTTGATGCCCCCACTCCACAGTAGCTGATTCCTGCTTTAATGTAAGAAAACACTGACAGTGCTACATTGGTACAGTTGTTGCTGCCTTACAGCCAAGAGTGGATGTAAACTAATGAGGAACAGAGAGAGTCAATATTTCTAGTGACACAATGGATATCAGGTAGAACTGATGCCTCATAACACCAGAGACCCAGGTCCAACCCTGACTACGGGTGCTGTCTGTATGGAGTTTGTACATTCTCCCCATGACCCCATGGGTAGGATAGAACTTGTGTACAGGTGATGGTTAGTCGGCACGAACACGGTAGGCCAAAAAGCCTGTTTCCACAATGTATCTTTAAACTAAACTAAAGAAGAATTTCAGAATTTCCAGATTCCCCAATCTCTTTCATTGGCTTTCTGAATGTTCAGCAAGGAACTCACTTTCACAACAATGGTTTGACAAGGATTTTTCATCTTTAAAGGGGTCTTTTAAGATGTCCACTTTTCAAAGGGGATCTGAGATGTGCTATAGTTGGCTTTTTGGCAGCGGAAGATTGTGAATGAAGATTTAAGAAGTTACTGCTGCACTGATGCTATTTTGCAAATTGACAACCAGCTGACCTTTATCACCACTCTCTCTGAAAAAATACAGAACAATACTGTGGCATGATTAAAGTTAAACCTAATAGCAGTTACTGACCACAGAATAAATTCCACGTAATCTATTTAGCTAAAACACATATAGAGATCTAGTGCAGTGAAATCAGAATAGACTCTATCATTTCCTTGAGTACTTAGATATTTTGAATCACCTTTGAGTGTCACTTAAAATGGAGATCAACCAGGCAACAAGACCAAGGGAGAACTACCTCAAATTTCCCCCCAATTTTTTTCCATTTCAAATCAAGGACGAACACATCAGAAGGAAGCTGATGCCAATTAGTTCAGATTCTATTCACTTCTGCCCTCGACACACCCCAATTTCATGATATCTCCTCTCACCAGTTGGAACTGGGCAAGTGTCTCTTTCTCTATCGCAGAGCTTTGGTTCAACTTTTCTAATGCCATTTCACAATCCTTAATCTTTTCAGATTACAAAATATAATCACATAAATGTAGTTTTAACTAGAAACAAGAAAGCACTTATGAAAATAAGGTAGGCAGACAAATTCACATTTATATTGACTTATAAATTCAGAAGATTAATGTAGGGCGGCACATTGGCGCAGCGGTAGAGCTGCTGTCTCACAGTGTCAGAGACCTGCATGCAATCCTGACTACGGGTGCTGTCTGTATGGAATTTGAACATTCTCCCTGTGGCTGCGTATGTTTCCCCCGGGTGCTCTGGTTTCCTCCCATATTCCAAAGATGTGCAGGCTTGTAGGTTAATTGGCTTCTGTAAATTGCCCCTAGTACACGGGATGCAAAAGTGGGATAGCATAGAACTAGTGTACGGTTGATCATTGTCGGCAAAGTCTCAATGGCCCAAAGGGCCCGTTTCTATATCGTTAAATTAAACTATATCAGAAATAGATCAATTGATACAAAATGCTAGAGTAACTCAGCCGCTCAGACAGCATCTCTGGAGAAAAAGGATAGGTGACAATTTGGGTCGGGACCCTTCCTCATACCTAGAATATCAGAGATAGGATGATGACCCATGCTTACAGAGTTGCAATGCTCTGTCAGATGAAGCAGCAATAACTAAAGTGAATTCAGTCACTCCTGGGTTGCAAATGTGATTTATGTTCAGCCTGAGGAGACAGGTGTTAGTACATTGGGCAATCAAGTGATGTCGCACTTAAGGCATTGGTTCATAGAATTCCTCGTGATTAATCTGGTGAATGGATAATTGAACAAGGATAATGGAAATGTTCCAATACATCGTAACTACCAGGAAAATCAATGAAACGGCAGTGAATGTAGAATCAAATCAGAATAGAACAAAAGAAAGAGAAGAAAATGGTGCGCACATGCAGCACATTGGGCAGCAGCAGAGGGCAACAAAAGGGTTAGGTATAAAACCTTTAATTAGAGCAAGTCAGACGTAGAAACATTGAACTGTTCACAAACAAAATAGCAGAGTTAGTAAGTTATCCCTCTCTGTGGAGAGGAAGGGATGCTCCCTTTCTAAAACATTGACGTCTTCTTCCCAAATCTATCTGTTCAGAATTAACCAGTTTTTACAGATTCTCCGGACTTTTCATTAATACTTACCGAACAGTGAAAGGCCAGGATAGAGTGGATGTGGGGAGGATATCTCCACTAGTGGGAAAGTCTAAGACCAGAGGGCACAGCCTCAAAATAAAAGGATGTATCTTTAGAAAGGAGATGTGGAGGAATTTATTTAGCCAGAGGCTGGTGAATCTGTGAATCAGACTGCTGTGGAGGCCATGTCATTGGGTATTTTTAACAGCGGAGATTGACAGATTTTTGATTAGTAAGTGTGTCAGGGGTTATGGGGAAGAGGCAGGAGAATGTTTTTGAGAGAGAAATATAAATCAACCATGAATGAATGGTGGAGACTCGATGGGTCGAATGGCCTAATTCTGCTCCTATGGCTTATGAAGATGAACGCAGCAGGCCATTGATGGCCTGCATACCCTCCATCACCCTCCTCTCCACCATCATTTCTTTTTTCTCCCAGATTTAAATTTGCAGAGTTGCAGGCTACAGCGGGCAAGCTGTGCTCTGACTTGT